>CM038674.1:70213130-70832391 GCA_021605145.1 Aegilops bicornis | reverse complement strand
TTGTAATGCTACTGGCTTCTTGTATCAAAGTTTTGTCTACCGATATGGAGGATTTATCCTCATATTGGATTTCATAGGTCGGTTGTTCAATAAATATTTTTATTGAAAATCCGGTCGTGACAAGCTTGGTACCAGAGCCAGGCTGACTGTAGGAAGCCACTAGGTGCGATCGCTAATCGGTTATTAGCATAATAGAGCTATTTATTATTTTTACAAATGTAGTCAATTTCTGACAGTCAGCATAAATTTATGATTTGACTACTCAGAATTTTTGCCTACTTTTGTAGATGGCTGGCAACGACTGTGAGTCGCAGATGTTCGCCAACATGCCCGATGGGTTCGTCAAGCTTCTCTCCTTCATCGTCCAAGTCGCGATGGGGCCAGATGTGCGCCCAGTCTTCTCTCTCTCAGCACAAGGTCAATGACCGTCTAACCATGCACCAAGCCGCGGTGGAATTCAAGAGAGGACGAGTTGAGCGATACCGGTTCGTGGGGAGAGCCATGCCCACAGAGAAGCACGCACTGCAGATGGCAGCCCGTGAGGCGATAGCTCGTCTCAGGGATATCCTTCCTTCGATGAAGACTCGTCGCTACCGCTACCTGCCATGCCACCTGCCTTACACCTGCCACTACGCGTTCACTTGCCCCAGAGGAGAACGGGACGAAGCTTTTGAGATGCTCATCAAGTATCTCCGGGCTTTGGAGGCAGCCTTCGACAACCTGGTGGACGACTTTGTAGCTGCCCGCATGGACTCAGTCCATGGCTGTGCCGCCAACAGAGGGGGGCTCCGCACGCTGCACCGCCACTTGACTTTCGTCTCGTCATCAGCATCGTTCGCTCCTACTTCTCGCACCGCTGCTCGTCGCCTGCCTACCACGGAGGAGTTCAACCATGTCATTGCGCCTACTCCGGTTCGTTCTGCACCACCCCTCGTGCCCGCTCAGATTCGAGTTGTCCCACACAGGGCACCTGCTCCACCAACTCCGTGCAACACCTCTCTTCTGGATCCTATCTCCGAAGAGGAGGTTGAGTCCCCAGCCTCTCTACGCCTCACCCTTGGCAGGCCAAGGGAAATCCTTACCATCTCCGACTAAGTACGCTTAGCCGTCATGCGATGTACCGACTTGTACGATATGTTTATATGTAAATAGTTTGTGAGAAGTAGTTTGTTTGCGCATCATGTAGGATCTGGAGGAGTGCACTAGACTAAATAACATGTCAGGATTTATGTACGCATATCCTGAGTGATGTATTGTATAATTACTGCTTGCGTGTAAGATATGTAATGGACAGTCCTTCTCCGTGCGCAAACGTATTTTCTCTTGAAAAATCTTGGGCTTTTAATTTATTTGCCATCCTTATGCACTTATGGACTTATTTTTGCGACTTCTTTCACTTTCTTATGAGTGTTTCAAAATATATCCCCAGAGTAAATTATGTCTCGTCCTTGGACGCGCTCCATGCCAACTCCGACAGAGGAAAAGTATGGAACACCCAGGCAACAATTTCACACAGGGGTAGACAAGTCGACAGGACAGTGAAACGGCACTTTTGCAAATGTGCCGTCTTTATGAACAAAGTCAGCAGCAGCATCAGGAAATACTGAACCAAGTCATCAATATGGGAAATCACCGCGGACAGTATCAGTAGCAATCCAAGTTATCTGAGCTACAGAAGACACGTCCCCAAACATTTTCTCACACTGACAAACATCTGGAAGCCGAGGACTGGCTTTGAGACATGGAGAGAAAATTAATTATCGCCCAGTGTTTAGACCTTGAGAAAGTGCTTTATGCTCTGCACTATCTCACTGGAGCAGCCGCATCGTGGTGGGAAAATTTCCTACACATGCACCCCAACAAAAATAATATATCATGGGAGGAATTTAAAGAAGGTTTTAAGTGGGGCACATATTCCTAAGAGTCTGATGAAGATCAAAAGAGAGAATTTGATGACCTCAAGCAAAGAACAATGACGGTGTCCGAATATAACTGTCGGTTTACCCTCTTGTCTCGCTATGCCAACGAGGAACGAATGTCGAAAACAAAAAGATGGAGAAGTTCCTAGACGGACTCACACCGGCGCTTAAATGTCGGTTAATTGGTACACACATTTCCAGATTTCAAGACGCTGGTGGATAAGGCCATTACCTTGGAAAATGAGAGACGCAGCTTAGAAGATTTCCGCAAGCGGAAGAGGGACCAGTCTAAACACACCCGCAACCACCGCAGCAAGACAGATGTTCAGAAAAACTGGACACCCAAACCCACGACAAACGTCTCACGCCCAAGCAAGAATTTCCACGCAAGGGACAAGGAGTTCACATACTGCCCAGGCGTTACCTGTTACGCTTGTGGAGAAGAAGGGCACTACGCCAAGCAGTGCCCCAAGCCAAGGAACTCGACCCCAAAGCCGAACAACGGAAGTAATAATTCGACACCAAAGCGCAACAATTTCAACCCAAATAACAACCACATGAAGGGTCATCTGAACCACGTGACCAAAGAGGAAGCACAAAATGCCCCAGATATCGTGACTGCACGCGTTTCTGTCAACATAATACCTGCCATGGTTTTGTTTGATTCTGGAGCTTCTCACTCGTTCGTTTCGAAAAGTTTTGCTTTGCAAAATAATTTTTCGATGCTTCCCTTGGGAAAATCTATGATCGTCAAGTCCCCTGGAATTAAGCAAGTTACACAGAATTATTGCCAGGATGTGGTTATCGAGTTTGAAGGGTTGAAGTTTCACGCAAATCTTATCGTATTGGAAAATAAAGGGCTGGATGTCATCTTAGGGATGGATTGGTTAACCACCAACAAAGGTTTTATTGACTGCTTCAACAGGACCGTAATTCTCACCAATCACCACGGAAGACCATAAAGGTTTCAGCCAAGGAAAGAAAAATATCCCGGCAACCGAGATTGAACAAGGTAGATATTTCTGAATTGAGCAAAGTGCCAGTAGTGTGTGAATTTCCAGATGTATTCCCCGAAGAACTACCAGGCATGCCACCAGATAGAGAGATTGAATTCAGCATAGAGCTAGCACCCGGAACCGCTCCCATATACAAGAAACCATACAGAATGGCACCATCCGAATTGGTGGAACTGAAGAAGCAAATAAAGGAACTGTTGGAAAAAGGGTACATACGAGCCAGTTCCTCACCTTGGGGTTCACCAATTTTATTCACCAAAAAGAAGGATGGGACACTGAGATTGTGCATAGACTATCGAGCGCTAAACATGGTCACAATCAAGAACAAATATCCGATGCCACGAATAAATGATTTATTCGATCAACTCGCTAAGGCCAAGGTGTTCTCAAAGATTGACTTGAGATCGGGATACCATCAACTGAAAGTACGAACCGAGGATATTCCCAAGACCGCTTTCACCTCCGTGATCACGGATTGTACGAGTTCACCATGATGCCATTCGGACTAACAAACGCCCCCGCATATTTTGTTCACCTCATGAACAAAGTATTCATGAAGTTTATGGATAAGTTTGTTGTGGTATTTATCGATGGTATTCTGGTATACTCCAAAACACCAGAAGAACACGCTGAACATCTCCGGATTGTGCTAGGAGAACTCAGGAAACATCAGTTGTACGCTAAATTCAGCAAGTGCGAATTTTGGCTAAAACAAGTAGGTTTTTTGGGCCACGTACTTACTCACGAAGGTATCGCCGTAGACCCGGAAAAAGTCAAGGCCGTACTTATCGAAGCCGCCAAATGACGTGATTTGATGTACGAAGTTTCTTGGGTATGGCAGGATACTACCGGAGATTTATTGAAGGATTCTCCACCATAGCAAAGCCAATGATGCAACTACTCAAGAAAGACAGGAAGTTTGAATGGACGGAAGCTTGCGAGAAAAGTTTCCAAGAACTGAAGAGGAAACTGAAGACATCACCAGTACTAATTGTGCCAGATATACACAAAATTTTTGAGGTATTTTGTGACGCATCTCGAAAGGGCCTCGGGTGCGTATTGATGCAAGAAGGCAAGGTTGTCCCATATGTTTCCAGACAACTTCGCAAGCATGAGGAAAATTATCCTACTCATGACACGGAATTAGCAGCGATTATTCATGCACTCAAGGAATTGAGACACTTTTACTTGGTAATCGTTGTGAAATATACACGGACCACAAAAGCCTCAAGTATATTTTCACACAACCAGAACTAAATTCTACGGCAGCGACGGTGGTTGGAATTAGTAAAGGATTATGATGTTGGGATCCACTACCACCCGTGCAAAGCAAATGTTGTAGCAGATGCTCGAGTCGGAACCCCAGTCCGGACAACAACAGCATGCCAGACTTAAGTCCCGAATTCCAGCAGGAATTCGCAAAGCTCAATCTGATGGTGGTCACCGAAGGCAGTGTGTCAAACTTAGAAGTACAGCCTACCCTGATAGAGAAGGTTAAAGAGGCTCAACGTGGACACCCCAGCATTGAAGGCATAAAACGGAAGATGAAGTTGGGCAAGGCCTCGGAATTCATTATTGATGAGCAAGGAATATTGTGGTACGGGAACAGGCTTTGCGTACCAAATATCCATGACCTTAAACAGCAAATCCTGGCTGAAGGCCACACCGCTCCATATTCAATCCATCCTGGAGGGACAAAAATGTACAAAGATCTTCAGGAAACATTTTGGTGGCATGGTATAAAAAGAGACATAGCCACGTTTATTGCATGTTGTGACTCTTGTCAATGCATCAAGGCCGAGCACCAGAAACCGGCCGGGCCATTGCAACCAAATAAAATACCCGAGTGAAAATGGGACGAGATTGGAATGGATTTTATTGTTGGACTACCTCGGTCACGACACGGACACGATGCCATATGGGTAATCACTCATAGGCTGACTAAAGTAGATCACTTCATTCCCGTGAAGACAACACACACCACTCAGAAGCTTGCTAGGCTCTACCTCTCCCGTATCGTTTGCCTACATGGAGTCCCAAAGAAAATAATCTCGAACAGAGGCACTCAATTCGTCTCCCGTTGTTGGGATCACTTACAACAAGCTCACGGGAACTCAGCTGGCATTCAAGACCGCATACCATCCCAGACATGATGGGCAGATCGAGCGAGTAAACCAGATTCTAGAAGATATGCCTTGAGAGCATGTGTCCTCACCTATGGGACCGATTGGGAGGAGAGCTTACCATACGCAGAATTCACATATAACAACAGCTATCACCCAGCCTGCAATGGCACCATTTGAAGCTCTGTCAGACGAAGATGTCGTACCCGCTAAGTTGGTCGGAAAGCAGGAGACAGTCATATCTTGACCCAGACCTGCTCAAAGAGGCTGAAGATAAAGTCAAGGTAATTAAGGACCGACTCAAGATAGCCCAAAGTCGACAAAAAAGTTATTACGATCAGAAGCATCGTGGAGTCCATTTTGAACCCGGTGAATTTGTGTACCTACGAGTATCACCCATGAGAGGCCTGCACCGATTCAAGATTAAAGGGAAGCTAGTACCGAGATTCATCAGACCTTTCTGCATAGTAGCACGAAGGGGCACGGTGGCCTACCAGCTAGACTTACCCGAAGAATTATCCGACATCCACGACGTATTCCACGTCTCCCAATTGAGGAAGTGCGTAAGCAACCCAGAGAAACAGGTGCCCCATAAAAACATTGACGTGCAACCAGACCTTACGTATCGGGAGCATCCGATAAAAATCTTGGAAGAGTCAGAAAGGAGGACCCGACAGAAAACCATCAAATTCTTCAAAGTTCAGTGGAGCAACCACACCGAGAGTGAAGCCACTTGGGAAAGAGAGGATTTCCTTCGAGGGGAGCACCCACAATTATTTGAGGATCAACTGGAATCTCGGGGACGAGATTTTTCCTAAGGTGGTAGGTGTTGTGACACTCCAAAATTTTTCCTTTGGTTTTCTTCAAAATTTTGTTGGATTTGAAGGAAGTCACCAAAACCCTTCCAAAAATCTCCATCAAAAGCTTTTTCCTATGGCAAATATTTTACTTTTGCATCTCCTTCAACTCTGGTGTTTGGTTTTTAAATTTTTCATCTGATTGCTCTCTCCTCAAGGATTCAAGAAAAATCTTTGAAGTTTATTTTTATTTCAAAAAGAAACTCTAGGAGTTTTTCATCCTCTCCCATATTTGAGATCATTTATGGTTTGGCCATACACCACATGGTAAAATCTTCCCAAATATGTCTCCTTCCACCTTGGGCAATCCAAACATTCTGTCTCTACTAGTTCAATCCTCTTCTAATTTTTTTTTCATTTAATTCTCTCCCAAAATCTTTTCTGTCTATTATTTTGAGCCTAGGTAATTTGCAAAGCAAGTACCTTAATGCATTTGAGTTTTGACCTCAAACCAACTCCCTTGGATAGTCCTTGGTAGCCACAACCTAGAACTATCAAGATCCACTCCTCTCCTATTCAAAAATTTCAAATTATAGTCTCTGCAAGTTTGGACCAGATTTGCCAAATTTGGTGAAATTCATATCTACACTACTCCAAAAATTCCACAAATATTCAGGCAGCCTCTAGATGCAATGAGAGGTCCCTCCACCAAAAACCAGCTTAAAGAAAAATCCCTACATGCCTTGATCATTCCGTCGAACACCTTGCATGCACTGTTTCTGTTCATTTTCAGTTAAGTTCAGAGTTTCAGTGTCGATATTCGTCAGTAAATTCAGTCACATGTTCACAGTGCACTTGGCACGTTGCTCACGGCCTAGCTTGCTTGTCCGGAGCCTCCCACACGTGCTTGGCGCGTTCCTGGCGTCGGTGGCACCCTGGCCCGCCTACGCCGGCGTGTCTCGCGGCGGCTGAACCACCGTAGCGGCCGACCGGGAGCAGAACGGCGGCATAACGCCGTTCGGCGCCGCCCAAACCCCCTGGTGGCTCCGCGTGGCCATTTCCTCGCCAGCGCACGCATGCAGAACCGTCGCCGTGGCGCGGCACGCCTGAAGCGCTCCACTGCCGTCGGCAGACCCCGCCGCCCGTTCCGTCGAGCTCCCCTAAGCAACCAAATCCGACGCGATTAGCACCTAAACGGAACCAGGAACACCCACGACGACGCTCAACCTCTGAACCTCCCGTGCAACCACAGCACCGCCGTAATCACCTCGCCGGAGAACCCCGTTCTCGGCAACCGCCTCGGGGCGGCTATATATAGCACCCCGAGCTTGCTCTCGCCCCCGCACACCTCCTCTACCCCTCCAGACCCCGCCAAGTCCCTAGAAGGGCCACGAGGAGCTCTCCTTCCCCGACTCCGGCCACTTCGTTCCGCCTCGGCCTCCACCTTGATTCACTACGGTGAGGCCATCTCCTGCGCCCAAACCTCGTCCGTAGCCTTCTCTTACACCTAGTGCTCTAACCCCCACCTCAATTCGATCCTTGCAGCCCTCCTCGGCGAGATCCATCAACGCCCGAACCACCGTCCGCCGGATTTGAGACCGCCGTCAACGTGGTGTTCATCGGCGACCAACTCCACCACCCACCGGTGCGGTTCCTGGACTAAAACGCTAATAACTTTTAAACAGAAGAGTATTTTTGATTGATTATTTTTCTGTCCTCTTTGGAATTTTGTCTAGTTTTTTATCAGATTTATTTGAAAAATATTTGGAGTAATTTTTGTGCACCTCACGGTATTTACGTTAAGCGGCGTATGTGTTCTTTATACCGTAGATACCGAAGGAGGTGACGGAACCACGAACTTCACCGAGCTAGGCTCCGACTACTCTGAACCAGGCAAGCATGTTTGAACTTTTGATATGATGAGTGTTCTGGCAGGTTTGCATTGAGTAGTTTCATGGCATGTTTGTGAGCATACCGATGAATGTTATTTTCATGCAAAGTTGAGGCAAGTGAGTTCGATAATCCATACGTGTTGGATGTGAGTGTTCATGGCCATGTGTTGGCATGAGGATGGGTAAGATGGCAGTGTTGTAGCATGCCAGTCTTATACCATACTATTGACTTCAGTGTCAACCCGTATCAGTTCGGTTCCCATCCATTTCCCTTCCCGTACTATCACATGTTTTTCCGCAAGGGATATGGCTTAGTAAGTTGCAAACCGCTTTCCTGGTACACACCAAATGGAGAGGCCGTGATGATGGTTCCATGGCCCTGGATTAAAGCCAGTCATCCGGTCAGGGGGCATGGGTGTTTCCGGTTAGGACCGAGAGGGGGGCACCCCTTAGAGCGCGCGAATATAAATTTGATCCCATGCTATTCGAGATTGTGATCTCCTCGTCTCAAAAGTTTTTCTTCGACGATGTCTAGGGTGATTCCTGGCATCGTGAGGTAGGATGGGTGTGTACTGGTTAGCTGTGTTTCTTCCGAAATACCATAAACAGAACTAGTCCTTCAGGACTACGGAAATCCGTTGGCTGTGGGTAATTTTAGTACAAACTCTGCAGAGTCATAAATCCTCAAATCATCTTATCCATGTCTAAGTTCTGTATTATCTTATCTTGACAAGTGTCAGTTTTGGTGA
Source organism: Aegilops bicornis (assembly GCA_021605145.1). NCBI lineage: Eukaryota > Viridiplantae > Streptophyta > Magnoliopsida > Poales > Poaceae > Aegilops > Aegilops bicornis. The sequence goes on along the minus strand of CM038674.1, from coordinate 70,823,895 downwards.
CAGATACTCCGGTGAATCACATGAGTACTAAGTCCGGTTGAATGTTTATTCCTGTGGATGGACTAACCCGTTTATATTCATGTGTTGAATATTTATTATGAGTGCTATATCTTTGTGATGAAAGCCCTTTCTGTGATGTCGCTCGGGACGTCCGATCGACATTGCGGTTATTTATTTTATATAAGCCCTTTACGTGATGTCGCTCAAGCGTCCGATTGCGGCATTGCTGTTATTAATTTTTATATAAGCCCTTTTTGTGATGTCGCTCGAGACGTCCATTGCTGACATTGCTGTTACTTATTTTTATTATAAGCCCTTTACGTGATGTCGCTCAGACGTCCGATCATGCACGCATGCATTTTTATTTCAATATAAGCCCTTTATCAGGTGTCGCTCAGACGCCCGACTGTGGCAATATTTTGTTTATTTATTCACCCTTCGAGGCTTCTCTTCATACACACGATCGGTTTTGAGTTTGTATCTTTGGGTTTTCGAGCGGACTAACGCCGACTCCCATTTTAATTATATTTCTATACTTCTTTAATTGAGCATTGTTAAGATTAACTATGTCGCATTCATGCATTCATTTGTTATATCTTTTGTCCGAACTGTCTTGCGTAGTACTTTCATAGTACTCACAGCTTGTTGATTTGGCGAGATCTTTGAGGAAGGCGATATCATGGATGAAGAGTTCGATAGCGAGTCCGACGCCTAGAGGAATCCCAGTCAGTCTCGTGCGACCCCTGGATTAGTCATTGTGATATATCCGCTTCCGCTACCCAAATAAATTCATCGAGCCTCACCTCGACGCTCATTGAGCCGCCAGTGCAGTAGACTTATTAACCATCCCACTGTGTTGTTCCACCAACCACGCATACTCCAATTCAGTAGTATTTCCACCCCAACCCTTGTGCCATATCCGCCATCATGTATAATTATTGGCGTGTTGTAATAATTGGTTGGGCATCTTTAGTCCGACCCCTGTAATATTGTAATGCTACAGGCTTCTTGTATCAAAGTTTTGTCTACCGATATGGAGGATTTATCCTCATATTGGATTTCATAGGTCGGTTGTTCAATAAATATTTTTATTGAAAATCCGGTCGTGACAACGGGCCATCATATTTCGCAAAAAAAACATCCCTCTCGCTGTCAGCTCGGACCCACCGGAACTGGCTCCTTATTACGCACAAAAAAATGAATACTCCCCCGGCTAGCTGGGACCCACCTTAGTGGGAGGCTGTCTTGTGGGCCTACTAAGTTGACGGGGACGAAGGGCTTTCTCAACTTAGTCAATATGAACGATTCTAGCTCCAGTGACCGTACAATGTCCATCCAACGACCATAGTGCTTCTTCAACCTCTGGTCTTCTTGCTCCAGCCGCCCAAAGCAGCGCCGGTCGTGCTGCATGCTCCTGCCTCCCGTGGCCGGCTGTGCTGCCGCGGAGGCCTCACCGCCCCTACTATTCCCACCGCTGGCGACAATATGGGCTGTAATGCTAACAAAAAGAATATGGGCTCCAAAAAAAAAACCTTAAGAATTAGCAAATGGGCTGTAAATTATTAGAAATAATGGCAGATGGGCTGTATGCTGTTTTCCACAGATTTGAGGCTTTCCTAAAAAAAGGTTGATGCACAAGCAGTGACGGTTGGATGTCCATCCAACGGCCGTCGTGCTTCTTCAATCTCTACTCTTCTGCTCCGGCCCGCTCAAACAAGCGCCGGCGGGACTGCCTGCTCCCTCCTCCCATGGCCGGTGTCTTTGCCAGCAGCCTCACTGCCCCACCGTACTCCCATCGCTGGCCTAGCCATCCCTCTACTCACGCACACCTACTGTTATTCTCCGGCAACGGCAGACGAACCAGTAAACCCTTGTACAGTCGTACTCCCCTCCGCGTGGGAAACAACTGCCGAGTCTTTCCTACCTTCGTGTTGTCCCCTTCTTAGGCCTCGCTGTCGTCCACCGCCGTGGTGCTCTCGGCGCGGCGTGGTCAATGTGGTCAATGACTGACTTCCATCGGAAGAGTACTGTGCGTGGAGAGGCTGACAGCTGGGTCCACAACCGCAGCAAGGAAGTGCCTCCTTATTACGCGCAAAATAATTATTCCTCCACGTGACAGCGGGGACCCACTGGACGGGCCACCGTATTTCGTGAAAAAAACGATTCCCCCCTGACTGCTGGGACCCACCAGCTACACCTTCGCACGTAAGGAAGTGCGTCCGGCAAAAAAGCGATTCGCCCCCACATTGCTGGGACCCACCAGCTACATCTTCGCCGCGGAAGGAAGTGCGTCCGGGCAAAAAAAGATTCGCCCACATTGCTGGGACCCACCAGCTACATCTTCGCAGGCAAGGAAGTGCACGGCGATTCGGGACCCACGTGGTCGAAGCGTGCGTGGCGTTGTCATTACGGTCGCGACGTATGCATTACATATATCTTTGGTGGATGTAGAGGCGCCGCACGTAGCATGTAGACGTCGCATTACAACGACCAGGGTGCAAGAAAGAAAATACAGCCACGTATGTGTACATACGGGCGGGGTCTCGAACGCCTACTCGCGCATACGTACGGCGAGGGCTCGTGTACATGGCTGGGCCGGAACGGAGAAACAACGTCGTCGTCGTGTTCATGGGGAGGCAACGGAATGCGTCGTGTTCATCGGGAGGCAACGAAACGCGTGGGGGCCAACCGGCTGGGTCGGAACGGAATGCATGGTCGTGTTCATCGGGAGGGCTTGGACGGAACATGCGATGGAAACGAGGCCTGGCGTCTTTGCGAGCGGAGGAAACAGACCTCCTACGTTGAGCAGGGTCCTGTTGATCGGGAGGGTGTGGCGTGCCGCAAGGCGGAGAAGCGGACCTCCCTACGGTCGAAGCAGGGGTCCTGTTGATCGGGAGGTGTGGTGTACCGCAAAGCGGAGGAAATGGACCTCCCTACGGTCAAAGCAGGGGTCCTGTTGATCGGGAGGGTGTGGCGTACCGCAAAAGCAGTCAGCAGGGGTCCTGTTCGCCGGGGAGGGTGTGGCGTGCAAAAGCAGGACTCCACGGGATCTTGTTCATCTCCACCGTCGACCTCCTCCGGCCTCCACGGGCTACCGCCGACCTCCTCCAGCCTCCACGGGCTCTTGTTCATCCAGCCTCCACCGCGCTACTCCACCGCTCTTTGTTCAACCACCCCTCCACGGGCACCCCTCCACCGTCTACTGTTCATCTAGCCCTCCACACCACGGGGTCCTGTTCAACCACCCCTCCACGGCCACCCCTCCACCGCCTACTGTTCTTCCAGCCCTCCACACCACGGGGTCCTGTTCATCCAGAGGCAACGCCACCGCTCACTGTTCATCCAAACCCCCCGCAACGCTCACTCTTCATCCAATCGATCGTCTTGATTAGCGGCGATGGCGAAGGAATTGTTCCATCGGGTTGATTAACGACCATCGATCGATCGCTCGGGTTCGAATGTCGTAGCCTGCGGTGCAATCGCCGGGTTCAATTAGAGCCCAACGCCTCGCTCGGGTTCAGTTAGAGCCAACGCCCTACACACGCAGCAGCGTCACGACAGTAAGCGTGCATCGCTCGGCCCCCGACCTCCCACCGTAACCGGCAACTCCCCGAAATTTTCCTCGCCCTTGCTTCTACCACGGTTTTTTCCGTCATGGACGGCCCAAAGAATGTCATGCAGCTGCGTCTCCGGCCCACCATAGAAGTAGGAGCCCACCACATCTATGATGATACCGGGTTTTGTCATAATTATCGTCATAGAAGTGTCATATGTATGACAGAAAAAAAATTCGTTCGGCCCAAAATGTCACGGATGTGTCTTTTTTTTGTAGTGGTTGATGTAGAAGCCATGTGTGATCGATCCCCCCTCCGAAAGAGTACCGGAGAAGGCCTCCAGATGGGATCGCGGAAGAACAGAGGCTTGCGGCGGCGGAAAAAGTGTTTCGGGTGGCTCTCTGATGTATTGGGAATATTTGGGAATATATAAAGCTAGAATTAGGTCAAGATATTAAGGCCTCCTCAAACACGGTCATCACCGAGAGTGGTCCCAATTATTGTCACTTCGGGGTTGCTGGATCATAACACATAGTAGGTGACTATTGACTCGCAAGATAGGATCAAGAACTCACATATATTCATGAAAACATAATAGGTTCAGATCTGAAATCATGGCACTCAGGCCCTAGTGACAAGCATTATGCATAGCAAAGTCATAGCAACATCAATCTTAGAACATAATGGATACTAGGGATCAAACCCTAACAAAACTAATTCGATTACATGGTAAATATCATCCAACCCATCACCGTCCAGCAAGCCTACGATGGGATTACTCACGCACGGCGGTGAGCATCATGAAATTGGTGATGGAGGATGGTTGATGATGACGATGGCGACAGATTCCCCTCTACGGAGCCCCGAATGGACTCCAGATCAGCCCTCTCGAGGAAGATTAGGGCTTGGCGGCAGCTCTGTATCGTAAAATGCAATGAATCCTTCTCTCTAATTGTTTTTCTCCCCGAAAGTGAATATATGGAGTTGGGGTTGAGGTCGGTGGAGTCCCAGGGGGCCCACGAGGCAAGGGGCGCCCCCGGGGGGGGGGGGGCTGCACCCTCGTGGACAGGGTGTGGCCCCCCTGATGCTGATTCTTTCACCAATATTTTTCATTAATTCCAAAACGTGTCTCCGTGGATTTTCAGGTCATTCCAAGAACTTTTATTTCTGCAGAAATAAAAGTTTTTTTGACTATGTACTACATGTCATTTACGAACAATCTCTTTCGAAGTATCAGAGTTTCATACGAGCACAAATGCATTACATGGATATTCTAGATCAAAGGCATCATCATAATAGTCGTGGAGAGAAAGTCTTTACTTTTTCTTCGCTTATGTCCTTTGCTTATTGCGCCATAACCATGGATAATCTTCATCATTTAACGGGGTGCTTGGGTCAGCCTTGACTTTGAAGGGAGGAATTTCATGAAACTTTTCATAATCTTCGAACATGTCTGCCTTGCCCTCCACTCCTGCGATGTCTCTTTTTCCTGAAAGAACTATGTGGCGCTTTGGCTTATTGTATGATGTGTTCGCTTCCTTATCTTTTCTTTTTCTTGGTTTCGTAGACATGTCCTTCACATAGAAAACCTGCGCCACATCATTGGCTAGGACGAACGGTTCGTCTGTGTTCCAAGATTGTTCAGATCCACTGTTGTCATTCCGTACTGTGGGTCTACCTGTAACCCACCTCCTGACAGATTGACCCATTTGCACTTAAACAAAGGGACCTTAAAATCATGTCCGTAGTCAAGTTCCCATATGTCCACTATGTACCCATAATATGTGTCCTATCCCCTATTGGTTACTGCATCAAAGTGGACACCGCTGTTTTGGTTGGTGCTCTTTTCATCTTGGGCGATCGTGTAAAATGTATTCCCATTTATCTCGTATCCTTTGGAAGTCAATACAGTCGAAGATGGTCCCCTGGACAACGAGTACAACTCATCACAAACAGTGGTGTCACCTCTGAGACGTGTTTCCAACCAACTGCCGAAAGTCCTGATGTGTTCACATGTAATCCAGTCGTCACACTACTCCGGGTGTTTGGAGCGCAGACTTTTCTTGTGTCCATCAACATACGGGGTCACCAAGGTAGAGTCCTGTAGAACTGTGTAGTGTGCTTCACACCAAGAATGCCCGTCCCTGCATATTATTGAATCCCCTCCAAGTGTGGCTTTTCCAGTCAGTCTCCCCTCATACCGCGATTTAGGGAGACCAATCTAATTAAGGCCAGGAATGAAGTCAACACAAAATCCAATGACATCCTCTGTTTGATGGCCCATGGAGATGCTTCCTTCGGCCTAAGCGATTCTGAGACATATTTCTTTAGGACTCCCATGAACCTCTCAAAGGGGAACATATAGTGTAGAAATACGGGGCCCAAAATGACAATCTCGTCGACTAGATGAACTAGGACGTGCGTCATGATATTGAAGAAGGATGGTGGGAACACCAGCTCGAAACTGACAAGACATTGCGCCATATCACCCCTTAGCCTTGGTATGATTTCTGGATCGATCACCTTCTGAGAGATTGCATTGAGGAATGCACGTCGCTTCATAATGGCTAATCGGACGTTTTTTGGTAGAAGCCCCCTCAATGCAACCGGAAGCAGTTGCGTCATAATCACGTGGCAGTCATGAGACTTTAGGTTCTGGAACTTTTTCTCTGGCATATTTATGATTCCCTTTATATTCGACGAGAAGCCAGTCGGGACCTTCATACTGAGAAGGCATTCAAAGAACATTTCCTTCTCTTCTTTAGTAAGAGTATAGCTGGCAGGACCTTCATACTTCTTTGGAGGCATGCCGTCTTTTTCGGGCAAATGTTGCAGGTCCTCCCGTGCCTCCGGTGTATCTTTTGTCTTCCTATACACGCCCAAGAAGCCTAGCAGGTTCACACAAAGGTTCTTCGTCACGTGCATCACGTTGATTGAAGAGCGGACCTCTAGGTCTTTCCAGTAGGGTAGGTCCCAAAATATATATTTCTTCTTCCATATGGGTGTGCGTCCCTCAGCGTCATTCGGAACTGATAGTCCGCGGGGACCCTTTCCAAAGATTACGTGTAAATCATTGACCATAGCAAGTACGTGATCACCGGTACGCATGGCGGGCTTCTTCCGGTGATCTTCCTCGCCTTTGAAATGCTTGCCTTTCTTTCGACATTGGTGGTTGGTCGGAAGAAATCGACGATGGCCCAGATACACATTCTTCCTGCATTTGTCCAGGTATATACCTTCGGTGTCAGCTAAACAGTGCGTGCATGCATGGTATCCCTTGTTTGTCTGTCCTAAAAGGTTACTGAGAGCGGGCCAATCGTTGATGGTTACAAACAACAATGCGTGCAGGTTAAATTCCTCCTGTTTGTGCTCATCCCACACACGTACACCGTTTCCATTCCACAACTGTAAAAGTTCTTCAACTAATGGCCTTAGGTAGACATCAATGTTGCTGCCGGGTTGCGTAGGGCCTTGGATGAGAACTAGCATCATAATGAACTTCCGCTTCATGCACATCCAAGGAGGAAGGTTATACATACGTAGAGTCACGGGCCAGGTGCTGTGATTGCTGCTCTGATCCCCGAAAGGATTAATGCCATCCGCGCTTAAACCAAACTCCGCCCAGTACTTTCTCTTGTTTTTTCTCCACTGTGACACGTCGGCGGGTGCTCTCAACTTCTCGTCTTTCTTACGGTCCTCTCTGTGCCATCGCATCAACTTGGCATGCTCTTCGTTTCTAAACAGACGTTTCAATCGTGGTATTATAGGAGCATACCACATCACCTTCACATGAACCCTCTTCCTGGGGGGCTCGCCGTCAACATCACCAGGGCCATCTCGTCTGATCTTATACCGCAATGCACCACATACCGAGCATGCATTCAAATCCTCGTATCCACCGCGGTAAAGGATGCAGTCATTAGGGCATGCATGTATCTTCTGCACCTCCAATCCTAGAGGGCATACGACCTTCTTTGTTGCGTACGTACTGTTGGGCAATTTGTTATCCTTTGGAAGCTTCTTCTTCAATATTTTCAGTAGCTTCTCAAATCCTTTGTCACGCACAACATTCTCTGTCTTCCACTGCAGCAATTCCAGTACGGTACCGAGCTTTGTGTTGCCATCTTCGCAATTTGGGTACAACCCTTTTTGTGATCCTCTAACATGCGATCAAACTTCAACTTCTCCTTTTGACTTTCGCACTGTCTCCTTGCATCAACAATGACCCGACGGAGATCATCATCGGGCACAATATCGTCTGGTTCCTCTTGATCTTCAGCAGCTTCCCCCGTTGCAGCATCACTGTATTCCGGGGGCACATAGTTGTCATCGTCCTCTTCTTCTTCTTCGCTGTCTTCCATCATAACCCCTATTTATCCGTGCCTGGTCCAAACATTATAGTGTGGCATGAAACCCTTACAAAGCAGATGGCTGTGAAGGATTTTCTGGTTAGAGTAAGATTTCGTATTCCCACATATAGGGCATGGACAACACATAAAACCATTCTGCTTGTTTGCCTCGGCCACTTCGAGAAAATTATGCACGCCCTTAACGTACTCGGAGGTGTGTCTGCCACCATACATCTATTGCCGGTTTATTTGCGTGCATTATATATAATTAAGTGTGTCAAAAACCATTACAGAATATCATGGATAGATAAGTGACCAAATTAATAGAAGTTCATCATCACATTAAAACCAAAGTACATACATAGTTCTCATTGACAAGCAATAATAAAAGTAAGAAAATTAGACAAGTATCTATCTAAAGTAAGAATTATTTTCTTTCAGAAAGAAGATAAGAACAAGAGGCTCACCACGGTGGTGCCGTCGACGAGATCGGCGCGGGCGATCGACGGCAGTGAAGACGGGGACAGGACGTGACAGACCGCTAAACCTATGCAAATCTTAGGGAAAATGGAGCTTGGAGGTCGAGCTTCGAGAGGAGAAAGCTTAACTAGTGTGGCTCAGGCATTTCACCGAACACCTCATGTGCATAGGAGGTGAGGCAGAGCACCCAAATGCCCTCCCCTCGCCGACCAGATAAAACAGAGCACTGTGGAGTACTCTGCTGCGGTGATGGGGTATATATAGGCAACTCATTTGTCCCGGTTCGTGGCTGGAACCGGGACTAAAGCCCCCCCTTCTGTCCCGGTTCGAGCCACGAACCGGGACAAATGTATGTGGGCCAGGAGCGAGGCCCATTGGTCCCGGTTCGTGCCAGGAACCGGGACAAATGGGTCCAGATGAACCGGACCAATGCCCATGAGGCCCCGGCTGGCCCCCTGCGCTCACGAACCGGGACGTATGCCCCCCATGGGTCCCCGTTCGTGATTGAACTGGGACTAATGGGCTGGCTAGGCCCGAACCAAAGCCCTGTTTTCTACTAGTGTCCGACGATGCATGATATTCTTAATGCAGAGTACACTCAGGAGGAGATCAAGGTAGCCCTGTTCCAGATGTTCCCAGCAGAAGCACCAGATCCACATGGGTTCTCAGCCCACTTCTTTCAGTGTCACCGGGATGTTTGTGGGCACAACAACGGTACTTCGGATTATTAATGGAACTGAGTTAGCGAAGAGCATTAATGAGATGATTTTAGTGCTAATACCAAAGGTAAAGAACCCCACATTATTGTCTCAGTTCAGGCCAATTTCTCTATGCAATGTTTTATACAAGATTGCTTCCAAAGTCATATCAAATAGATTGAAGCAAGTTCTATCTGACATCATGTATGAGGAGCAACTAGCTTTTGTTCTAGGTAGACTTATTACGGATAACATAATCACAACTTATGAATGTCTTCATTTTATGAAAAGAAATAGGGCCAAGAGAAATAGGTTTTGTGCACTCAAGTTGGATATGATGAAAGCCTATGATAGAGTGGAGTGGGACTATTTACATGCAATAATGATAAAGCTCGGCTTCACAATGAGGTGGGTTAATATAGTCTTGAGTCTCGTGAGATCAGTTAAGTTCTCATTAAGTTCTCAGTTTTATTCAATGGGAAGAAGCTACAACGGTTTAGCCCATCACATGGTATTCGACTGGGAGACCCAATTTCCCCATACCTATTCTTGATTGCAGCAGAGGGCCCTTTGAGCCTCCTAAAATATATTGACGAGTCATCCAACCTTAATGGCATTCAGGTGGCCCCTTTGGCACCACCAGTTAACCATTTATTATTCGCTGATGGTAGCCTCATGTTTTTAAAGCTAGTGTAACTGGGGCTAATGAGGTAAACCAGTTGTTGAACAGGTATTGTCAGGCTTCTGGACAATGCATAAACAATGAGAAATCTTCGATCTATTTCAGTTTCGGCTGTCTGGAAAAGTGTGAGGTTGGAATTTAAGAACATACTACAAGTTCCAAATGAGTCATTGAGTGCAAAATATTTAGGCCTTCCATCATGTGGGGTCATCAAAGAATGGTTCCTTTAAGTAGCTGATACGTCTCCAACGTATCTATAATTTGATTGTTTCATGCTATTATATTATCAATCTTGGATGCTTTATATGCAATTTTATATCATTTTTGGGAAATAACCTATTAACTCAGTGCCCAGTGCCCGTTCCTGTTTTCTGCATGTTTTTAGTTTTTCAGAAAATCAATACCAAACGAAGTACAAATACGATGAAACTTAAAGTGACTTTTTCTGGACTAGAAGGGACCCTAGAAGCTTCGGGAGGAGGCCAGAAGATCTAGGGGAGAGCCACAAGCTCACACGGCGCGTCGGGGGGGGGGGGGGGTGTCCCCTGAGCTTGTGGGTCCCACACAGCTTGACCTAATTCCAAGCTATAAATTCCATAAATCCCAAAACCAACAGAGAGCCACCCGAAACAATTTTTTCGCATCCGCAAGTCTCTGTTCTTCCGCGATCCCATATGGAGGCATTTTCCGGTATTCTCCCGGAGGGGGGATCATTCACGGAGGGCTTTTACATCAACTTTTCTGCACCACTAATGATGTGTGAGTATATACCTACAGGTGCATAGTGATTAGCTAGATGGTATCTTCTCTCTCTTTGATCTTCAATACAATGTTCTCTTCGGAGATTGATCCGATGTAATCTTCTTGCGGTGTGTTTGTTGGGATCCGATGAATTGTGGGTTTATGATTGGAATATTCATTGCAAGTAATTGAGTCTTTTATGAAATTTACCATGGATGATTATTATATCTTTATATTTATGTCTGATCTATCCGCTTGGCTTGGCCAACTAGGTTGATTTATCTTCGGTGAGAGAGGTGCTTTATAGTGGGTTCAATCTTGCGGTGTCCTCACCTAGTGAGTAGGGGTAGCGAGGCACGTATTTGTATTTTTCCACTAAGGGTAAAACGATGTGTTTTAAAAATATTGCTTGGTTTTATTTTGTCTACATTATGTATCTTGCTTAAAGTGTTACTCTGTTTATCATGAACTTAATACAATAGATGCATGCTGGATAGCGGTCAAAAGGTCGAGTAATAGTAGTAGATGTAGAATCGTTTCGGTCTATTTGTCATGGACGTAATGCCTATATGCATGATCATTGCCATGAATATCATTATAACTATGCGCTTTTCTATTAATTGCCCAACAATAATTTGTCTACCCGCCATATACTATTTTTCTGAGAGAGAAGCCTCTAGTGTAAACTATGGCCCCGGGGTCTATTTAAATAATATTACAAAAACCCAAAATACCCTGATGTAATTTTACTCTTTTTATTTTACTTTGCAATTTACTTATCTGTCCTTATCAGGTTTGATCCTTGCAAGTAACGAGTTCAAGGGGATTGACAGACAACCCCTTTTGCCCGCATTGGGTGCAAGTATTTGCTCTTGTGTGTGTAGATACTGTTCACTAGGCATTTGCGTGCTTCTCCTATTGGTTCGATAACCTTGGTTTTCACTGAGGGAAATACTATCCGCTACTATATTGCTTCACCTTCCTCTTCGGCGAAAATCCCAACGCAGCTCACAAGTAGCAGTACCTTAAGGACTACCTATGGAGTAAAGTGCAAGGGTGAATTGAACAAACAATGAAATTGGCAGGTGAAGAGGTCTTGGCAAAGGCGGTTGCCTAGCAACACTTGTGTATTCTATGTCCTGTTTGAAGCTTCCATGAGGTTTGTGCGAACATCTTAAATTGTTGATAAGGAAGTTTTGGTGGGGAAGTAAGGATGGAGAACGAAAACCTAATTGGGTTTCTTACGAAGCCATGACCCAACCCAAGAGTATGGAAGGATTGGGCTTTAAAGATTTTGGGTTGCTTAACTCGACCTTACTAGCTAAGCAGGCATGGAGGATCTTACGAAATCCTCAATCTCTAAGTGCCAGAATCTTGAAATTAAGGGGTTTACTTTCCAAATGGAACCATCCTGAGTGCTAATCCTGGGAGCCATCCTAGCCAAATATAGCGAGCTATCATTGGAGGCCGTGACATATTAAAGTTGGGTCTCATTAGGCGGATTGGCAAGGGAGAATCGACTAACATATGCGTATATACTTGGATACATACAGATGTTATGATGAGGCCTTACGGGAGGCGTGGCAAAGATGACCCACAAGTATAGGGGATCTATCGTAGTCCTTTTGATAAGTAAGAGTGTCGAACCCAACGAGGAGCAGAAGGAAATGATAAGCGATTTTCAGCAAGGTATTCTCTGCAAGTACTGAAGTAAGTGGTAACAGATAGTTTTGTGATAAGATAATTTTTAACGAGCAACAAGTAACAAAAGTAAATAAAGTGCAGAAAGGTGGACCAATCCTTTTTGTAGCAAAGGACAAGCCTGGACAAACTCTTATATAGAGAAAAGCGCTCGAGAGGACACATGTGAATATCGTGAAGCTAGTTTTCATCACGTTCATATGATTCGCGTTCGGTACTTTCATAATTTGATATGTGGGTGGACCGGTCCTTGGGTGTTGTTCTTACTTGAACAAGCATCCCACTTATGATGAACCTCTATTGCAAGCATCCGCAACTACAACAAAAGTATTAAAGTAAACCTAACCATAACATGAATCATATGGATCCAAATCAGCCCCTTACAAAGCAACGCATAAACTAGGGTTTAAGCTTCTGTCACTCTAGCAACCCATCATCTACTTATTACTTCCCAAAAAATGGTGAAGTGTTATGTAGTCGACGTTCACATAACACCACTAGAGGCTAGACAAGATACATCTCATCAAAATATCGAACGAATACCAAATTCACATGACTACTAATAGCAAGACTTCTCCCATGTCCTCGGGAACAAACATAACTACTCACAAAGCATATTCATGTTCATAATCAGAGGGGTATTAATATGCATAAAGGATCTGAACATATGATCTTCCACCAAATAAACCAACTAGCATCAACTATAAGGAGTAATCAACACTACTAGCAACCTACTAGTACCAATCCGGACTTGGAGACAAGAATTGGATACAAGAGATGAACTAGGGTTTTGAGATGAGATGGTGCTGGTGAAGATGTTGATGGAGATTGCCCTCTCCCGTTGAGAGGAGCGTTGGTGATGACGATGGTGATGATTTCCCCCTCCCGGAGGGAAGTGTCCCCGGCAGAACAGCTCTGCCGGGGCCCTAGATTGGTTCCGCCAAGGTTCCACCTCGTGGCGGCGGAGTCCCGTCCCGAAAGGTTGCTTATGATTTTTTCCTTGACGAAAGACCTCATATAGCAGAAGATGGCCATCGGAGAGCCAACAGGGGCCACGAGGCGGCGCGCCACAGGGGTGAGGCGCGCCCCACCCTCGTGGCCAGGTGGATCCCCCTCTGACGTACTTCTTCCGCTCAATATTTTTTATTATTTCGAAAAAAGACTTTCGTGGAGTTTCAGGACTTTTGGAGTTGTGCAGAATAAGTCTCTAATATTTGCTCCTTTTCCAGCCCAGAATTCCAGCTGCCGGCATTCTCCCTCCTTATGTAAACCTTGTAAAGTAAGAGAGAACATGTATAAGTATTGTGACATAATGTGTAGTAATAGCCCATAATGCAATAAATATCGATATAAAATCATGATGCAAAATGGACGTATCAACTCCCCCAAGCTTAGACCTCGCTTGTCCTCAAGCGGAAGCCGATAACGATAAATATGTCCACATGTTTAGAGGTAGAGGTGTCGATAAAATAAAATACAGACATGAGGGCATCATGATTATTCTCGTAACAACAACATATATGGATATTGTCATATGATTTCTTATGCTCAAGTAATAATCTATTCACAAAAGAAAGTATGAATCAGAAACTTTATTGAGAACTAACAAACAATAATCTTGGTCATTGAAGCAATTGCAATTTATCATAACATCAGAAAGAGTCTATGTCAGAGCTTTATAGCAAGTCCACATACTCAACTATCATTTAGTCTTTCATAATTCCTAACACTCACGCGATACTTGTGATTACGGAGTTTTAATAGGATATAGAGAAAGATAGGGGCTTATTGTTTCGCCTCCCAACCTTTTACCTCAAGGGTAATGTCAACAATAATAACTCATGCTCCCCTACATCCAATTAGATATATCTATCAGGATCTTTCCAACACACTTTGTGCTTGCCAAAGGATAACATGTAAAAAGGAAAGGTGAAGATCACCATGACTCTTGCATAAAGTAGAAGATAATAATAAAAGATAGGCCCTTCGCAGAGGGAAGCAGAGGTTGCCATGCGCTTTTATGGTTGGATGCACAAAATATTAATGCGAAAGAACGTCACTTTATATTGTCCCTTGTGATATGAACCTTTATTATGCAGTCCGTCGCTTTTATTTCTTCCACATCACAAGATCGTATAAAGCTTATTTTCTCCCACACTAATAAGTCATACATATTTAGGGAGCAATTTTTATTGCTTTGCACCAATGACAACTTACTTGAAGGATCTTACTCAATCCATAGGTAGGTATAGTGGACTCTCATGGAAAAACTGGTTTAATGGTTTTTGGAAGCACAAGTAGTATCTCTACTTAGTGCTGAGAATTTGGCTAGCATGAGGGGGAAAGGCAAGCTCAACATGTTGGATGATCCATGAAAATATACTTTATCTCAGATATAAGAAAACATAACCCATTACGTTGTCTTCCTTGTCCAACATCAACTCTTTAGCATGTCATATTTTAATGAGTGCTCCCAATCATAAAAGATGTCAATGATAATATATATATATATATATATATATATATATATATATGTGAAACCTCTCTTTCCTTATTACTTCCTATTAATTGCAACGATGACAAAAACTATGCTTGTCGACTCCCAACAACTTTTAATCATCATACTCTTTCTATGTGAAGTCATTACTCCTGATAAGATCAATATGGATTATTTATTTCTTTTTATTCTTTTCTCTTTTCTTTTATTCACTCAAGATCATGGAAAAATAATCAAGCCCTTGACTCAACATAGAGAGCTCATAAAGCAAAACTCAAAACTAGATCATGCCATAAACTTTATTCTACTAGATCAAGATACTACTAAAAGTTTCGAACTAAGAAAAACAGTAAAGATAGGAGTGTGATGGTGATACGATACCGGGGCACCTCCCCCAAGCTTGGCTATTGCCAAGGGGACTGCCCATACCCATGTGATTATGTCGCCTTTGCTGGTGAAGAAGGTGGTGTTGTCGATGATGGCATAGGCTTCTCCCTTAATTTGCGCTTGAGGACGGAATTTTGGTCCCTCAAATCATCAATCTCCCGCTCCAGGGTTAATATCTTTTTGCATAGGTCCTGCTTATTTTCCTGCAAGAGCCGAAAAGGGATAAACTCGATCTTTAGTTTCTTTGCCCTATCAGGGAGATTTGACTTTTTGAACTCCACATGCATGTCCCCAGGTTGAGGTAATGGGGCTTCATCTTCATCTGAGCTTGTATCCTCCTTCCCCTTGGGTTCGTAGTCCTCTTCTTCCTCCGTAGTCCAACCATCGTGCTCCACATCTCCATAGACCTTAGGATTTGCAAGGTAATCATCCACATAACTTTCTCCTTCCAAATCCTGGGATGACATGTTGATCTGATCTGCAGCAAGACAACTCGAAACGAAAATAGAGGATAATTGCGTGATACAGGAGTCAAAACCTTCGGGAGAATATATAATGAATTTTTACCGACCGAAATACGTATCGTGCAAGAAAACGGAGTCCGGAAGGCACACGAGGTGCCCACGAGGTAGGGGGGCGCGCCCGGGGGGTAGGGCGCGCCCTCCACCCTCGTGGGGCCCTCGTGTCCTTCCCGGACTGCTACTTATTTTTCTATTTTTCTAAATATTTCAAAACGGAGAAATATTACCTTAAAAATGTTTTGGGGTCGGTTTACTTACCGTACCACATACCTATTCCTTTTCGGAGTCTGAAACGTTCTGGAAAGTGTCCCTTATGTATTCCTCCGGGGTTACGGTTTCAATAACATTGGTTTCAACATTTATGGGATTACCTGAGATATAATGTTTGATTCTTTGACCATTCACCACCTTGGTTGTGCCTTGAAGTTGTTGATTTTTATGGCACCGAACGATAGACCTCCTCGATAAAGTAAGGGCCTTCCCATTTAGAGAGAAGTTTTCCTGCAAAAAATCTTAAACGAGAGTTGTATAGCAATACATAATCACCTACATTAAACTCACACTTTTGTATCCTTTTATCATGCCATCTTTTGACTTTTTCTTTAAACAACTTGGCATTTTCATAAGCTTGGGTTCTCCATTCATCAAGTGAGCTAATATCAAATAACCTCTTCTCACCGGCAAGTTTGAAATCATAGTTGAGCTCTTTAATAGCCCAATATGCCTTATGTTCTAGTTCGAGAGGTAAGTGACATGCTTTTCCATAAACAATTTTATACGAAGACATACCCATAGGATTTTCATATGCAGTTCTATAGGCCCATAATGCATCATCAAGTTTCTTGGACCAATTCTTTCTAGGCCTATTGACAGTCTTTTGCAAAACTAATTTGAGCTCTCTATTACTCAATTCTACTTGACCACTAGACTGTGGGTGATAAGGAGATGCAATTCTATGATTAACATCATACTTAGCAAGCATTTTACGGAAAGCACCATGAATAAAATGTGAACCACCATCAGTCATTAAATATCTAGGGACTCCAAACCTAGGAAAAATAACTTCTTTAAGCATCTTAATAGAAGTGTTATGATCAACACTACTAGTTGGAATAGCTTCTACCAACTTAGTAACGTAATCAACAACAACTAAAATATGTGTATATCTGTTAGAGGCAGGAAAAGGTCCCATATAATCAAAACCCCAAACATCAAATGGTTCAATAACAAGTGAATAATTCATAGGCATTTCTTGACGTCTACTAATATTACCAATTCTTTGGCATTCATCACAAGATAAGAAAAACTTACGGGCATCCTTGAAGAGAGTAGGCCAATAAAAACCGGATTGCAATACCTTATGTGCAGTTATATCTCCAGCGTGGTGTCCTCCATAAGCCTCGGAGTGACACTTGCATAGGATCTGTTCCTGTTCATGCTCAGGTACACAACGTCTAATAAACACCATCTATTCCTTATTTATAAAGGTGTGGGTCATCCCAAAAGTAATGCCTCAAATCATAGAAAAACTTTTTCTTTTGCTGGTATGTGAAACTAGGTGGTATAAATTTAGCAACAATGTAACTAGCATAATCAGCATACCACAGAGTGCTACAAGAAGCATTTATAACATTTAGTTACTCATCAGGAAAACTATCATTAATAGGTAGTGGGTCATCAAGAATATTTTCTAACCTAGACAAGTTATCTGCAACGGGGTTCTCAGCTCCCTTTCTATCAACAATATGCAAATCAAATTGTTGTAGCAAGAGAACCCATCTAATGAGTCTAGGTTTAGCATCTTTCTTTTTCATAAGATATTTAATAGCAACATGATCCGTGTGAATAGTTACTTTAGAATCAAAAATATAAGGTCTGAACTTATCACAAGCAAATACAACTGCTAAAAATTCTTTTTCAGTAGTAGCATAACTTCTCTGAGCATTGTCTAGAGTCTTACTAGCATATTGAATAACATTTAATTTCTTATCAACTCTTTGCCCTAGAACAACACCTACAGCATAATCACTAGCATCACACATAATTTCAAAGGGTAAATTCCAATCATGTGGCTGAACAATAGGTGCCGAGATCAATGCTTTCTTAAGTATTTCAAATGCTTCTACACAATCATCATCAAATACAAATGGTATATCTTTTTATAATAAATTGGTCAG
This sequence comes from Aegilops bicornis, assembly GCA_021605145.1. Taxonomy (NCBI): domain Eukaryota; kingdom Viridiplantae; phylum Streptophyta; class Magnoliopsida; order Poales; family Poaceae; genus Aegilops; species Aegilops bicornis. Next base: position 70,806,108 of record CM038674.1, on the reverse strand, counting down.
AGGCCGAGAAATTTTTGAGAAGTCCTTAATGAACCTCCTATAAAAACCACGTGGCCAAGGAAACTTCTTATACCTTTGATGTCCTTGGGACATGGCATCTTTTCAATAGCATCAACCTTGGCTTTATCAACTTCAATACCTCTTTCAGAAACTTTATGCCCCAAGACAATACCTTCATTAACCATAAAGTGACATTTTTCCCAATTCAACACAAGATTAGTTTCTTCACATCTCTGCAAAACTCGATCAAGGTTGCTCAAGCAATCATCAAAATAGGATCCATAGACGGAAAAGTCATCCATGAAAACCTCACAAATCTTTCCACAAAAATTAGAGAATATAGCCATCATGCATCTTTGAAAGGTAGCAGGTGCATTACATAAACCAAAAGGCATACGTCTATAAGCAAAAGTACCAAAAGGGCAGGTAAAGGTAATCTTAGATTGATCATTAGCGGACACAGGTATTTGAGAGAAACCAGAATAACCATCTAGAAAGCAATAATGTGTATGTTTGCATAATCTTTCTAGCATTAGATCGATAAAAGGTAAGGGGTAATGATCTTTCTTAGTAGCCTTATTTAATTTACGGAAATCAATTACCATCCTATAACTTGTAATAATTCTTTGTGGAATCAATTCATCTTTATCATTAGGAACAACAGTAATACCTCCCTTCTTAGGGACACAATGGACAGGACTTACCCACTGACTATCAGCAACGGGATAAATTATACCTGCCTCAAGGAGCTTTAGTATTTCCTTTCTTACCATTTCTTTCATTCTAGGATTCAGCCGTCGTTGATGATCAATAACCGGTTTGGCATCTTTCTCCAAATTTATTTTATGTTGACATAGAGTGGGACTAATGCCCTTAAGATCATCAAGAGTATATCCAATAGCAGCACGGTGGTTCTTCAGAGTTTTCAATAATCTCTATTCTTCATGCTCTGAAAGGTTAGCACTAATAATAACAGGATATATCTTATTTTCATCAAGATAAGCATATTTAAGAGTATCAGACAACGGTTTAAGCTCGAACACGGGATCACCCTTGGGTGGAGGAGGATCCCCTAGGATTTCAACAGGCAAATTGTGTTTCAGAATAGGTTCCTATTTAAAGAATATCTCATCTATTTCCCTTCTTTCATTCATAAACATATCATTTTCATGGTCTAGCAAATATTGTTCTAAAGGATCACTAGGAGGTACGGCAATAGAAGCAAGACCAATAATATCATCCTTACTAGGCAATTCTTCTTCACGGTGTTGTCTACTAAATTTAGAGAAATTAAACTCATGAGACATATCACCCAAACCAATAGTAACAACATTCTTTTCAAGTCTATTCTAGCATTGACAGTGTTCAAGAAGGGTCTACCAAATATAATGGGACAAAAGCTATCTTGTGGGGAACCAAGAACAAGAAATTCAGCAGGATATTTAGTTTTCCCACACAAGACTTAAACATCTATAACAATTCCCATTGCTGATATAGTATCTCTATTGGCAAGTTTAATTGTAAAATCAATACCTTCTAACTCAGCAGGTGCAATTTCATGCTTAATTTCTTCGTACAAAGTATGAGGTATAACACTAGCACTAGCACCCATATCACATAAGCCATGATAACAGTGATCTCCTATTTGAACAGAAATAACAGGCACGCCTACCACAGGTCTATGTTTATCTTTAGCACAAGGTTTGGCAATTCTAGCGGTTTCACCGCAGAAATGAATAACATGCCCTTCAATATTATCAACTAAGCGATCGTTAACAATAGCAATATTAGGTTCACCTTTAATTTTCTCAGGAGGTGTATACGTTCTAATATTGCTTTTACGAACCACAGTTGAAGCTTTAGCATGATCCTTTATTCTAACTGGGAAAGGTTGTTTCTCAACATAAGAAGTAGGAACAACAGGATCATTATAAGTGACAATCTTTTCTTCAACTTTAGTAAGTGCAGCTACTTTTACTTCTATGGGAGGATGATATTTAAACCACTTCTCCTTGGGGAGATCAACATAAGTAGCAAAAGATTCATAGAATGAAGCTACTATCTCAGAGTCAAGTCCATATTTAGTGCTAAATTTATGGAAAACATCGGTATCCATAAAATACTTAACACAATCAAACTTAGGTGTCATACCTGACTCCTTACCTTCGTCGAGATCCCAATCTTCAGAGTTGCGTTTAATCCTATCCAATAAATTCCATTTGAATTCAATAGTCTTGATCATAAAAGAGCCAGCACAAGAAGTATCAAGCATGGATTGATTATTATGAGAAAGCCGAGCATAAATTTTTTGAAGAATTATTTCTCTTGAGAGCTCATGATTGGGGCATGAATATAACATTGATTTAAGCCTCCCCCAAGCTTGAGCGATGCTTTTTCCTTCGCAAGGCAAAACATTATATATATAATTGCAATCACGATGAACAAGATGCATAAGATAATACTTCTGATGAAATTCCAATTTCATTCGTCTATAGTTCCATGATCCCGTGTCATCACATAGCCTATACCATGTCGATGCATCTCCCTTCAAAGATAAAGGGAAGACCTTCTTCTTAACAACATCATCGGGTATGCATGTAAGCTTAAATAATCCACAAACTTCATCCACATATATTAGGTGCTCATCAGGACGCTTTGTTCCATCTCCTACAAAAGGATTATCTAGCTGTTTTTCTAACATACCCGAAGGAACTTCAAAGGGAACATTTTCATTTTCAGTAGGTTCAATAGGTTGAGGAGCAATTCTTTGCTCTACTGGTCGGGGTGAAGATACCCCGAACAAGCCCCTCAGAGGATTACTTTCCATAGTAACAAGTGACAGTAAATTTCAGCACACTATATAAATTTTTCCTTACCAAATTCCACCTACCAAAGGCGCTTCACTCCCCGGCAATGGCGCCAGAAAAGAGTCTTGATGACCCACAAGTATAGGGGATCTATCGTAGTCCTTTCGATAAGTAAAGAGTATCGAACCCAACGAGGAGCAGAAGGAAATGATAAGCGGTTTTCAGCATGGTATTCTCTGCAAGTACTGAAATAAGTGGTAACAGATAGTTTTGTGATAAGATAATTTGTAACGAGCAACAAATAAAAAAGTAAATAAAGTACAGCAAGGTGGCCCAATCCTTTTTGTAGCAAAGGACAAGCCTGGACAAACTCTTATATAGAGAAAAGCGCTCCCGAGGACACATGGGAATATCGTCAAGCTAGTTTTCATCACGTTCATATGCTTCGCGTTTGGTACTTTGATAATTTGATATGTGGGTGGACGGTGCTTGGGTGCTGTTCTTACTTGAACAAGCATCCCACTTATGATTAACCTCTATTGCAAGCATCCATAACTACAACAAAAGTATTAAGGTAAACCTAACCATAGCATGAAACATATGGATCCAAATCAGCCCTTTACGAAGCAACGCATAAACTAGGGTTTAAGCTTCTGTCACTCTAGCAACCCATCATCTACTTATTACTTCCCAATGCCTTCCTCTAGGCCCAAATAATGGTGAAGTGTTATGTAGTCGACATTCACATAACACCACTAGAGGCTAGACAACATACATCTCATCAAAATATCGAACGAATACCAAATTCACATGACTACTAATAGCAAGACTTCTCGCATGTCCTCAGGAACAAACGTAACTACTCACAAAGCATATTCATGTTCATAATCAGAGGGGTATTAATATGCATAAAAGATCTGAACACATGATCTTCCACCAAATAAACCAACTAGCATCAACTACAAGGAGTAATCAACACTACTAGCAACCTACCAGTACCAATCCCGGACTTGGAGACAAGAATTGGATACAAGAGATGAACTAGGGTTTTGAGATGAGATGGTGCTGGTGAAGATGTTGATGGAGATTGCCCTTTCCCGTTGAGAGGAGCGTTGGTGATGACGATGGTGATGATTTCCCCCTCCCGGAGGGAAGTGTCCCCGACAGAACAGCTCTGCCGGAGCCCTAGATTTGTTCCGCCAAGGTTCCGCCTCGTGGCGGCGGAGTCTCGTCCCGAAAGGTTGCTTATGATTTTTTCCTCGACGAAAGACCTCATATAGCAGAAGATGGCCATCGGAGAGCCAACAGGGGGCCCACGAGGCAGGGGGCCACGCCCCGGGGGGTAGGGCGCGTTCCCCACCATCGTGGCCAGGTGGGGCCCCCTCTGACGTACTTCTTCCGTTCAATATTTTTTATTATTTCCAAAAAAGACTTTCGTGGAGTTTCAGGACTTTTGGAGCTGTGCAGAATAGGTCTCTAATATTTGCTCATTTTTCAGCCCAGAATTCCAGCTGCCGGCATTCTCCCTCCTTATGTAAACCTTGTAAAATAAGAAAAAATAGGTACAAGTATTGTGACATAATGTGTAGTAACAGCCCATAATGCAATAAATATCGATATAAAATCATGATGCAAAATGGACGTATCAGGCAACAACAATTTTGAGAAAGTTTCCAAACTCATAGATCAAATTTCAGCCACATGGAATATGGCAAGGTTGGAGGAGGTCTGCCTCCCGATTGATATACCATGTATCTTGAGTATCCCACTCTGTACTTATGATATGGTGGACTCCTGGGCATGGAATTTTGAAGGAAGTGGAACCTACTCGGTAAGATCAACATACTATATGATGGTACAAATTGAATTAAGAAGGGGAGCCTGGACTGATGGCACAACAGGTTCTTCTAGTACATACCGTGATGAAGAGTCTTGGAAACTTCTATGGAACACTCCGATTCCTGGAAAGATTCGGATGGTCTTATGGTGTCTCGCTAAACACTCTCTCCTAATAGAGGATATTAGAGAGATTAGGAATATGTCATCATCAAGTTTGTGTGGCCTGTGTGGAGCTGAAGACTCTTGGCATCATTCACTTCTTGAGTGCTCAATGGCAAGATGTTTGTGGGCCCTGTTGGATGGAGAACTCACAAAACATCTTTGCGAGACTACTGAACCGAGTGCCAAGTAATGGATCTTGTCGACGATAGACACGTTATCGCATGCGGCATTTGTTAAGCTAGCTGTAGCGCTGTGGCAATATGGTGAGCCAGAAGGAAAGCAATCCATGAGGAGTTGTTCCAAAGCCCTTCAGCCACGCACCAATTCATTACCAGGTTCATCCAAGAGCTTGAACTTATGCCAAAGAAAATTCCCAGTGTCCCAAATCAGCAGGCAAGTCGAACTACCCGACCAAAACCTCCTCCACCCGGTTACTCAAAGATCCATGCTGATGCTGGATTGGCAAGGGGCCAAGCTAGAGGTTCAGCAGCTGCAGTGTGTAGGGATGATCACGGAAATTTTTGGGGCAGTTCGGAACTGGTCGTTTATAGTATAATGGACGTTGCTTCTCTGGAATCAATTTCATGTGGGGAGGCACTATCTTTGGCTGAAGACTTACAGCTAAGAGATTTTATGATAGCTTCGGATTCGAAGCAGGTTATTAACGACATTGATCGGGAGAGCGATGGAAGTTATGGAGCTATAATTAAGGGGATCAAGCATCAGGCTTTATCTTTTAATTGTATTTTTACATTTGAAGGGCGTGCTATCAATGCATATGCCGATAGGTTAGCCAAGTTTCCGCATTCCCTTGATCAGGGAAGACATGTTTGGTTGTTACAGCCGCATGATCCCTTTTGTATTCCGCTCTATCTAGAGTTTGAACAATAAAGCTTGGTGATACCAAAAAAAAAAAACAGAAAGAAACGAACGCCGCAAGGCCAAACACGGCAAGTCCGGTGCGCCAAACGGCTGGGGAAATCTTTTTGCATTGACGCTGAGTAAATGCGCAGGAGTTGTCGAGAGGCAGGCAGCTGAGGCTGGCCTGGGCTAGCCTGCTTCTGTTTCTCCTCCTCTCTGGCAACGTGTCCAAATCCTAACAAAATTCCTAAAAATATGGTGGCTGCGTGTAGTATATAATGAGCCAGCAGAAGCGCAGCAGGGCAAAGGATTCGTTTACCGCTCTCGCGCGCCGCCGGCCGCAGGGCGCAAGGAAGATCGATCTGGTCGTCGTCGCGTCGGCTCCTCGCCCCCCGCCCCGGCCGGTATGATATCTCCGTCCTATCCATCATCCATCTAACCCTCTTCGTCTCTTCCATCTCCATCTCCTTCTCCTTGCCATTCATCGTGTCTGGATTTTCCACAGTTTTATCGTACTACGCGTCCCTGCGGTTGCTTGTTTTTGACGACCCAACGAATTAATCTTCCTGGACCCAGGAGGATCTGCGCAAGATCAGTCTGATTAAGATTCGTTCATTACTCTCGTAATAGTCCTGAAAATTCAGTCGTTCAACCTTGCTTTGGGCATCTCGTTAACAGATCCACCACACTAAACCCTTTCCTTGTTTCAGCAGCTTGGCAGGTTGTGCTGCTTGAAGACGAGACGAGATCAAGATCAAGATCATGTCGGTGGAAACCGCCGATGGCGCGGACACGATGGCTCGCCGCGACTCGCTGTACAGGGACGCGGAGAAGGTCTCCGGCGACAGGCGCCACGGCTCCGGGGTCAGCAACCAAATCATCCATCACCTTGTTGACTTACTTAACCAGCTGTGCCACGGCCGATGTTAATTCTCGAGCATGGTGGGCGCATGGATGCATGCATGCAGGCAAGCTGGAGGCAGACGGTGCTGCTGGCGTTCCAGAGCGTCGGCGTGGTGTACGGCGACCTCGGGACCTCGCCGCTCTACACCTACTCGGGCACCTTCCCGAACGGCATCCGGCACCCGGACGACCTCCTCGGCGTCCTCTCCCTCATCCTCTACACCCTCATCCTCCTGCCCCTGCTCAAGTACGTCTTCATCGTCCTCTACGCCAACGACAACGGCGACGGTGAGCACCACCACCTTTTTCTGTTTGTTCATGGACATGACCTTCACATTAACTGGGAATGGTGCATGTAGGGGGCACGTTCGCGCTCTACTCACTCATCTCGCGGTACGCCAAGACCAGAATGATTCCCAACCAGCAGGCCTAGGACGCGTCCGTGTCCAACTACAGCATCCAGGAGCCCAGTTCGCAGACCAGGAGAGCGCAGTGGGTGAAGCAGAGGCTCGAGTCCAGCAAGGCCGCCAAGATCGCGCTCTTCACCATTACCATCCTCGGCACCTCCATGGTCATGGGTGACGGCACCCTCACACCTGCAATCTCTGGTACGTACTCTACCTACATTCAGCAAGTTCTTCACCTTACTAAGCTTGTATATAGATTAATCTGACGCTTGATGGCTGTGTTGCTGCAGTGCTCTCTGCGGTGAGCGGGATCAGGGAGAAGGCGCCCGACTTGACCCAATGTACGTACGAAAATTTTCTACTAATTGTCAAGAGATTTATTCATCTAGCTTGCTCTGCAGCCAGCGAACTGAATGTGGTTTGTTGTAAAAACAGCGCAAGTGGTGTGGATCTCTGTTGCCATCCTCTTCATGCTCTTCTCGGTGCAGCGCTTGGCACGGACAAGGTCGGCTACTCCTTCGCGCCCATCATCTCGGTGTGGTTCGTCCTCATCGCCAGCATCGGAGTGTACAACCTCGCCGCTCACGACGCCACCGTGCTCAGGGCCCTCAACCCCATGTACATTGTGGACTACTTCCGAAGGAACGGCAAGGAGGCGTGGCTCTCTCTCGGGGGCGTCGTCCTCTGCACCACAGGTACGTAATTCAACTTCAGTCAGATGATGCCTTTCTTTCTCTCTACTGATGATCAAATTCGCTATCTACCTCCTGCAGGCACGGAGGCCATGTTTGCTGACCTTGGTCATTTCAACATCAGGGCCATTCAGGTTCGCCACTACCATATTCATCTGTAGTACACTAGTTCAGAGCAGGGACTGAATTTTTCTTCATTTTCGGGGCTGCTGCAGCTGAGCTTCAGCTTCATCATCTTCCCCTCCGTGGCGCTGTGCTACATGGGTCAGGCATCCTACCTACACAAATTCCCACAAGACGTCGCCGACACATTCTACAAATCTATCCCAGGTAGTAGGAAACCACTGTTTTTTACAGCTACAAGAAAAATCATTTTGTCATGATGGTGCAAAACGGAAAAAGAAACGTGTAAACCATTTAATTTCAGCGGCGATGTTCTGGCCAACGTTCATCGTGGCCATCTTGGCAGCCATCATCGCCAGCCAGGCCATGCTGTCCGGCGCGTTCGCCATCCTGTCCAAAGCCCTCTCCCTCGGCTGCTTCCCGAGGGTGGAGGTGGTGCACACCTCCAAGAAGTACGCCGGGCAGGTCTACATCCCGGAGGTGAACTTCCTCATCGGCGCCGCCAGCATCGTCGTCACCCTCGCCTTCCAGACCACCACCAACATCGGCAACGCCTATGGGATATGCGTCGTCATGGTCTTCTCCATCACCACGCACCTCATGACGGTCGTCATGCTGCTCGTCTGGAAGAAGAACATTGCCTTCATCGCCGCCTTCTACGTCATCTTTGGGACCACCGAGCTCCTCTACCTGTCCTCCATCCTCTCCAAGTTCGCCGAGGGAGGGTACCTGCCCTTCTGCTTCTCGCTGGTGCTCATGGCACTCATGGCCACATGGCACTATGTTCACGTCAGCCGCTACTGGTACGAGCTCGACCGGGTCGTGCCGGCCGCCGAGCTCACGGCGCTCCTGAGCCGCCCTGACGTGCAGCGGGTGCCCGGCGTGGGCTTGCTCTACTCAGAGCTCGTCCAGGGCATCCCTCCCGTGTTCCCTCGCCTCGTCGACAAGATGCCGTCGGTGCACGCCGTCTTCGTCTTCATGTCCATCAAGAACCTGCCCATCCCGCGGGTGCCGGCCCCCGAGCGCTTCATCTTCCGGAGGGTTGGCCCCGCCGAGCACCGCATGTTCCGCTGCGTGGCGCGCTACGGCTACACCGACCAAATCGAGGGTGCCAAGGAGTTCTCCGCTTCTCTCCTCGACGGCCTCAAGCTGTTCATCTATGAGGAGGCCGCCTTCTCCTGCCAGCACACCGACGACGATGATGGCGACAGCCCTCTGCGGGCGGCGCAGCTAGCGGCCGCGGAGGAGGAGAAACGGTTCATCGACGCAGAGTTGGAACGCGGCGTGGTGTACCTGACAGGTGAGGCGGACGTGGTGGCTGCACCAGGGTCATCGGTGATGAAGAGGATCGTAGTCAACTACGTGTACACCTTCCTGAGGCGGAACCTCAGCGAGAGCCACAAAGCGCTCGCCATTCCCAAGGATCAGCTGCTCAAGGTCGGGATAACCTATGAGATATAGATCGATGTTTCTTCTGCAGAACTTGTTGGTGATAACATGGTTTTAGCAAATGGATTAGTAGTGTAAACCTCTGAATTTTACATTGCCCAGATGATCCTGTACACAATATAAGAGTAATGCTACATCTACAAAAGGTTACTTGAACCTATCTAACCTTTTGTAGATGTATCATTACTCATTTTGTACAACACTTACGAAAAAATCTTATAGATTGCCTACAGCTGATGTGGCATGAGCTAATTAGGAATCACTCACCATGGTAGCATCTCCAGCCGTTGGTCCCCCATGGTGGCGAACCAGCGTGGGGGCGATCGGGATCCTAGCCGCTGGCCCCAGTGTTGCCTCCAGTCGTCTTTTTAAAATATTTTTGAACATAAATTCGGCAAACATTACAAAAAATTCGGCAAACAGGAAGCGTTCTTCATTTTTTTACATAGAAAACCTAAAAGTTACTAAATAAAAAACTCGCTGAGCGCGGCGTAGTCGCGTCTTTGCTGTCATCTTTCTCCTTCTTCACGCTGCTGGACCATTGCTCGGGGTCATCGTGGCGGACAGGGGCCGGGGGCGGCGCGTCGTCGTCGCTGTCTTCGAGCACGATGACGCCCCCTTCCTCGCGCACACGGCGGCGCGCGGCGATCTCTGCCAGGGCGCGGCGCTGGTGCTCCATCTCCAGCCGCGCGCAGTCCTCCCGCGCCCACTTCATGGCCGCTTCATCGTCGAGCTCCGGCTCCGTCTTCACGAGGGCGAGCCCTGGCTCCGTCTTCGGCTTGATGAAGCGGGGAGGAGCCGAGGAGGAGGCATGCCCGCCCTCGTTGATGACGATGCCAGCGTTGCGGGTGCGCCGGCCGAGCGGCGTTTCCGCGGACTCGGCCTTGACTCCGAAGACCGCCAGCGACCCGGAGGAGTGGGAGGAGGAGGAAGAGGAGCCAGTCCTCCTCGGCATCCATTGCGCGCCACTCCGGCGGGGGACCAGGTGAAGGAAATATGCCCTAGAGGCAATAATAAAGTTATTATTTATTTCCTTATTTCATGATAAATGTTTATTATTCATGCTAGAATTGTATTAACCGGAAACTTAGTACATGTGTGAATACATAGACAAACAGAGTGTCCCTAGTATGCCTCTACTTGACTAGCTCGTTAATCAAAGATGGTTAAGTTTCCTAGCCATAGACATGTGTTGTCATTTGATGAACGGGATCACATCATTAGAAAATGATGTGATGGACAAGACCCATCCGTTAGCTTAGCACTATGATTGTTTAGTTTATTGCTATTGCTTTCTTCATGACTTATACATGTTCCTATGACTATGAGATTATGCAACTCCCGAATACCGAAGGAACACTTAGTGTGCTATCAAACGTCACAACGTAACCGGGTGATTATAAATATGCTGTACAGGTGTCTCCGATGGTGTATCGGAGAGGTATCTCTGGGCCCTCTAGGTAATGCACATCACTATAAGCCTTGTAAGCAATGTGACTAATGAGTTAGTTGCGGGATGATGCTTTAAGGAACGAGTAAAGAGACTTGCCGGTAACGAGATTGAACTAGGTATTGAGATACCGACGATCGAATCTTGGGCAAGTAACATACCGATGACAAAGGGAACAACGTATGTTGTTATGCGGTTTGACCGATAAAGATCTTCGTAGAATATGTGGGAGCCAATATGAGCTTCCAGGTTCCGCTGTTGGTTATTGACCGGAGATGAGTCTCGGTTATGTCTACATATTTCTCGAACCCGTAGGGTCCGCACGCTTAACGTTCGATGACGATCGGTATTATGAGTTTATGTGTTTTCATGTGCCAAAGGTTGTTCGGAGTCCCGGATGAGATCACGGACACGACGAGGAGTCTCGGAATGGCCGAGACATAAAGATTCATATATAGGACAATAGTATTTGGACAGCGGAAGTGTTCCGGGGGTACCGGGTACGTATCGGGTCACCGGAAAGGGGTTCCGGGCACCCCCGGCCAAGATATGGGCCTTATTGGGCCTAGGGCGGGACAGACCAGCCCCTAGTGGGGTGGTGCGCCCCATATATGTCCGAATAGGGTGGGGGAAAGGAAAGGGAGAAGAGATAAAGGAAGGGGGGCAATTCGGCCTCCCCTTTCCTTCTCTCCCCCTCCTCTTTCCTTCTCCCTCCAGAAAACATGGAAAGGGGGGAGGCCGAATAGGATTAGGCCCCAAGTAGGATTCCTCCTACTTGGGGCGCGCCTCCTGCTGCTCCCTCCCCCTCCCACCTATATATATATATGTGTGGAGGGCACCGCTAGAACATACAACAGTCAATCTCTTAGCCGTGTGCGGTGCCCCCCTCCACATTTACACACCTCGGTCATATCGTCGTAGTGCTTAGGCGAAGCCCTACGCCGGTAACTTCATCATCACCGTCGCATTGCCGTCGTGCTGACAAAACTCTCCCTAGGCCTCAACTGGATCAAGAGTACGAGGGACGTCATCGAGCTGAACGTGTGCTGAACACGGAGGTGCCGTACGTTCGGTGCTAGGATTGGTCGGATCGTGAAGACGTATGACTACATCAACCGCGTTGATAAAACGCTTTCGCTTTCAGTCTACGAGGGTACGTGGACACACTCTCCCAGCTCGTTGCTATGCGTCTCCTAGATAGATCTTGCGTGATCGTAGTAATTTTTTTTTGAAATTGCATGCTGCGTTCCCCAACATTGCTATCGAGCCAGGTCTATGCGTAGATGTTATATGCACGAGTAGAACACAAAGAGTTGTGGGCGATAATAGTCATACTGCTTACCAGCATGTCATACTTTGATTCGGCGGTATTGTTGGATGAAGCGGCCCGGACTGACATTACGCGTACGCTTACGCGAGACTGGTTCTACCGACGTGCTTTGCACACAGGTGGCTGGCGGGTGTCAGTTTCTCCAACTTTAGTTGAATCGAGTGTGACTACGCCCGGTCCTTGTTAAAGGTTAAAACAACACACTTGACGAAAAATCATTGTGGTTTTGATGCGTAGGTAAGAACGGTTCTTGCTCAGCCCGTAGCAGCCACGTAAAACTTGCAACAACAAAGTAGAGGATGTCTAACTTGTTTTTGCTGGGCTCGCTGTGATGTGATATGGTCAAGACGTGATGATATATAATTTGTTGTATGAGATGATCATGTTTTGTAACAGTTATCGGCAACTGGCAGGAGCCATATGGTTGTCGCTTTATTGTATGAAATGCAATCGTTATGTAATTGCTTTACTTTATCACTAAGCGGTAGCGATAGTCGTGATAGCACTAGTTGACAAGACGACAATGATGCATCGATGGAGATCAAGGTGTCAAGCTGGTGACGATGGTGATCATGACGGTGCTTTGAAGATGGAGACCAAAGGCACAAGATGATGATGGCCATATCATATCACTTACATTGATTGCATGTGATGTTTATCCTTTATGCATCTTATTTTGCTTAGTTCGGCGGTAGCATTATAAGATGATTTCTCACTAAATTTCAAGGTATAAGTGTTCTCCCTAAGTATGCACCGTTGCGACAGTTCTTCGTGCCGAGACACCACGTGATGATCAGGTGTGATAAGCTCTACGTTCACATACAACGGGTGCACGCCAGTTTTGCACACGCAGAATACTCGGGTTAAACTTGATGAGCCTAGCATATGCAGATATAGCCTTGGAACACTGAGACCGAAAGGTCAAGCGTGAATCATATAGTAGATATGATCAACATAGTGATGTTCACCATTGAAAACTACTCCATCTCACGTGATGATCGGACATGGTTTAGTTGATTTGGATCACGTGATCACTTAGATGATTAGAGGGATGTCTATCTAAGTGGGAGTTCTTAAGTAATATGACTAATTGAACTTAATTTATCATGAACTTAGTCCTGATAGTATTTGCATATCTATGTTGTAAGATCAATAGCTCGCGTATAGCTCCCCTGTTTTATTTTTGATATGTTCCTAGAGAAAACTAAGTTGAAAGATGATAGTAGCAATGATGCGAACTGAGTCCGTGATCTGAGGATTATCCTCATTGCTGCATAGAACAATTATGTCCTTGATGCACCGCTAGGTGACAGACCTATTGCAGGAGTATATGCAAACGTTATGAACGTTTGGCAAGCTCGATATGATGACTACTTGATAGTTTAGTGCACCATGCTTTACGGCTTAAAACTGGGACTTCAAAAACGTTTTGAACGCCATGGAGCATATGAGATGTTCCAAGAGTTGAAATTAGTATTTCAGACTCATGCCCGTGTCGAGAGGTATGAGACCTCTGACAGTACTTTGCCTACAAGATGGAGGAGAATAGCTCAACCAGTGAGCATGTGCTCAGATTGTCTGGGTACTACAATCGCTTGAATCAAGTGGGAGTTAATCTTCCAGATAAGATAGTGATTGACAGAGTTCTCTAGTCACTATCACCAAGTTACTAGAACTTCGTGATGAACTATAATATGCAAGGGATAACGGAAACAATTCCCAAGTTCTTCGTGATGCTGAAATCGGTGAAGGTAGAAATCAGGAAAAGCATCAAGTGTTGATTGTTGATAAGACCACCAGTTTCAAGTAGAAGGGCAAGGGAAAGAAAGGGGACTTCAAGAAGAATGGCAAGCAAGTTGTCACTCCCATAAACAAGCCCAAAGCTAGACCCAAGCCTGAAACTGAGTGCTTCTACTGCAAAGGAAATAGTCACTGGAAGCGGAACTGCCCATAGATACTTGGCAGATAAGAAGGATGGCAAAGTGAACAAAGGTATATTTGATATACATGTTATGATGTGTACCTTACTAGTGTTTATAGCAACCCCTCGGTATTTGATACTAGTTCAGTTGCTAAGATGAGTAACTCGAAACGGGAGTTGCAGAATGAACAGAGACTGGTTAAGGGTGAAGTGACGATGTGTGTTGGAAGTGGTTCCAAGATTGATATGATCATCATCGCACACTCCCTATACTTTCGGGATTAGTGTTGAACCTAAGTAAATGTTATTTGGTGTTTGCGTTGAGCATGAATATGATTTGATCATGTTTATTGCAATACGATTATTCATTTAAAGTCAGAGAATAATTGTTGTTCTGTTTACATGAATAAACCTTCGATGGTCATACACCCAATGAAAATAGTTTGTTGGATCTCGATCGTAGTGATACACATATTCATAATATTAAAGCCAAAAGATGCAAAGTTAATAATGATAGTGCAACTTATTTGTGGCACTTCTGTTTATGTCATATTGGTGTAAAGCGCATGAAGAAACTCCATGCTGATGGACTTTTGGAATCACTTGATTATGAATCATTTGATGCTTGTGAACCATGCCTCATGGGCCAGATGACTAAAACTCCGTTCTCCTAACAATGGAGCGAGCTACTGACTTATTGGAAATAATACATACCGATGTATGTGGTCTGATGAGTATTAAAGCTCGCGGCGGGTATCGTTATTTTCTGACCTTCACAGATGATTTGAGCAGATATGGGTATGTTTACTTAATGAAACACAAGTCTGAAACAGTTGAATAGTTCAAAGGTTTCAGAGTGAAGTGGAGAATCATCATAACAAGAAAATAAAGTTCCTACGATCTGATCGTGGGCGTGAATATTTGAGTTACAAGTTCGGTCTTCATTTGAAATGATGTGGAATAGTTTCGTAACTCACGCCACCTGGAACACCACAGCGTAATGGTGTGTCCGAACGTCGTAACTGCACTTTATTAGATATGGTGCGATCTATGATGTCTCTTACTAATTTACGCTATCGTTTTGGGGCTATGCATGAGAGACAGCCGCATTCACGTTAAATAGGGCACCATCTAAATCCGTTGAGACGACACCTTATAAACTGTGGTTTGGCAAGAAACCTAACCTGTCGTTTCTTAAAGTTTGGGGCGGCGATGCTTATGTGAAAAAGTTTCAACCTGATAAGCTCGAACCCAAATTGGAGAAATGTGTCTTCATAGGATACACAAAGGAAACTGTTGGGTACACCTTCTATCACAGATCCGAAGGCAAGATATTCGTTGCTAAAAATGGATACTTTCTAAAGGAGTTTCTCTCGAAAGAAGTGAGTGGGAGGAAAGTAGAACTTGATAAGGTAACTGTACCTTGTCCGAATTGGAAAGTAGTTCATCACATAAATCAGTTCCAGTGATGCCTACACCAATTAGTGAGGAAGTTAATGATGATGATCATGAAACTTCAAATCAAATTACTACCAAACCTCGTAGGTCAACCAGAGTACGTTCCGCACCAGAGTGGTACGGTAATCCGGTTCTGGAAGTCATGTTACTAGACCATGACGAACCTACGAACAATGAGGAAGCGATGATGAGCCCAAATTCTGCAAAATGGTTTAAGGCCATGAAATCTGAGATAGGATCCATGTATGAAACAAAGTATGGACGTTGGTGGAATTGCCCAATGATCGGCAACCCATTGAGAATAAATGGATTTTCAAGAGGAAGACGAACGCTGATGGTAGTGATACTATCTACCAAGCTCGACTTGTCAAGAAAGGTTTTCGACAAGTTCAAGGTGTTGACTACGATGAGATTTTCTCACTCGTAGCGATGCTTAAGTCTGTCCGAATCATGTTAGCAATTGCCGCATTTTATGAAATCTCGCAAATGGATAACCAAAATGCATTTCTTAATGGATTTATTAAAGAAGAGTTGTATATGATGCAACCAGAAGGTTTTGTCAATTCTAAAGGTGCTAACAAAATGTGCAAGCTCTAGCGATCCATCTATGGACTGGTGCAAGCATCTCGGAGTTGGAATATATGCTTTGATAAGTTGATCAAAGCATATAGTTTTATACAGACTTGCGGTGAAGCCTGTATTTACAAGAAAGTGATTGGGAGCACTACAACCTTTCTGATAAGTATATGTGAATGACATATCGTCGATCGGAAATGATGTAGAATTTTCTGGAAAGCATAAAGGAGTGTTTGAAAGGAGTTTTTCAAAGAAAGACCTCGGTGAAGCTGCTTACAGATTGAGCATCAAGATCTATAGAGATAGATCAGGATGCTTGATAAGTTTTTTCAATGAGTACATACCTTGACAAGTTTTTGAAGCAATTCAAAATGGAACAGTCAAAGAAAGAGTTCTTGCCTGTGTTGCAAGGTGTGAAGTTGTGTAAGACTCAAGGCCCGACCACAACAGAAGATAGAGAGAGAATGAAAGTCATTCCCTATGCCTCAGCCTTAGGTTCTATAAAGTATGCCATGCTGTGTACCAGACCTATTGTATACCCTGCCCTGAGTTTGGCAAGGGAGTACAATTTTGATCTAGGAGTAGATCACTGGACAAAGGTCAAAATTATCCTTAGAGGACTAAGGAAATATTTCTCGGTTATGGAGGTGATAAAGAGTTCGTCGTAAAGAGTTACGCCGATGCAAGTTTTTACACCAATCCGGATGACTCAATCTGGATACATATTGAAAGTGGGAGCAATTAGCTAGAGTAGGTCCGTGCAGAGTATTGTAGAAATAGAATATTTGCAAAATACATACGGCTCTGAATGTGGCAGACCCGTTGACTAATCTTCTCTCACAAGCAAAACATGATCACACCTTAGTACTCTTTGGGTGTTAATCACATAGCGATGTGAACTAGATTATTGACTCTAGTAAACCTTTTGGGTGTTGGTCACATGACGATGTGAACAATGGATGTTAATCACATGGTGATGTGAACTATTGGTGTTAAATCACATGGCGATGTGAACTTGATTATTGACTCTAGTGCAAGTGGGAGACTGAAGCAAATATGCCCGAGAGGCAATAATAAAGTTATTATTTATTTCCTTATTTCATGATAAATGTTTATTATTCATGCTAGAATTGTATTAACCGGAAACTTAGTACATGTGTGAATACATAGACAAACAGAGTGTCCCTAGTATGCCTCTACTTGACTAGCTCGTTAATCAGAGATGGTTAAGTTTCCTAGACATAGACATGTGTTGTCATTTGATGAACGGGATCACATCATTAGAGAATGATGTGATGGACAAGACCCATCCGTTAGCTTAGCACTATGATCGTTTAGTTTATTGCTATTGCTTTCTTCATGACTTATACATGTTCTTGTGACTATGAGATTATGCAACTCCCGAATACCGGAGGAACACTTATGGTGCTATCAAACGTCACAACGTAACTGGGTGATTATAAAGATGCTCTACTGGTGTCTCCGAAGGTGTTTGTTGGGTTGGCATGGATCAAGATTAGGATTTGTCACTCCGCGTATCGGAGAGGTATCTCTGGGCCCTCTCAGTAATGCACATCATTATAAGCCTTGAAAGCAATGTGACCAATGTGTTAGTTGCTAGATGATGCATTACGGAACGAGTAAAGAGACTTGCCGGTAACAAGATTGAACTAGGTATTGAGATACCGACGATCGAATCTCGGGCAAGTAACATACCGATGACAAATGGAACAACATATGTTATTATGCGGTTTGACCGATAAAGATCTTCGTAGAATATGTGGGAGCCAATATGAGCATACAGGTTCCGCTATTGGTTATTGACCGGAGATGAGTCTCGGTCATGTCTACATAGTTCTCGAACACGTAGGGTCCGCACGCTTAATGTTCGTGATGATCGGTATTATGAGTATATGTGTTTTGATGTACTGAAGGTTATTCGGAGTCCCGGATGAGATCACAGACATGACGTGGAGGCTCGGAATGGCCGAGACATAAATATTCATATATAGGACGATAGTATTTGGACAACGAAAGTGTTCTGGGGTACCAGGTACGTATCGGGTCACCGGAAAGGGGTTCCGGGCACCCCCGGCAAAGATATGGGCCTTATTGGGCCTAGGGCAGGACAGACCAGCCCCTAGTGGGCTGGTGCGCCCCATATATGGCCGAATAGGGTGGGGGAAAGTAAAGGGAGAAGAGACAAAGGAAGGGGGGCAATTCGGCCTCCCCTTTCCTTCTCTCCCCCCTCCTCTTTCCTTCTCCCTCCGGAAAACATGGAAAGGGGGAGGCCGAATAGGATTAGGCCCCAAGTAGGATTCCTCCTACTTGGGGCACGCCTCCTACTGCTCCCTCCCCCTCCCACCTATATATATGTGGGGAGGGCACCGCTAGAACATACAACAGACAATCTCTTAGCCGTGTGCGGTGCCCCCTCCACAGTTACACACCTCGCTCATATCGTCGTAGTGCTTAAGCGAAGCCCTGTGCCGGTAACTTCATCATCACTCTCGCCACGCCGTCGTGCTGACGAAACTCTCCCTAGGCCTCAACTGGATCAAGAGTACGAGGGACGTCATCGAGCTGAATGTGTGCTGAACATGGAGGTGCCGTACGTTCGGTGCTAGGATCGGTCAGATCGTGAAGATGTACGACTACATCAACCGTGTTGATAAAACGCTTCCGCTTTTGGTCTACGAGGATACGTGGGCACACTCTCCCCGCTCGTTGCTATGCATCTCCTAGATAGATCTTGCGTGATCGTAGGATTTTTTTTTGAAATTGCATCCTGCGTTCCCCAACACCAGGGCGGCAGGGTACGTGAACGGCGGCTCGTTGCCGCCCTCGAGGTGCTCGAGGACAACCTGGAGCATGTGGCCAGGGACGCCCCACCACAAGCGGCGGCCGTCGCTGTTCATGGTCCCCCTGCACCACTGTGCGATGTTGGTGGAGGCCAACCGATCCTCCTGCCGGCGTTCGAAGTAGGCCGCCCACGCCTCGTGGTTGCCGGCGGCCTACTCCGGGCGGGCCCGTTGCTCCTCCGTCAGCGCCGCCCGCACGCGCTCGACCTCACCGTTGAAGTAGTCGGGGCACGTGACGTCGGGCAGCGGGGGCATGGGGACGTCCCCGGCGCTGAGCCTCTACCGCCCCGGCTCGCGCATGTCGGGAGGCGCCAGGTAGTTGGCTTCGTGCAGGAGATGGGCTTCCCACTCATGCAGAAAGCAGCGGCCGAAGCCGTTCACCGCCGCCTCATTGCCGCGGAACCTTTCGCCCATCGTCGGCGCTGGCTGTGAACAGGGAGGGAGAGGAAAGAGGGCTCGTCGGTGGCGGCAGTGCACGGCGAGAGAGGGGCTGCGAGAGGGTCTGTCCACCGGCGAGGGAGGCGCTGCTTTATATAGCGGCAGGGAGGTGGCGCCGTGTGTACGCGTGGCGGGGAGGGGGCGCGTCGCCGCACAGCGCCACCCGTGAGGAATCAATGGAAGGCTGACCGGCGGCAGCCTTGGCATTGATTCCACATGGGAAACTGAGGCGATGTGAGGACGACGAGGCGTGGGTCGCTGACTCCGTTGGCCCACCGTTCTTTCGCGCCAAAAACGATCGCCCCGGCGCCCCCAGCGCGCCGGGTTCGGCCTGGGTGTGCCGGCACCAATTTCGGCCCTAACCGGCGAAAACTGGGCTCCTGGGGGCACGACTGGGCCGTTTTTTGGGCTCCGGCGCCGAAAAAGGGGCTTGAGGGGGCTTATTGGGGACGCAGCTGGAGATGCTCTAAGCCTCATGTCGCATACCCTATCGTTGAACTGTCTGCGATAAAATCGAATTGTATCGTGTGTCCAAAAGTGACACCTGTGCGATCACTGATCCATCGTGCACAATTGAGAAAAGAGTCCCGTGTGCAATACCGCACACATAGTTTGATTGAACAAATCGTGTGCAATAACTCGTGGCAGCACACACGTTTCTTCATCACAAATTTATTTTGAGTGTACCATGTGTGTAGTGGCGCATACAGTTTCAAGCATAATGTGTGTACACGTCACTGCCTTGTCTTCTCCCACGCGCCGCCACTGCTTCCCGCTTGAACGCCGGCCTCCTTGCCTACCCGCCGCACACATGCTGCCAATGGTCACGCTTCGCATCGCATCCACCCTGCGCCAATGCCGAGTCAGTGCCCTCGTTCCAGTGCGCGTGCCTTGCTTCCCTGCGTGATAAAGAAAACCTAATGGTTGGGTGCCCACACTACTAAAGCCCTTGGCACCGCCAGCTCCCCCCTCGGTGCCACATTGTTGAGAAATGCCTGAGCAACTACTAGTGGAGAGAAAGGGTGTTTCAGGGGTAGAAATTGTGATTACTCTGTAAATCTGTGCACCACCACCAGAATGGCATTGTAACTAATAGACCTAGGCTGTCCTTCTATGAAATCCATTGTTACATCTAGCCATGGCTTTTAGGAATTGTCGAGATAATCCCGATTTCAAGCTTCAAATTGTTGGATGTCAGTGGCAAGGCAATCGATGCGCTCGTTCAAATCATCATTTGCATCATTCATTGTGCATTGAAGGCCGAAGTGGTGTAGTTCGGTGACATAGCCATTCGCGTCTTATTGGTCATCAAAGACCGGAGATTGCCTGTCCATCACAAGACTCAAACAAGTGTAAGTGGTAAATGAGAAGATAATACCAAAGTTGCCTCTTCCTAAAGTTGACAATGTATCTCGTATCACTCAATGTTGTATGCGAAGATAGTTGAATTGGTACCGGATCTTGTCACTCACACCTACACGGTAAAGCTTATAAACTGGCTTGGTGAGGGTTGTTGACATAAAATCATGGAATAGTTACACTAGTAGAAAACAATGCTTTGGTTGGGGCCTGGCCAGACCATTAGTCCCGGTTCAGTCACGAACCGGGACCCATGGAGGGCATACGTCCCGGTTCGTGCGCCCAGGGGGCCGGCCGGGCCTCGTGGGGCATTTGTCCTTTTTTTTCTGGACCCATTTGTCCCGGTTTCAGGCACGAACGGGACCAATGGTCCTCGCTCCTGGCCCACAGCCATTGGTCCCGGTTCGTGGCTGGAACCGGGAAAGAATGGGGGCCTTTAGTCCCGGTTCCAGCCATGAATGGGACCAATGAGTTACCTATATATACCCCATCGCCGCAGCAGAGCACTCCACACTGCTCTGTTTTTTCTGGCCGACGAGGGGAGAGCTTTGTGGTGCTCTAGCTCCCCTCCTACGCACATGAGGTGTTCGATGAAATGCCCGAGCCACACTAGTTAAGCTTTCTCCTCTCGAAGCTCGACCACCAAGCTCCATTTTCCCCGAGATTTTTCTAGGTTCAGCGGTACGCCACGTCCCGTCCCCGTCTTCACCGCCGTCGATCGCCCACGCCGATCTCATCGCCGGCAGCACCGTGGTGAGCCTCTTGTTCTTATCTTCTTTCTGAAAGAAAAAAAATTCTTACTTTAGATAGATATTTGTCTAATTTTCTTACTTTTCTTATTGCTTGTTATTATATAGTGCGATGGTTTTGGTATCCGCCCCCCGTCGGCCCTTGTCCTGTCTATGATTCGGATATGGTATATATTATCTTTTATAACTATTTGGTTCATTTATTGTTTATGAAAATTATGCCGACCAACGTGACATAGATTTTATTTATCTCGGAGGTATGTGAACCGGAAATTCCAACCGACCCTATTGTCGAGAGGTTAAATTTAGTTGAAGAAGAAAACAATTACTTGAAGGTAAAATATGAAAAACTGAGGAGGAGAAGATGATATTGGAGTTGCATGTTGCGGATGTCGTCGATGATCACAAGATAAAGATGGACTCAACGCATTTGAAGATTAGAAAGATATAGAAAATATGCCATTCATACCAAGGCTTGGTATCATTATGCCGTTGGATCAATTGTTACCTTGGTTGCGATTATGATCGCATTTGTTGTTGCATTGAAATGTTTTACATAGTTTCAATGTATGGTTTAACTAGATGCTCTGGAGAGCTATATGTTGTTCAATGAGAACTATGTATGTCCTTTGGTTTTAATGTGATGATAAACTTCTATTAATTTGGTCACTTATCTATCCATGATGTTCTGTAATGGTTTTTGACACACTTAATTATATATAATGCACGTAGATGAACCGACAATGGATGTACGGTGATAGACACACCTCCGAGTATGTTAAGGGCGTGCATAATTTTCTCGAAGTGGCTGAGGCAAACAAGCAGAATGGTTTTATGTGCTTTCCATGCCCTATATGTGGGAATACGAAGTCTTACTCTGACCGGAAAATCCTTCACAACCACCTGCTTTATGAGGGTTTCATGCCACACTATAATGTTTGGACCAGGTACGGAGAAATAGGGGTTATGATGGAAGACAACAAAGAAGAAGAGGACTATGACAACTATGTGCCCCTGGAATACGGTGATGCTGCAATGGGGGAAGCTGCTGAAGATCAAGAGGAACCAGATGATATTGTGCCCGATGATGATCTCCGCCGGGTCATTGTTGATGCAAGGAGACAATGCGAAAGTCAAAAGGAGAAGCTAAAGTTTGATCGCATGTTAGAGGATCACAAAAAAGGGTTGTACCGCAATTGCGAAGATGGCAACACAAAGCTCGGTACCGTACTGGAATTGCTGCAGTGGAAGGCAGAGAATGTCATGCTCGACAAAGGATTTGAGAAGCTACTGAAAATATTGAAGAAGAAGCTTCCAAAGGATAATGAATTGTCTGACAGTACGTACGCAGCAAAGAAGGTCGTATGCCCTCTAGGATTGGAGGTGCAGAAGATACATGCATGCACTAATGACTGCATCCTCTACCGCGGTGCATACAAGGATTTGATCGCATGCCCAGTATGCGGTGCATTGCGGTATAAGATTAGACGACATGACCCTGGTGATGTTGACGGCGAGCCCCTGGAAGTGCAACTATCCATGGGTGGTTTTGGTAATTCCTAACAACATATAGCTCATTGCGCTAATGCTATTTTAAGATAAATATTTCAGGAAAGCTCAATGATTGGCATGGCATGGATTACAAAATGGACCCCTCAAAATGCTAAGGACAAAAGATTGGCTCAAACTCAAAGCAAAAGACTCTACATTTTACTTTTAGTGATCCAAGATCACATTGAGTCCATAGGAAAAGCCAATACTATTAAAAGGGGGTGAGGTGTTGCTTAATGAGTTACTTGCTCAAAATGCTTAGTGATATGCTCCAAAAACCTTCAACTACTTTCTCATATCCACATATGTCCCAAACCAAAAGTCAAACTCAGCCCCACCGAAATCTTCTATCCGGCGCCACCGAGTTCACTTGACATAGCTACTGCCACAAACCCTAGTCACTTCGGTCCCACCAATAGGGATCTCGGTCTCACCGAGATGGGATTGCAACCTCTCTGTTTCCCTTCATAACGTTTCGGTCCAACCGAGATGAGCGATCGGTCCCACCGAGATTGCAATGCAAACTCTCTATTTCCCCTTCGTAACGTTTCGGTCTAACCGAGATGAGCGAATTGGTCCCACCGAGTTTCGGTCTATTACCAAAATCGGTCCCACCGAGTTTGTGTAATCGGTCTCACCAAGATTGCATTATGCCCTAACCCTAACGACATCGGTCCCACCGAGTTGACATGTCGGTCCCACTGAAAATCCTAACGTTCACATTTTGAACTAAATTGGTCTGACCGAGTTTTATAATTCGGTCCCACCGAGTTTGTTGATTTGTTTGTAACGGTTAGATTTTTTGTGGAGGCTATATATACCCCTCCACCCACTCTTCATTCGTGGAGAGAGCCATCAGAACATGCCTACACTTCCAACATACATTTTCTGAGAGAGAACCACCTACACTTGTGTTGAGGTCAAGATATTCCATTCCAACCACATAAATATTGATCTCTAGCCTTCCCCAAGTTGCTTTCCACTCAAATCATCTTTCTACCAAATCCAATCCTATGAGAGAGAGTTGAGTGTTGGGGAGACTATCATTTGAAGCACAAGAGAAAGGATTTCATCATCAACACACCATCTATTACCTTTTGAAGAGTGGTGTCTCCTAGATTGGCTAGGTGTTACTTGGGAGCCTCCGTCAAGATTGTGGAGTTGAACCAAGGAGTTTGTACGGGCAAGGAGATCGCCTACTTCGTGAAGATATGCCCTAGTGAGGCAAGTCCTTCATGGGCGATGGCCATGGTGGGATAGACAAGGTTGCTTCTTCGTGGACCCTTTGTGGGTGGAGCCCTCCGTGGACTCGCGCAACCGTTACCCTTCGTGGGTTGAAGTCTCCATCAACGTGGATGTACGATAGCACCACCTATCGGAACCACGCCAAAAATCTCCGTGTCTACATTGCGTTTGCTCCCTCCAAACTCCTCCCTTTACCTTCATATGCAATTGTTTTACATTCCGGTGCTATACTCTTAGAATTGCATGTGTAGGTTGATTACTTGATTTGTGCTAAGTTGCTAAAAATTTGCCAAGATTTAAAATTGGGAAAAGGCTAGATTTTTATTTGGTCAAGTAGTCTAATCACCCCCCTCTAGACATACTTTCGATCCTACAAGTGGTATCAGAGCTTTGGTCTCCATTTGCTTTGATTTCCATAGCTTTTGGTGATCATAGCCTTGGTTTCACAACCTAGGAGAGTATGGCATCTAGCGAGGGAAATTACCATCGTAGAGGTCCTTACTTTGATGGTACTAATTTTGCTAATTGGGATCATAAGATGAAAATGCATATTCTTGGACATAACCCCGCCGTTTGGGCTATTGTGTGTATTGGCTTGCAAGGTGAATTCTTTGATGGGAGAGAACCGAACCGTGAAGCTACCGCGGAAGAGTTGAAGATGCTGCAATACAATATTCAAGCTTGTGATATTCTCTTCAACGGATTGTGCCCCGAAGAATTCAACAAAATCAGCTGTCTTGAGAATGCAAAGGAAATTCGGGATACTTTGATTGATATGCACGAAGGTACCGACTTCGTCAAGGAATCCAAATTGGATGTGCTTCAAAGTCAACTTGACAAGTTCAAAATGAAGGATGGTGAAGGTGTCGCTGAAATGTATACTCTAGGCTTGCTCTCATCACAAATGAGATTGCCGGCTTAGGAAGTGAAGAGATGACCGATAGATTCATCATCAAGAAGATCCTAAGAGCCTTGGATGGAAAATATGATACCGTGTGCACATTGATCCAAATGATGCCCAATTACAAAGATCTCAAGCCAAGGGAAGTAATTGGAAGAATTGTTGCTCATGAGATGTCACTTAAGGATAAGGAAGAGCTCCACAACAAGTCAAGTGGTGCTTACAAAGCCTCATGTGAATCTCCCACATCATCAAGTGAGAAACAAACCTTCAATGAAGAATTGAGCCTAATGGTGAAGAACTTCAACAAATTCTACAAGAGTAGAAGCAAGGAAAGAAGCTCCAAGTCAAGGTCCTACAATGACAAGAGATCTTCAAGTCATGAACAAAATTGTTACAATTGTGGAAGACCCGGACACTACTCCAATGAGTGTACGACTCCTACAAAAGAAGAAGATTCTCCCAAAGAAGAAGTAGAAGAGAAGAATCACCACCAAGTGCGAGAAGGGGTAGAGATGATCATTATGAATGAAGACCCTCTCAGAGAAGCAAGGATCCGGAGAAGAAGGACAAATCATCAAAGAGCTACACAAAAAGAAGACATCAAGCTCATGTTGGTGAATGGGTATCCGGCTCCGACTCCGACCATCACTCCGAAAGAAGTTATCACTCCGACTTTGAATATACTCAAGATGAAGGTGTTGCCGGTCTAGCACTTGTGTCAACCAACTCCTACGAAATATTTGGCTCACCAAATGAAGGAATTGGAAGATGCTTCATGGCTAAAGGTCCAAAGGTAACACACCCCGAGTATGTTACTTTTAATAGTGATGAAGATGATTTGCTAGGAGATGATGATTTACTTGTTGACAACTCTAGTTATGAAAACTCTGATGAACTTGCTATTAATCATGATAATCAAGATAAAACGAATGACGATGATAGGAAGGAGATCGAACGTCTAACTAAAGAACTAAACACTCTTAAGTTAGCTCATGAAACTACCTTGGAAGATCATCGAGAACTTTTAAAGACTCATGAGAAGCTACGCTTTGAAAAGCTCAACCTTGAGCAAGAGCATGAGTTCTTAAAAGCAATCAATGATGATCTTCGCAAGAAAAGTTCTTCTTACATTGCTAAGCGTTTACTCTTGTCTACTTACATGCCACAAGTTAAATCTAGCAACAAGAACAAGAAAGATTCTTCCTCTAGTAGTAACAACAATCATGCTAAATCCAATGTTGTTGCTTCTAGTAGTTCTCTTGATTACACTAATGATTCTCTTAGCCAAGTTACACTTGAGCAAGAAAATAGCTTATTGAAGGGAATTATAGAGAAAGGTGTTTACAAGAGTCTTGCCGGAAGTAAGCAATTTGAGGAAATTGTACGCAAGCAAGGAAGACACCAGAAGAATCAAGGTGTTGGTTTTGAATTGAAAGTTCAATGCCAATGGAGTTGAGTGGGAAGAAGATCAATACCTCAAGATGAAGTTTGTTCCTCAACAAGAGGAGTATGATCCTACTTATTTCCAAGGAACACAAGCTCAAGATGATCTTCCACCACAAGACCACAAGATAAAAGGCAAGGACAGGCTTCAAGAGGAGATTGATGCATTTGAAGAAGCACCTAATGCCTTGGTCAATTGGGTTCCCAAGACTACATCAAGTTCCACTTCATCAAGTACGACTACAACTCCAAGGATTCCCATCAAGATTGTGTGGATCCCGAAGAAGAAGAACTAGAGAGTTCTTGAGGGTGACTCCGCCAACATACTTCACTCTTATCATCTTGGCAAGGACAAGTGCAAACAACTTCCATATCTTGCACTAGTTCAAGGAGTCACAAACCCTCTTGTTGGCTAGACAAGGGACAAGGTAACCTAATGCATTCATGGACATCATCTTATGTGAATATAACTCTATGTCGATGGATATCCTCGTTTGTTCCTTGTGGGACTAACCCGTGTAGGTATTCAAAGTGCAACTCACTCCAAAGGATTGCTCCAAATTAGCCCCGGGCGTTCGATCTTTTCGGTTTGTTCGGTTCGGTATTTTCAGTCTTCCAAGAATTCGGTCTTACAGAATTGAAGACCGAATTAATTTCGGTCTTTTCGGTTCTTCACTATTCGGTCTTCGGTCTTTACTATTCGGTCTTCGGTCCCGACCAAACAGACCAAATTAATTGCTACAACGAGTTACTTCCAGTTGCAATACATGTTTATATTTGACAACAAGTAAACAAAATACCAATACATGTTTATACTTGACAGCAAGTAACAAGATTCATAAGTAAGAAGATTCATAATTCATGGTCCAACAATAAGATTTCATGACGCCATTTGCTTCCGTTCTTTTGGCTTGTCATCTTGAGCAGCTTCTAGATTGGCACCTTTTGCTTCGGCATCTTTCTCATTCAACTCCTCATCATATTTAGATTCCGGTATAGGAAACATCTACAAAAAAGAGGACATTGGTCTGTCAAACAACATTGACATGAGCAAATCAGAACATAAAGTGCATATAACCCATCTTTGTGTATCTCGTATCAGCTACCAAAATGATATATACCATGTATATATCTAGTTTTAGGAAACAAGCACAAATGCTTTACTATGTACATAAGAATTCTGTACTCAGGATTTAACTTGCAATAACAAAGAGGATTATAGATATATATTCTCTACTCCTACTAGTAGTAATAAAGTATTGAAGCTGCTAAAGTGTGTGATTCTTCTCAGTAATCTTGCCCAAATCCGCACTCTGAATGTTCCATTTTTAAAGTGTTGCTTTACAAGGCTGCATGGATAGAAGTTGAAGTACAGAAATAAGTAGAATTTTTTTACTATGTTTGCAAAACAAACCAAATGACCACAGAAATAACCTTGTGGTAACATTTGACACTCCTCTAGTTAAGTGTAGTACTGATACGTCTCCAACGTATCTATAATTTTTGATTGCTCCATGCTACTTTATCTACTGTTTTAGGCAATATTGGGCTTTATTATCCACTTTTATATTATTTTTGGGACTAACCTTTAACCGGAGGCCCAGCCCAGATTCTTTGTTTTATGCCTATTTCAGTGTTTCGAGGAAAAGGAATATCGACGGAGTCAAAAGCGGAACAAAATCAACTTGAGAAGTTATTTTTGGAAGGAAACCCACCTGATGGACTTGGACCCCACGTCGGAAGATACGGAGGTGCTCAAGAGGGTGGGGCGCGCCACCACCCCGGCGCCCGCCTCGTGGGGCCCCGTAGCTCCACCGACTTACTCCTTTCACCCATATATACCTCGTGCCCTAAAACTTCCAGAGCAGAAGATAGATCGGGAGTTCCGCCGCGCAAGCCTCGAGCCACGAAAAACCAATCGGGACCCCTTTCCGGTACCACTGGGAGGGATCCATCTCCGGTGGCCATCTTCATCATCTCGGCGCTATCCATGATGAGGAGGGAGTAGTTCACCCTCGGGGCTGAGGGTATGTACCAGCAGCTATGTGTTTGATCTCTCTCTCTCTCTCTCTCGTGTTCTCTCTCGTGTTCCATCTATGGCACGATCTTGATGTATCCGAGCTTTGCTATTGTAGTTGGATCTTATGATATTTCTCCCCCTCTACTCTCTTGTGATGAATTGAGTTTCCCCTTTGAAGTTATCTTATCGGATTGAGTCTTTTATGAGAACACTTGATGTATGTCTTGGTGATCAACTTGCGGATTTAGTGACATTGGGAACCTATGCATAGGGGTTGGCACACGTTCTTGACTCTCTGGTAGAAACTTTGGGGCACTCTTTGAAATACTTTTATGTTGGTTGGATGAATCTTAGATTGTGTGATGCATATCGTATAATCATGCCCACGGATACTTGAGGTGACAATGGAGTATCCATGTGACATTAGGGTGTTGTTTGATTTGTGTCTTAAGGTGTTATTCTAGTACGAACTCTTTTATAGATCGATCCGAAAGAATAGCTTTGAGGTGGTTTCATACCCTACCATAATCTCTATGTTTGTTCTCCGCTATTAGTGGCTTCGGAGTGACTCTTTGTTGCATGTTGAGGGATTGTTATATGATCAAACTATGTTATTATTATTGAGAGAACTTGCACTAGTGAAAGTATGAACCCTAGGCCTTGTTTCCTATCATTGCAATACCGTTTACGCTCAATTTTATCATTAGTTACCTTGCTGTTTTATTATTTCAGATTACAAAAACCTATATCTACTATCTATTTTGCACTTGTATCACCATCTCTTCGCCGAACTAGTGCACCTATACAATTTACCATTGTATTGGGTGTGTTGGGGACACAAGAGACTCTTTGTTATTTGGTTGCGGGGTTGGTTGTGAGAGTCCATCTTAATCCCTCGCCTCCCACAGATTGATAAACCTCAGGTCATCCACTTGAGGGAAATTTGCTACTGTCCTACAAACCTCTGCACTTGGAGGCCCAACAACGTCTACAAGAAGAAGGTTGTGTAGTATACATCAAGCTCTTTTCTGGCGCCGTTGCCGGGGAGGCTAGGTAAGTGAAGTTATATCTTTAGATCTTGCAATCGAATCTTTTTGTTTCTTGTTTTATCACTAGTCTAGTTTATAAAAGAAAATTGCAAAAAAAATGGAATTGAGTTTGTCTCATACGCTTCACCTTTTTAATATCTTTCGTGAGAATGATGGAAAGGAAAATTGTGCCAAAGTGCTAGAAGAAGAATTACATAGAATTCTTGGCATGAAATATGTGAATGATGAGCATGATTGCAATGTTGTTAGTATGGATTCGTTGAATATCCATCTTATATTTACTAATTGGAGGCACCATCCGAGTCACCACGTTAATCCTTGGAAACCAAAAATAACAGCCGTTAATCTGACTTTCAACCATCCAGGGGCGTTGGATGAAACAAGCATGCCCCCTCTCCCACGAGCGACTCCTAATATGTTTTTTCTTCTATAAAGAGACTCCTAACATTACGCTCCCTATCGTAAGGAAATAATTACTCCTGACGCCGCCTCCACTTTTGCTGTGGCCATCGTTGGTTGGCCGTGCGATCCTCATCTCCATACTCCTCCACTTTCCTATCAATTATCAGTTCTCGAAAATCATCTGCGTGTTGCAATCCATCGCAGGTTCTCCTATCTCCACTTCATATGAGCAGCGGTACGATTAAATATGGAAGAGGCGCATATTGATGAGGCACAAAGAGTCATAGATGCGGACATGGAGGCATAAAACACACATGATGTCGACAAGGATTATTGGCAGCAAGTTGTTGTTGGATCTGATGCTAGCAAGTAATCTAGTGATGCTAATGATATGCAAAGCCACAAGCTTGGGGAAGCTATGTTTGATGAAGATGATATTTTTTGTCCCCAAGCTTTGATGAGCAAATTTGCTATGACGAAAGCATGCCTCCTATCTATGATGATTATTGTGATGACACGTATGCTTTAAAGAATAATGATAA
The DNA here is from genome assembly GCA_021605145.1 of Aegilops bicornis. Classification (NCBI taxonomy): domain Eukaryota; kingdom Viridiplantae; phylum Streptophyta; class Magnoliopsida; order Poales; family Poaceae; genus Aegilops; species Aegilops bicornis. The sequence continues at coordinate 70,775,567 of CM038674.1, read as the reverse complement.
CCATGAAACTTGTCATCTTGATCTTAATTCTCAATCATATGATAGTTATTTTGTTGAGTTTGCTCCCACTATTATTCATGAGAAGAATTTTGCTTATGTGGAGCGTAATAAAATTTCTATGCTTGTAGATCATGAAAAGAATGTTTTAGGTGCTAGTTATATTGTTGAATTCAATCATGATGCTACTGAAAATTATTATGAGGGAGGAACATATGCTTGTAGGAATTGCAATAATATCAAGTTTCCTCTCTATGTGCTCAAAGTTTTGAAGTTATGCTTGTTTTACCTTCCTATGCAAGTTGATTATTGTTCCCATAAGCTGTTTGCTCACAAAATCCCTATGCATAGGAAGTAGGTTAGACTTAAATGTGCTAGTCATATTCTTCATGATGCTCTCTTTATGTTTCAATTCCTATCTTTTATGTGAGCATCATTGAAATCATAATGCCTAGCTAGGGGCGTTAAACGATAGCGCTTGTTGGGAGGCAACCCAATTTTATTTTAGTTTCTTGCTTTTTGGTTCTGTTTAGTAATAAATAATCCATCTAGCTTCTGTTTAGATGTGGTTTAATGTTTTAATTAGTGTTTGTGCCAAGTAGAACCTTTGGGAAGACTTGGGTGAAGTCTTTATGATCATGCTGTAAAAAACAGAAACTTTAGCGCTCACGATATTAGCTAGAACTTTTTACTGGAGAGTGATATTTAGTTGATTCTTTATGCAAATGATTACTATACAAATTCCTCAGGTCCACCAATTTATTCTAGAATTTTTGGAGTTCCATAAGTTTGCGTTAGTTACAGATTATTACAGACTGTTCTGTTTTTGACAGATTCTGTTTTCATTGTGTTATTTGCTTATTTTGATGAATCTATGGCTAGTAAAATAGTTTATAAACCATAGAGAAGTTGGAATACAGTAGTTATAACACCAATATAAATAAAGAATGAGTTCATTACAGTACCTTGAAGTGGTGTTTTGTTTTCTTTCGCTAACGGAGCTCACGAGTTTTCTGTTAAGTTTTGTGTTGTGAAGTTTTCAAGTTTTGGGTAAAGATTCGATGGAGTATGGAATAAGGAGCGGAAAGAGCCTAAGCTTGGGGATGCCCAAGGCACCCCAAGGTAATATTCAAGGATAACCAAGAGCCTAAGCTTGGGGATGCCCCGGAAGGCATCCCCTCTTTCGTCTTCGTTCATCGGTAACTTTACTTGGAGCTATATTTTTATTCGCCACATGATATGTGTTTTGCTTGGAGCATCATTTTATTTTCTTTAGCTTTGCTTGCTGTTAGTTAGAATAATGTTTTGCATCTTTAGTTTCAATAAAAAAGTCAAGGATAGCCTTTGCCATGCTTATTTTGCTAGTTTGCATGTTGCTGTTTGAAAACAGAAAGTTTACCGCTGTTGCAAAAATTCCCTAGAAAATTCAGAGCATGTTCTAACGTTGAATATTTTTTCATATTAAGATCTGATAAATTTATTACAGTGGGAATTTTATTTCATAATTTTTGGAGTCAGGGAAGTATTGATACTCTTGCATTCTTTACAGACTGTACTGTTTTGGCAGATTGCTGTTATGGTTGCATTATTTGCATATGTTTGTTTGTTTAATGATTCTATTTGAGGATAGGAGTATTAAATATGCAGAGGCATTTAGTATTGAATGTTGAATAATAATGTTAGTGATTTGTTACAGTAGAAAATGATAAGGTTTTGCATTGGTTTATACTAACCTATCTCACGAGTTCTTGTTGAGTTTGTTGTGAATGAAGCTTTTGATAAAGAGAGAAACCATGATATGAGAGGAATTAAGGAGACACAAAAGTTCAAGATTGGGGATGCCCAAGGCACCCCAAGATAATATTTCAAGAAGTCTCAAGCATCTAAGCTTGGGGATGCCCGATGAGGCATCCCACCTTTCTTCTTCAACAACTATCGGTTAGTATCGGTTGAGCCTTAGTTTTTGCTTCTTCACATGAGTTGTGCTATCCTTGCAATGTAGTTTTATTTAGCTTTTCTTGCCGTTTGAATACAATACCAAGATCTGAAATTATTAAATGGGATATTCTTCACATAGTTGTATAATTGTTCGACTACTCATTGATCTTCACTTATATCTTTCGGAGTAGTTTGTCATTTGCTCATAGTGCTTCACTTATATCTTTGAGCGTGATAATTTTTGCTCTAGTGCTTCACTTATATCTTTTAGAGCACGGTGGTAGATTTGTTTTAAAGAAACTATTGAACTCTCATGCTTCACTTAGATTATTTTGAGAGTCGTTAATAGCATGGTAATTTGCTTAATGTTAATATACTTGGTACCCAAGATATGTGAAACTTTCTTTTGAGTGAATTGAATACTAAGATAAATTTAATGCTTAATAATTGTTTTGAGATATGGAGGTAATAATATCAAAGTCATGCTAGTTGATAATTGTAAATTTTAGAAATACCTGTGTTGAAGTTTGCAAGTCCCGTAGCATGCACGTATGGGTAAAGTTGTGTAACAAATTTGAAACATGAAGTGTACCTGGCTTGTGCATCCTTATGAGTGGCGGTCGGGGACGAGCGATGGTCTTTTCCTACCAATCTATCCCCCTAGGAGCATTGCGCGTAGTACTTGATTGGCTTCTAAATTTTTGCAATAAGTATATGAGTTCTTTTGACTAATGTTGAGTCCATGGATTATACACACTTTTACCTTTCCGCATTTGCTAGCCTCTTGATGCGGTGCATTGCCCTTTCTCACCTTGAGAGTTGGTGCAAACTTAAGTGCATCCAAACCCCATGATATGATACACTCTTTCACACATAAACCTCCTTATATCTTCCTCAGAACAGCCACCATACCTACCTATCATGGCATTTCCATAGCCATTCCGAGATATATTGCCATGCAACTTCCATCATCATTATTATGACATACATTACTTTTGTCATATTGCCATTGCATGATCATGTAGTTGACATCGTATCTGTGGCAAATCCACCATGCATTATTTTCCATACATGTCACTCTTGATTCATTGCACCATCCCGGTACATCGCCGGAGGCATTCATATAGAGTCATATTTTGTTCTAAGTTTCGAGTTGTAATTGTTGAGTTGTAATAGAAATAAAAGTGTGATGATCATCATTATTAGAGCATTGTCCCAAGTGAGGAAAGGATGATGGAGACTATGATTCTCCCATAAGTCGGGATGAGACTCCGGACGAAATAGAAAAAAAGAGGCCATAAAAAAGAGAGAGAGAGAGAAAAGGCCAAAATAAAAAATAATAATAATAAAATAAATAAAAAAATGAGAGAAAAAGATAGAAGGGACAATGCTACTATCCTTTTACCACACTTGTGCTTCAAAGTAGCACCTTGTTCTTCAGAATAGAGAGTCTCTCATTTTGTCACTTTCATATACTAGTGGGAATTTTCATTATAGAACTTGGCTTGTATATTCCAATGATGGGCTTCCTCAAAGTGCCCTAGGTCTTCGTGAGCAAGCAAGTTGGATGCACACCCACTTAGTTTCTTTTGTAGAGCTTTCATATACTTATAGTTCTAGTGCATCCGTTGCATGACAATCCCTACTCCTCATGTTGACATCAATTGATGGGCATCTCCATAGCCCGTTGATTAGCCTCGTCAATGTGAGACTTTCTCCTTTTTTGTCTTCTCCACACAATCCCCATCATCATATTCTATTCCACCCATAGTGCTATATCCATGGCTCCGCTCATGTATTGCGTGAAGGTTGAAAAAGTTTGAGATTATTTGAGTATGAAACAATTGCTTGGCTTGTCATCGGGGGTATAGAAGTTGGGAACATCTTTGTGTGACGAAAATGAAGCATAGCCTAACTATATGATTTTGTAGGGATGAACTTTCTTTGGCTATGTTATTTTGAGATGACATAATTGCTTTGATTAGTATGCTTGAAGTATTATTATTTTTGTGTCAATATGAACTTTTGTCTTAAATCTTTCGGATCTGAATATTCATATCACAAGTAAGAAGATTTATATTGAAATTATGCCAAAGTATCACTCCACATCAAAAATTATCTTTTTTTATCATTTACCTACTCGAGGACGAGCAGGAATTAAGCTTGGGGATGCTTGATACATCTCCAACGTATCTATAATTTTTGATTGCTCCATGCTACTTTATCTACTGTTTTAGGCAATATTGGGCTTTATTATCCACTTTTATATTATTTTTGGGACTAACCTATTAACCGGAGGCCCAGCCCAGATTTGTTATTTCATGCCTATTTCAGTGTTTCGAGGAAAAGGAATATCAGACGGAGTCAAAACGGAACAAAATCAACTGGAGAAGTTATTTTTGAAAGGAAATCCACCTGATGGACTTGGACCCCACGTCAGAAGATACGGGAGGTGCTCACGAGGGTGGGGGCGCGCCCACCCTGATGAAGTCATGTACCTAGGGTAGGGTCATGGATCTGTCCAAGGTACCCTCCCCAAGGACATCTCTTGAAGAAACTACCTTTCAGTTGACCTGGAAGGATTCCACTCGATGGACCTGAAGACACTCGACCATGAAGCCAACCACTCGACCACCAGGAGATCTAAAGTCAATCTGCACGCAAACGGTCGGTCATTAAGTGGCTTTATGGCCATCATAGCACTTTATGTAGGACGTTACCAGTAACTCCCTATCTTAATGTACCTTAATCTCTGCATAACTGAGGGCTGGAGGGGTCTGGCGAACTCTATATAAGCCTCCCCCCTCCTCAGTGTGAAGGGTTCGCACCCCTGTAACTCATACGCACATAATACAGTCGACCGCCTCCGGGCTCCGAGACGTAGGGCTGTTACTTCCTCCGAGAAGGGCCTGAACTCGTAAACATCTTGTGTATACAACTACTCCATAGCTAGGATCTTGCCTCTCCATACCTACCCCCCATTCTACTGTCAGGCGTAGAACCACGACAGTTGGCGCCCACCATGGGGCAGGTGTCTTAGCGACTTGTTGGAGAAGTTGCAATTTTTTCGATCCCATTCATCATGGTTTCAGGTGGAGTTTTGGTTGAGGGCCACGAGATCCGTCTCGGCGCGCTCACGTTCATCGCCGACGATTCCGCTTGGCTGCAGGAGGCTCCACTCGACGTCGACGCACTCCCCGTCCGCGGGGCAACGCACTTTCGCGCGTGCGTCCACGTTGTCCTCCTGCGGCAGCCGTCGACCCAGTATCGGTTGGCTCCTGTGCCGTCCTCCGTCCTAGTCTCTCGCTGGCGCAAGCGCTCCGGTCGGTCGAGGCTTCAGCGGTGGGTGAGGCACGCGGTGGCCCGCCAGTCGGCCACCCCTCAAGTCGCGGCAATCGAGCCCAACGAATCTCTCTACGGCCTGTTCAATCTGTCGACTGGCTCCACAGAGACTGCATCTGAGTGCGATAGCAGTGATCCAGTGGTGGAGGTTCTGATGGTCGACGGACCATGCAGTCCTCCTGGTTTCCCCCGCGCCAACGGAGGCGTTGGCGGAGGCGAGCCGGCGCAAGTTCACGAAGAGTATCAACCCGAGCCTCTCACTTCGCTGCAGAGGGAGGAGCTTCGCCGCCAGAACATGGATGCGCTTCACACTCCTATCATTGGAGAAACCCCCGAGGCCCGTGCCTTAGAAGACGCGCGTTTGGCCAACTTGGCTGAGCGCAATCGACTAGAAAATCTCCAGTGAGTACTCGACGAACGACCGCAACAATGGGTCCTGTCGTCCAGTCGACGTCAACTCTTTCCACAACCGACTCAGGTATACCGAACTCCAATTCAGAATCTAGCAGCTGCAGCCCGTATAGCAGAGTCCATTCAGCCTTCCCAAATGTAGGTCGGGCAGAGGCTTGCTACAGATCGTAGATTTACTCTGGGCGGCAGGAGATCAAAATTCAGCTGTATCGCAGTCGCCGAACAGGATTCACAGCAGATCCGTCGCTGCGAATACAGTCCAGTCGGCTCATAGTCCAAGATCACCCCCGAGGCGTGAGGGACATGGAGGCCGGCATGATCAGTATGAGGACCGATTCGATCGTGATGATCGACGTTGAGTGCCCACTCCTCCCCCAAGAGGTGGGTCATACGCGCCTCGACAGCAAGATGACAGACGCCATCACAGTATTGGGCGAAGGATTCCAGTCGAGCCCAGGGAACCAGGCTTTGATGTGAGATCCGTCATCGTTCAAGGCTTGGTCGACAGGAACAGAGCTAACCGAGAAGGTCATGACAAGAATGCGCCCGCCAGCAGCAGAGTACACGTCTCAGGACCAAAGTGTTTTAGCAGAGCCATCAGAGCCGCAGTGATTCCTCCCAACTTCAGGTTGGCGACTGGAGTCAGTAAGTTCACTGGTGAGTCTAAGCCGGATACTTGGCTTGAGGACTACCGAATGGCTGTTCAGATTGGAGGCGGCAACGATAAAGTGGCCATGAAACACCTGCCTCTCATGTTGGAGGGCTCGGCTAGAGCATGGTTTAATCAGTTAGCACCCAACAACATTTACACTTGGTAAGATCTTGCCCGAGTGTTTGTCAGGACATTTGAAGGAACTTGCAAGCGGCCAACAGGGTTGACGGAGTTGCAGTCGTGTGTGCAGAAGTCGAATGAAACTCTGAGGGATTATATCCAGAGATGGATCACTTTGCACTACACAGTAGAGAATGTATCTGATCATCAGGCAGTCTGTGCCTTCAAGGAAGGCGTTAAACAGAAGAATTAAGTTTGAAATTGATCGGACCGAGACATGACACTGAGTCAAATGATGGAGATTGCTACCAAGTAATCCAAGGGTGAATAAGAGGATCGGCTCAGGAGTGGCAAGTACAAGTCAGCCGCTAATGAAGCCGGGGGAGGGAACTCCAGTCGGAAACAGAAGCGGAAAGCCGACCAACTGCTCCTGGAGAAGCCTTGGCCATGACTCCAGGAAAGTTCAAGGGGAAACCCAAGGGGCCTTGGAACCCCAAGAAGGTGAAAGACCAAGATGGGAATGATGTATTGGACTTGCCATGTCACATTCACACGAAGAAAGATGAAGAGGGTAAACTCATTTACCCGAAGCACACCACTCGACAGTGTCGGCTCTTGATTCAGCAGTTCCAGGGGAAGCAACCCAATGACAAGGAGAAGGAGTCGGACAAAGTTGAGGACAAGGAAGATAGTAACGGTGGATACCCCCAGGTCAATTCCACCCTGATGATTTTTGCTGACGTTGAAAGCAAAAGTTGACTGAAAGTTATCAACCGAGAAGTGAATATGGTCGCTCGTGACACCCGATTATCTGAAATGGTCGCAGACCGCCATCATGTTCGACCAGTCTGATCACCCGACACACATAGCCACCCCTGGGAGGCAAGCGTTGGTGGTCGACCCAGTCGTCGAAGGCACTCGACTAACTAAGGTTTTGATGGATGGCGGCATTGGCCTGAGCATACTGTATGCAGAGACGTTGAAAGGGATGGGCATTCCAATGTCCAGACTCAGCACCAGCAACATGAGCTTCCATGGAGTCATTCCTGGAAAGAAGGCTGAGTCACTCGGCCAAATTGCTCTCGATGTGGTTTTTGGTGATTACAAGAATTTTCGTAAGGAAAAGTTGACCTTTGAGGTCGTGGATTTCCAGAGTGCTTATCACGCTATTCTGGGGAGGCCGGCGTATGCACATTTCATGGCTCGACCATGTTATGTATATCTCAAATTGAAGATGCCAGGCCCCAAAGGTGTGATCACTGTCACTGGCAATCGGAAAAAAGCAGAAGAGTGTTTTCAAAAAGGCTCTAAAATCGCCGATGCTCAGATGGCAGTGGGAGAGCTGCAAGAGTACCAGAAAACTGCAGACCCGAGTGATTTGTTGCAAGCCAAGAAGCCCACCACGGAGTCAGCATTTCAGTCGTCCGGTGAGACGAAACCGATTCATATTCACCCGACTGATCCCAATGCTGCTCCGACTCACATTTCAACAACATTCGACTCCAAATAGGAAGAAGCGCTCATCCAGTTCCTCCGTGAGAACTGGGACATCTTCGCATGGAAGCCTGCTGACATGCCGGGTGTTCCCAAGGGACTGGCTGAGCATTGTCTGCGAGTCGACTCAAAAGTTAAACCTGTCAAAGAACATCTTCGACGGTCCGCCGTCTAGAAGAGAAAGGCCATTGGCGAGGAGGTGGCTCGGCTCTTAGCAACAGAGTTTATCCGAGAGATTTACCACTCCGAGTGGCTCGCCAATGTTGTCATGGTCCCTAAGAAGGACAAGTCACTTCGCATGTGCGTTGACTTCAAACATATCAATAGGGCCTGCCCGAAAGATCATTTTCCTCTTCCCCGCATCGACCAAATAGTCGACTCGACTGCGGGATGTGAGCGGTTGTCTTTCTTAGACGCCTATTCCGGTTACCATCAGATCCGTCTGTATGGACCCGACGAGATCAAAACAACTTTCATCACTCCATTCGGGTGCTTCTGTTATGTCACCATGCCATTCGGCCTCAAGAATGCCGGAGCCACGTTCATGAGGATGATTCAGAACTGTTTGCTCACTAAAAATCAGTCAGAATGTGGAAGCATACATGGATGATATTGTGGCCAAGTCACGGAAAAGTTCCGACCTATTGACTGACCTTGCTGAAACATTTTCCAATCTCAGGAGGTATGATATCAAGCTTAATCCATCAAAGTGCACATTCGGAATTTCTGGCGGAAAGTTACTCGGTTTTCTCGTTTCCGAATGAGGAATCGACGCCAACCCAGAAAAAGTTGGCACTATACTCCGAATGAAACGCATACCATGTGCACGATGTCCATAAGCTTCTTTGGATGCTTGGCCGCTTTAAGTTGATTTCATCTCGCCTCGGTGAAAAGGCATTGCCTCTTTACCGGTGATGAAGAAGTCAGACAAGTTCGAGTGGACTCCCGAAGCTGATGCAGCGTTTGCAGAGCTAAAAGCTCTGCTCTCCACCCAGCCGGTGCTTGCTGCCCCAATCAGCAAGGAGCCGTTGCTGCTTTACATTGCAGCCACATGACAAGTCGTCAGTACAGTACTTACGGTCGAAAGGAAGAAGAAGGAAAGGCCTTCAAAGTTCAGCGCCCGAAGATATTATCTTTACAAGTATTGACCCCATCAAAGCAAAGATACCCTCATTATCAGAAGCTTGTTTATGGGATTTATATGACCGCAAAGAAGGTTGCTCATTACTTCTCTAATCATTCCATTACAGTCGTCAGCGACGCCCCATTATCAGAGATTCTACACAACAGAGATGCAACTGGTCGAGTGGCGAAATGGGCGATTGAACTCCTTCCCCTTGATATCAAGTTTGAGGCAAAGAAAGCCATAAAGTCCCAAGCAATATCATATTTCATGGCCGAGTGGATTGAACAACAGTTGCCGACTCAAGTTCACTCGGAGCACTGGACCATGTTCTTTGATGGTTCCAGGATGCTGAATGGTTCCGGTCTTTGAGGTAGTATTGGTTTCCCCCTGAGGAGATAAGCTCAGATATGTGCTCCAGATTCACTTTGATTCTTCCAACAATGAAGCAGAATACGAAGCACTGTTGTATGGGTTGCGTATGGCCATTTCACTCGGTGTCCGTCGCCTCATTGTTTATGGCGACTCAGATCTAGTGGTTAATCAGGTGATGAAAGAGTTGGATGTCAGAAGTCCAGCCATGACTGGTTATTGCAATGCGGTGAGGAAGCTAGATAAGAAGTTTGAGGGGTTAGAGCTTCATCATGTACCCCGACTGAAAAATCAAGCTGATGATGATTTGGCGAAAATAGGGTCCAAGAGGGAAGCCATTCCCAGTGATGTGTTTTTGGAGCACATCCACACACCGTCAATTCAAGAGGATCCTTTCACCGAAGAAGCCCCACAGACAAAAAGTGCCATCGATCCGATTGAAGTTGAAGTCCCAGCTATGGTCAACCTGGTCATGGAAGTCGTGGTCATCACTCCCGACTGGAAAGAGCTCCCGGAGAACGAAGAAGAGGCTCGACAGTTCGTCCGCCGATCCAAGGCCTTTACTGTGATCAAGGGACAGTTGTACAGGGAAAGCGCGACCAGAGTCGGCCAGAAGTGCATAACACCAGAAGAAGGTCAGATAGTCATCATGCATCCTCTCGGACCATTGTGCCTAAAGCATACCGAGCGGGATTTTACTGGCCAAAAGCAAATGAAATGGCAAAGGAAATAGTCGACAAGTGTGAAGGGTGTCAGTTCTATTCCAATATATCACACAAACCCACCTCAGCCTTGAAGACCATTCCACTCATCTGGCCCTTCGCTGTTTGGGGGTTGGACATGATTGGACCACTGAGAACTGGCAGAAGCGGTTTCACTCACTTGCTAGTGGCAGTCGATAAGTTTATGAAGTGGATCGAAGCTAAACCTATCAAGAACCTCGATGCGTGCACTGCTATCAGTTTCATCAGAGAGTTGATATTCAGATATGAAGTTCCGCATAGCATCATCACTGACAATGGGTCAAACTTCGATTCTGACAAGTTCAAAGCCTTTTGCGCCTCTCAGGGCACGCGAGTCGACTATGCTTCAGCTTGCTCACCCCGGTCGAATGGACAAGCGAACGAGCAAACGGTCTAATTCTCAAAGGATCGAAACCTCGGCCGATGCGCGATCTCAAGCATGCAGCAGAGGCGTGGGTCGGCGAAATTCCGTCAGTTCTATGGGGATTGAGGACCACTCCTAATCGGTCGATTGGGAGAACCTCATTCTTTCTGGTCTACGGAGCTGAAGCAGTTCTGCCGAGTGACCTGCTTCACAATGCACCCCGAGTCGAACTCTACTCTGAAGATGAAGCGGAGCAAGCCCGACAAGATGCAGTCGACCTCCTTGAAGGGGAGAGAGAGATGTCCCTGATCCGCTCGACCATCTATCAGCAGGACTTTTGTCGATTCCATGCTAGAAATGTGAAGAGCCGAACCTTTCAAGAAGGAGACTTGGTCCTCCGAGTGGATCAACAGAAACCACACAAGCTCGCTCCCGGTTGGGAATGTCCCTTTATCATCACCATAGTTCTCCAAAATGGAGCATACCATCTTTACAACGTCGATCGCCAGATTGATGAGCCTCGAGCTTGGAATGCGGAGCTGCTCCGCCCCTTTTACACTTAAGTATTCAATCGGGTGAGATGTAATAAAAGTACCTCTGTAGTTTGTTTATCAAAGACAAGAATGTTATAATTTTCCCAGTGATTGTTATTACTTTTTCGTTTACATGAGAAATTTCCCCTAGTGGGTGGCTTAGCTGCGAACCCGTTTCGCCTAAGTTTGTAAAAAAAATCCCTGCTGAGTGGAGAGCCAGCCTCCCACTCGGGGACTTAGCTGCGAATCCGTTTCGCCCAAGTGTTTGAAATCCTACCGAGTGGTGAGCCAGCCTCCCACTCTGGGGCTTAGCCGCGAATCCGTTTCACCTAAGTGTTTGAAATCCCACCAAGTGGTGAGCCAGCCTCCCACTCGGGGGCTTAGCCGCGAATCCGTTTCGCCTAAGTGTTTGAAATCCTACCGAGTGGTGAGCCAGCCTCCCACTCGGGGGCTTAGCTGCAGTCCAAGTACTCGCCTAAGTGTTTAAAATCCTACCGAGTGGTGAGCCAGCCTCCCACTCGGGGGCTTAGCTGTAGTCCAAGTACTCGCCTAAGTGTTTAAAATCCTACCGAGTGGTGAGCCAGCCTTCCACTAGGGGGCTTAGCTACAGTCCAAGTACTCACCTAAGTATTCAATACAACATGTACTTTGTAAGGACGACGAGGTACAAATCGACTGCTGCATTCTCCTTCAGAGCTACAACACAAAAAATCCTCCCACTCGGAGGCTTAGCTGCAGTCCAGTACTTGCCTAAGTTTGAAAAATCCTACCGAGTGGAGAGCAAACCTCCCACTCGGGGGCTTAGCTGCAGCCCAAGTACTCGCCTAAGTATTTAAAATCCTACCGAGTGGAGAGCAAACCTCCCACTAGGGGGCTTAGCTGCAGTCCAAGTACTCGCCTAAGTATTTAAAATCCTACCGAGTGGAGAGCAAACATCCCACTCGGGGGCTTAGTTGCAATCCAAGTACTCGCCTAAGTATTTAAAATCCTGCCGAGTGGAGAGCAAACCTCCCACTCGGGGGCTTAGCTGCAGTCCAAGTACTCGCCTAAGTGATTAAAATCCTACCGAGTGGAGAGCAAACCTCCCACTCGGAGGCTTAGCTGCAGTCCAAGTACTCGCCTAAGTGTTTGAAATCCTACCGAATGGAGAGCGAACCTCCCACTCGGGGGCTTAGCCGCAGTCCAATACTCGCCTAAGTATCTGAAAATCCTACCGAGTGGAGAGCAACCCTCCCACTCGGGGGCTTAGCTGCAGTCCAGTACTCGCCTAAGTAAAGGTACATGTCGAATGATACCTTCTCCTTCGGAGCTGCGCCACAAGTACAACATGCGTTCCATCCCGATCCGCAAGGACGACGAGGTGCAGGTCGACTGGATCCACCTCAGAGCTGCATCTCAAGCACTGAAGTGTATTCCGAGTGAAGAACAAAGTTCGCTCAAAGGCAAAATGAAAGCATATTCAATGATAAGCGAAGTTCAGATAACATCCTGCGGATTCAGAAGTACTCAGGTGTCGAGCCTGTTAAAGTTTATCGGTTACAAGACCACTCGGCATTCCGAGGCAAATTTAAGACGAAGCATAAAAGTTTTTTACTCCTCAGGTGGAGGACTGGAATGCGCGACAAACTGGTCCAGGTCGATCCCGTCAGCGATCCGAGTAGCAGCAGCAATGAAAGTCTCCATGAAAGATTGGAAGTCGTACTTCTTGGTATTGGCAACTTTGATGGACGCCAGCTTTTCCTCTCGCGCCTCCTTGCAGTGAACGCGGACCAGGGACAGAGCAACATCAGCGCCACACCTGGCAGAAGACTTTTTCCATTCCTGCACTCGACTTGCAACGTCATTTAGTCGAGTCATTAAAGACTCGAGGTCATTTTGAAGCGTCTCGTCTGGCCAGAGCGTCGAGTCAATCCGCGATACTGCAGCCTTCAACCGAGCGAGGTAGTCCACTACGGCAGCGACACGAGAGTCCAGTCGGAGGACGTTCATAGCGGCTTCATCCTTCACAGGGGAGTTGATGGGGTCTAGGCTCGTCTCCACTCGACTAGTCTCCTCCTTGAAGTTCTGGCAGAATTCTGTAAATGGAATTCGAGTTCAAGCTAAAGGGTCTATGACGAGTCGGTGATAACAAGTCAGTCGGATAGGAGGGATCACCTTCAAGCATGAGGAATAACTTCTTGGCGAGACCTCCCAGATAAGCCTCCAGATCGTTCCTCTTCCCCACTAGTTCGCCAGCCTTGTCACTCAGAGCTACCTTGTCGTTCTTCAGTCGGCTAACCTCCTTATTGGCCGCGTCGAGAGCAGCTTTCAGATTGGCGTTCTCTTCTTCAAGTTTACCGATTGGAGCTAGTTTTTCTTCTGCGAGCTTTGTTTTGTCCAAAGCCGCTTTCTGCGCCTTGGCAAGGTCATGATACTTCTTCTTCAGAGCCTCCTCCAGTTTGTCTGCAAAATGACAGGGAGATCTGAATTAGGAATGGGCAGAAAGACAAAGACAGTCGTCAAGTTCTCACCAGCCATACCTTTTGCTTCATCTCTCGCCTTCTGCAAGTTCTCCTGAGCAAGCTTCAAGTCAAGATTGAGCTGGGTCTGTTTGTTTTCCAATTCAGTATAGCGAGCCACAAGCTCGCAGGATTTCTGCGAAGAGTCAATCGACAGACATTAAACATAAGTTGCTTCCGAGTGACTAAGAAGAATCGTAGTGTTCCTAAGACTACAACCGAATCAAAATATTCGACAGTAGTCTCGGGGACTACACCCAGTGGGTGCACTTAGCGTGCCCCACTGCTTCTACCGACTCAGTTCGATCAGCCGACCGAAAGAGACAAAAAGGTTTATGATCCCAAACCATAGCTAACTGTCACCAGTCAGCCTTGGTAAAAAAAGGGTTCTTCAGACTACGGTCGACTGCCAGCAGTCCACCAAAGTCTCGGGGACTACACCCAGTGGGTGCACTCAGCATGCCCCCACCGGTTTCAAGATTCCATTCGACATGGTCCGACCAGACCGAGTGAAGAAGTTAACAAAGAAATTCAAAGTATAAAGACTACGGTCGACTGCCAGCAGTCCACCATAGTCTCGGGGACTACACCCAGTGGGTGCACTCAGCGTGCCCCCACCAATCCAGAAATTCAATCGACACACCCAGTGGGTGTACAGATACGAAGATCTTCAGAAAGAAGAGTTTTCAGGTAGCATATCCGACCAGAACAAATGGTGATCAACTAACCTGGACATTGCTCTGAAGAGCTGAGCTGGCATCATAGGCCGCCTGACTGGCCTCCCGGACCACCTTCACTTGCTCCATCATGATCCTCGCTGGCGTATAGCTTCTGAGCAGCACCCACTTGGTCCTCCGGGGCGTGGTGTGTGGCGAAAAGGGAGGGCGGATCAGCGATCGGACGATGAAGGCCGGATACTCGTCTACGCACAACGAAGACACGTAAGTCCGAGTGATGTTGCCACTCAGGAACCAAAGGCCTCGTGCACCGATACAACTTGAGCAGCCTTTTGCCAAGAAGCGCCTTTTTATTCCTCCTCCGCCTCAGCGGCGCCTCATCGTCATCATCAGGGAGATCAATGACATGAGGAGGGACTGCAAGAAAGATTCAAAGTTAAAAACGGAAGTCCAGTCGACCAAAAGCGAAACTACAGAGATCATACCAAGGTTAGAGGTGGCAGCATCTTCCGTCTCCTGGTCTTCATTTCTAATTGAGGTATCGGAGGTAGCAGCGCTGCAGGTTTCAGAAATCAGTTGATCAGTCAACAAGTCGACCAAAAGTGTGTCCATGCCAAACAAGAAAACACGAATTCTGCTGTAATCGGAAATGGTGGGAATGGCCATCCTCATCTTGGGCAAAGCCTTCGTCGGCTTTGATGGCATCGCTCGGGGTTGCTTCGACGCTTTTTCAGTCGGCGCCGGAGACGTCGTCCGAGGGCGTTTCGTCGACTACCCGACAGGCGCGATAGCCTTGCCACGCTCGACCGCGGGGTCATGGGTGAGCTTGGATCGCCTTTCCATGCAAGGAGGGTCGACTTCTTCCTCCTCCTCTTCGCCGGAGCTGTCGTCATCTTCGTCCTCCGCACCATTAGATTGCCATTCCTCTTGGCTTTCACCTCCGCTCCCTTCCTCCTCGACCGGTTCTTGCGCCCCGTTGGGCATCGAGTACATCTCAGTGGTGGCCTGGAAGACAACAAACAAGACAAAAGTCAATCAACCGATTTTAAACAAACAAGATGGAGAAAGAAGGATCACAGTCAAAGATGCAGGAATGGACCTTGTCTACGTCGTATGACTGGTCGAGTGGGGGGATCCTCCTGGCTCCTCGAGGGTTATCCTTGTTTCCTGTGATGCACGCAAGACACCTTTCCAGCATGGCATCCTCGATCTCCTCCGGGTGGATCCGAGTGGTGTCCTCAGTGCCAGAGTACAACCACATCGGATGGTCTCGGGCTTGAAGCGGCTGGATGCGTCGTCGAAGGAAGACCTCCAAGAGATCCATGCCTGTTACCCCGTCTCGAATGAGCTGGACAACTCGTTCAACCAACACCTTCACCTGCGCCTTCTCTTCCGGGATCACCTTCAAAGAAGATGGTTTGCTCACTCGGTCCATGGAAAAGCGAGGAGTCCGATCGCTGCCCTGGCGTTGGCTGGTCCTTGCAGTAGAACCAAGTCGACTGCCATCCACGGACTGACTCGGGTAAGATCATGGCTGGAAAAGAGCTTTTTCCTCTCATTTGAACCCCAATACCCCCACACATCTGAATCACTTGAGTTCTCTCGTCACTCGGAGTGGCCTTTTTCACCGTTTGGGAGCGACAAGTGAAAATGTGCTTGAAAAGGCCCCAATGAGGCCGGCAACCCAAGAAATTCTCACACAAAGACACAAAAGCAGCGAGATACACGATGGAGTTGGGAGTGAAGTGGTGAAGTTGTGCCCCAAAGAAATTCAGAAATCCCCGAAAGAAAGGGTGAGGCGGCAGAGAAAACCCGCGGTCGACATGGGTGGCCAAGAGAACGCACTCACCCTCCAGAGGTTGTGGCGTCCACTCCTTCCCCGGGAGCCGTGCTGTTCCATGGAGGATCCGTCCTTCATTGGCCATGTCGTCGAGATCCTTCTGGCTGATCGTCGAGCGGATCCAGTTGCCCTGGATCCAGCCGTGCGGCAAGCTGACCCTCGACGAAGATCCGCCCTGACTGGTCGCTCTTCCCTTCGCCTTCGCCGTCGCCTTCTTCGCCCGCTCCAAAGCCGTCGTCTTCTCCTTCACCATTGTCGCCGGCGAAACACGCACGGAACAGCAATACCGAGGTGGAATCGCTCGCGGCGGATGAATCTGAGGAAGGAAGGAGGAAAGGGGAACACACTGTTCAAAAAACCCCAGTCCTGGGCCTTATATGAGGTTGCTTCCGAGTGACTGACCGGTAGGCCCAGGCGATCCTGTCAAATCCCGCAACAGTCGCCCGCGCGATACGTGGCGAAAAAGGTGGCGTGGAGATCGAGGCGTCCTTGCCTTATCCTGTCCGATTACTGCGGCTCTCTCTCCGTCCTGCTTGTTTCCCGAAAATTCGAATCCCACTAAATCCGCGCGCCACAGAGCAAATCGTCAGACAGAAGATTTCCTCCATCCTGTCAGTCGGAGTTCCTCAAGTACAAAAAACACACTCGACTGATATAAAGAATGGATCAAGGCGACTGGCAAAGAAGTTGAAGCCGTCACGTAAGCTCATTGATCCAGAACAAGACGTACAATCACATGAAAAGTGGGTCGGAAGAATTCTCAACTCCTTCCCCACTCAAACCTCGATCCATTCGGGGGTTACTTATGAACTCATGTACCTAGGGTAGGGTCATGGACCTGTCCAAGGTACCCTCCCCAAGTACATCTCTTGAAGAAACTACCTTTCAGTCGACCTGGAAGGATTCCACTCGACGGACCTAAAGACACTCGACCACCAGGAGATCTCTGATCGATCTTGCATAAGCGGTCGGTCATTAAGTGGCTTTATGGCCATCATAGCACTTTATGTAGGACGTTACCAGTAACTCCCTATCTTAATGTACCTTAATCTCTACATAACTGAGGGTTGGAGGGGTCTGACGAACTCTATATAAGCCACCACCCTCTAAGTGTAAAGGGTTCGCACCCCTGTAACTCATACGCACATAATACAGTCGACCGCCTCCGGGCTCCGAGACGTAGGGTTGTTACTTCCTCCGAGAAGGGCCTGAACTTGTAAACATCTTGCGTATACAACTACTCCATAGCTAGGATCTTGCCTCTCCATACCTACCCCCCATTCTACTGTCAGGCTTAGAACCACGACACCCCCCCCCCCCGGGCGCGCCCCCTGCCTCGTGGGGCCCCCGTAGCTCCACCGACTTACTCCTTTCACCCATATATACCTACGTACCCTAAAACTTCCAGAACAGAAGATAGATCGGGAGTTCCGCCGCCGCAAGCCTCCGGAGCCACGAAAAACCAATCGGGACCCCTTTCCGGTACCACGGGAGGAATCCATCACCGTGGCCATCTTCATCATCCCGGCGCTCTCCATGACGAGGAGGGAGTAGTTCACCCTCGGGGCTGAGGGTATGTACCAGTAGCTATGTGTTTGATCTCTCTCTCTCGTGTTCTCTCTCGTGTTCCATCTATGGCACGATCTTGATGTATCCCGAGCTTTGCTATTGTAGTTGGATCTTATGATATTTCTCCCCCTCTACTCTCTTGTGATGAATTGAGTTTCCCCTTTGAAGTTATCTTATCGGATTGAGTCTTTTATGAGAACACTTGATGTATGTCTTGGTGATCAACTTGCGGGTTTCGTGACATTGGGAACCTATGCATAGGGGTTGGCACACGTTCTTGACTCTCCGGTAGAAACTTTGGGGCACTCTTTGAAATACTTTTATGTTGGTTGGATGAATCTGAGATTGTGTGATGCATATCGTATAATCATGCCCACGGATACTTGAGGTGACAATGGAGTATCCAGGTGACATTAGGGTTTTGGTTGATTTGTGTCTTAAGGTGTTATTCTAGTACAGACTCTTTTATAGATCGATCCGAAAGAATAGCTTTGAGGTGGTTTCGTGCCTATCATAATCTCTATGTTTGTTCTCCGCTATTAGTGGCTTGGAGTGACTCTTTGTTGCATGTTGAGGGATTGTTATATGATCAAACTATGTTATTATTATTGAGAGAACTTGCACTAGTGAAAGTATGAACCCTAGGCCTTGTTTCCTATCATTGCAATACCGTTTACGCTCAATTTTATCATTAGTTACCTTGCTGTTTTTATTATTTCAGATTATAAAAACCTATATCTACTATCTATTTTGCACTTGTATCACCATCTCTTCGCCGAACTAGTGCACCTATACAATTTACCATTGTATTGGGTGTGTTGGGGACACAAGAGACTCTTTGTTATTTGGTTGCAGGATTGCTTGAGAGAGACCATCTTCATCCTACGCCTCCCACGGATTGATAAACCTTAGGTCATCCACTTGAGGGAAATTTGCTACTGTGCTACAAACCTCTGCACTTGGAGGCCCAACAACGTCTACAAGAAGTAGGTTGTGTAGTAGACATCAAGTACAGAGTTCTATTTGTTGTCTGCAAGTGCTAACATTTGACACAAAGCAAGGCATGTATTGCCTACAAAATACCAGCTGGAGTGGTGATTTCATGGGAATCATATATATGTACATAGAGAGATGAAGTAAGTCACCATCAGCTGCGATGTGGAGAACCGAAAGATTGCAGCAAGCGGCGAGCCAGCGAATCGTGTGGAAGAGGACGGGTGGTGGTGATGGATTGCATCTGTTGAACCGGCTGTCAGGAGGTGCAGCACCGGTGGCGGACGGCCATGTCGCGGGAAGTGCAGCGACCGACGGGGGATCGGGGTTGTCGGCGCGGGGCGCCGGTCTTCCCTGGGCAGGACTGCCGCTCGGGCACCGCTCTTCACCGGTCAGGGTCGCCGCTGTGGGCGTCAGTCTTCATCGGCCAG
Source organism: Aegilops bicornis (assembly GCA_021605145.1). Taxonomy (NCBI): domain Eukaryota; kingdom Viridiplantae; phylum Streptophyta; class Magnoliopsida; order Poales; family Poaceae; genus Aegilops; species Aegilops bicornis. Next base: position 70,756,470 of record CM038674.1, on the reverse strand, counting down.
GGCGCGCGGCGCGCCTCGGTGCCGCAGTCATCAATCGTCACAGGCTCACGTCTCACGGGGCATCGGGCCACAGCGGCGGGCAGCGGCTAGGGTTCATAGTGGGAGAGAAAAAGAGGAACTGAAGTAAATCGGGTGCCGCCTGGTTCCTGTGAATCATGAAGTGAGGACGTGAGGTCGTGTGTGACCGTTGGGCTGGCTAGATGGGCCTTAGGAATTAGGATGGGCTTTTAGTAATTCAGTCTCGGTCCTCAAAACAACATGATCGAACAGACCATACCTAGTTCGGTCTTCTATTTTTGCAGACCGTTTTTTATTCGGTCTTTTCTTGTTCGATCTTTTCGGGTTCGGTCTCGGTATTTTCGGTTTCGGTCTTCATTCTTCGGTTTTTATGCCCGGGGTGACTCCGAATGATCTACATCAACATTGAGCACCCACATCTTCAACACCTACATGAAGTCATCATCGACAAAACCGAAGGTTAGTTCATTCCTCTTAGGGGGGATATCACATCTAGGGGGAGCTTTACTCTAATCAATTGAGCTAAAGCAACTCTAATGATGTGAGCACAACAATGCTTTATGTAAAAGTGTCAACCCCACTTGTGCTTAAACGATGAGTATGACCTATGATCAAATGTTCTCATTTGACTCCTAAGTCAATATACTCATATATAGATGACCTAGTCATCGCCAAATTGCTTGATAGATGCTAGAGTGTTTGTGCATTCTTTATCACATATTTCATTTGTCATTTTATTGTGTGAGCATGTTGGATGCATATTTTACTCATTCAAGGACATCCATTTATTGCTTTGATTGTTTGGCTTTTTCTCTTTTGCCAAATGGATGGACAAGAATGCCTAAGAACTCCCTCTAGCTATCTATGCTTTTCTCATCTCAAACTCTACTCATGCTACATCAGAAAGTTTGATCAAGTCAGATTCGAACCACTCTGTGTGAGGAGCACTCGGAGTCCCCGATTCGTCATAGACTTAAACTTCCAAAACCTCTTTGTGCATTTCAGTATGACCGAGTCATCCATTTCGGCCACACCGAACCACTAAGTTGATCTAGGTTTTCAATCTTGGTGCAACCAATTTGAACTTTTCAGTCACACCGAGTTGTAGTAACCGCTTATGATTCCCCATCTAGGTGCCATCGAGTTGTTCCACTCGGTCACATCGACAGGGTCAGGATATATAAACCCACAGGTAGGATTTTGGAAATTTCTTCGAAACCTCTCAGCCCGCGCGTATCCTGCTCTGCCGCCTCGGGTCTCCGGATTGTCTTCTCGCTGCCAGCGACCTCCTGCCGCTGGTTTCCATCGCCGTCAACGGAATTGTGCCCCTCCATTGCCGCCGTAGCAAACTCCGCCGAACTGGGGTACGAGTTCGATCCTTTGTGCTATTCTTTTACCTCTGATTCGTAGCACATTGTTCCGCCATGATCATCACCACGTATGCAAACACTCTATCCACTGAAAACATCCCTAGGTTAGGTTTGATTTAAAAGTTTAGGGTTAGGTCTCCGCGGAACTCATCTCAGACCGACCGAGTTGTAGAAATCGGTCTCACCGATTTGGCTTAGGCCATCCCACTTGCACTTTCGGTCTGTCCGAAAACTGCAAATCGGTGTGACCGAGTTCGATTCTCTGTGAAACCCTAGCAGTCTCGGTGCCACTGAACTGTGACTCAGTCTGACCGAATTCACTAGTTTAGGTTCCAAAAGCTGCTTCGGTATCACCAAGTTTACAAATCGGTAGATCCGAAATGCTTTCTGCGAAGAACTAAAACTAAGTTTTTTTAAGTCATCTGTTTTGCAAAAACTATGCACTTTGTGATGCTCATCCACTCTACCTCATCTATATCTACTCACAGGGTCTGCTGTCAGTAAGTTTGCAGAGGTGTCTGATCAAAGTGACAGTCAGAACAGGTTAGAGGAACAGGTGCAGATGAGTGAGGGTTCAGATCTGTCAAGCACTTCTGATGATGGCAGCAAGAGCACTCCAAGCAACTTGCCAAAGGCAGCCACCAGATCTAGGAAGAAGAGAACCTCAGAATCTAAGGATGAGGATTATGTTGCCACTGAGGAGGAAGTAAGCTCCAAAAAGAAGGTGCTGAAAAAGGAGTATGGCACAAATGCCGCAAGTAAGCTGTGGCTGAATAAGAAGGCACCAGCAAGAAGAATTCCTATGTCTAAGGCCAGAGCCTCTACTCAAGAGACAATGGAGTTCACTCTTGAACCCAAAGAAGGTGGTGAAGGCAAGAATAGGAAGGAAAGGGTCAAGAAGACCATTGCCAAAGTCATTGGCAAGCCCTCCATGATGAGAGATCCATCTGAAGAATAAGAGTAAGAGGATGCTGGAACAGCACCCAAAGCTCAGAAGCCTATGGGAGATGCTATAAAGGCAGGGGCTGCTCCATCTAAGCCCAAGTCTGCTCCCAAAGCTCCATATCAGAAGCCCCCCAAACCCAAGAGGAACACCAGAAGTATTCCAGCTAAGGAGAAGAACAAGGCCCCAGTGCCTGATGCTTAAGAAGAGGAAGATGATTCACTTGTTTTGAGGAAGTTAAAGCCCAAGATTCCTGACCATAATGATGCTCATCCATTAGCTGAAGACATGCGTATCAGAAAGGATGCTGGACTGAGATTGTGGAGACAGTCTGATCCTTATGCTGTAAGGAGAAGGACAACAATTGATTACAGGTTTCACACAAACGAACAACAAGACTTCTATGAGACTACTTTGCTTGACAAGAAGCCCATTGTATGTGACATGAAATGGGTGGATTGGGAATACATCAAGGAAGAATAATATCACTATCCAGGTGTTTATGACAGCTTCAAGGCATGTGGAGTTGACAAATTTGTTGGGCCGAAGCTGACCAAATGGAATGATGAGCTGATCATGCAGTTTTACTCCACTGCCCACTTCTATCCAGATGGAAGGATAGTATGGATGTCTGAGGGTACAAGGTACCAATCCATAGTTGAGGAGTGGGCCAAGCTGATAAATGCCCCTGAAGAACATGAAGATGACTTGGATGTGTATGCCACCAAGAAGAAGGACCACAACACAATGACAAACATGTACAAGGAGATCCCAGATAAGGCTTTGGAGACTCACAAGCTTGGATCTATACATTTCTTGTTGTCTGGTCTGCCTACAATCAACACAATCCTTAGGCACACTCTGCTACCCAAGTCAGGAGATCACAAGATGATCAGAGGGCATTCTATCAACCTGCTCCATCTTTTTGATGTCCCTCGGAAGTTCAAGGTTATGAGTTTGATTGTAGAGACAATCAAAAGGACAGCTGCTGACTAGAAGAGAAGCTATGGGTATGCTCCACACATTCAGGAGCTCATCAACTCCAAGATGGGCACAAGAACATATCTGTTGGATAAGGAGCATCTACCCTTACATCCTGATTTTGAAGACAACACTGTTGTGATGAATGACGAAGACCCCACATCTGAGAAAGTACAGGAGAAGAGAGCCAAAGCAAAGGCTGAGAAATCTGCCAAGATGCCCAGTGTTGAAGAGGCATCTCAAGTTTTCCTAAAGAGCAAGCAAGATCAACTTGCATATCTGATCCAGTTGACACTGAGGATTGAGAAGTGCTTGGCCACCCTGACTCAAAACCAGGAGAGCTTGGAGAGGATCATAGAAACCAAATTTTATGATCTTGATCTGAAGGTAACAGAGATTCAAACATCAGTTGAGCAGCTTCAGGAGGAAGCATAAGAGAAGAGAGGCAAGGCAACTACTGATGCATTTGAGCGAGTGCCTAGAGGATAGAGGTCTGCTGCAGTGCCAGTGAGAGATTGTAGAGCTACAACATCAACACCAGCAGCTACAGCTCCAGTGCCACCTCCAGCAGCCACTCCACTAGCTCCAACTACGTCAACAGATGCCTTCGTCCTTGGAGTTCTCTCTACACCACCTCCCGAAGACCAAGCCGGAGAGACACATATCACTATGCATATTTGAACTTTTTGGTAACTTGTTGCCAAAGGGGGAGAAATATGTATAGATCATAGGCTTTGAGAGAGTGTTTTGCTTCTTTGCCTTTGGTTGAACTTTTTGATTGTGTGCTTGTGTGAGATACTTGTATGATCATGTGGTCGATCATTTGCGACCTTAATGCTTGTTTGGATGATACTATCTTTTATATCTCATATATGATCATTCACTTGCTTGGTGATGAGTGCATGCTTTTAATTTCTATCATTTTGAGCGCTCCACCAAGATGTATGTGACATGGAAGAGTAACCCATGATCCTAATCGATTGTGCATTTGCATTCAAAAGCAAATTTTAAATAATGCACAAATTTAGGGGGAGCTCTCATACTTCTCAAAGCGACAATGTTTTTCAATCTTATGATCATTTGTCGAAGCTTTGATCTATATGTTGTCATCAATTACCAAAAAGGGGGAGATTGGAAGTGCAACTATCCCTGGGTGGTTTTGGTAATTCCTAACAACATATAGCTCATTGAGCTAATGCTATTTTAAGATAAATATTTTAGGAAAGCTCAATGATTGGCATGGCATGGATTATAAAGTGGACCCCTCAAAATGCTAAGGACAAAATATTGGCTCAAGCTCAAAGCACAAGACTCTACATTTTACTTTTAGTGATCCAAGATCACATTGAGTCCATAGGAAAAGTCAATACTATTAAAAGGGGGTGAGGTGTTGCTTAATGAGTTACTTGCTCAAAATGCCTAGTGATATGCTCCAAAAACCCTCAACTACTTTCTCATATCCACATATGTCCCAAACCAAAAGTCAAACTCGGCCGCACCGAAATCTTCTATCCGGCGCCACCGAGTTCACTTGACATAGCCACTGCCACAAACCCTAGTCACTTCGGTCTCACTGATAGGGATCTCGGTCTCACCGAGATGGGATTGCAACCTCTCTATTTCCCTTAGTAACGTTTTGGTCCAACCGAGATGAGCGATCGGTCCCACCGAGATTGCAATGCAAAGTATCTGTTTCCCCTTCGTAATGTTTCGGTCTAACCGAGATGAGCGAATCGGTCCCACCGAATTTGCCTGACCAACTTTCTGTTTGTCTATTACCAAAATCGGTCCCACCAAGTTTGTGTAATCGGTCTCACCAAGATTACGTTATGTCCTAACCCTAACGACATCGGTCCAACCGAGTTGACATGTCGGTCCCATCGAAAATCCTAACATTCACATTTTGAACTAAATTGGTCTGACCGAGTTTTATAGTTCGGTCCCACCGAGTTTGGTGATTTGTGTGTAACGGTTAGATTTTGTGTGGAGGCTATATATACCCCTCCACCCACTCTTCATTTGTGGAGAGAGCCATCAGAACATGCCTACACTTCCAACATACATTTTCTGAGAGAGAACCACCTACACTTGTGTTGAGGTCAATATATTCCATTCCAACCACATAAATCTTGATCTCTAGCCTTCCCCAAGTTGCTTTCCACTGAAATCATCTTTCTACCAAATCCAATCCTATGAGAGAGAATTGAGTGTTGTGGAGACTATCATTTGAAGCACAAGAGCAAGGAGTTCATCATCAACACACCATCTATTACCTTTTGGAGAGTGGTGTCTCCTAGATTGGCTAGTTGTCACTTGGGAGCCTCCGTCAAGATTGTGGAGTTGAACCAAGGGGTTTGTACGGGCAAGGAGATCGCCTATTTCGTGAAGATCTACCCTAGTGAGGCAAGTCCTTCGTGGGCGATGGCCATGGTGGGATAGACAAGGTTGCTTCTTCGTGGACCCTTCGTGGGTAGAGCCCTCCATGGACTCGCGCAACCGTTACCCTTCGTGGGTTGAAGTCTCCATCAACATGGATGTACGATAGCACCACCTATCGGAACCACGCCAAGAATCTCCGTTTCTACATTGAGTTTGCTCCCACCAAACTCCTCCCTTTACCTTCATATGCAAGTTTTACATTCCGCTGCTATAATCTTAGAATTGCATGTGTAGGTTGATTACATGATTTGTGCTAAGTTGCTAAAAATCTGCCAAGACTTAAAATTGAGAAAATGCTAGATTTTTTATTTGGTCAAGTAGTCTAATCACCCCCCCTCTAGACATAGTTTCGATCCTACAGCCCCCCAGGAAGAGGGTTCCTGTGAAGGTGATGTGGTATTCTCCTATAATACCACAGCTGAAACATCTGTTCAGAAACAAAGAGCATGCCAATTTGATGCGATGGCACAGAGAGGACCGTAAGAAAGATGGGAAGTTGAGAGCGCCCGCTGATGGTCCAGAGTGGAGAAAAATCGAGAGAAAGTACCGGACTGAGTTTGCAGGTGACCCAAGGAACATATGGTTTGGTTTAAGCGCGGATGGCATTAATCCTTTCAGGTAGAGCAGCAATCACAGCACCTGGCCCGTGACTCTATGTATGTATGACCGTCCTCCTTGGATGTGCATGGAGTGGAATTTCATTATGATGCCAGTTCTCATCCAAGGCCCTAAGCAACCCGACAACGACATTGATGTGTACCTAAGACCATTAGTTGAAGAACTTTTACAGCTGTGGAATGGAAACGGTGTACGTGTGTGGGATGAGCACAAACAGGAGGAATTTAACCTGCATGCGTTGTTGTTTGTAACCATCAACGATTGGCCCGCTCTCAGTAACCTTTCAGGAAAGGCAAACAAGGGATACCACGCATGCATGCACTTTTTAGCTGACAATGAAAGTATATACCTGGACAAATGTAGGAAGAATGTGTACCTGGGCCATCATCGATTTCTTCCGACCAACCATCAATGTCGAAAGAAAGGCAAGGATTTCAAAGGCGAGGCAGATCACCGGAAGAAGCCCGCCATGTGTACCGGTGATCACATACTTGCTATGGTCAATGATTTACACATAATCTTTGGAAAGGGTCACAACAAACTATCCGTTCCGAATAATGCTGAGGGACGCGCACCCGTGTGGAAGAAGAAATCTATATTTTGGGACCTACCCTACTAGAAAGACCTAGAGGTCCACTCTTCAATCGACGTAATGCACATGATGAAGAACCTTTGCGTGAACCTGCTAGTCTTCTAGGGCGTGTATGGGAAAACAAAAGATACACCAGAGGCACGGGAGGACCTGCAACGTTTGCACGAAAAAGATGGCATGCCTCCAAAGCAGCATGAGGGTCCTGCCAGCTACGCTCTTACCAAAGAAGAGAAGGAAATCTTCTTTGAATGCCTGCTCAGTATGAAGGTCCCATCTGTCTTCTCGTCGAATATAATGGGAATAATAAATATGCCAGAGAAAAAGTTCTAGAACCAAAAGTCTCATGACTACCACGTGATTATGATGCAACTGCTTCCGGTTGCATTGAGGGGGCTTCTACCGGAAAACGTCCGATTAGCCATTATGAATCTATGTGCATTCCTCAATGCAATCTCTCGGAAGGTGATCGATCCAGAAATCATACCAAGGCTAAGGAGTGATGTGGCGCAATGTCTTGTCAGTTTCGAGGTGGTGTTCCCACCATCCTTCTTGAATATCATGACGCACGTCCTAGTTCATCTAGTCGAGGAGATTGTCATTTTGGGCCCCGTATTTCTACACAATATGTTCCCCTTTGAGAGGTTCATGGGAGTCCTAAAGAAATATGTCTGTAACCGTGCTAGACCAGAAGGAAGCATCTTCATGGGCCATCAAACAGAGGATGTCATTGGATTTTGTATTGACTTCATTCCTGGCCTTAATTAGATTGGTCTCCCTAAATCGCGGTATGGGGGGAGACTGACTGGAAAAGGCACACTTGGAGGGGACTCAATAATATGCAGGGACGGGCATTCTTGGTCTGAAGCACACTACACAGTTCTACAGGACTCTACCTTGGTGACCTCGTATGTTGATGAACACAAGAAAAGTCTGCGCTCCAAACACCCGGAGCAGTGTGACGACTAGATTACATGTGAACATCAGGACTTTCGGCAGTTGGTTGGAAACACGTCTCAGAGGTGACACCACTATTTGTGTTGAGTTGTACTCGTTGTCCAGGGGACCATCTTCGACTGTATTGACTTACAAAGGATACAAGATAAATGGGAATACAGTTTACACGATCGCCCAAGATGAAAAGAGCACCAACCAAAACAGCGGTGTCCGCTTTGATGCAGCAACCAAGAGGGAAAATGACACATATTATGGTTACATAGTGGACATATGGGAACTTGACTACGAACATGATTTTAAGGTCCCTTTGTTTAAGTGAAAATGGGTCAATTTGTCAGGAGGTGGGGTACAGGTAGACCCACAGTACGGAATGACAATAGTGGATCTGAACAATCTTGGGTACACAGACGAACCGTTCGTCCTAACCAATGATGTGGCGCAGGTTTTCTATGTGAAGGACATGTCTACCAAACCGAGAAAAAGAAAAGATAAGGAAGCGAACACATCATACGATGAGCCAAAGCACCACATAGTTCTTTCAGGAAAAAGAGACATCATGGGAGTGGAGGGCAAGACAGACATGTCCGATGATTATGAAAAGTTCATGAAATTCCTCCCTTCAAAGTCAAGGCTGACCCTAGCACCCTGATAATCGATGAAGATTATCCATGGTTACGACGCAATAAGCAAAGGACACAAGCGAAGAAAAAGTGAAGACTTTCTCTCCACAACTATTATGATGATGCCTTTGATCTACAATATCACTGCAGTTACATGTGAAGAAATGAAATGCCTATTGTAACAGAAGAGTTTCCGTAAGAAACCCTGATACCTCGAAACAGATTGTCCGTTTTGTACACGAAGTGCATCAAGTTTTTACCGTAACCCTCTCAACTTTTTAGAACATGCTTTGTGGGTGAAATGATGATGCCATGCCAACTTTCAACCTTTTCAGAGTTCATTTGAAATACTTTTCAATTTCAGGGTCATATAGTGAGGAAGCTATGTACCTAGGGTAGGGTCATGGACCTGTCCAAGATACCCTCCCCAAGGACATCTCTAGAAGAATCACCTTTCAATCGACTAGGGAGTGTTTCACTCGACTGACTCGAAGACACTCGACCATGAAGTCAACCACTCGACAGCCAGGAGATCTATAGTCAATCTGCACGCAAATGGTCGGTCATTAAGTAGCTTTTATGGTCATCATAGCACTTTATTAGTAGCGTTACCAGTAATGCCCGACCTTAATGTACATTGAACTCCTTGTAACGTGGGCTGGCTGGGGTCCTTGCGCACTCTATATAAGCCACCTCCTCCACTTGCACAAGGGTTCGCACCCCTATAATCCATACACACATAATCCAGTCGACCGCCTTCGGGCTCCGAGACGTAGGGTTGTTACTTCTTCCAAGAAGGGCCTGAACTCGTAAACCTCGTGTGTATACAACTACTCCATAGCTAGGATCTTGCCTCTCCATTCCTACCCCCCTACATTACTGTCAGACTTAGAACCACGACAGTTGGCGCCCACTGTGGGGCGGGTGTCTTAGCGACTTGTTGGAGAAGTTGCAGTTTTTCCAATCCCCTTCATCATGGTTTCAGGCGGAGGTTTGGCTGAGGGCCGCAAGATCCGTCTCGGCGCGCTCGTGTTCATCGCTGACGACTCCGCTTGGCTTCAGGAGGCACCACTCGACATCGACGCGCTTCCCGTCTGCGGGGCAACACAGTTTCGCGCGTGCATCCGTACAGTCCTCTTGCGGCAGCCGTCGACCCAGTATCGGTCGGCTCTCGTGACGTCCTCTCTCCCCGTTGACCGCCGGCGCAAGGGTTCCGGTCGGTCGAGGCTTCAGCGGTGGGTGAGGCACGCGGTGGCTCGCCAGTCGGCCACCCCCCAAGTCACGGCGATTGAGCCCGACGAATCTCTCTACGGCCTGTTCGACTGGCTCCGTAGAGACTGCATCCGAGTGCGACAGCAGTGATCCAGCGGCAGAAGTCCTGATGGTCGATGGACCATGCAGTCCTTCCGGCTTTCCCAGCGCCGACGGTGGCGACGGCAAGGGCGATCCGTCACAAGCCCATGAAGAGTACCTGCCCGAGCCACTCACTTCGCTGCAGAGGGAGGAACTTCGCCGCCGGAACATGGATGCACTTCACACTCCTATCGTTGGAGAAACCCCGAGGCCCGTGTTTTAGAAGACGCCAAGGCCATTAACTTGGTTGAGCGCACTGACCGAGAATTTCCAGCGAGGACTCGATTTAACGAGCGCCGATAACGGGTCCCATCATCTAGTCGACGTCAGCTCTTTCAGCCACCGACTCAGGTATATCGAACTCCGATTAAAAATTTAGCAGCTGTGGCCCATATAGCAGAGTCGATTCAGCCTTCCCAGTACGAGGCTGGCAGAGGCTTGTTGCAGATCAGAGAATTACTTCGGGCGGCAGGGAACCAGAATTCAGCTGTATCACAGTCGCGGAACAGGATCCACAGTAAATCCGTTGTTGCAGAATCTGATTCGATCGGCTCACGGCCAAGATCGCCCCAGGCGTGAGGGACGTGAAGACCGGCGAGATCAGTATAGGAACCGAGAGCAGTATGATCACCGATTCGATCGCAATGATCGACGTCGAGTGCCCACCCCTCCCCCAAGGAGTGGGTCATACGTGCCTCGGCAACAGGATGACAGACGCCCTCACAGTGCTGGGCGAAGGATTCCAGTCGAACGCAGTGAACCAGGCTTTGATGCGAGATCCATTCTCGCTCAGGGTTTGGTCGACAGGAACAGAGCATACCGAGGAGGTCATGACAGAGATGCCCCCACCAGCAGCAGAGTGCACATCTCAGGACCAGAGTGCTTCAAAGAGAGCCATCGAGGCGCGGTGATTCCTCCCAACTTCAAAGTTGGCGATCGGAGTCGCAGAAGTTCACTGGTGAGTCCAAACCTGATACCTGGCTTGAGGACTACCGAGTGGCTGTTCAGATTGGCGGCGGCAATGATTAAGTGGCCATGAAACACCTGCCTCTTATGTTGGAGGGCTCGGCCAGAGCGTGGCTGAACCAGTTAGCACCCGGCAGCATTTACACTTGGGAAGATCTTTCCCGAGTGTTTCTCAGAACATTTGAAGGAACCTGCAAGGGACCAGCAGGGTTGACAGAATTGCAATCCTACATGCAGAAGACAAAATGAAACTTTGAGGGATTACATCCAGAGATGGATCACATTGCATCACACAGTGGAGAACGTGTCGAGATCACCAGTGCGGTTTGTGCCTTCAAGGAAGGCGTTAAATCTGAAGAATTGAATCAGAAATTCGGTCGAACCGGAGCATGTCTCTGAGTCGAATGATCGAGATTGCCACCAAGTATGCTAATGGCGAAGAGGAGGATCGGCTCCGGAGTGGCAAGCATAAGTCAGTCGCTCATGAAACCGGAGGAAATTCCAGTCGGAAGCAGAAGCGGAAAGCTGAGCCAGCTGCTCCTGGAGAAGCCTTGGCTGTGACTCAAGGAAAGTTTAAGGGGAAACCCAAGGGGCCTTGGAACCCCAAAAAAGTAAAGGATCAATACGGAAATGATGTATTGGACTTGCCATGCCACATTCACACAAAGAAAGATGAAGAGGGTAAACTCATTTACCCAAAGCATACCACTCGACAGTTTCGGCTCTTGATCTAGCAGTTCCAGGGGAAGCAGCCCAAGGATAAGGAAAAGGAGTCAGACAAAGTTGAGGACAAGGAAGATAGTGATGGTGGATACCCCCAGGTCAATTCCACCCTGATGATTTTTGCTGACGTTGAAAGCAAAAGTCGATTGAAAGTTATCAACCGAGAAGTGAATATGGTCGCTCCCGCGACACCCAGTAATTTGAAATGGTCTCAGACTGCCATCACATTTGACCAGTCTGATCACCCGACCAAAGTTTAGATTGATGGTGGCAGTGGTCTGAATATTCTGTATGCAGAGACAATGAAAGGGATGGGCATTCCGATGTCCAGGCTCAGTACCAGCAACATGAGTTTCCACGGAGTCATTCCCGGAAATAAGGCAGAGTCACTCGGTCAGATTGCTCTTGATGTGGTTTTCGGGGATTCCAAGAATTTCCGCAAAGAAAAGTTGACGTTTGAAGTAGTGGATTTCCAGAGTGCTTATCACGCTATTCTGGGAAGGCCAGCATATGTGCGTTTCATGGCTCGACCATGTTATGTATACCTTAAGCTGAAGATGCCAGTCCCCAAAGGTGTGATCACTGTCACCGACAATCAGAAGAAAGCGGAAGAGTGTTTTCAGAAAGGCTCAAAGATCGCCGATGCACAGATGGCAGTGGTAGAGCTGTAGGAATACCAGAAAATTGCAGACCCGAGTGATTTGTTGTGAGCCAAGAAGCCCGCTACGGAATCAGCATTTCAGTCGTCCGGTGAGACAAAGCCGATTCACATTCACCCGACCGACCCCAATGCTGCTCTGACTCATATCTCAACAACACTCGATTCCAAATAGGAAGAAGCGCTCACCCATTTCCTCTGTGAGAACTGGGACATTTTCGCATGGAAACCTTCTGACATGCTAGGTGTTCCCAGGGAACTGGCTGAGCATCGTTTACGAGTCGACGTGAAAGTAAAACTGGTTAAGGAACATCTTCGACGGTCCGCCTTACAGAAGAGAAAAGCAATCGGTGAAGAAGTGGCTCGACTCCTTGCAGCGGAGTTTATCCGAGAGATTTACCACTCCGAGTGGCTCGCCAATGTTGTCTTGGTCCCCAAGAAGGACAATTCACTTCGCATGTGCATTGACTTCAAACATATCAATCGGGCCTGCCCAAAAGATCATTTTCCTCTCCCCCGCATCGACCAGATAGTCGACTCAACTGCGGGATGTGAATGCTTGTCTTTTCTAGACGCCTATTCCGGGTACCATCAGATCCGTCTGTATGGACCCGACGAAATCAAAACAGCTTTCATCACTCCATTCGGGTGCTTCATTATGTTACCATGCCATTCGGCCTAAAGAATGCCGGAGCCACGTTCATGAGAATGATTCAGAAGTGTTTGCTCACTCAAATCAATCGGAATGTGGAAGCGTACGTGGATGATATTGTGGTCAAGTCACGGAAAGGTTCCGACCTGCTGACTGACCTTGCTGAAACCTTTGCCAATCTCTGGAGGTATGATATCAAGCTTAATCCATCAAAGTGTACATTCGGAGTTCCTGGCGGAAAGTTACTCGTTTTTCTCGTTTTCGAGCGAGGAATCGACGCCAACCCAGAGAAAGTTGGTACTATACTCGGAATGAAACGTCCTGTGCGTGTGCATGATGTCCAGAAGCTTACTGGTTGCTTGGCCGCTTTAAGTCGATTCATTTCTCGTCTCGGTGAAAAGGCATTGCCTCTTTACCGACTGATGAAGAAATCAGACAAGTTCGAGTGGACTCCTGAAGCTGATGCAGCATTCGCAGAGCTAAAAACTCTGCTCTCCACCCAGCCGGTGCTTGCTGCCCCAATCAGCAAAGAGCCTTTGCTGCTTTACATTGCAGCCATGGGGCAAGTCGTCGATGCGATCTTGACGGTCGAGCGGGAAGAAGAAGGAAAAGCCTTTAAAGTTCAGCGCCCAGTATATTATGTTTCTGAAGTTTTAACTCTGTCAAAGCAAAGATATCCTCATTATCAGAAGCTCGTATATGGGATTTATATGACCACGAAGAAGGTTGCACATTACTTCTCTGACCATTCCATTATAGTCGTCAGCGACACCCATTGTCAGAGATTCTGCACAACAGAGATGCAACTGGTTGAGTGGAAAAATGGGCGATTGAACTCCTTCTCTTAGATATCAAGTTTGAGGCAAAGAAAGCCATCAAGTCCCAAGCAATAGCAGATTTCGTCGCCGAGTGGATTGAACAAGAACTACCGACTCAAGTTCACTCGGAGCACTGGACCATGTTCTTTGATGGCTCCAAGATGTTGAATGGTTCCGGTGCTGGGGTAGTGTTAGTTTCCCCCTGAGGAGATAAGCTCAGATATGTTCTCCAAATTCACTTTGATTCCTCCAACAATGAAGCAGAATACGAAGCGCTTTTGTATGGGTTACGTATGGCCATTTCACTAGGCGTCCATTGCCTCATGGTCTATGGCGATTCAGCTTTGGTGGTTAATCAAGTGATGAAGGAGTGGGACGTCAGAAGTCCGGCCATGACTGGTTACTGCAATGCAGTGAGAAAGTTAGAGAAGAAATTCGAGGGGTTAGAGCTTCATCATATACCCCGACTGAAAAATCAAGCAGTTGATGATTTAGCAAAACTAGGTTCCAAGAGAGAAGCCATTCCCAGCAATGTGTTTTTGGAACACATCCATACACCATTAGTTCAAGAGGATCCTTTCACTGAAGAAGTTCCACAACCAAAAATTGCCACGAATCCGACTGAGGTTGAGGTTCCAGCGATGGTCGACCTGATCATGGAAGTCTTGGTCATCTCTCCTGACTGGACAGTGCCGTACATCCTGTACATCCTAAGGAAAGAACTCCTAGAGAATGAAGAAGAGGCTCGACAGATCGTCCGTCGATCCAAGGCCTTTACTGTGATAAAGGGACAGTTATACAAGGAAAGCGCGACTGGAGTCGTACAGAAGTGTATAACACCAGAAGAAGGTCAGATAATTCTTGATGATATCCACTCGGGGACCTGTGATCATCGTGCGTCCTCTCGGACCATTGTGGCCAAAGCATACCGAGCGGGATTTTACTGGCCAAGAGCAAATGAAATGGCGAAAGAGATAGTCGACAAGTGTGAAGGATGTCAGTTTTACTCCAATACATCACACAAACCCGTGTTAGCCTTGAAGACCATTCCACTCATCTGGCCCTTCGCTGTTTGGGGATTGGATATGATTGGACTACCGAGAACTGGCAGGAGCGGCTTCACTCACATACTAGTGGCAGTCGACAAGTTTACTAAATGGATCGAAGCTAAGTCTATCAAGAATCTCGATGCGTGCACTGCTATCAGTTTCATCAGAGAGTTGATATTCAGATATGGATTCCCGCATAGCATCATCATTGATAACGGGTCAAACTTCGATTCCGACAAGTTCAGAGCCTTTTGCGCCTCTAAAGGCACACGGGTCGACTACGCTTCAGTCGCTCACCCCCAGTCGAATGGACAAGCGGAAAGAGCAAACGGTCTAATTCTAAAAGGACTGAAACCCCGACTGATGCGCGATCTCAAGCACGCAGCAGGTGCATGGGTCGACGAACTTCCATCAGTTCTTTGGGGATTGAGGACCACCCCTAATTGATCGACTGGACGAACTCCATTCTTTCTGGTCTATGGAGCCGAAGCAGTTTTGCCGAGTGACTTGCTTCACAATGCACCCCGAGTCGAGCTCTACTCTAAAGGTGAAGCAGAACAACCCCGGCAGGACGCAGTCGACCTCCTAGAAGAGGAAAGAGAGATGGCCCTGATCCGATCGACTATCTATCAGCAAGACTTGCGTCGATTCCATGCCAGAAATGTGAAGAGTCGAGCCTTCCAAGAAGGAGACTTGGTCCTCCGAGTAGATCAACAGAAACCACACAAGCTCGCTCCCACTTGGGAAGGCCCCTTCATCACCACCAGAGTTCTCCACAACGGAGCATACCATCTTTACAATGTCGATCGCCAGATTGATGAGCCATGAGCTTGGAATGCGGAGCTGCTCCGCCCCTTTTATACTTAAGTACTCACTCGGATGAGATGTAATAAGAAGTACCTCTGTAGTTTATTTATCAAAGACAAGAGTGTTATAATTTTCCCAGTGATTGTTGTTGCTTTTGTTTACGTGTGAAATTCCCCCAGTGGGTGGCTTGGTTGCGAATCCGTTTCGCCTAAGTTTGTAAAAAAACAATTCCTACCGAGTGATGAGCAAGCCTCTCACTCGGAGGCTTAGCTGCGAATCCATTTCGCCTAAGTACTTGAAAATCCTACCGAGCGGTGAGCCAGCCTCCCACTCGGGGGCTTAGCTGTAGTCCAAGTACTCGCCTAAGTTTAAAATAATCCTACAGAGCGGTGAGCTAGCCTCCCACTTGGGGGCTTAGCTGCAGTCCAAGTACTCGCCTAAGTTTAAAAAAAATCCTACCGAGTGGTGAGCCAGCCTCCCACTCGGGGGCTTAGCTGCAGTCCAGTACTCGCCTAAGTTTGAGAAATCCCACTGAGTGGTGAGCCAGCCTCCCACTCGGAGGCTTAGCTGCAGTCCAGTACTCGCCTAAGTTTGAGAAATCCCATCGAGTGAAGAGCAATCCTCTCACTTGGGGGGCTTAGCTGCAGTACAAGTACTCGCCTAAGTTTGAAAAATCCTACCGAGTGAAGAGCAATCTTCTCACTCGGGGGCTTAGCTGCAGTCTTGTACTCGCCTAAGTTTGAGAAATGCTACCGAGTGAAGAGCGATCCTCTCACTCGGGGGCTTAGCTGCAGTCCTGTACTCGCCTAAGTTTGAGAAATCCCACCGAGTGAAGAGCAATCCTCTCACTCGGGGGCTTAGCTGTAGTCCAAGTGCTAGCCAAAGTTTGAAACCATCCCGATCCGCAAGGACGACGAGGTGCAGGTCGACTGCTATCTTCTCCTTCGGAGCTACGCCACAAGTACAACGTGTGCTCCATCCTGATCCGCAAGGACGACGAGTTGCAGGTTGACTGCTACCTTCTCCTTCGGAGCTACGCCACAAGTACAACGTGTGCTCCATCCCGATCCGCAAGAACGACGAGGTGCAGGTCGACTGCTACCATCTCCTTCGGAGCTACGCCACAAGTACAACATGCTCCATCCCGATCCGCAAGGGCGACGAGGTGCAGGTCGAATGCTACCTTCTCCTTCAGAGCTACGCCACAAGTACAACGTCCGTGCCATTCCGATCCGCAAGGACGACGAGATGCAGGTCGACTGGATCTTCCACCTCTGAGCTGCATCTCAAACACAAAGACTATTCCGGGTTAAGGGTAAAAACCACTCGAAGGAAAATGCAAGCATATTCAGAAGTAAAGCAAGTCCAGATAAATCTCAAAGGTTTCAAACCGCAGATCAAAGTACTCGGGCTCTCAACCCGAAAGAGTTTAACGGTTACAAAATCCACTCGGCATTCCGAGGCAAATTTAAGGTGGGGCATGAAAGTTTGTTAACTCCGCGGGAGGAGGATCGGCAGGCTCGGCGAACTCGTCAGTCGACACCATCGGTGATCCGAGTGGCAGCAGCAATGAAAGTCTCCATAAAGGATCGGAAATCGTGCTTCTTGGTATTGGCGACCTTGATAGCTGCCAGCTTATCTTCTCGTGCCTCCTTACAGTGGACACGAACCAAAGACAGAGCCACATCAGCACCGCACCGGGCAGAAGACTTCTTCCACTCCTGCACTCGACCAGGGATCTCGTTAAGTCGAGTCATCAGAAACGCGAGATCGTTCTAGAGTGTTGCCCTTGGCCAAAGTGCTGTGTCGATCCGCGACGTGGCGACTTTTAGTCGAGCCAAATAGTCAACAACGCCGTCGATGCGGGATTCCAGTTGGAGCAGGTTCATAGCAGTTTCGTCCTTCACAGGAGAATTGATAGGGTCCAGATTCGGTTCGATTCGCCCAGTCTCCTCGAAGTCTCGGCAAAGCTCTGCATGCACAGCCCAAGGATGAGTCAATATTTGTATGCTGAGTCGACAAAGACGAACCGGTCGGAACGAGATATGTACCTTCAAGCTTGATGAATAACTTCTTGGCGAGGCTCCTCAGATAGCTTTCCAGATCGTCCCTCCTGCGAGCAATGTTGTCCATCTTCTCGTTCAGGCTAACCTTGTCCTTCTTCAAGCGGGTTACCTCCTTGTTGGCTTCGTCCAGTGCAGATTTCATCTTCGCGTTCTCCTCCTCCAGTGTGCCGACTGAAGCCAGCTTCTGTTCAGCCAGAGCAGTTTGGTCATCGGCCTTCTTTTGTGCAGCAGCTAGATCTTGATCCTTCTTTGCCAGAGCCTGGTTCAGTTTTTCTGAAAAGAAACAACGCTCAGTTCAGGAAGAGCAGAATGAAATCTAGATCTAAGACAAACCAGTCGACAAAGCTTCCTTACCATTGGCATCATCTTTGGCCTTCTGCAGCTCGGACTTGGCCAACTCCAGATCAAGATTGAGTTGAATTTGCTGCTTTTCCAAGTCGGCAAAGCGAGCTCCAAGGTCACAAGATTTCTGCAGACAGAGAGGATGGGTTATTTTACAGAGAAAAACGACAAAGACAATAAATACTAAGACTACGGTCGACTGCCCGCAGTCCACCATAGTCTCGGGGACTACACCCAGTGGGTGCACTTAGCGTGCCCCCACTGGTTCAGTTAACACTCGACGAGACCTTTTCGGCGCGAGTGTGTAAAAAAAAGAGACAACAGCAAACGAGTTCTTCAGACCATAGTTGACTGCCAGCAGTCGACCACGGTCTCGGGGACTACACCCAGTGGGTGCACTTAGCGTGCCCCCACTGGTTCAGTTTACACTCGACATGGCCAGACCAGACCGAGTGAAGGAATTGAAATATCAAGACTACAGTCGACTGCCCGCAGTCCACCGTAGTCTCGGGGACTACACCCAGTGGGTGCACTCAGCATGCCCCCACTAGTCCAAAACTTCAATAACAAAATTCAGCACAAAGTATGGATTTGCTTAGTGACAAGTCGAAACACCCAGTGGGTGCACAGACACAAAGATCTTTGGAAAGAGAGTTTTTAGGTAGCATATCCTAACAGAGCAAAGCCAAGAAAATCAGTCGATGTGTTGCTGACCTGAACATTGCTTTGGAGAGCCGAGCTAGCATCATAGGCAGCTTGACTAACATCCTGCACCATCTTCATCTTCTCCATCATAATACCTGCTTGGCGTATGGCTTCCTTGGCTGCATTCACTTCGTCCTCTGGGACGTGATGGGTAGCAAAAACCAAAGGTGGGTCGGTAGGAGCTTGAGCAGTCGATGAAGAAGGCCGAACACTCGACAGTGGTACGGCGAAAGTAACAGAAGCCCGATTGGCGTCACCAGCGTCCTGAATGACTGATTCAGCTATCGGCGTCGATTGTGGCACCTTGTCTGCAGGAGTTTTCCTATTTTTCCTCGTCAAAGGCCTCTCGGGCTCTTCATCGTCCTCGTCGGGGAGGTCAATAACATTGGGAGCTGTTCAAAGATCAGTCATCAAATTTGCATCACCCAATGGTACATATTACAGTTGAGTCGACCAAATAAAGACATAACGATAGAAATCATACCCAGATTGGAGGTGACTACATCCTCCATTGCCTCATCTTCATCCCTGTAATCCGAAGTCCCAGAAGTAGCAGCGCTGCCAGTTCCAAAGTTTATCTGGTCAAATCAAGGAAAAAATAAACAGCACAGAGCGTCGAGTGAATACAAAGGGAGGCACTCATGCAGAAGCGACGGGGATGTCGATCTTAATCTTCGGTAACGCCTTCCGAGGCCTTTGCACTACAACTTTGGGCTGCTTTGACGCTTTTTCAGTCGGAGCCGGTGAGGACGTCCGAGGGCGCTTGGAAGACGGGCCAGTCTGAGCAGTCGCTTTTTCACGGGCGCTCGGCCGGTCTTGGTCGAGCTTGGATCGCCTCTCCCTGCGAGGAGGTGACTCGGCTTCTTCTTCGTCGCTTGAGTCGTCACTTTCATCGGTCTCCTCTCAGTCAGAATGTGAGTCCCCACTCTCGCCGCTGCTTGCCTCCCCTTCCGGGTCTTGCTCTTGCTCCCCGTTGGGCATTGAGTACATTTCGAGAAGAGCCTGGCAGAAAAACAAGCAGAACAGAAGTCAATCGATGGAGCATAAATAGCTGCATGGTTAAAATTACAGTCGGAAGCTCAGAGTTGAACCTTGTCCGGTACGTGGAATTGGTCGAGTGGGGGAATTCTCCTGGCTCCCCTAGGGTTGTCCCTGTTCCCAGTGATGCTTGTCAGCCACCCCTCCAAAGATGGCATCTTGACCTCCTCCCGTGGATCCGAGTGGTGTCCTCAGGGCCCGAATACATCCACATCGGATGGTCTCGAGCTTGAAGCGGTTGGATGCGTCGTCGAAGGAAGACCTCCAAGAGATCCATACCAGTCACCTCGTCGCGGATAAGCTGGACAACGCGTTTGACCAGTACCTTAACCTGCGCCTTCTCTTCCGGGATCACCTTCAAAGAGGAGGGCTTTCTCACCCGGTCCATGGAAAAAGGAGGGAGTCCGGTCGACTGCCCTGGCGTCGGCTGGTCTTTGCAGTAAAACCAAGTCGACTGCCATCCGCGGACCGAGTCGGGTAGGATCATGGCCGGAAAAGAACTTTTCCCTCTCATCTGAACCCCAAGACCCCCACACATCTGAATCACTTGTGTTCTCTCGTCACTCGGATTGGCCTTTTTCACCGTCTGGGAGCGACAGGTGAAAATGTGCTTGAAAAGGCCCCAATGAGGCCGACAGCCCAGGAAATTCTCGCACAAAGACACGAAAGCAGCGAGATACACGATTGTGTTGGGGGTGAAGTGGTGGAGTTGTGCCCCAAAGAAATTCAGAAATCCCTGAAAGAAGGGGTGAGGAGGCAAGGAAAACCCGCGGTCGACATGGGTGGCCAAGAGAATGCACTCACCCTCATGAGGCTGTGGCTCGGACTCCTTCCCTAGAAGCCGTGCTGATCCATAGGGGATCAGTCCTCCATTGGCCAGGTCGTCGAGGTCTTCTTGGCGAATCATCGAGCGGATCTAGTCGCCCTGGATCCAGCCCTGCGGCAGGCCGGCCCTCGATGAAGATCCGCCCCGACTGGTCGTCCTCCCCTTCGCCTTCACCGTCGCTTTCTTCGCCCGCTCCAGGGCCGCCTCTTCTCTTTCACCATCGTCGACGGTGAGACGCACACGGAGCGGCGGCACTGGGATGAGAGCGAGCGCGGCGGATAAGTCCGGGGAAGAGAAGAGGAAATAAGAACACACTATTCAAAAACCCCGGTCCGGTGCCTTATATGAAGTTGCTTCCGAGTGACTGACTTGTAGGCCCGGGAAATCCTGTCAAATCACGCAACAGTCGCGCGTGTGATACGTGGCGAAAAAGGTCGCGCAGATATCGAGGCGTCCCTGCCTTATCCCATCCGATTACTGCGGCCTCCTCCGCCCCAAGGCTTCGAAATTCAATCCCTGTAAAATCCGCCCGGCTGCAGTAACAACTTGTCGAGGAAGATCTCCTCCGCTCATCACTCGGAGCTCTTCAAGTAAAGAAACTCACTCGACGGGAATAAAGAATGGATCAAGGCGACTGAAAAAGAAGTTGGTATCGTCACCTAGGTTCATTGATCCAGAGCAAGCTATACTCGTAACACATAAAACGGGTCAAAAGTATGTTCAACTCTTTCCCCACTCAAACCTCGATCCATTCGGGGGCTAATGATGAAGCTATGTACCTAGGGTAGGGTCATGGACCTGTCCAAGATACCCTCCCCAAGGACATCTCTAGAAGAATCACCTTTCAATCGAATCGGAAGTGTTTCACTCGACTGACTCGAAGACACTCGACGATGAAGCCAACCACTCGACAGCCAGGAGATCTAAAGTCACTCTGCACGCAAACGGTCGGTCATTAAGTAGCTTTTATGGTCATCATAGCACTTTATTAGTGGTGTTACCAGTAACGCCCGACCTTAATGTACATTGAACTCCTTGTAACGTGGGCTGGCTGGGGTCCTGGCGCACTCTATATAAGCCACCCCCTCCACTTGCACAAGGGTTCGCACCCCTGTAATCCATACACACATAATCCAGTCGACCGCCTCCGGTCTCCGAGACGTAGGGCTGTTACTTCCTTCGAGAAGGGCCTGAACTCGTAAACCTCGTGCGTATACAACTACTCCATAGATAGGATCTTGCCTCTCCATTCCTACCCACCTACATTACTGTCAGACTTAGAACCACGACATATAGCTCAAAAAAAATCAGTAAGTGCATGAAAAATAACAAACGAAGTCAGAAAGGGTTGAAAATTGATGATGTGGCTTTGAATGGTGCATTTTGAACACACAGAAAGTCTGGAGTTCAAATAATTTCAAAAAAATGAAATCCCTTTGTAACAGACGAGTTTCCGTATGAAACCCTGATACCTCGAAACTGATTGTCCGTTTTTTACACGAAGTGCATCCAGTTACTGCCATAACCCTCTCATCTTTGTAGCACATGCTATGTGGGTGAAATGATGATGCCATGCCAACTTTCAACCTTTTCAGAGTTCATTTGAAATGCTTTCAATTTCAGGATCATATAGCTCAAAAAATTAGCAAATGCATGAAAAATAACAAATGAAGTCAGAAAGTGTTGAAAATTGATGATGTGGCTTTGAATGGTGCATTTTGAACACACACAAAGTCTGGAGTTCAAATAAGTTCAAAAAAAATGAAATCCCTTTGTAACAGATGAGTTTTCGTCCGAAAAGCTGATACTTTGAAAGAGATTGTCCGTTTTGTACACGGAGTGCATCCAGTTTTTGTCGTAACCCTCTCAACTTTTTAGCACATGCTATGTGGGTGAAATGATGATACCATACCAACTTTCAACCTTTTTTTTCACATAATATGTATCGTTTGTCGAGGGATCTGCCGGTTTCAGATGCCTCCCACCTCGCCTCCCACCGGCGCCTTAGGCTCTCCGGCGATCTTCCTCCTCAGCCAGTAAATCTGGTTTCCTCTCCATCCATCTTCTTCGACGTTCTCTGATCTACCACCCTATACCCATCTCACATGGGTCTGCATGATGGTGGATCGACTTTGGATCTGGATTTCTCTAAAGGTGTGGCTTTTGCGGAGGAGGTTTTCAGATCTTGTGGGAAAACAATTCATCCCTCGGATGACACGAGCCATTTTATAATGGTTGTGTCTTTCAGTAGACATCGATTTCGTCTTGATGAGGACTCTGTGGCCGCGGCTTTGGAATGTGCATTTGGAGGATCCGCATTGATCTATCTGTGCAATTCATTGCGGATAAGGTATTCTCATTTCGTATCATGCAAACGTGTTGGTATGCTTATTCTTCACTTGCGATCTTTTGTGTGTCCGCAATTCAAATGCTACTTTCACCTATGGGGTAATGGCGGCCCTAATTGGAAAGCGAGTTTGTTCTTTGGAAAAAGAGTGTGATGCCGAATGGATTATCATTAGCCCTTCTAAAAAGCGTGCGCTTTGGGTTTACTTGCTATGCATAAACCTCCTTCCAAATCTGCCTTTACGTTAGACCTCTGGATCTTGAAGAGGATTTCTTTCCACTTTCCAACAGTATGATGTTTGCAAGGGATACTCTTTTCCTGCTTCGCCAGGTCTTGTTGAGGCGGTTTCGGATCTTTGGGTACAAGGTGCTGCCCCGTGAAAGAGTCATCGTTCCTCCGCCGCCGGCGACTGAACTCCGATGGACGGTGGCAGAACCACCAATTATTTTCGGAACAGTCAACGTCCACGCTACTTCCTTGGCCGGAATATCTGGGATTAAGCCAACTTCTTGGACGTGAATCTGCATGTGCATGGGATGGAACGGCGAGTCCGGTGGCGGCCCAACTTTCCCTGCCCCAGGTGGTTTCTCCGGCCCGGTCTGCTTTGGCCCAAGTTGCTTCCGAACCTACATCTTCATCTGTTTTTGGAATTGAGGAACTTTTTAATCTTAAGACATTGGAATCACCTGTTGATTGTGATGGCTTTAATGACCTTGTGGATGACATGGTTTTCAAAGTTTGGAAATGTCAAAATTGCTTATCAATGAAGCATTTATCCAACGCGTGCACCAGCAGGGTTAGGTGCCGTAGATGCTTTCGGTTGGGACACAGGGCAAAGGGCTGTTCCGATTCTAGCCTATCTCCCTCTTACAGGTGGGTCCCATGTCCAAATCCCGTATCTAACCGGTCGGTAGCGTCTTTTGGAGTGAGACTCCTCGTTTTCTCCCATAGCTAGCCGGAGGGGTCTATGCCCGATCCCATCAAGCTGCCGCCCGTCATCCCCACCATTGCGGTTGAGCCACCGCCCAGAACACCGCTGCCGCCTTCCTCACCCCCACCCTCGCCTCAGTCCTAGTGCATCCCTCACCATACTCCAAAGAATGGCCAACTTTCCGTTGGACCCGATGGACTTCCTCCCGCATGGATTCGATATCATCGATGGAGGGAGCTACGATTGCCTCGCACTTTCTTTGCGCCGGCGGTGGCTCCGGATCGACAGCATGAGGCGTACGCTGTGGCCATTGTCGAACCTGCTCCTCTGCCTGAAGAAGTCGCCATCTACAGGAACCTGGTCAGTGATTTTGTCGTCAATACTCTGCAGAGAGCCGTGTTAGATGCCCAGCCATGGATCCAAGGGGTTGGTTTGTTTCAACTACGCAGTTGCTCGCCCGTCAAGCTTTAGTCGATCACCCTCCTTTCGATTTGGGCAATGATAGATTTGTCGTTTATTCCGCATGATGAGGGTATTAACTACAGAGCTGTGCAAGGTTTTCGAAGGGATGGATAATGCTGCTAGGAGTCCCTTTGGATTATAGGCTCTCTCAATACCTGGCAGATGTTATTAGTACTTTTGGCCGATTCCACCATTGGCACCAGGATGATCCAATGAAGGTCCGCTCCTTGGTTTATGCGTCTTTTCCTGCACCTTCTATGGTCCCCAGATCAGTGACATACAGAGAATTTTCTGACTTTGGTGGGACTCGGATTTCTTGGTCTGCTCCAGTTTATATTCTATCTGCAGACTTTGCTGATATCCTACCTGCTGATGAGGACCCAATGCCCCTCAATGGTAATCCTCACCCCCTCCCTGGCAACATGCTTTTCAATAATCACAATTGGGTCTTACCTGAGTTCCCGGAGCTGGGTTGGAATGATGTGCCTGCACCCAATGAACAGCCACAGGATGTCCCTCCACAAGTTCGGGAGGTGGAGCAAAGAGGTTAATATCAAGGAAATTCAGTCTCAAAAGTCAATTGTGATTCAGTTATCTGATGATTCAGTAAACAATGGCATCGATGCTGATGAAGTTGCCGTGCTCCAACAGCCAATGGGACCTCAACAGCATCCTTTATTGATCGGACGAGTGTTAACTGTTTTTGGGCCTGCCCTGCCCCCGGTGATGCAATGGAAGCGCTCGTTTGAGAATGTATTGCCACTTTTTGGGATCTCTGACATTCCAAAGGTTGTCTTTAGGTCTCATCTCGGTGCTCTTTTGAACAATCAGTCTTGGACGATTCCCGTTCTGGCTCCAAAATTGCAGCTCCTGCCTGCACATGGCTCTGGCTCCTGTCGCCTGTCCATCATCGATTAAAAGGCCTGTAGCTCGAGCTCTTTGCTTTGATGATATTGATGAACCTGTTCTTTGAAGCATTTGAGTTTCTTGCTGTTCCTAAAGTCACTCAAGCGGGAAGAAAGCCCAAAGCCTCTAAAGTCATTGTGGAATCGAGGTCGGTAGCAGTGCTCGCCTAAGTGCAATGCGAGATGGTTACCGTCAGGTAGCTATTGGGTCATCTCCTAGGAAGCCACACACGGGGAAGAAGCGCAAAACTACACCTCCCAAGACCGACGATGATACTGCAGTGCCTCCTCTGACGACGATAGTTGATCTCCGGTAATTGGTGCTCGTCAGATTGGCGCCGGAGAAAATTTCTACGGATAAGCTTGTAGCTGATCCCTCCCGCTCCAACAACAGTGCAAGTTCCGATGATTAGTTTAATCATCCAGGGTTTAGGTCCATGGCGTACCATAATCGCCTTTTTTATGTT
This sequence comes from Aegilops bicornis, assembly GCA_021605145.1. NCBI lineage: Eukaryota > Viridiplantae > Streptophyta > Magnoliopsida > Poales > Poaceae > Aegilops > Aegilops bicornis. The sequence continues at coordinate 70,730,820 of CM038674.1, read as the reverse complement.
TTTATATGTTTGGAACTTTGCAGTTTGCATCATCCTCTGGGATGTAGGCCATTGTGTGGCTTACTTTTGCTTTACCCTCTTTTGGTGCAGAATGAATCAAACCTCGTTTAGAGATTGGAAAGTTCTCTGTTGGAATGTTAGGGTCTGAATTCAAGCGCGTCGACTGCGGTTAGGCAAAAGATCAATGAAAGTGGATGCTCTGTTATTTGCCTTCAAGAAACCAAATGCATGCATATTGATCATCGGTTCATTAGAAAATTCTGTCCACGGCACTTTGATACCTTTGTTTATGTACCATCGGTTGGTGCATCTGCTGGTATGGTGGTCATATGGAATTCATCTCTTTTCATAGGCAGCTTAATTGAGGCTAAATCATATGGCATTATTGTGAAGTTTCAATCTAAACATACATCTGAGTATTGGTTTCTTGTCTCCATATATGGTCCGTGTCAGGGACCTGCGCGTGATGATTTTGTGCAATGGTTATATAATTTGGATATTCAGCTTGAGGACAATTGGTTGCTTTTAGGTGACTTTAACTTTATGCGTTCCATTGAGAATCGTAACCAGCCAGGTGGTGATGTGAATGATATCTTTTTGTTTAATGAAATAATTGGCCATTTGGGTCTTGTTGAACTTCCAATCAAGGGTCGTCAAGACACATGGTCTAATATGCAATCCACACCCTCCTCGAACAAATTGATTGGTTTTTACATCTGTTGCTTGGACTCATGATCATCCCAACACAATGGTCATTCCGCTTGCTCAGATCGCCTCGACCACGTTCCGTGTGTGGTTTCAATTGCCACTGCTATACCCAAGGCAAAGATTTTTCGATTTGAAAACTATTGGGTTGATTTGCCTGGCTTTATGGATTGTGTATCTGAGGTTTGGAATCGCCCTGTGGATAAATCCTCATCTACCTTAATCATCTCCGCTAAGTTCAAATCTCTTCGTTATGCTCTTAAGAAATGGCATCTTAACCTATCCACAATTAAGGCGCTCATTGCTGATTGCAACAAAGTAATTGTTTTTTTGGATAATATTGAGGAATTTAGGCCCGTGAGTTGGCGGAGTTCAACTTTCGGAAGATTGTCAAATTACATCTGGAAGATATACTTCATTGGCGGTTCATTTATTGGAAGCAACGTTGCACGATCGTAAATATTAAAGTTGGTGAGGAGAATTCAAAGTTCTTCCATGCAATGGCAACCGAAAGATATAGGATAAACACTATTTCTTCGATCAAATCTGAGGAGGGGAAGTGGTTTCGATCATCAGCGATTAGCTGGGATGTTTTGGTCGGATTTCAATCGTAGAATGGGCCAAGCAAAAGGTATACACATGGGTTTCGACCTTGACACTTTAATTGACCGTATTGATGGGCTGGAGAGCTTATCCTTACCTTTCACGGATTGTGAGGTAGATACGGTGATTAAGAATATGCCTTCGACCGTGCTCCGGGCCTGATGGGTTCTGAGTCTTTTCCTCAAGGCTTGCACGAATATATTGAGTACAGATTTTATGAATTAGGTCATAGAGTATTATGATTAAAATAGCAACCTTGACTGTCTGAATACTACTCTCAATACACTCATTCCAAAAAAGTTGAGCCCAGAATATATTGGTGATTTTAAACCCATATCATTGACAAACACTTGCCTCAAGTTTTTAACTAAACTCTTGGCAAATAGGTTGCAGAGTGTAATTCTCAAATGTATTCATCGCAATCAATATGGGTTTCTTCGGTGTAGATCCATTCAAGATTGCCTTGCATGGTGTTTTGAATATATACACCAGTGTAAGGCATCCAAAAGACCTATAATCCTTCTTAAACTGGACTTCACGAAGGCGTTTGATACCATCGAACATGACCTGATTCTCAGGATTCTGAAATGCAAGGGTTTTGATGATCGCTGGACAGGTTGGATTGATGACATCTTGTCCTCTGGTTCCTCTTCGATCCTCTTAAATGGGGTGCCTGGTCATCACTTTGTTTGCCGTTCGGGTGCGACAGGAGACCCTTTATCTCCTTTGTTATTTGTGATTGCGGTGGATTTATTGCAGTCCGTGGTCAATGAGATGTGTGTAAGGAACATTCTCACATTGCCCATACCTACCTCTTCACGGGATTACCCGATTGTTCAATATGCGGACGACACCTTAATTGTCCTTCCTGCGGTGGATGACCAACTCATTGCTTTCAAGGAGATGCTTGAGACCTTTGCTAAGTCAACAGGTTTGAGGGTTAATTTTAATAAGTCATCTTTGATTCCACTGAATATGGCTGATGAAGAGGGTCAACGTATGGCGGCTTTGCTTGGATGTGATGTTGGCTCTATGCCGTTTACTTACCTGGGATTGCCAATGGGTACCACTCGACCCACAATTTATGACTTGCTACCTTTAGTGGACCGCATTGAGAGAAGATTATCTGCCTCATCCTGCCTGTTGAATCAGGGTAGCCGGCTGCAACTCTTGAAATCGGTTTTATGTTCCATGTCAATATACTTCTTGTGTTCCCTTTCATTACCTCAAGGAATTTTGAAAGCAGATAGAACGTATCATGCGGCAATGTCTGTGGCGAGGCAACTCGACACGCCAAGACAATCTTTAGCAGCTTGGGAGTTAGTTTGTCGGCCCAAGAACCGGGGAGGACTTGGGGTTTTGGACCTTGGTAAACAAAATGAAGCCTTGTTGATCAAGCACCTCTTCAAATTTTATAATAAGTTGGATGTACCCTGGGTTTCACTTATCTGGGACACATATTATGTCTGTTGCTCCTCCCCAAAGTAACGCAGTTGTGGTTCCTTTTGGTGGCGTGATGTGATGAAACTTTATGGCAAATTTTGTAAGTTGGCCATCCCTCATGTTCGCTCAGGAGACTCGGTGGTTTTCTGGCTGGATCGGTGGCAACTTAATAACGAGGTGGTCTTCATGCAACAGCGTTTCCCGCGGCTTCATTCTTTTGTCATTGATGATACACTTACCATTAAAAATGTGATGGAGCTGCCTGTCCCAACCGACAATTTTCACCGCCTTTATCAGTTGAAGCTTTTGAGGAATTCAATCAACTTCAGGCTTTAATGCCTCTCATAATCTTACGTGAGGGAATTAGTGACGTTTGGAAATGGCCTTCTAAAGCGGGGACTATCAATCCAGGATTTACTATTTGTCCTGCTTTCTCAAGTCGTATGACCCTCTTTTTCGGTGGATCTGGAAATGTGCTTGCACCCTCAAGCTCAAGGTGTTTGGATGGCTTCTTTTGATGGATCGTCTGAACACTAGGGATATGATGCGAGACGCCATTGGACTATCCAAGATGATACTTGTGCCATTTGCTTCTCAGGTTTGCATGAAGATAGGGCTCATCTCTTTTTGCTTGCAACTTTAGCCAACGTGTCGGAATTATTTGGGCATTTCATGTAAGGTTCAACCTAACCAGACCACTTTTGAAATGGCTTGTGAGGCCAGGAGGGATTTTGGTCAACCGTTTTTCACCGAGGTAGTATTTACGGCCACCGGAATATTTGGACCCAAAGGAATGGAAGGATCTTCGAAATGAGCTGCCCACTTTCGGAGCTTGGAGGAGGAATTTTATTCATGATATTACCCTCTTAGCTCATAGGATCAAGTGTAAATATAGAGATAGACTAACTGTTTGGATAGATTCTTTACACTAGTCCCCCCTGTAAGTAGCCTTTTTCCCCCTCTTATTTTCCCTTTCTAATTTTGTACAGAATCTATATTTGTTTTAATAAAGGGCTGTGAGGCTGTTGCCTTGCAGTACATAGTCAAAAAAAAACTTTCAACCTTTTCAGAGTACATTTGAAATGCTTTTCAATTTCAGGGTCTTATAGCTAAAAAAAATCAGTAAATGCATGAAAAATAACAAATGAAGTCAGAAAGGGTTGAAAATTGATGATGTGGCTTTGAATGGTGCATTTTGAAATGATGATACCATGCAAATTATGTCAGAAAGGGTTGAAAGTTGATGACGTGGCTTTGAATGGTGCATACTGAACGCAAAAAAAAGTCCGGAGTTGTAATAAGTTATTAAAATTAAAAGAGAGGTGGAATGCTCACCTGCACGTTGCTTAGCTTCAGGCCTTGAGAAATGATATGTCTCCAACGTATCTATAATTTTTGATTGCTCCATGCTACTTTATTTACTGTTTTGGACTATATTGGGCTTTATTTTCCACTTTTATATTATTTTTGGGACTAACCTATTAACCGGAGGCCCAGCCCTGAATTGCTGTTTTTTTGCCTATTTCAGTGTTTCGAAGAAACGGAATATCAAACGGAGTCCAAACGGAATGAAACCTTCGGAAACGTGATTTTCTCACCGAACGTGATCCAGGAGACTTGGACCCTACTCCAAGGAACAAAAGAGGCACTCACGAGGGTGGGGGGTGCCCCCCTAGGGCACGCCCCCCTGCCTCGTGGGCCCCCTGTTGCTCCACCGACGTACTCCTTCCTCCTATATATACCTACGTACCCCCAAACGATCATAACAGGAGCCAAAAACCTAATTCCACCGCCGCAACTTCCTGTATCCACGAGATCCCATCTTGGGGCCTGTTCCGGAGCTCCGCCGGAGGGGGCATCCACCACGGAGGGCTTCTACATCATCACCATAGCCCCTCCGATGAAGTGTGAGTAGTTTACTTCAGACCTTTGGGTCCATAGCTAGTAGCTAGATGGCTTCTTCTCTCTTTTGGATCTCAATACAATGTTCTCCCCTCTCTCGTGGAGATCTATTTGATGTAATCTTCTTTTTTTGCGGTGTGTTTGTTGAGACCGATGAATTGTGGGTTTATGATCCAGATTATCTATGAACAATATTTGAATCTTCTCTGAATTCTTTTATGTATGATTGGTTATCTTTGCAAGTCTCTTGAATTATCCGTTTGGTTTGGCCAACTAGATTGGTAGTTCTTGCAATGGGAGAAGTGCTTAGCTTTGGGTTCAATCTTGCGGTGTCCTTACCCAAGGATGTAAAGGGTTGCAAGGCACGTATTGTATTGTTGCCATCGAGGATAACAAGATGGGGTTTTATCATATTGCATGAATTTATCCCTCTACATCATGTCATCTTGCTTAAGGCGTTACTCTGATTTTAACTTAATACTCTAGATGCATGCTTTGGATAGCGATTGACGAGTGGAGTAATAGTAGTAGATACGGTGAGTCGGTATACTTGTCTCGGACGTGATGCCTATATACATGATCATACCTAGATATTCTCATAACTATGCTCAATTCATCAATTGCTCAACAGTAATTTGTTCACCCACCGTAGAATACTTATGCTCTTGAGAGAAGCCACTAGTGAAACCTATGGCCCCCGGGTCTATTCTCATCATATCAATCTCCATCACTTTAATACTTGCCTTGTTTTTACTTTTCCTTTTACTTTACACTTTGCATCTCTATAACAAAAATACCAAATATATTATTTATCATCTCTATCAGATCTCGCTCTCGTAAGTGACAGTGAAGGGATTGACAAACCCTAATCGTGTTGGTTGCGAGGAGCTATTGTTTTGTGCAGGTACTAGGGACTCGTGCGTAGCCTCCTACTGGATTGATACCTTGGTTCTCAAAAATTGAGGGAAATACTTACGCTACTTTGCTGCATCATCCTCTCCTCTTCGCGGAAATCCAAGGCAGTGCTCAAGAGGTAGCAAGAAGAATTTCTGGCGCCGTTGCCGGGGAGGTCCTCGCTCAAGTCAAGACATACCAAGTACCCATCGCAATCCCTATCTCCTGCATTACATTAGTTGTCGTTTGCCTCTCATTTTCCTCTCCCCCACTTCACCCTTGCCGTTTTGTTCGTCCTTTCTTTATTGTTCGCCTTCTTCCCGTATGTATATTTGTTTGTGTTTCCTTGTGCCTTCTATATGCTTGCATCTTCACTTGCTGAAAATCTATTGATATGGATCCACTTAAAGTGTTCTACTTGGATCATCTTTGATCCTTATGCGCTTGTGATGAAACCCCAACTAGCCTAGTTAATGGGACATCTTTAGATGAGCATGCTCATTTTGTGCGTCATCGTTTGTCTGAAAAGGGGAAGCTCTTATGGTATCATATAAATAGTTTGCTATGCTATGCTTTGAATCTTTGTGAAATGTGTGATTTTACTTGTTGCTCTAAGAACCCTAAAAAACACCTTCCCTACCTATGTGAGTTCAATGATAATGAAATCTTATCTTCTTATGCAAAGGGTGTTTATAGTTACTATGATATTGAACAAATTGAAGAATTTGTCGTTTTTAAGGGTGCTCATGAATTTGCTTATTTGATTGAAAAGTATGATTTTACTCTCAACAAATCTGAAAATTCCGTCATACTTAAATATTGCAATGAAAACCTTGCTCATAATGTCTATGTCCAAGAATTTATTGAAAGAATGACCGTTTCTTTGGAAGAAAATAATGATATGCATGAATCTATAGATAATGATGATTCCGATGATTTGGTTGAAATATCCCTTGATGAACATGATGCTTGCTATTCTTGTGGCCATGATGCTAATATTTATGAAGACGAATTTGCTATAGTTCCTTATGTTAAAAATGAGATTGTTGCTATTGCACCCGTGCTTGATAGTTCCTTCGATGAAAATCATGATTTCAATGATTTTACTATAAATTCTCTTGATGTCAATTGTGCTAATAATATGCAAAACCCTAAGCTTGCGGATGCTAGTTTTGCTATGTCTACTACTTGTTGCAATGATCATGATTGGGGTGATTCTTCTTATGACCTTGAAAATTTATTTAATCCCCATGATGAATATGAGATTGATAATATTATTTGCAATAATATTGAAAGTGGGTTTGGAAGAGTGTCAACTTTAGATCCCACATATTTGGATAACATTCAATCTTATGAATTTTTTTATAAAAATGGGCTTGGAGAAATCATGACTTTAGTTAATGATAATCCCACTATTTTGGAAGAGTGTCAACTTCGCATGCATGTGGATCATGTTGAGAATATGTTATGTGATAGCTCTACTGTTGATTTTTCTTATGATCCTACATGTAATTATTATGAGAGAGGAAAATATGGTTATAGAAATTTTCATGTTACCAAATTACCTCTCGTTATGTTGAGATTGCTATTGTTCCTTTCCGCTTCCTTGCATATGCTAGTTTTTGCTTGCTACGATAATTTGTTTGCCTATAATATGCCTATTCATAGGAAGTATGTTAGACTTAAGTGTGTTTTTCACATGTTTTATGATGCTCTCTTTGTGCCTCAATTCTTGTCTTTCTTGTGAGCATCATTGAATCTCAATGCCTAGCTAGGGGCGTTAAACGATAGCGCTTGTTGGGAGGCAACCCAATTTTATTTTTAGTTTTTTTTGCTTTTGCTTCTGTTTAGGAATAAATAATCCATCTAGACTCTGTTTAGATGTGGTTTTATGTTTTAGTTAGTGTCTGTGCCAAGCTAGACCTATTGGATCTTCTTGGATGATAGTTATTTGATCTTGCTGTAATTTCCAGAAACTTTTGCGCTCAGTGCCCGAATTATTAAAAATCACCAGAAAGTGATAAAATACTGATTCCAATTGATTCTGATAAACAAACAAATTTTCTAGGTCGTCTAATTTTGGTAGATTTTTGTGAGCTCCAGAAGTTTGCGTTAGTTACAGATTACTACAGACTGTTCTGTTTTTGACAGATTCTGTTTATCGTGTGTTGTTTGCTTATTTTGATGAATCTATGGCTAGTAAAATAGTTTATAATCCATAGAGAAGTTGGAATACATTAGGTTTAACACCAATATAAATAAATAATGAGTTCATTACAGTACCTTAAAGTAGTCTTTTGTTTTGTTTCTATAACGGAGCTCACGAGATTTCTATTGAGTTTTGTGTTGTGAAGTTTTCAAGTTTTGGGTAAATTATTTTGATTGATTATTGAACAAGGAGTGGCAAGAGCCTAAGCTTGGGTATGCCCATGGAACCCCCAAGATAATCCAAGGACACCAAAAAGTCAGATCTTGGGGATGCCCCTGGAAGGCATCACCTCTTTCGTCTACTTCCATCGGTAATTTACTTGGAGCTATATTTTTATTCACCACATGATATGTGTTTTGCTTAGAGCGTCTTGTATCATTTGCATCTTTGCTTGTTAGTCTACCACAATCATCCTTTCTGTACACACCTTTTGAGAGAGCCATACATGAATTGGAATTTGATAGAATACTCTATGTGCTTCACTTATGTCTTTTGAGCTTGATAATTTTGCTCATAGTGCTTCACTTATATCTTTTGAGCGTGATAATTTTTTGCTCTAGTGCTTCACTTAGATCTTTTAGAGCACGGTGGTGGATTTGTTTTAAATAAAATATTGATCTCTCAAGCTTCACTTAGATTATTTTGAGAGTCGTTAATAGCATGGTAATTTGCTTAATATTAATATACTTGGTATTCAAGATATGTGAAACTTTCTTTTGAGTGCGTTGAATACTAAGAAAAGTTTGATGCTTGATAATTGTTTTGAGATATGAAGATGGTGATATTAGAGTCATGCTAGTTGAGTAGTTGTGAATTTAAAGAATACTTGTGTTGAAGTTTGTGATTCCCGTAGCATGCACGTATGGTGAACCGTTATGTGATGAACTCGGAGCATGATTTATTTATTGATTGTCTTCCTTATGAGTGGCGGTCGGGACGAGCGATGGTCTTTTCCTACCAATCTATCCCCCTAGGAGCATGCGCGTAATACTTTGCTTTGATAACTTCTAGATTTTTGCAATAAGTATATGAGTTCTTTATGACTAATGTTGAGTCCATGGATTATACACACTTTTTCCCATCCTTCCACCATTGCTAGCCTCTCTAATACTGCGCACTTTTCGCCGGTATCATACACCCACCATATATCTTCCTCAAAACAGCCACCATACCTACCTATCATGGCATTTCCATAGCCATTCTGTCGGTGTACTAGAGTAGGGGTACCCTAGTATCCCGTACTCGTGCACGGACAATTGTAGCACCCCGCGGCAGGGTTCGCCTCGTCAGCGCCAAGATCCTCCGTGGCTCCTTTGGAGCCATTCAAGAACAAAGTATTTGATTGAGAAGACAAGGCCCCGACAAGAGGAGCTAGTCGGGAAGGCCACTCAAGGCATGCAGAAGACAAGGCCCCGGCAAGAGGAGCTTGCCGGGAAGGCCCGGAGCGCGACAAGCCTCCGGACGCGACAAGGATTCGACCGCGGCAAGGCGCTTGCCGCGGCAAGCAACCTCTCTCCATCTCCGCTCCAGCTCATCCAGCGACGTGTCGCCATGGGACCGTTCCATGCACGCGTGTCGAGCGGCTGTGCAGCCAGCGGAGAGCAGCGATAAGCGGCGCTGACAAGCTTGCCATCGTGGCGAGCGGAGGCGCACCTGACGGCCTCTGTTGCACTGTTCGGGCGACACTGACGGGCATTTATTGCTTTTGTCCCTTGCCGTCGAGTTAGGTATTTTGCATCATACATCGTTCAAGTAGGTGTACCAACTCCTGTTTTTACATTTGTACCCCCGCCTATGTTGCCACCTGTCGGAGACCCCTTGAGCATATAAAAGGAGGCCCATGCGCAACGTAGAAAGGGTTCGGCTGGTTCGGTTCATTCGACTCACTCGAGACCAGATACACTCACGCTAGGTTTTGTAGCTCTCATCGCTCCCTAGCAAGAACACAATACATCAATCAAGCAGCAGTAGGAGTATTATCTCTCCGGAGAGCTCTGAAGCTGGGTAAACTTCTCGTGTGCCACGCCTCGATTCGCTCTTCGTGCGATCTCCGCCCCCCTCCGAACCACAAGGGGCCTGGTCCGCCGGCCCCATAGGTGTCCGTGGGTACGATCAGCCTCCCCGACATCTTTGGCGCGCCAGGTAGGGGGCGTCGAGGCCGTGTGAATCTGATCCGGCGTTCACACGAGCAGCGTCATCAACATCTTTCTCCAACATGCCACCGAAGAAGAAGGCTTCGCGGCAGCAGAGCCGTCATCGCTGCACTCCACCTCACCGCAGCACACGGGGGGTGGGGCAGACGCTGGCGGAGGAACGGGCGCCGACGAAGGTGCTCGCGACGTTTCCAAGTCCAAGGACAAGGCGCCGCAAACCTCGGCGTTCGCACATCCCCCGCGCCCATCTCAGGAGACGCGGGACCAACAACGTCACGGCGTTCGCCATACGTTCGCTGGATCGAGACCCTCAAGACCAGCATGCGCGCCAACATGCTGGCACGAGTGAGATACGGTCGCCCGGACGGGGTGCTGCTCCTTCTAACGTGGTTAGAAGTCCGAGCATATCCCGTTCCTCGCACCGTTCGCCAATGCCACCCACTACTCCAGCAGAAGCTCTGGCGAGAGCTCAGCTGCTCCTCGACTACCCTCCAACGGCCGACAAGGTCGACGAGTGGAGGGCTACTATCCAGAGCCTCATCGGCTTTGCCAACGGCGACGCTCATGACAACCACCGCCATCGTTGCCGCGGCGAGACGACAAGGCACGAGCCGGTGGCGACGAGACTGTCGGAGGTGCAACCACCGTGCACTCTCCGCCACGAAGGCCAAGATCACCGACTCACCGGATCCATCTCGGAAGCGACTCCACCGCGTCGTCGGAACCGCGAGCTCGCCGCGATCATCGCCAAGTTCTTCACGAGCGACAACAAGAGGACGCTCGAACTCGCATCGAGCGCCGAAGAGAAGCGCGACGTCAGTCCGACAAGCGCACTGGGCCTTCTGTTGACATACGCGGCGCCCGGAGGAGCCAGCGACTTGTCAGACGCGGTAGGTTGCCCTGCGTTCACTCGTGAGCTGCGGCAAGTCCAGTGGCCCAGCCAGAAAAACTTCAAACCAGACGTGCCGGAGAAGTATGATGGCAGGACGCATCCGTCGGAGTTCCTTAGCATCTACACCATCACGGTGCAGGCTGCGGGGGGACGGGACGACAAGATCCTCGCCAACTACTTCCCGCTCGTGCTCAAGCCCAACGTCAGATCTTGGCTCATGCACTTGCCGGACAGCTCCATATCCTCTTGGGCAGATTTGTGCCATCAGTTTGTTGGCGCCTTCACAGGTGGCCACAAACCCCATGGCCAAGAGAGTGACCTTCATCTGCTCGCCCAGAAGGAAGGAGAGTCCCTGCGCAAGTTCATTCAGAGATTCAGCCGTGTACACTACAACATCCCAGACGTCCACCCTACCGCGGTGATCAGCGCGTTCCATCAGAACACGCGGAACCGCAGGATGAGGGAGGAGATGGCGATGTGCAAAGTCAAGGACGTCAGTGAGCTGTACGCCTTGGCCGACAAGTGTGCCTTGCCGAGGAAGGAGGAGACTCGTGAGAGAATGCGGAAGCAGGATCTGACAGTGAGGACACCGCCCCGGCAAAGAAAGGCCGGCGGCGAGGCAACAGGAAGAAGAAAAGTAGAGAAGTGCTAGCCGTGGAACAGTCCGGCAATGGAGGTGGCGACAAGAACGCCAAGGCTGGTGGCTCCGGCAAGGAGGTTGCCGTCGACGCCAACCACCAGTCGGTGGCGGCCGCCGACAAGCAGGACAGCTCCGGCAAGCAATACTGCAAGTGCCACCGCACCAAGGGCCACGACCTCCAGAGCTGCAAGAAGGTCGAGCAGCTTGTCGAACAGCAGAGAGCTGAGTACGAGCGGCGCGACAAGGAGAAGGCCCAGGAGGGTGCTGGGGGAGCAAGCAAGAAACATCCCGGCCGGGGAGGACGCCGCGGCAAGGCCAAGCAGCGGCAAGGAGATCGACCTCCCCGCGGCCGCGACAAGGATGAAGATGATGACGACGACGAAGATATGGAAGACAACGACGCCGATGAGCAGGAGTTTCAGAAAGCCACAGAGGTCCTCTGCGTTGACGGAGGTGCTTCCCTGCATACCTCCCACCGCCAACTCAAGCAATGGATGCGGGAGGTCAATGCAACGGAACCATCCGTGGAGTCATGCAAGCCTCTGAAGTGGTCCAAAGACGCCTATCAATTTTGATATTTAGGACCACCCTGATCGCATAACTGCGGTCGGGTGCTTGCCGATGTTGGTCTCACCAACCATCCGCAACCTCAAGGTCACCAAAATGCTAGTTGACGGCGGGGCCGGCTTGAATATGATCTACTCCGCGGTGCTCCAGAAGCTTCAAATCCCTGACAGCGAGCTCGAAGAGACTGGCACTTTCCAAGGAATCAATCCGGGAAGGAGCAAGCCGAAGGGGAAGATCACGTTGCCGGTCACATTTGGCAGCGAGCTGAACTTCAGGACTGAGAGGGTTACATTTGACGTTGCCGATTTCCCATTGCCTTACAATGGGATACTTGGCCCAAAGCACTTCGCCAAGTTCATGGCAGCCTCTCACCACGCCTACAACCTACTCAAGATGCCAGGCCCGATAAGCGTCATCTCTATCCATGGCGACAAGAAGGATGCCCTTATCTGTGCCGACAAGATCTACCGGGATGCAGCAGCCGCGACAGTTGCCGAAACTTGCAGCCGAAGCTCCCGGGAAAGAAGACAAAGTCCAAGTCCGGCAAGGGCTCGATGCTCACTCCGCAAGCGCACCTCTTCGGAGTGCTGCGCTACCGTCGAGGACGCACCATCGAGCTCCACCGGCAAGTGCAAGAAGATGGTGGCTCCGCCAAAGACCAAGAGGGTGCCCGCCAAGGAGGACGGCACTGGTGGTACCTTTACCATCAGTGCCTCTCTCGACCCTAAATAGGAAGGCGCGCTCGTTGCTTTCCTGCGGGCGAATGTCGACGTGTTTGCATGGCAACCGTCTGACATCCCCGGTGTTCCCAGGAAAGTGATTGAGCACCGCCTGGCCGTTTGTCCTCATGCGCGGCCCGTCAAGCAAAAAGTCGAAAGCAAGCAGTGGAGCGCCAAGAATTCATAGCCGAAGAGATCAAGAAACTGGAAGCATCAGGCCTTGTCAGAGGAGTGCTCCATCCTACGTGGTTGGCCAATCCTGTAGTCGTGCGCAAAGCAAATGGATAATGGAGACTTTGTATTGACTTCACGGATGTTAATAAAGCATGTCCCAAAGATCCATTTCCCTTGCCGCGCATTGACCAGATTGTTGACTCCACGGCTGGATGTGATTTGCTTTCGTTTCTTGATGCATACTCAGGATACCATCAGATCTTCATGGCTAAAGAATATGAGGAGAAGACCGCATTCAGTACACCATGTGGCACATACTGTTTCATACGGATGCCTTTCGGTTTGAAGAATGCTGGTTCAACATTTGCAAGGGTAGTCCATGACGCTTTTGAGCCGCAAATGCACAGAAATGTAGAAGCCTACATGGATGACATAGTGGTCAAAAGCAAGGACAAAGCAACTCTGGTTCAAGATTTGGACGAGACCTTTGCAAATTTGCGCAAGATCAACCTTAAGCTCAACCCCGAGAAGTGCGTGTTTGGAGTCCCTTCCGGCAAGCTTCTCGGGTTCTTCGTGTCTCAGTGAGGGATTGAAGCTAATCCCGAAAAGATCAAGGCCATTGAGCAGATTGAAGCACCAAAGCGCGTCAAGGATGTACGAAGACTTGCCGGTTGCGTGGCTGCTCTCAAGAGTTTATTTCTAGGTCTGCTGAGCGCTACCGCCATTTTCAAGATTTTGAAAAGGGCAGGTCCAATGAAATGGACTCCGGCGGAGGCTGCTGCAGGACTTGAAGAGATACCGGTCCTCCACTCCAACACTTGTCGCACCTAAGCCACAAGAGAAGTTGCTGCTATACATAGCGGCAACCAATCAAGTGGTTAGTGCTGCGTTAGTAGCGGAGAGGGAGGCGGATGATGAGCCGGCAACCACGGCAAGCACATCTAGCGACAAGCAGGGGGCTTCGCCGACAAGCTCTGGTCCCGACAAGGACGAATCCGCAGACACGCGTGAATGATGCAAAAAGGATGGTGCGGCGCCCAGTCTACTTTGTCGGGCCTCTCCTCTGCGGGGCTAGGTCAAGGTACTCTGGCGTGCAGAAATTGCTTTCGGCCTCCTCATGGCCTCGAGAAAGCTGCGCCATTACTTCCAAGCACATGAGATCACGATTGTCACTCGCTTTCCCCTGAAGAGGATACTGCAGAATCCAGAAGCAACGGGCAGGATTGTTGAGTGGGCATTGGAACTGTCAAGCTTTGGTCTCAAGTTTGAAAGCACATCAACTATCCAAAGCAGAGCGTTGGTAGAATTCATAGCAGAATGGACGCCAACACCAGATGAAGAGATTCCCGAGACGAGCATTCCCGTCAAAGAAGCAAGCAAAGAGTAGCTGATGTACTTTGATGGTGCCTTCTCGCTGCAAGGCGCCGGTGCGGCGTCTTGCTTATCGCACCCACCGGAGAGCACCTCAAGTACGGAGTCCGGATGCACTTTCCCAAGGAGCAAGCGACAAACAATACTGCAGAGTATGAAGGTTTGCTTGCCGGTCTCAGGATCGCAGTGGACCTTGGGATCAAGAAGCTTATTGTCAGGGGTGACTCGCAGCTTGTCGTCCGCCAAGTGAATAAAGATTACCAGAGTCCGTTGATGGAAGCCTACGTTGATGAAGTGAGGAAGCTAGAAGAGCGCTTTGACGGCCTGCAAATGGAACATGTTCCAAGAGCTCAGAATGATATTGCTGACGGCCTGCCAAAGTGCGCCGCACTTAAGTTGCCTGTGGAACCAGGGATTTTCGTGCTCAAGCTGACTCAGCCAACCGTAACACCATCAAGCTGGACAAAGCAAGAAGAGGAAGTTGACCTCTGGTGACTACTTTCCGGCAGAGCTTCTGAAGCCGTCGTTGCAAAGGTCCCCAAGCTCAACATCAGCAGTCTTTGAGGCAGTCTGCTCCGACAGCCCTGTGGTTTGTTTCGTTGAAGCGGGCGCTCCCGACAAGTCTTGCTCGGCAAGCTTGTCGGGAGCATCAAGCTTCCGGCAGGCCGCGAGTTCTTGCCGTGGAAGCTGATGTTCCCACAGCAGCAGATGTGCCTTTAGTCCTTGTTGTCGAGCCTAAGCTACAGCATGGGCGCAGCAGATTGTCCATTTCCTTCAGACAGAGAACTTCCGAAGAGCAAGAAGAAGCGGAAAGAGTAGCCCGGCAGTCAAGTATGTACCAGTTTGTCGATAGCATACTTTCTGAAGAAGACTCAACGGTGTGAAATTGAAGTGTATTCCTGTGGAAGATGGATGTAAGCTGTTGGCGAGATACACGGAGGCATATGTGGTCACCACATTGGCGCAAGAAGAGCACTTGCCGGCAAAGCTTTCCGGCAAGGTTTCTTCCGGCCGACAACCCACCGTGATGCAACCGCACAAGTAACCAAGTGTGAAGCGTGCGGTTCCATTCCAAACAGATACACTAGCCAGCTCAAGCTCTCCAGACGATCCCTTTATCCTGCCATTTTCGGTCTGGGCTCGACATCCTCGGCCCCTTCCCCGAGCTGTCGGGGCTTTGAGTACTTGTACGCCGCCATCGACAAGTTCACAAAGTGGCCGGAAGTAGAAGCGATGAGGAAGGTGACGGCACGATCAGCCAGTCAAGTTCTTCAGGTCGATTGTTTGCCGCTTCGAAATCCCTAACAGGATCATCACCGACAACGGCACACAATTTACGAGTCGCACCTTCATGCAGTACGTCCAAGATCTTGGCGCCAAGGTCTGCTTTGCTTCCGTTGCTCACCCGAGAAGCAACGGTCAAGCAGAGAGGGCAAATGCTGAAGTGCTGCGCAGGCTCAAGACCAGAACTTTCGACAGGCTGCACAAGTGCGGAAGAAACTGGATCGAGGAGCTGCCGGTGGTTCTTTGGTCGATCAGGACGACGCCAAATCGAGCCACCGCCGGACACCCTTTGCTCTAGTCTACGGAGCGAGGCAGTTCTCCCCACGGAACTCGTATACGGATCGCCTCGAGTGCTCGCTTATGATGAGCTTGAGCAAGAGCAGCTGCGACAAGATGACGCTGCTCCTTGAGGAGGATCGCCTTCAGCCCATCAGGCGAGCCGCTACCAGCAAGCTTTGCGTCGCTACCATAGCCGCAGTTAGTGCCGAAGTCTCGAGGAAGGCGACCTTGTTCTTGGTAGCGTTCAGTCCGCCAAGAATTCAAACAAGTTGACGCCGAAGTGGGAAGGCCCTTATCGGGTGAAACGAGTCACTAGGCCTGGCGCTGTCCGCCTTGAGACCGAAGATGGCATTCCGGTGAGCAACTCCTGGAACATTGAGAATCTTCGTAAGTTTTACCCATAGGGCGCGGTTGTCGGAACCCATTCCGGCAACCACATTTTGTACAAGTCTTGCCGCTGTTGCATGTAATCCTTTGTACAAAGCCGGGCGCAGACCCCGTGCATCAGTAAAGCTCATGTGTTGCACACAACCTGTCAAATTCATGCTTTCATCATTTTATTGCATGTTTTGGCTAACACTTTGTGCAGCAACCACACTCGGTAAGCAGAATCGAGCCGCTAGGCTCCATAACTTTATTTCCTCTTCTTTCTCTTTTCTCAAAGAAAAGAAGGCTCCCTCGCGCACAAGTTAACCAGGGGGGAAGGAGGATATAATACTATGGAGCCAGGCACCGCTCGAGGAAGTTTCGCCTCATCGGGAAGCAAGAGACAGAAAAGCTAAGTTGCCAAAGTTTGAGAAATCAATTTTTAAATTTTTAAGTTATCTTCCTCGAACGATAGTACTTTGTATGGAAAACACGTAGTAGAGGAACCAACTGCCCGGCTAGTCGCGCCCTTACTTTGTTTCGAGTCCGCTCAACAACTTAAGTGAGCTGCGGCTAGTCGCGACAAAGGTTGCTTGTCGGAGGCGGCATTGCCAGAAGCTGCCGACGTTCACTCAGCCTTTCATGACAAAAGTGCCCGCACCGACAAGTCCCCCAAATGCGTAAGGCGAAACGCATTACAAAGGAAGGAATCAAGTAGAGGAAATAACGTTGCATTGATCGCCTAAGATAGAGTATATTACAAAATAACTTGTCGCTGATCTAACAAAGTGTTCTAAAACATGATCAGCAGCGACAAGGGCAAGATAAAGTTGGCGGCCTAGTCTACGCGGTCGCCATCGATCCGCTTGATCTTGTTCACCTTGTCCACAATGGGTGCGACAAGGGCTTTGAGCTCCTCCACGTTGGCGTCTGACGGCAAGGATCTGAGGACGCCGTTAAGGTTGAGGCCCGGATTGCGGAAGGCCACCTTTATCAACACTTTCTCGAGGGCTCCTGCACAGATCTGGCGCGATTCCTCGGCCAGCTGCTTCAGGACCTCTTCCCGGAGTCGCCGGAGACCCGTCACCACGCCTTTGAAGAATAAGCTGAGTTTGGCGCTGGGTTGGAGGTGCTTTGCGTCGGAGGAGTGCAAGGTCCGCCATCCCCAGCTCCATCAGCTCGTTGTGGATGTCGGCGGCGGTGTCCACAAGACCTTCGGTCCAGTGCTCCACGCTCTCCCTCAAGGTGCTCTGGATGGAGGCAGCATTCGCCAGCAGCTCCTCCTTGGCCTTGATCGCCTCCAACAAGCCCACCTCCCACTCTCTGGCGCCGTCCAACGTCTGCGTCAGGGTGGTCAGCTTCAGCTCGAGATCCGCCTTGGAATCCTTGGCGGCGTTGAGCTCCTTGCCTCTATTAGCGAGACGGCTCTGCAGCTCGCCAAGGGTGTAGGCGTCCTTCTCACGCTCACGCTTGAGCACGGCAAGCTCTTCGCCGCTCTTCTTGAGGCTGGCCTCCAGCTGTGCCACCTTCGCCTTCAGCTCTTCCTTGGCGGCCTCGGCGGCTGCGGCAGCATCCTTCGCTTCCTGAAGCGCCCCGCCAAGTGACTCCTCGCGCGCGGCAAGGTCCTCTTCGTGGCTGTCCAGGTTGACCTTCCGCTGCGCCAGCTTGCTTTCTGCTGGCGAAGCTTCTCGGCAGCCAGCGGCTCCTCCTCATCTGCGGCCTTCTCAAGGATGAAAGGCCGTGCGCTCTTCTGCGAAGTTGCCCCAGCGCTTCTGCTACGTCGCGGAGGGTTTCTTGGTTGGCGCTCCGGAGCTCTTCGGCGCGTTTCTCCATGTCCGCTCCCGCCCTCGCGACAAGTGCTTCCCGGGTCTCCAACTTGGCCTGCCGGGCGCGGTAGAGCGACAACAGCTTCTTCAGCAGCCGCTCCTCCTCAGACTCGCCGCTGCTGCTTGGCGCGCGTCCACCTCATCAGCCAGTGAGGCGAGTAGCTCGCCGTCAAAGGTCTCCCCTTCGACGGCGCCACAGGCTCGGTTCCTAGGGAGCTTGATGAAGAGCGCCTTCGCCCGGCCTTCGTAGGCACCGGGCTGGGGCTCCTCGGCTGACACAGCGGCTTGGCCGGGGAAATCGGCTGTCGGTGTAGCGTTTGCGCTCCTGCGGCCTCGGGGCCCGTCGATCGATCGCCCGACCCTTCGCCCGGCCTCAGCGTCGGCAGCCTCGGTGGCCTCCCTCGCCCAGCAGGCTCGTCGGCGACGGCCTCTTCTTCCACGACGACGACCTCTTCTTCCTCGACGGCGGCCTCATCGGTGTTGCCGCGCGCTTCCTCCTCGCCGGCGGCCTCGACCTCCATCGGCTCTGCGTCAGACGAAGAAAGAGAAGTCAAGCAAATGTTCAACAAGAGAAACAAAAGAAAGCAAGCCCGAGGGAAAATTTCGTGTAAGGAAATTACCTGCAACGGGATCCGCAGCCATGGCCTCGACCACTGGAGGGTCACTGGCGCTGTCCCTTGCCGGGGTAGCCTCCCTTGTCGGAGTGGCCTCCCTTGTCGGAGGGCGCTCCCTTGCCGGAGGTTCCTCCATTGGCGGCGTAGTGTCAGCAGACAGGATCTCGGGGGCGGCTTCTGAGCCCTCCTGATGAGGCTGCTCTGCTCCTACACAAGCACACAATCAGCTATCAACGAAGAAGGAGTACCCCTGCACACCTAACAGTAAGGAGAAGACTGCACACTTACTCTGGGGGCTGTGCTGGGGGCTGTTCTGAGGAAGGGTTGCCGGGTCCGGCAAGGGAGTCTCGGACGCGTACCCTGTCGCCACGGGAGAATCGTCCTCGACGACGACCGTCGGGATCTTGGCCCTCTTCGACGCTCTCTGGGCCAGCGTCCTGAAAACGAAGGAGCCCAGAACGGAGCAAATCAGATTCAAGATGAAGCAATAAAAATTGAAGAAATACAAGCACAATCTCAAGAGCTTACTCTTCGCCTTCCTCCTCGGAGCTGAGCGCAGAGAAGTCAAACTCCGGCTCTCCTCCGGTGCGACGAGGCGGGGGAGTGGGCTATCTTGGCCGCTTGGCGGAGGCTTCGGCGGTGGCCTGAGAAGATCCCGCCCGATTAGCCAGCGGCAGTGTGGGGCGCTCCCGCGGCAACCTCGCTTGCCGCGGTGGAGCGCGTCGCGCGGCGCTGCTGCTGTGGGCCGGTCTGCCGCCCCGGCTCGTCTCCGGCCTTGCGGAGACGCCTCTTCGGTGGAGCCGGGGGCTTCGTTGGTGGCAAGTCGCTTGGCGGTGGAGAAGAAGCGCCCTCGGCGGGTCCACACGACCCGGCCTCGGGCTCGACAAGCTCGTCCTCGCCGGAGACCTCCCCTCGCTCGGCAAGGCTTGCCGCCTTAGCCGCGTCCGCCTCCTCCACGGTGAACCCGAAGGCTCCAGCGGCAGCGGCTGCTGCCGCCTCCTCCACCCTGGTGGCAATCCGCGCCATCTCCTCGTCGGTGGTGTCGCGGGTGAGCCTTTTCTGCTCGTCGGAGCGGATCGGCACTTCTTCCAAGTCGTCGAAGAACTGCTGCACGACCTCGTCGGGGGGCTCCTGCCAGGTTGGGACGATCCCATGGGAGTCGCACAACGGCATCATGGCGCGGATGCGGTCGAGCGCCGAGTTGTTGCACAAAGGGACGACCCCCCGCGGCAACCTAAACCACTCAGGATGGTCGGGGTCGTTCTTGAACAGCTCGAGCAGCATCGACTCCAGCTCCAAGACGGTGAAGTTCCAATTCAGGCCCGGGCGCAGCCTCATAATGTCTGCCGCATTTTGGAACTCCCAAGCAGGCCTCCTCCTTTCCTGCAAGGGAGCGATGCGGCGGCGAAGGAAATCTGCGCCAACTGCGCCTACGGTTAACCCGGCAAGCCTGAGGCGCAAAATTCGGGTCACAGCTATCTTCAGCTTCGCATCCTCCGGCGCCAAGTTACTCCAATCCCTGCCACGCACTATTGGGGTTTGGCGCACGGCGGTGAAGGGCTGCGGGTTCTCCTCTACGACCCAGCACCAGTTGGCTCTCCACTCCTCCCACTTGTTGCGGAACTCTCCTTCTAGGTAGGCCTCTTTCTTGCCGATCCTAGAGACCTAGGCTATCCCTTCGGCAAGTGGCTCTCCTCTCTCGACGCGGGGCACAAAGAAATGGCGGAAGAGTGCCACATTCGGGTGGACTCCGACAAAGTTTTCGCACAAATGCGCGAAAACTGCCATGGTCAAGACGGTGTTGGGGGTGAAATCAAGGAGGCGGAGGCTAAAGGTGTTCATAATGTCGCAGAAGAACTCGGAAAAGGGCGGGCAAAGACCGCAATAGAAGAAAAGGGCGAAAAAGGGGTACCTGTTGGGGCCAAATCAGCGGCGAGGCGGGAGTACCCTCGTCTTGTGGATGCGCACGCTGTCTCCGTCGACGGAAAGAGGTAGAAGACGTCCGCAGCTCCCTTGCGCCGAGCTGCGGGGAAGATGGCCCGCTCCTTGCGCAGCGCCATGAAGCTGCGCCTCGGCCGACTTGACGCCCTTCTCCTTATCGGCTTTGAGCCATGGCGAGGGGGCGGAGGAGGCCGACGGCGGTGAGTGTGCTTGTGGCGAAAGAGGCGGGCGCTGCTCTCTTCGCACCGGAGAAGAAGAGGGAGCGGCGGTGGTTTTCTTGACAAGACAGCAATGGCAGGAGTGGGCGGCCTGCCTCTGTTTCTCCGCTTATAAAGAGGGGGAGGGGCGGACGTTCGCTTATACTAATAAAGAAACCCCCACGACCGCGCCCACGATCTCTCGCACGACGCCACGTCCGGTGCGTGCCGTTAGTGGGGATCGTGGTGGGTCCGGGGCGAGTTGCGACGTGGTCGAGGCCGCGTGTGTCCGTGCACAGTTTTGGGCCTGGCCCGACAAGCGCTTCGGCACTGCAGACGGCCCAGGCCGGGGCTCTGTCGGTGTACTAGAGTAGGGGCACGCTAGTATCCCGTACTGCACCGCAGACAGTTAGCACACCAGCGGCGAGGGTTCGCCTGCGTCACCGCCAAGATCCTCCGTGGCTCCTTTGGAGCCATTCAAGAACAAAGTATTTGATTGAGAAGACAAGGCCCCGACAAGAGGAGCTTGTCGGGAAGGCCACTCAAGGCATGCAGAAGACAAGGCCCCGGCAAGAGGAGCTTGTCGGGAAGGCCCGGAGCGCGACAAGCCTCCGGACGCGACAAGGATTCGACCGCGGCAAGGCGCTTGCCGCTGACAAGCAACCTCTCTCCATCTCCGCTCCAGCTCATCCAGCGACGTGTCGCCATGGGACCGCTCCATGCGCGCGTGTCGAGCGGGTCAGGAGCCAGCGGAGAGCAGCGATAAGCGGCGCTGACAAGCTCGCCATCGTGGCGAGCGGAGGCGCACCTGACGGTCTCTGTTGCACTGTTTCGGCGACACTGACGGGCATTTATTGCTTTTGTCCCTTGCCGTCAGAGTTAGGTATTTTGCATTGTACACTGTTCGAGTAGGTGTACCAACTCCTGTTTTTGCATTTGTACCCCCGCCTATGTTGCCACCGTCGGAGACCCCTTGAGCATATAAAAGGAGGCCCATGCATAGCGTAGAAAGGGTTCGGCTGGTTCGGTTCATTCGACTCACTAGAGACCAGATACACTCACGCTAGGTTTTGTAGCTCTCATCGCTCCCTAGCAAGAACACAATACATCAATCAAGCAGCAGTAGGAGTATTATCTCTCCGGAGAGCTCCGAAGCTGGGTAAACTGCTCGTGTGCCACACCTCGATCCGCTCTTCGTGTGATCTCCGCCCCCCTCCGAACCACAAGGGGCCTGGTCCGCCGGCCCCATAGGTGTCCGTGGGTACGATCAGCCTCCCCGACACATTCCGAGATATATTTCCATGCAACTTTCCACCGTTCCGTTTATTATGACACGCTCCATTATTGTCATATTGCTAGCATGATCATGTAGTTGACATCATATTTGTGGCAAAGCCACCATTCATAATTCTTTCATACATGTCACTCTTGATTCATTGCATATCCTGCACACCGCCTCGAGGCATTCATATAGAGTCATACTTTGTTCTAAGAATCGAGTTGTAATTGTTGAGTTGTAAGAAAAATAAAAGTGTGATGATCATCATTTTTTAGAGCATTGTCCCAAGTGAGGAAAGGATGATGGAGACCATGATTCCCCCACAAGTCGGGATGAGAATCCGGACGAAAAAAGAGAGAAAAATGAAAAAAATAGGCCATAGAAAAGAGAGAAAAGGCCCAACTAAAAAAGTGAGAGAAAAAGAGAGAAGGGACAATGTTACTATCCTTTTACCACACTTGTGCTTCAAAGTAGCACCAAGATCTTCATGATAGAGAGTCTCTCATTTTGTCACTTTCATATACTAGTGGGAATTTTTCATTATAGAACTTGGCTTGTATATTCCAATGATGGGCTTCCTCGAATGCCCCAGGTCTTCGTGAGAAAGCGAGTTGGATGCACACCCACTTAGTTTCTTTTGTTGAACTTTCATATACTTATAGCTCTAGTGCATCCATTGCATGGCAATCCCTACTCACTCACATTGATATCTATTGATGGGCATCTCCATAGCCCGTTGAGATGTGAGACTATCTTCTCCCTTTTTGTCTTCTCCACAACCACCATTCTATTCCACATATAGTGCTATATCCATGGCTCACGCTCATGTATTGCGTGAAGATTGAAAAAGTTTTGAGAATGTCATAAGTATGAAACAATTGCTTGGCTTGTCATCAGGGTTGTGCATGATTTAAATATTTTTTGTAGGGAAGATGGAGCATAGCCAGACTATATGATTTTGTAGGGATAACTTTCTTTGGCCATGTTATTTTGTGAAGACATAATTGCATAGTTAGTATGCTTGAAGTATTATCATTTTTATGTCAATATGAAGTTTTGTCTTGAATCTTTTGGATCGGAATATTCATACCACAATTAAGAAAATTTACATTGAAATTATGCCAAAGTATCACTCCGCATAAAAAATTCTCTTTTTATCATTTACCTACTCGAGGACGAGCATGAATTAAGCTTGGGGATGCCTGATACGTCTCCAACGTATCTATAATTTTTTATTGCTCCATGCTACTTTATTTACTGTTTTGGACTATATTGGGCTTTATTTTCCACTTTTATATTATTTTTGGGACTAACCTATTAACCGGAGGCCCAACCCAGAATTGCTGTTTTTTTGTGCCTATTTCAGTGTTTCAAAGAAACGGAATATCAAACGGAGTCCAAACGGAGTGAAACCTTCGGAAACGTGATTTTCTCACCGAACGTGATCCAGGAGACTTGGACCCTACTCCAAGGAACAAAGAGGTGGTCACGAGGGTGAGGGGCGCGCCTCCCTGCCTCGTGGGCCCTTGTTGCTCCACCGACGTACTCCTTGCTCCTATATATACCTACGTACCCCCAAATGATCAGAACAGGAGCTAAAAACCTAATTCCACCGCCGCAACTTCCTGTATCCACGAGATCCCATCTGGGGCCTGTTCGAGTTCACTGAGGGGGCATCCACCACGGAGGGCTTCTACATCATCACCATAGCCCCTCCGATGAAGTGTGAGTAGTTTACTTCAGACCTTCGGGTCCATAGCTAGTAGCTAGATGGCTTCTTCTCTCTTTTTGGATCTCAATACAATGTTCTCCCCTCTCTTGTGGAGATCTATTCGATGTAATCTTCTTTTTTGCGGTGTTTTTTGTGACCGATGAATTGTAGGTTTATGATCCAGATTATCTATGAACAATATTTGAATCTTCTCTGAATTCTTTTATGTATGATTGGTTATCTTTGCAAGTCTCTTCGAATTATCCGTTTGGTTTGGCCAACTAGATTGGTAGTTCTTGCAATGGGAGAAGTGCTTAGCTTTGGGTTCAATCTTGCGGTGTCCTTACCAAAGGATGTAAAGGGTTGCAAGGCACGTATTGTATTGTTGCCATCGAGGATAACAAGATGGGGTTTTTATCATATTGCATGAATTTATCCATCTACATCATGTCATCTTGCTTAAGGTGTTACTCTGTTTTTAACTTAATACTCTAGATGCATGCTGGATAGCGGTCGATGAGTGGAGTAATAGTAGTAGATGCAAAGGCAGAGTCGGTCTACTTGTGTCGACGTGATGCCTATATACATGATCATACCTAGATATTCTCATAACTATGCTCAATTATGTCAATTGCTCAACAGTAATTTGTTCACCCACCGTAGAATACTTATGCTCTTGAGAGAAGCCACTAGTGAAACCTATGGCCCCCGGGTCTATTCTCATCATATCAATCTCCATCACTTTAATAATTGCCTTGTTTTTACTTTGCCTTTTACTTTACACTTTGCATCTCTGTATCAAAAATACCAAAAATATTATTTATCATCTCTATCAGATCTCACTCTCGTAATTGACCGTGAAGGGATTGACAACACCTAATCGCGTTGGTTGCGAGGAGCTATTGTTTTGTGCAGGTACTAGGGACTCGTGCGTAGCCTCCTACTGGATTGATACCTTGGTTCTCAAAAACTGAGGGTAATACTTACGCTACTTTGCTGCAGCATCCTCTCCTCTTCGGGGAAATCCAACGCAGTGCTCAAGAGGTAGCAAGAAACTACACATAGCTCCGTGCGGTCTACACCATTTTAAGGCCTGAAGCTAAGCAACGTGTAGGTGAGCATTGCGCCTCTCCTTCATCGTCTCTGCACTCAGGGCTTATAAACCGTTACGAGTGCCTCTCGCTTGCCGAGGTGGGACTAAAAACAGCTGCAGAAAGAATCAACTAAAAAACTCTATTACCGGTTCATGCCACGAACCGGTACTAAAGGTGCTCGTGGGGCCCCAGCCTTAGAACCGGTACTAAATGAAATGCCTTTGTAACAGCCTTAGAACCGGTACTAAAGGAATCAACTAAAAAGCTTTTATAAACCTCTAGTGTTATTGAAACTACAATTATATAAAATTTACGCAACAAAAATTATCAAAGTATTTTCTATTCAAAACATTAAAAGGAAAAAGAATTTTCATAAAATAAATAAAAAAAGCAAAAAATAAAATAAAGTAAATAAATAGAAATAAAATAAACTTTAATAAATAAGTAGAAACAAAATAAAATAAAATAAATAAGTAGAAACAAAATAAAACAAACTTTTATAAATAAATAAGTAGAAAAAATAAAATAAAATAAACTTTTAAAAAAAAATAAACTTTAATAAAATTAATAGAAATAACAACAGTAAGTATTTTGTTGTAAGTAGAAACAAAATAAAAAATAAAGCAACAAAAAAAACTGAAAAATAGAAAAAGATGCCACCTATTGGGCCACCACGGCCTGAATACGACTAGAAACACAATTGGGCCACGATTCAGGCCCGCGGTAGGCCCAGCAGGCCCACAGATAGCATAGAGACAAGTTTAGGCCAGAAGGCCTGCAATAGTGAGGAGTTCGAATGGGATGGCACATCAACGCTTATAAATAGGTGCCGGAGCTCCTCAACTAGCGAGGTGGGACTAAACTTCCCACCGCACCGCGCCAATACAACGCTTTTGGTCCCGGTTGGTAGCACCAACTGGGACGAAAGGGGTGCTTTGGTCCCGGTTCGTGGTACCAACCGGGACAAATGCCCCCTTTTAGTCCCGGTTGGTGCCACCAACCGGGACCAAAAGCCTCTGCTTCCCGCCCTTTGGGTTGCTGAAAAGAGACCTTACGACGCCTTTTGGTCCCGGTTGGTGGCACGAACCGTGACCAAAGGTGGGCATTCGTCCCGGTTTGTGCCACGAACCTGGACCAATGCGCTGTGTATATAAGCAGGACTTGTCAATTTTTCAGTTTCATCGACCATTTACCGCCCGACGACGCCGAACTCATCGACGCCGCCAGGCTGCCCGTGCTTTCATGATCGCCGCCCATGATCGCCGTCGCCTTCGCCGCCAGCTCCTCGTCGCCCGTCGCCCCGCGCCCTTGGCCTGCCCTGCCCATGTCCCCGCCTGCCCATGCCCCGCCCGACGCCCCACGCCCCCGGCCTTCCCCGACCACGTCGTGCCCCGACCACACGCCGCCGCCATGTTCGGTCCGGCCGCCGGTCTTCCTCTCTGTTTTTTTCATATATATGATACATTTTTCATATTTTATGTATATGTGTGATTATATGTATGTGTGTATATATGATTATATGTCCTTTTTTTTCTTCAGATTTTTTGTTCATATATATGATGATTTGTTTTTTTGCATTTTTATAAAAATGTATATATGTATGTATGTTCGCTGCGTATATATGTTCATATATGCAAAAGTTAGATTTTTAGAAAAGTATTATCTATATATGCTCTCTGATTTAGTACATTTTAGGTTAGTTTCAGTTTTAAAAAGTTTTATATATTTAGGAAGAAGGAAGAGAAGGAAGAAGGAAGAAGAAGAAAAAGTTTTATATATGCAAAAGTTACATTTATAGAAAAGTTTTATATATCTAGCTAGGAAGAAGGAAGAAGAAGAAAAACTTCTATATATGCAAAACTTACATTTTTAGAAAAGTTTTATCTACGAAGAAGGAAGAAGGAAGAAGAAGAAGAAAAAGAAAAAGAAGGAGAGGAAAAAGGAAAGTACGAAGAGGAAGAAGGAGAAGAAGAAGGAGAAGAAGAGGAGAGGAAGAAGAGGAGAAATAAATAAGAAGAGGAAAAAAGAGGAAAAAAGCGGAGAAGAAGAAAGGAATAGAGGAGAAGAAGAAAAAAATAGAATATTCCTTTCTTCTTCTACTCTATTTTTTCTTCTTTTTTTCTTCGATCTTCTCCTCTATTCCTTTCTTCTTCTCCTCTTTTTTCTCTTCTTCTTCCTCTTCTTATTTTTTATCAGGTATGTCATTGTCAATATACCCCCTCCCCGATAACTTCGACATGAGGGGGGGTTGATATACCCCCTCCCCGATAACTTCGACATGAGGGGGGAGGGGTCGCCGAGGGTTCGAGGGGCAAGTGTCGAGGGTCATCGAGGGGTCGAGGATCGCCGAGGGTTCAAGGGTCGAGGGGTCGAGGGCCGAGTATCGCTGAGGGGTCGAGATGTTTCCTAGTGTCAAAGTATTGAAGAAATCCATGGCTTCATCATTGGCGGAATGCTTGGGGGCATGATGGTGAAGTTCTCAAAGTTATTTTGGAAAGGAGTTCAGATAGGATAATCCGCTTTTTATGCAATTTCAGCAAAGGCCTTCCAAATAGCGATATTCGGAAGGCCCTTGCTGAACTTTGTACCAAAAAGCGAATTATCCTATCTGGGACTCCGTTCCAAAATAACTTTGGAGAGCTTCGCACCATCATGCGCCTGTTACTTTCGCCTAATGATGAAGACATGGTTTTGTTGAATCCTTCACTACAAAAAATACACTTCCGTGATGATACGTGTTTGTCATAGTAGGTCGCGTTTTTTGTCATGCATGTACATCCATGACAATTTTATGACAGAATCAAGATAGTCATACTGTCTTTGTCGTAGAAGTGTTCCAAGACATTACGAAAATTATCATCACGGAAGTGTCCACTTCCATGACGATAAATCGCGCGTCACATAAGTGCTTTCGTCAAGAGTGACCGACACGTGGCATCCACCATAACGGAACGCCGTTAAGCTATCGGTCGGGTTTTGGATCCGATAACCCGTTAACAGCCCCGACCAATGGGGATTTCCACGTGTAAAATCATCATTGGCTGGAGGAAACACGTGTCGGCTCATCATTGGGGCAGGTGTCATCCACTCACTGGACAGAAGGCGCCTATGATACGTCGACACGTGGCACGGCCCAACAGTGGCCCATTCCTGTGAAAAGGCCGGCCCGTTTGACTTGGTCAAAAGCTGGCGGGCCGGCCCATGGAAAGCCTGTTAGCATATAGCCCATTTACAGCCCGCTAACCCAAGGCCCATTACGCCCTATGCGAATTAGGCCCAGTAGCGTCATGTCCCAAAATTCTAAATTTTGGAATGTTATAATAATTAAAATATATGATTATTTGATTGATTGTTGAGTGATCGATGGAGTGAAATTGATTGGAATTTTAAACTTTTGAAGTTTTGTTGAGAGGGAATAAAACGACTTTCCAAAAAAAAAGTTTCTGTTTGAAAATATTTGAATTTGGAAATATTTCAAACTTCATGCCACTCAATGATCCTCATGAATTATTCAATGAAAGAGAGTGGGAAGTAAAGAAAAATTTCATTTTGAATTTGTCATTTAAATTTTGTTTTCAACTCAAAGTGGCATTTGAGTTTATTTAAAAACTTTTCTGACAAAGAACACTTGAATGAAAGTGTTGAGAGGGAGTAACATGACACCCCAAAAATGTTGGAATAAATTTTCCATGGATTTTTGAAAGTCATTTTGATTTTTTGTTTGAATTTAAAAAAATGATTTTTCAAAAAGTATTTTATTTTCCCCTGGAAAATATCCCATTAAATTGGGATTATTTTTCTGATCATTTTGATATATAATACTCCTATATTTTATTTTTTAAATGATTTTTATTCATGGATTTTTTAAAAAGGAAAGGTATTTTTGTTTTGGGCCAAATCCATTGCCCAATCGCTGAGATCATCTCCTTCCTCACGAACAGGATTTCCTTCCGAGCACAGCCACGTCGGCCATCGCCGGAGATCGCGGATTCATGAAATCCCTTGCCCCCTCCTCCAAACCGACCTGCCCCCCTATAAATGGCCACCTCAGCATCCATTCCCCTAGTCCCTCCTCTCCTCACCCCACGTCCGTCAGTAGGCCGGAGTTCGCCGGACCACCGCCGCCATTGCCGCCTGTCCCACCACCTCCGCCATCCTAGCCACCCACCGACCCAACCACTCGCTCCGCCCGATCTGCCGCCCCTACCGTCCCTTCCCGACGCCAGAGGGCCACCGGAGGACGCCACGAGCTCCACCAGGACCCCATCATCGGAACTGCTACAGTAAATCCCGACCTACTTTTTTTTCGTTCTGTTTTTAAAACAGAATAGTTCCAATCTTGTAAAATCCATAGTTAATTATCTACGAGGTATTTTTGAGTGATTCCAACTGCCTTGGATCACAAATTTTATGAAGTCATTACAGCCAATTTGTACCCTGAATAATCAAACGGTTAGGAATATATGGATATTATCCTTATTTTACAGTAATCTATATACTACTACTAAATATGAGTGTGTATCAATGGCCATGTTAGTTTCCTCATTTTCATGATGTAGAAACATGCACCACACTGTTGGTTTCATCTAACCATACATTTGGGAAGTAAATGTGCATATGGAGAACTCTATATTTGGAAGTAGTGAAATCCTGCAATGCTTACCATGTGTACATACCTATATTCGCCCTTCAGCAATCAATGGCTAGAATAATATCCTCACAAAATTTTTGCCCACAGAACACGAGTATATAGCAATGCATGGTCTATTAGTTACCTTGAAGAATTTGTTTGTGAGGACAGAACATGATTACATAACATGCATGACATGGTATTTTCCTGTGAAGAATCGATTGCGAGATAACATGAGTATAACCATGCATGGAACTTCTATATTTTCGAACCCAGTATACATTTCCCTGTATTTTCCTCCCAGTTCCAACAGGGACATATCAATGCTCTTTCTTGCATTATCCTACTCATACTCTGAACAATGTTGATCTTACATTAACAATGCCTGTCCTTTTTGATATGATGCAGTGTGCCTACAGTTAATGCCCTTTGTAATCACACCACCTTTGCCAAAAATAGGGAAGCACAACTGGTTCCTCACTCGATCAGACAACGGCAAAAGACTGATGATCATTCGGACACATGAGCCAGAAAAGTTATATTGCAAACCCCCCCCACTGTATACAAGCACCGTGTAATACGTGAGTATCCGGACAGTGGCTGTTACGTCTATGAGCAGGATACCAGCTTGTTGGGGCCTTTAGGATTTTTTAGTTGGAGGTGGGTAAACAGCCTTGGTTCACACTCTCTGTTTCTCGGACTCAATTATCCGATTAACCAGGAGATCACCGTTGGCAAGGACCTTGATGGCAGAGAGGCTCTGTTTGCTATGGAAAACTGTGTCTACACGGCGAGCCCTAGGAGTTCGGGAGAAAACTCCCCTGATTGTCAACGATACAGCCTGCAGCCAAAAGAAGGTGAGAATGACAAAGGCATCCAGATTAACTTTGATCCTTGGATGTCTCAATTACGATAGGTACTAATGTGGTTCAAGCCTTCAGGTTGATAGGTAATTGGGCTGTTGCATCGAAAGGCTGGAGTACTGGTGTCTCCGGATCACTGGTCGCTGAAGCGGGGCTGCAAATTATGATGGTGTTGGATCATCTTTTGGAATGACTTTGTTGTCTTTGCTGCTAGTTCTGGATGGGTAGTTCTTTCTTTTGTTATGCATATTCCTTGTCATTTGGTCATCCTCATCTATGTCACTCTTTCTATGTAATAGTTGCTTCTGTTTAGAATGTCATTCTCGTCTGGATCACGAGAGTCTGAGCGCTGCAGATGGGTGCGTTTTGGTGGTGTAGCAAGACTTCTTAGAACTATCATGTCTTGCTGTTTATGTCAGTAGTAGTCACTAGTCAGTGTTTGAATGTTGTATATATTGTTGTTTCGAACTGTTTATTGTCTCGAACTACTGGTGGTCTAAATGAGGGCATCACCATTCTCCAAAGATTCGTGAGTATATCTCCTTTTTCAAGTTATATAATTTGAGCTCACTGTCTTTTCGATGATGTACACTTGTTTGGGCAAGTGAGGTGTCGTTGAATATGGGCCGAGTAGTAACGCAATGCCAAATAGGTCAATTATGACTCACAGGCCGGGCTCTCGAAAGATCCTGAAAAAAAGGCCGGGCTCTCCAAAAAAGAAAGAATAAGGACTCTTAGGCCGACATGTGGGCGCCACCGGTGTTTTCGTGTGCTTGCGCGCCGAGAGCATATTGGTGCGTGCTCGAAATTCATGCTACCTTTTCATCCCTAGTCTCCCGCCCCTCCCCCACCTCTGGAATCTCGATTCCTACTCTAGTTCCCCCAAATCCCCCTCCTGTACTCCCTGTACTCAAGCGCACTATCATGTCGCCGGTCAACGCGGATCTCCGAGCCGGAGATCCTGAGGTCCGTCCTGCCTTCGGTCGCTGCGTGCTGTCGCTCAACAGTGGCATGGCGGCGCTTGACGACCAGTTTGCCGGCAAAGTGCTGATGGTAACCATCAATGGCGACCGGCCTCCCGTCTCGCCGGACGACCTTGTCAAAGCTCTTGGCATTGCGCACGGCATCCAAACAAGTGACTTGCTTGTCGAAGTCTGTCCGCCACCGGCTGATTTCTTCGTCAGGTTCCGGACAACTTTCGAATGCAGTCATGTGTTCGAATCTTCCCGGCGTTTGTTCTGTGATGGCGCGCTGGTGAGCTTTGATCGGTGGCACCCAGGATGGGGCTCGGTGCCCTCTGAGCTTGAGTTTTTAGCAAAGCTTACCTTCCACGGCATGCCTCGACGTGCTTGGAACATCGAGTCCATGAACGAGCTTATCAACGACCTCGGAGGTGAGCTCGTAAGTATGTTTGTTCCTCGAGACAGCTGGGCTCTGACGGTTATGGCATGGATGAAGAAGTCGTCCACCACACCGAAGGTGATTGGTGTTGAGATACCGGTGCAGGAACTGGGGTTGTACTATTCATCGCCACCAAGGCCGCCGCGGACCACGTTAGGGATGTACCTGTATCGAGTGTTCGTGCATGTCAAATAATTGGTCAATCCATCAATCGAAGTCCTGCCGCCGCTGCTGGTGCCAGGGTCCGTTGACGACGTGCATTATAGGAGTCAACATCAGAATTTCCCCGTGTTGCTCGGAACGATGGATGGCACTGATACGTCTCTGTGTATCTACTTTTCCTAACACTTTTGCCCTTGTTTTGGACTCTAACTTGTATGATTTGAATGGAACTAATCCGGACTGACGCTGTTTTCAGCAGAATTGCCATGATGTTGTTTTATGTGCAGAAAACAAAAGTTCTCAGAATGACCTGAAACTCCACGGAACATCTTAGAAAAAATAATAAAAAATCCTCGCCAAAGATGAAGACCAGGGGGCCCACACCCTATCCACGAGGGTGGGGGGCGCGCCGCCCCTACCTCGTGGGCCCCCTGGAGCTCCTCCGACGCCAACTCCAACTCTATATATTTGCTTTTGGAGAGAAAAAATTAGAGAGAAGAAATCATCGCGTTTTACGATACGGAGCCGCCGCCAAGCCCTAAAACCTCTCGGGAGGGCTGATCTGTAGTCCGTTCGGGGCTCCGGAGAGGGGGATTCGTCACCGTCGTCATCATCAACCATCCTCCATCACCAGTTTCATGATGCTCACCGCTGTGCGTGAGTAATTCCATCGTAGGCTTGCTGGACGCTGATGGGTTGGATGAGATCTATCATGTAATCGAGTTAGTTTTGTTAGGGTTTGATCCCTAGTATCCATTATGTTACGAGATTGATGTTGCTATGACTTTGCTATGCTTAATGCTTGTCACTAGGGCCCGAGTGCCATGATTTCAGATCTGAACCTATTATGTTTTCATGAATATACGTGAGTTCTTGATCCTATCTTGCAAGTCTATAGTCACCTATTATGTGTTATGATCCGACAACCCCGAAGTGACAATAATCGGGATACTTCGGTGATGACCATAGTTTGAGGAGTTCATGTATTCACTATGTGCTAATGCTTTGTTCCGTTCTCTATTAAATGGAGGCCTTAATATCCCTTAGTTTCCATTAGGACCCGCTGCCACGGGAGGGTAGGACAAAAGATGTCATGCAAGTTCTTTTCCATAAGCACGTATGACTATATTCCGAATACATGCCTACATTACATTGATGAATTGGAGCTAGTTCTGTGTCACCCTATGTTATGACTGTTACATGATGAACCGCATCCGGCATAATTATCCATCACCGATCCAATGCCTATGAGTTTTCCATCTACTGGTTTACGCTTATTTACTTTCCCGTTGCTACTGTTACAATCACTACAAAATACCAAAAATATTACTTTTGCTTTCATTCCTCTTTTGTTACCGTTACCACCACTATCATATTACTTTGCTACTAAATACCTTGCTGCAGATATTAAGTTATCCAGGTGTGGCTGAATTGACAACTCAGTTGCTAATACTTGAGAATATTCTTTGGCTCCCTTTGTGTCGAATCAATAAATTTGGGTTGAATACTTTACCCTCGAAAGTTGTTGTGATCCCCTACACTTGTGGGTTATCAGGCACTGGGTCTACTCCATCGCGCGGCGGAGGCCACTGCTTCTTTGGGAGAAGAGGCAGGGCTGGCTGCCTGGATGTGCTCTAATTTGAGGTAACAACTGAATCTTGTCAGATAGTACTAGTTAAATCCGAGCTATGGGTCTGAAGCACTGATATGCCAATACATTTGATTGTGACATGTTCTAATTTTGTACCTGAACTTTATTTAGAAAGTGCTATACGTCAACTTAATGTGCTAGCAGAACTTATTGTGTTGTCTGTCTGTTTTCTTTGCACAACATTCAAGACATTTCCCCGTCATTTATAAAGACGATGAACCATTATGTACAACTTCGTTGGTTTCAGCATAGCCCTTCCCGTAGCGATCCACTGCTTCCATCCTGATTGTGCCGCCTGCGTGAAATTATTGTATGCAAGTTCAGTGTGCTATGATGTTCTATATGATTGTGTCAACTATATAAGTTTTCTTGAGCATCAGCAATGCATATGGCTGAAAGATGTATTTACGAGCATCGACGGATGGGTCTCTCTCTCTATCACACACACACACACACACACACACACACACATACACACACACACGCGCGCGCGCGCGCGCGCACACACAAGTGGGGCCCGTTAAATTATTTATTTGCTCGTGACAACCGTTAATTAGGTTCCACTATAATCTAACTTTTTTCTTAAGTTATTAACTGAGCTCAGTGACTTCAAAAAGTTGTACAGAAGCCTTGTTTGGGCCTTTCCGTCGTCGCTGAATGTGGGCTGAGTAACCATGTTAGGTTGTACTGTACTACACAGGCCTTTTTTTTCAACATCAGCAATGCAACTGGGCCGGCAGTTGTGCACAATATCCGAGTCAACTTGTTATCCGCCCCGCTGGGCTGCAAAGTTTCCTAGGAGGTATGCATTAGGCTTAACAAGAAAACGGACTTTAAGAAATAATAAATGGGATGTAATTATAATAACTAGGCAATTACTATGCACCAAACACGTAATTAGTTTGAAAAATATATTATTTTTGGAATTTGGAAATTTTAATTTCTTTTTTTTTTGACCAAAGAACAGTAGGGTAAGTCCCCTTCTGTGAGCCATTTTCATTTATTAAGAGAGTATCCAAATTACATAATCAAGTGGTTGTTGGGGGGACAGCCAAGTAGATACATCTAGGGGGAGGAAAGTAATGAAATTATTGAAAAATTAAATATTGTCTATCCATGAAGACATGCCCTCTTTTAGAGTGGGTTTAGCCCTCAGCATGGTCATTTTGAAATATCTGACAAAGTCATTCTTGCAATCATTTATTGGGCAAGGTATCCCTTCAAAAATCATCCCATTCCTTTGGTTCCATATGCTCCAGCATCCAAGAATCATGATTTCCATGAAGTGGTCAATTTTATATCTGTGTTTAGCATCAATAATCATATTGTTGATCTCCATATCCGAATTCCATTCAAATGCAATGTTCCACCAGAAACCTTGACTAAATGGACAAGTGAATAGAAGGTGAGTCCTGTCTTCATAGTCTTCATTGTTGCATAGGACACATATAGTGGAATCTAGGTGCATGCTTTTTCTGATCAAAAGATCACATGTATTTATTCTGTAATTTAGCATGAGCCAACAAAAAAATTTGTGTCTTGGTAGACAACATGATTTCCATATCCATTTAAAGGTGGCAGCTCCATCTTCACCATTCATAAGGTATCCATAGATCTTCTTTGTAATGTTCTTGTTGTTACCCCAGTTGAAGGTCCATAAGGTGTCATCTGAGTTCCTGATATTGTTTAGTTCTCCTGATAGTAAGTGGAATTGTTGGTGGGCTTGAATGGAAAGAGGAAGTTGGAACAGGCTGTAAAGGTTCTCTAGTTCCTTGGCTTCTTTGATTGATATGCTTTCCTTTTGGGTAAATGAGTGAAGCTCAGGGTATTTAATTTTCCTAATATCACCATTCCATATGTCATCCCATAGCAGATTAGTGCAACCAGATTTGATGTCACAAGTAGTCATTTCACTGAAAAGGTCATACATTTTCATGCAATCTTTCCACCAAAAGGATCCTTTGCTTCTGTGGTAATGAGGGACATCATTGTTATGGTAGTGAGCTTCCCAAATTAATTTAACCCATGGGACATCCACTTTATTATAGAACTTGACCAAGTGCTTTATAAGAAGGGCTTTATTTTGTTCTCTAAGATTCAAAACCCCAAGACCTCCTTGCTGTTTGGGTTTGCATATCATCTCCCAGCTGGCCAGGCATTTACCACCTTTATTGATTTCATTTCCATACCAAAGGAAATTTCTGCTTGATTTATCCACATGGTCCAGAATGGTAATATGGACTTTAAGAGAGCACATGGCAAATATAGGCATGGAAGCAACAACAGAGTTGACATAAATGAGTCTCCCAGAATGGTTCATGAACCTGGCAACCCCTGATAATCTCTTATCAATCTTAGATATAACTGGGATGAGGTCATGAACAGAGGGTTTGGTGGTGCCCATAGGTAGCCCAAGATAGGTGAAAGGAAGGCTTTCTACTTTACAACCAAAAGAGTTAGCAAGGTTGTTGATTGATTGTTGATCCATATTTATTGGGATCATGGATGATTTGCTGTAATTAACAAATAGCCCAGTGGACATACTGAATAGATTAAGCAGGTATTTGAGATGGCTGAGTTGCTCTTCATCAGCAGGCATGATCAATAGAGTATCATCAGCATATTGAATAATAGGGTAGACAAGACCATATGCCTGATTTTTGGGGAGAGTGAATTCACCATTTGCCCAAGCAGCATTGATAATAGACTGAAGTAGGTCAGCAGCAATGATATATAGAAGAGGAGAGTGAGGATCTCCTTGTCTGACTCCTCTTTTACATATAATTTTTTTCCCAGCAACACCATTTAACAGGACAGATGTTGATGCAGTATTGAGTATATTGGTTACCCAATTTATCCATCTTGGACCAAAACCCTTTGCTTTCAACATGGCAATAATTGCATTGTATTCAATCTTGTCAAAAGCTTTCTCAAAATCAAGTTTGAGTATGATGATCGGTTTCCTTGATTGATGACATAGATGAATGTATTCAAAAGCAAATCCCAAGCAGTCCTGGATATTTCTTCCTTTTATGAAACCATATTGATTCTGATGAATGACAGAGGTAATGATTTTCTGAGCTCTATTGGCCATGAGCTTTGTGATGATTTTGAGAGGAAGGCTAACCAGGGAAATGGGCCTGAAATCATTCATGCCAATAGGGTTTGTAATCTTTGGGATGAGAGTAATAAAAGAAGCATTAATACTTTGAATATCAATGTTTCCTTCAAAAAAAATCCCAAATCATAGTGTAAATATCTTGTTTGATGATATTCCAACATTTCTTCAGAAATAAGCCATTAAAACCATAAGGTCCAGGTGCTCTGTCAGAGTGGATGTCTTTAATAACTTGGTCAATTTCATCCATGGAAAAAGGGGCCTCAAGCTCAAATAGATCTTTAGGCTGAATAATTTCCTCAAGATTAAATAGCATAGGTGGGTTGATAGCTTTTCCCAGTCTATCTTTGTGTGATTTCCAAATAATGGCAGCCTTGTGGTCATGATTTTGGAAAGGGGTCCCATCTTCATCTTGTAGAGAAGTTATGAAATTCTTCCTGTAGCTTTGGGTAGCCATGGCATGAAAAAATTCAGTATTTTCATCATCAAGCTGTATACTTCTCATCTTAAACCTGGACTTCCAATATATTCTTTTTACTTCCAATAACTTGGCTATGTGATTCTTGATAATAATTCTGAAGTTTGCTTCAATAGTGCTCAAATTTCTTTGATCCTCAATGCCATCAATCATAGATAAAACATAGTTACAAGCAGATATATTAGTGTTAAGTTTTGACAGATTTTTGCTCCATTTTTTTAAACCCATTCAGAGACATTTGAACCTTGCAGCAGTATCCTTGGCAGTGTTTGTCAATTGTTGATTTTTTTTCCAACATTGAATAACAGTCTCATAGAACCCATCAAATTCAAACCAATAATTTTCAAATCTGAATATGGAGGATTTTGGAATATCACTGCCAATCTGTATGTGAATAGGAATATGTTCTGAAGTGACTCTAGCAAGTGGGTGTGCCAAAGTATTTGGGGAAGTCAGGGTCTAGTTGGCAGAAGTAAAAAATCCAGTCAAGCTTTTCCAGAAGTGGAGAGTCCTGCATGTTGGAGCAGGTGAAATTCCTGCCCTTGATAGGTATTTCCACAAGATCCTGTTGTTGGGCTAAGCTGTTAAACATAAGCATATTGTTGGTGTCTCCTCCTGGTCTGTTTCTGTCAAGTGGGCTCCTTATTAGATTGAAGTCACCCATTAGAATCCAATGATCCATCTGAGAGGCATCTATATTGCTCAGCCATTCAAAAAATTCAGTTCTGTCATCATTGTGGCTGGGTCCATATATATTGCTGATGTAAAAAATGTTGCCAGATAGATTGCATGATAACCTCACAGTGATTTGGTATGTATTTTGGCTGACAACTGATCCTGAAAAAAGACTGCCATTCCATATAGTAATAATTCCTCCTGATAGGCCAACAGAGGCAGTATATGCAAATTGGTTGTATCTTCTTGGAGAAAAATTTCTGAGGTAAGCTTGGTCAAAATAATCTCTCTTAGTTTCTTGCAAGCAAATAATGCCACAGTTGCTTTCTTCAATTTTTGCTCTAATATCATCCCATCTGATCTGGGAATTTATCCCTCTGACATTCCAATTTAGTATGTTCCAGTTTCTACTCATTGATCAAATTAGTAGGAAGGTGATTGCCTTGGATAGACTTAATCAAATCCAAAAAAACATTGCAACAATCATAGGAAATGATGAAATATGACAGTCATGTGGTCTGATAAATCATAATGCTAAGAAGCAGCAGGTACATATTCCACTGACCATTCAGACCACTTGGAACATAATATAAATAGTGCATGATGTTCCACTCATAAGCAAATAAAATGGAGTCTAACTCCTTACAACCCAGGTTCTTAATAAAAATAGATAATATAGCCCAAAAACAGATAAAGTAAACACACTGTCTAATTCCAGCATTGATCTTGTTGTAACAAGACCATATAGAGCATCTAGGTTCTTTATTCATGGTCCACCTTGGCTATCAGCTTCTCTTCAGAAACCTCCTCAGGAGGGATCATGCACTGCATAGTGGCAAGAGCTTGGATTGTTCCAAGTGGCAGTTCAGGTGGTGGAGGAGCAGTTGGGTCTCTGACTTCATGCTCAAATTCCGAGTTGAGATTCTTCTGGCAGTTGCTGATGTTTTTGGCCTTGTTTGCAGCAGCTTCGTTCTTGAAGCCCACACTCAGTCCAGCAAGGCGGCGGCTGCGACGCAGATCATTTACATCAAGTGGAGCATTGGCCTTCTTTCTTTTGTTGATCACATGTTTGGAGGAAATGGCAGGAGGAGCAATTGCTTCAGCAGATGGAGAATTTGGGTTACTGGCCATGAAATCTAGCTTGGCAGGTGACATGTTAGGTTCATGTCTAGGTGACAGTGCAACAGCAGAAGTTTCAGAAATATCCTGCTCTTCAGA
The DNA here is from genome assembly GCA_021605145.1 of Aegilops bicornis. Classification (NCBI taxonomy): domain Eukaryota; kingdom Viridiplantae; phylum Streptophyta; class Magnoliopsida; order Poales; family Poaceae; genus Aegilops; species Aegilops bicornis. Next base: position 70,691,761 of record CM038674.1, on the reverse strand, counting down.
AATCATGACAGTGGAGATCATAGGTTCAGGCGGGGTTTCAGTAACAACAGTCAGCAGGCATTTCTTCACAGGACCATGGGCATCATCAACATTGATCAACTGGACACGAGTACTGACCACAGCAACACCATCGAGCATCTCAAGAACATCAGGTGCAGAGAAGATAATTTTTGACATCATGTCATGCAGAGCAAAAAATGCATCAGCAGCTTCAACTGCAGGCTGTAGAGGTTGATCCTCATGAGCAATCTCAGGGTCTTGGGGCGGGGTGTGAACGATGGGTATGTCCTCTTGATCATCTTCAGGAGCATGGTGGGCTGCAGGCGCTGCATGCGGGTTTTCATTGTGGACAAAATCTGCATCGTGCCATATACCACCAAATGGAGCATGAGGCATGGGGTGCAAGACACCGTCGGGGGGGATCGGGTCTTCATCGCCACCCATAGCACCAAGGAGTTCAGTTGACAAAATATACACAACACTAGTCCATGACTGCCCATGTCCATAATCATCTAGGCTGTTGCGCGCGCAATATTTCGTTGGATTTTAACGTAATACAACTTTATTTTGAAATTATATTTAACCTGACTAGAAATTTCGGATAAAAATATTTCGGATCCCATCAAAATGTGGGAATTTTTTTGAATTCTACTTTGAGCGGTTGTTTGAAATTATTAATCGTTGTCCTAGCTAGAAGTTGGGCTGTACTTTTAACAAACTGTAAATGCGTTGTAGTAAATTCCATTAGAATTAAAAAATGGGTTGTACATTCTTACAAATCACAAATGGGCTATATGTTCTCTGCCAAATCCGAGCTGTGGGCCTACTAAGTTGACGGTACCAAGGGCTTTGTCAACTTAGTCAATATAAACGATTCTAGCTGCAGTGATCGTATGATGTCCATCCAACAGCCGTGGTGCTTCTTCAACCTCTGGTCTTCTTGCTCCAGCCGCCCAAAGCAGCGCCGGTCGTGTCGCGCGCTCCTGCCTCCCGTGGCCGGCTATGATGCCGCGGAGGCGTCACCGCCCCGTACTACTCCCACCGCTGGCAAGGCCATCCCTCTACTCACCCACACCCCCTGTTATTCTGCGGCGACGGCAGCCTCACACCGCAGCCGAACCAGTGAACCCTCGTACTCCTCTCCGCGCAGGCTTCCTCTGCTGCATCTTCCCCGGCTCCGCGTCGTCCACTTCCTAGGCCTCGCCGTCGTCCATACCACCGCCTGGTGCTCTCGGCGAGGCGTGGTCAATGTGGTCAACGACCGACTTCCATCGGAAGAGTACTGTACGTGGAGAGGCTGACAGCTGGGTCCAGGCGGCCACAAGGAAGTGCCTCGTTATTACGCACAAAATAATTATTCCTCCACCTGACAGCAGGGACCCACCGGATGGGCCACCTTGTTTCGCAAAAAAACGTTTCCCCCCTGACTGCTGGGACCCACCAGACGGGCCAGCGTATTTCGCGAAAAAAACGTTCCCCCCGCTGTCAGCTCGGATCCATCGGAAGTGCCTCCTTATTACGCACAAAAAAATGAATACTCTCCCTACTAGCTGGGACCCACCATGGTGGGAGGCTGACTTGTGGGCCTACTAAGTTGACTGGGACGGGGGCCTTTGTCAACTTTAGTCAATATGGACGATTCTAGCTCCAGTGACCGTACGATGTCCATCCAACGGCTGTAGTGCTTCTTCAACCTCTAGTCTTCTTGCTCCAGCCGCCCAAAGCAGCGCCAGTCGTGCCTCATGCTCCTGCCTCCTGTGGCCGGCTGTGCTGCCATGGAGGCCTCACCGCCCCCTACTATTCCCACCGCTGGCCAGCCCTCACGACGGCAGCCTCACACCACAGCCGAACCAGTGAACCTCGTACTCCCTCTGCGCATGGGCTTCCATCGCCGCGTCTTCCCGGCTCCCGTCGTCCCCTTCCTAGGCCACGCCGTCGTCCACCGCCCTGGTGCTCTCGGCGTGGCGTGGTCAACATGGTCAAGGAACGACTTCCGTCGGACGTGGACTGAGGCTGACAGCTGGGTCCATGGCCGCAGCAAGGAAGTGCCTGCTTATTACGCGGAAAATAATGATTCCTCCACCTGACAGCTGGGACCCACCGGACGGGCCACTGTATTTTGCGAAAAAATGTTCCCCCTGACTGCTGGGACCCAGCAGCTACATCTTCGCATGCAAGGACCCACCAGCTACATCTTCGCATGCAACGAAGTGCGTCCGGGCAAAAAAACAAAATGATTCGCCCCGCTGACCGCTGGGACCCACCAGCGACACCTTCGCACGCAAGGAAGTGCGTCCGGGCAAAAAAAAAACGATTCGCCCCCCTCACAGCTGGGACCTACCAGCTACATCTTCACACGCAAGAAGTGCGTTCGGGCAAAAAAAAACGATTCGCCCCCCTGACTGCTGGGACCCACCAGCTACATCTTCGCACGCAAGGAAGTGCCTGACAGTCGGTACCCACCTGGTCGAAGCGTACGTAGCGTTGTCATTCTGGTCGCGAACGTGTACGCATTACATATATCGGTGGATGTAGAGGCGCCGCATGTGTCATAGTAGAGGCGCGACGTAGCATGTACACGTCACGCACATCGGCGAGGGTGCAAGAAAGAAAATACGCCACGCATACATACGGGCAAGGTCTCGAACGCCTACTCACAGACACGCACGCCGTGGCTCGTACATGGCTGGGTCGGAACGGAGAAACAACGTCGTCGTCGTGTTCATGGGGAGGCAACGGAATGCGTCGTGTTCATCGGGAGGCAACAAAATGCGTCGTGTTCATGGGGAGGCAACGTAATGCGTCGTGTTCATCGGGAGGCAACAGAATGCGTCGTGTTCATCGGGAGGCAACGGAACGCGTGGGAGCCAACCGGCTTGGACGGAACAGGCGATGGAAACGAGGCCTGGCGTACCGCACAATGGAGGAAACAGACCTCCTACGTTCGGAACGGGGTCCTGTTGATCGGGAGGGGTGTGGCGTACCGCAAAACGGAGGAAACGGACCTCCTACGGTCGAAACGGGGGTCCTGTTGATCGGGAGGGGTGTGGCGTACCGCAAAAAGGACCTCCTACGGTTAAAACGGGGGTCCTGTTGATCGGGAGGGGTGTGGCGTACCGCAAAACGGACCTCCTACGATCGAAACGGGGGTCCTGTTCATCGGGAGGAGTGTGGCGTACCGCAAAACGGGACTCCACGGGATACTATTCATCTCCACCATCGACCTCCTCCAGCCTCCACGGGCTCCTGTTCATCTAGCCTCCACCGCATGCTACTCCACCGGCTACTATTCAACCACCCCTCCACCATCCACTATTCATCTAGCCCTCCACAGCACGGGGTCCTGTTCAACCACCCCTCCACAGCCCCCACCGTCTACTGTTCATCCAGCCCTCCACACCACGGGGTCCTGTTCATCCAGAGGCAACGCCACCGCTCACTGTTCATCCAACCCCCCCCCCCCCCTGTCACGACCGGTTTTCCAATAAAATGCTTATTGAGAAACCGACCTTTTGAGTCCAGTACGAGGAAAAATCCTCCTGACTGGTAGACAAAATCTTGATACAATAAGCCAGTAGCATTAGAATATATTACAGGGTCGAGCTGGGGTGCTCAACCAATTATTACAAGCACGCCAATAATTATACATAATGGCATATATGACACAAGGAGTGGGGTGGCATACTACCAACTCGAGGTAAAGTAGTGGTGGAATAACACAGTGGAGTGGATAACATGACTCCTACACTGGCGGCTCATCGAGCGTCGAGGTGAGGCTCGATGAATTTATTTGGGTAGCGGAAGCGGAAGTAACATAGTGACCAATCCAGGTCGCACGAGACCGACCGGGATTCCTCTAGGCGTCGGACTCGCTATCGAACTCTTCATCCATGAGATCGCCTTCGTCAGCATCTGGCCAAATCAACAAGCCAGGTGAGTACTTTGAAAGTACTCGCAAGACAGCTCGGACATAAGATATAACAAATGCATGCATGAATGTGTCATGATCTATAAGTAATGCACATCCAAATGAGGAAGTAACACGACATTCATTAGTAAGAAGAAAGTCAGGTGGTAGTAAAATAACTGAAAAAAAGACCGATCGGGTGTCTGAAGCGACGCCTCGAATGGTCAACAAATAAATAAAACATGCGACAGTCGGGCGTCTGAGCGACACCACATAAAGGGCTTATACTAAAAATAAGAGACATGTGTGCCACAGTCGGACGTCGGGGCGACATCACAGAAATGGCTTATATTGAAAGTAAATGACAACAATGCCACAGTCGGACGTCGGAGCGACATCACAGAAAGGGCTTATATCAAAGTAAGTAATAAAAATGCCGCAGTCGGACGTCTGAGCGACATCGCAGAAAGGGCTTATATCAAAAGTAAATAATAACAATGCCGCAGTCGGACGTCTGAGCGACATCGCAGAATGGGCTTATATCAAAAGTAGATAACAACAATGCCGCAGTCGGACGTCTGAGCGACATCGCAGAAAGGGCTTATATCAAAAGTAAATAATAACAATGCCACAGTCGGACGTCTGAGCGACATCGCAGAAAGGGCTAAAAATTCACTTTTCATATATGCTAACTTGCAAGAACTATTGCTCATAGGAAAATAGTCAACACATGGTAATAAACGGGTTAGTACATCCATAGGAATAAACATTTAATTGGACTTAACACCCATGTGGTTCTCAGGAGTTTCTGTCATCAAAACTGACACTGGACGGAAGATAATGAGCACGGTACTTGGACATGGATAAGATGATTTCAAGGATTTTTGACTCTGCAGAGTTCGTACTCAATTGTCCACAGCCAACGGATTTTCGTAGTCGCGAAGGACTAGTTCTGTTTATGGTATTTCGGAAGAAAACACATCAATCCAGTACACACCCATCCTACCTCACGATGCCAGGAATCACCCTAGACAGCGTTCAAGAAAAACTTTGAGACGGGGAGATCACAATCTCGAATAGCATGGGATCAAATTTATATACGCGCGCTCTAAGGGTGCCCCCCTCTCGGTCCCAACCGGAAACACCCATGCCCCCTGACCGGATGATAGGCTTTAATCCAGGGCCATGGAACCCTCATCCCGGCCTCTCGATTTGGTGTGTACCAGAAAGCGGTTTGCAACTTACTAAGCCATATTTCCTTGCAGAAAATCATGTGGTAGTACAGGAGGGAAACAGATGGAAACTGGACCAATTCATGTTGACACTGGTTAAACAGTCAGGCATAAGACTGCCATGCTACAACACTGCCACCTTACCCATTTTCATGCCATCTCATGGCCATGCAAACTCATATCCAACAACTTATGGATTATCGAAAATCACTTGCCTCAACTTTGCATGAAATATATCCTTCATCAAGATTATCCAAAAACATGCCATGGAACTACTTAATGCAAACATGCCAAGACACTCATCATATCAAAGGTTCAAACATGCTTGCCTGGTTCGGAGAAGTCGGGGCCTAGCTCGGTGTAAGTTTGCGGTTCCGTCACCTCCTTCGGTATCTACGGTATACAAAAATATACGCGCTATCGTAAATACCGTGAGGTGTACATCAATATACCAAATATTTTTCAAATAAATCTTATAAAAAACTAGACAAAATTTTGAATAGGGCAGAAAAAGAATCACCCAAAAATCCTTTTTTGTTTAAAAGTTATAAGAGTTTTAGTCCAAGGACCTTTCTGTAATGAAACAGAAACTTCCCAGGGGGCTAAGCAGAAAAGTCCAGAAAACGATACAGACTGGAAAGCGCATTTTGCCAGAATACGCTTTCAGAAAACGGTTCATTCAAAATAAAATGAGAGACTGACAGGCGGGTCCCACTCGTCAGGTTTGAAAATTCTAACGGGGGAAACGGAGCTCGCTTGGCTCGAGAGTCATGCGGAGTCACGGCCATGCATCCACGACGGCGTTGTGGGATCGGGTGGTACCTCCGTGTTCAGTGCATCCTTCCACGTTGGTGGGTGGTGGTGGTGGTCGCGGCGAGCTCTACGTTGACGGCGGCCCTTGCTCCAGCGGACGGCGGTTCGGGTGGAGTTGGTTCTCGCCGGAGAGTGCTGCGAAGGGCAAATTGAAGTGGGGGTTAGACTTCTGGGTGCTCGAGGGGATTGCTTACGAGGTTTGGGCGCCGGGGATGGCCTCACTGGAGTGAATCGAGGTGGAGGCCGAGGCAGAACGGGGCGGCCGGAGTTGGGGGAGGAGACCTCCTCGAGGTCCTCCTAGTGGCCTGGCGGAGTGTTGGTGAGGTGCAGAGGTGGCGCGTGCTCGAGGGCGAGCTCGGGGCCCCTTTTTATAGGCGATCCGAGGTGATGGCCGTGAACGGAGTTCTCCGGCGAAGGTTACGACGGCGCAGGGCTTGGTCGGGGTAGTTTAGGGGATTGAGTGTCATCGTGGAGGTCCGCTGGCTCCATTTAGGCACTAAACGAGCTTGGATCAGAAGCTTTGGGGTGGGTTCGACGGAACGGCGCGACGCGGGCCCGTCGGCGGCAGAGGGCGTGCCCTGTGCTTGCCGGGCCACGGCGACGGTGCAACGGGGGTGCGCTGGCATGCATGAGCTACGTGGAGGGCCAGGGAGCGATGGGCGGCGCCGGGTGGCGGGGCGAGCAGGCTCAGGCCCTCGCTGGCCGCCATGGGTGGCGCAGCCACCGCAGAAACTTCCAACGCCGGCGATGCTCGCCGCCACCGATTCCAGCACCCGTCCAAGGAGGCGTGCGGCGCTCCAGCCAGGGAGGAGGGGCCGTGCGCAACGCGCCAGGGTGCACTGTTGACAGGTGACAGATCTCTGACGAAGAAACGACACTGAAACTCTGAATCTCTGAAATTCTCTGAAAGTGCAAAGTGACAGTGCAGGCAAGGTGTTCGACAGAATGATTTTGGTATGTGGGGATTTTTCCTTGAGCTGATTTTTGGTGAGGTGGCCTCTCATTGCATCTGGGAGCTGCCTGAATTTTTGTGGAATTTTAGGAGAAGAGGAGATATGAATTTCACCAAATTTGAAAAATCTGGTCCAAACATGCAGAAGCTGAAACTTGAAAATTTTGAAGAGAAGAAGAGTGGATCTTGATGGTTCTAGGTTGTGGGTGCAAGGGACTATCCAGAGGAGTTGGTTTGAGATCAAAGTTCAAAGGCAATTAGGTACTTGCTTTGCAAATCACCTAGGCTCAAAATAATGGACAAATTTTTTTTGGGGAAAATAAATAAATGAAATAAAATCCAAAAATGAGTTGGACTTGTTGGGATAGAATATTTGTATTGCCCCAAAGTGGAAGGAGGGGTTTTGGGAAGATTTACCACATGGGGCATGGTAAAACCATGGGTGGTTTCAATATAAGAGAAGACCCAAAACTCCTAGGGTTTTCTTTTAAAAGAAAATAAATCCCAAAAATAAATTTGAGAAGGGGAGAATCAGAAGAAAGGTTTTTAATAACCAACCACCAGAGTTGAAGAAGACATCAATAATGAAATCCTTGCCAAGTGAGAAGTTTTGAGAGAGAGGTTTTTGGAAGAATTTAAATGACCTTCTTCAAATCCAACAAAGTTTTTGTTGAGAACCAAACAATTTTTTTTGAGTGTCAAAGCACCTACCCCCTTAGGAAAAATCTCGTCCCCTAGATTTCAGCTGATACTCAAATAAGTGTGGGTGCTCTGTCCGAAGAAAATCCTCTCTTTCCCAAGTGGCTTCACTCTCGGTGTGATTGCTCCACTGAACTCTGAAAAACTTGATGGTTTTCTGTCGGGTCCTCCTTTCAGACTCCTCCAAGATTTTTATTGGATGCTCCCGATATGTGAGGTCTGGCTGCACGTCAATGTTTTCATGGGATACCTGCTTCTCTGGGTTGCTTATGCACTTCCTCAATTGCGAGACGTGGAACACGTCGTGGACGTCGGATAAATCCTCGAGTAAGTCTAGCTGGTAGGCTACCGTGCCTCTCCGTGCCACTATGCAGAATGGTCCGATGAATCTTGGTGCTAGCTTCCCCTTAATTTTGAATCGTTGCAGGCCCCTCATAGGAGATACTCGTAGGTACACAAACTCACCGGTTCAAAACTGACTCCACGATGTTTTTGATTGTAATAACTCTTACATCGACTTTGGGCTGTCTTGAGTCGATCCCTAATCACCTTAACTTTATCTTCAGCCTCCTTGAGCATGTCTGGGCCGAAGATATGGCTGTCTCCGGTTTCTGACCAATTTAGCGGGGTACGACATCTCCGCCCATACAGAGCCTCAAATGGTGCCATTTGCAGGCTGGCTTGGTAACTGTTGTTGTATGCGAACTCTGCGTATGGTAAGCTTTCCTCCCAACTGGTTCCATAGGTGAGGACACATGCTCTTAGCATGTCTTCTAGAATTTGGTTTACGCGTTCAGTTTGTCCATCAGTCTGGGGGTGGTATGCGGTACTAAACGCCATTTGAGTTCCCGTAGCTTGTTGTAAGTGATCCCAAAATCGGGAGGCAATTGAGTGCCTCTGTCCGATATTATTGTCTTTGGGACTCCATGTAAGCAGGCGATACGGGAAAGATAAAGCCTGGCAAGCTTCTGAGTGGTGTGGGTTGTCTTCACGGGGATGAAGTGTGCTACTTTAGTCTGTCTATAAGTGATGACCCATATGTCATCATTTCCGTGTCGTGACCGAGGTAGCCCAACAATAAAATCCATTCCAATCTCGTCCCATTTCCACTCGGGTATTTTATTTGGCTGTAAAAGTCCGGCCAGTTTCTGGTGCTCGGCCTTGATGCATTGACAAGAGTCACAACATGCGATGAACGTGGCTATGTCCCTTTTCAGGCCGTGCCACCAAAATTTCTCCTGAATATCCTTGTACATTTTTGTTCCTCCAGGATGGATTGAATACGGAGCGGTGTGGCCTTCAGCTAAGATTTGCTGTTTAAGGTCCTTGATATTTGGTACGCAAAGTCTATCTCTGTACCACAATATTCCTTGCTTATCGATAACGAATTCTGAGGCCTTGCTCAAACTCAGTTTCCGTTTAATGCCTTCAATGCTGGGGTGACCATGCTGAGCCTCTTTAACCTTTCCTATCAGGGTAGACTGTATTTCTAAATTTCACACACTACCTTGGGTGACCACCATCAAGTTGAGCTTAGCAAACTCCTGCCGAAATTCAGGTCTCAGGTTCGGTAGGCTGTCGTTGTTCGTACTGGGGTTTCGACTTAAAGCATCTGCCACAACATTTGCTTTTCCTGGATGGTAGTGGATTCCAACATCATAATCCTTCACTAATTCCAACCAGCGTCGTTGCCGTAAATTCAGTTCCGGTTGTGTGAAAATATACTTGAGGCTCTTATGGTCCGCGTATATTTCACAACGATTTCCAAGTAAAAAGTGTCTCCATTCCTTGAGTGCGTGAATAACTGCTGCTAACTCCAGCTCATTAGTAGGATAATTTTCCTCATGCTTGCACAGTTGTCTGGAGACATATGCGACTACCTTGCCTTCTTGCATCAACACGCATCCGAGGCCCTTCCGGGATGCGTCACAATACACCTCAAAATTCTTGTGTATGTCTGGTACAATTAACACTGGTGCTGTCGTTAATTTCCTTTTTAATTCTTGGAAACTTTTCTCGCAAGCTTACGTCCATTCAAACTTCTTGTCTTTCTTGAGTAGCTGCGTCATTGGCTTTGCTATGGTGGAGAATCCTTCAATAAATCTTTGGTAGTATCCTGCCATTCCCAAGAAACTTCGTACGTCCGTTACGCTGGCTGGTGGTTTCCAACCAAGTACGGCCTTGACTTTTTCCGGGTCTACGGCAATACCCTCTTGGGTTAGTACGTGGCCCAAAAATTCTACTTGCCTTAGCCAAAACTCACACTTGCTGAATTTAGCGTACAATTGATGTTTCCTGAGTTCCCCTAGTACAATTCGGAGATGTTCAGCGTGCTCTTCTGGTGTCTTAGAGTATATCGGAATATTGTCGATAAGTACCACAACAAACTTGTCCATAAACTTCATAAATACTTTGTTCATGAGGTGAACAAAATATGCGGGGGCGTTTTTAGTCCAAATGGCATTACGGTGAACTCATATAATCCGTATCTGGAGGTGAATGCCGTCTTGGGAATATCTTCTGTTCGTACCTTTAATTGATGGTATCCCGACCTCAAGTCAATTTTTGAGAATACCTTGGCCTGAGCGAGCTGATCAAATAAATCATTTATCCGTGGCATCGGGTATTTGTTCTTGATTGTGACCATGTTAAGCGCTCGATAGTCTATGCACAGTCTCAGAGTTCCATCCTTCTTTTTGGCAAATAAAATTGGTGAACCCCAAGGTGAGGAGCTGGCTCGAATATATCCTTTGTCCAGTAATTCTTTTATTTTCTTCTTCAGTTCTACCAATTCGGATGGTGCCATTCTGTATGGTTTCTTGTATATGGGGGCGGTTCCGGGTGCTAGCTCAATGCTGAATTCTATCTCTCGGTCTGGTGGCATGCCTAGTAGTTCTTCGGGAAATACGTCTAGAAATTCACACACTACTGGAACCTTGCTTAATTCAGAAATATCCACCTTGTTCAATCTTGGTTGTCGGGATATTTTTCTTTCTTTGGCTGAAACTTTTATTGTCTTCCCGTGGTGGTGGGTGAGAATTACGTTCCGGTTGAAGCAGTCTATAAAACCTTTGTTGGTGGTTAACCAGTCCATCCCTAAGATATCCAGTCCTTTATTTTCCAACACAATAAGATTGGCGTGAAACTTCAACCCTTCGAACTCAATAACCACACCTTGGCAATAACTCTGGGTAACTTGTTTAATCCCAGGGACTTGACGATCATAGATTTTTCCAAGGGAAGCATCGAAAAATTATTTTCTAAGGCAAAACTTTTCGAAATGAATGAGTGAGAAGCTCCAGAATCAAACAAAACCATGGCAGGTATTGTGTTGACAGGAAACGTACTGAGTACGATATCTAGGGCATTCTGTGCTTCCTCTTTGGTCACGTGGTTCAGATGACCCTTCCTGTGGTTGTTATTTGGGTTGAAATTGTTGCGCTTTGGCGCCGAATTATTGCCTCCGTTGTTCGGCTTTGGGGTCGAGTTCCTTGGCTTGGGGCATTGCTTGGCATAGTGCCCTTCTTCTCCACAAGCGTAGCAAGTAACGCCTGGGCGGTACGTCAACTCCTTGTCCCTTGCATGGAAATTCTTGACTGGGCGTGAGACGTTTGTCGTGGGTTTGGGTGTCCCACCTTTCTGAAAATCTGTCTTGCTGCGGTGGTTACGAGCATGATTAGTCTGGTCCCTTTTTCGCTTATGGAAATCTTCCAAGCCGCGTCTCTCATTTTCCAAGGTAATGGCCTTATCCACCAGCGTTTTAAAATCTGGGAAGGTGTGCACAACCAGCTGGCATTTAAGTGCGGGCGCCAGACCGTCTAGGAATTTTTCCATCTTCTTGCTTTCAGACATACGCTCCTCGTTGGCGTAGCGAGACAACAGAGTAAACTGACTGTTGTATTCTGACACCGTCATGGTCCTTTGCTTGAGGTCGTCAAATTCTCTCTTTTTGATCTTCATAAGACTTTTAGGAATATGTGCTCCACGAAAGCCTTCTTTGAACTCCTCCCGTGTTATATTATTTTCGTTGGGGTGCATGTGTAGGAAATTTTCCCACCACGATGCAGCTGCTCCAGGTGAGATAGTGCGGTGCATATAGCACTTTCTCAAGATCTGAACACTGGGCAATAATTAATTTTCTTTCCATGTCTCGAAGCCAGTCCTCGGCCTCAAGAGGTTTGTCAGTATGAGAAAATGTTTGGGGACGCGTCTTCTGTAGCTCAGATAACTTTGATTGCGGCTGATACTGTCCACGGTGATTTCCCATATTGATGACCTGGTTCATCATTTCCTGATGTTGTTGCTGACTTTGCTCATAAAGACGGCAAATTTGGGAAAGTGTTGTTTCACTGTCCTGTTGACTTGACTGCCCATGTGTGAAATTGTTGCTTTTTTGTGTGCCATAATTTTGCTCTGGCGGAGTTGGCATGGAGCGCGTCCAAGGACGAGACATTGTTCACTCTGGGGATATATTTTGTAAAACTCATAAGAAAAGAAATTGAGTCGCAAAAGTCAAGAAATTCATGAAGACGGAAAAAGTCTTAAATGCTCCAAGATTTTTCAAGAGAATAAACATTTGCGCGCGGAGAAGGACTGCTCATTACATATCTTACACGCAAGCAGTAATTATACAATACATCACTCAGGATATGCGTACACATACCTGACATGTTATTTAGGCTAGTGCACTTCTCCCAGTTCCTACATGATGTGCAAACAAGCTACTTCTCACAGCCTATGTACATGTAAACATATCATACAAGTCGGTACATCACATGGCGGCTAAGCGTACTTAGTCGGAGATGGTAAGGATTTCCCTTGGCCTGCCGAGGGTGAGGCGCGGTGAGGCTGGGGACGCGACCTCCTCCTCGCTAATAGGCTCTAGACGTGAAGTGCTGCGCTGAGTTGGTGGAGCGGGCGACCTATGCGGGACAACACAAACATGAGCGGGCGCAAGGGGTGGTGCAGAACGAACTGGAGTAGGCGCGATGACTTGGTTGAACTCCTCAGTGGTAGGCAGGCGACGAGTAGCGGCGAGAGTAGTAGGTGCAAAAGATGCCGATGACGAGACGAAAGTCAGTGGCGGTGCGGTGTGCAGGAGCTCCCTCCTGTTGGCAGCACAGCCATGGACTGAGTCCATGCGGTCAGCCACAAGGTCGTCCACTAGGTTGTCGAAGGCTGCCTCCAGATCCCGGAGATACTCGATAAGCATCTCAAAAGCCTCATCTCGTTCTCCTCTGGGGCAAGAGAACGCGTAGTGACAGGTGTATGGCACGTGACATGGAAGGTAGCGGTAACGACGAGTCTTCATCGAAGGAAGGACATCCACAGGACGAGCTATCGCCTCACGGGATGCCATCTGCATCGCATGCTTCTCCGTAGGCATGGCTCTCCCCAAGAACCGGAAACGGCGTAGCTCAACACGCCCTCCCTTGAATAGCACCGCGGCCTGGTGCATGGTTAGATTGTCGTTGACCTTGTGCTGAGAGAGTGTGAAGACTGGGTGCACAGATGGCCCCATCGCGACTTGGACGATGAAGGAGAGAAGCTTGACGAACCCATCAGGCATGTTGGCGAACATCTGTGACTCGCAATGTTGCCAGCCATCTACAAAAGTAGGCCAAATTTCTGAGTGGTCAGGTCATAAATTTATGCTGACTGTCAGAAAATGACTACATTGCAGAAATAAACAATAAGCTCTATTATGCTAATAACCGGTTAGCGATCGCACCTAGTGGCTTCCTACAGTCAGCCTGGCTCTGGTACCAAGCTTGTCACGACCGGTTTTCCAATAAAATGCTTATTGAGAAACCGACCTTTTGAGTACAGTACGAGGAAAAATCCTCCTGACTGGTAGACAAAATCTTGATACAATAAGCCAGTAGCATTAGAATATATTACAGGGTCGAGCTGGGGTGCTCAACCAATTATTACAAGCATGCTAATAATTATACATAATGGTAGATATGACACAAGGAGTGGGGTGGCATACTACTGACTCGAGGTAAAGTAGTGGTGGAATAACACAGTGGAGTGGATAACATGACTCCTACACTGGCGGCTCATCGAGCGTCGAGGTGAGGCTTGATGAATTTATTTGGGTAGTGGAAGCGGAAGTAACATAGTGACCAATCCAGGGTCGCACGAGACTGACCGATTCCTCTAGGCGTCGGACTCGCTATCGAACTCTTCATCCATGAGATCGCCTTCACAAGATTCGGCCAAATCAACAAGCCAGGTGAGTACTTTGAAAGTACTCGCAAGACAGTTCGGACATAAGATATAACAAATGCATGCATGAATTCGTCATGATCTATAAGTAATGCACATCCAAATGAGGAAGTAACACGGCATTCATTAGTAAGAAGAAAGTCAGGTGGTAGTAAAATAACTGAAAAAAAGACCGATCGGGTGTCTGAAGCGACGCCTCGAAGGGTGAACAAATAAATAAAACATGCCACAGTCGGGCGTCTGAGCGACACCACATAAAGGGCTTATACTGAAAATAAGAGACATGTGTGCCGCAGTCGGACGTCGGGGCGACATCACAGAAAGGGCTTATATTGAAAGTAAATGACAACAATGCCACAGTCGGACGTCGGAGCGACATCACAAAAAGGGCTTATATCAAAGTAAGTAATAACAATGCCGCAGTGGGACGTCTGAGCGACATCGCAGAAAGGGCTTATATCAAAAGTAAATAATAACAATGCATGATCGGACGTCTGAGCGACATCGCAGGAAGGGCTTATATCAAAAGTAAATAATAACAATGCCGCAGTCGGACGTCTGAGCGACATCACGGAAAGGGCAAAAAATTCACTTTTCATATCTGCTAACTTGCAAGAAATATTGCTCATTGGAAAATAGTCAACACATGGTAATAAACGGGTTAGTCCATCCATAAGAATAAACATTTAATTGGACTTAACACCCATGTGGTTCTCAGGAGTTTCTGTCATCGAAACTGACGCTGGACGGAAGATAATGAGCACGGTACTTGGACATGGATAAGATGACTTCAAGGATTTTTGACTGCACAGAGTTTGTACTCAATTGTCCACAGCCAACGGATTTCTGTAGTTGCGAAGGACTAGTTCCATTTATGGTATTTCGGAAGAAAACACATGAATCCAGTACACACCCATCCCACCTCACGATGCCAGGAATCACCCTAGACAGTGTTCAAGAAAAACTTTGAGACGGGGAGATCACGATCTTGAATAGCATGGGATCAAATTTATATACGCGCGCTCTAAGGGGTGCCCCCCTCTCGGTCCCAACCGGAAACACCCATGCCCCCAGCCGGATGATAGGCTTTAATCCAGGGCCATGGAACCCTCATCCCGGCCTCTCGATTTGGTGTGTACCAGAAAGCGGTTTGCAACTTACTAAGCCATATTTCCTTGCAGAAAAACATGTGGTAGTATAGGAGGGAAACGGATGGAAACTGGACTGATTCATGTTGACACTGGTTAAACAATCAGGCATAAGACTGGCATGCTACAACACTGCCATCTTACCCATTTTCATGCCATCCCATGGCCATGCAAACTCATATCCAACAACTTATGGATTATCGAAAATCACTTGCCTCAACTTTGCATGAAATATAACCTTCATCAAGATTCTCCAAAAACATGCCATGGAACTACTTAATGCAAACATGCCAAGACACTCATCATATCAAAGGTTCAAACATGCTTGCCTGGTTTGGAGTAGTCGGGGCCTAGCTCGGTGTAGTTTGCGGTTCCGTCACCTCCTTCGGTATCTACGGTATACAAAAATACACGCGCTATTGTAAATACCGTGAGGTGTACAGGAATATACCAAATATTTTTCAAATAAATATTATAAAAAACTAGACAAAATTATGAATAGGGCAGAAAAAGAATCACTCAAAAATCCTTTTCTGTTTAAAAGTTATAAGAGTTTTGGTCCAAGGACCTTTTCATGTAACGAAATGTAAACTTCCTGTGGGGCTAAGCGTAAAAGTCTAGAAAAGCGATTGATTTGGAAAGCGCATTTTGCCAGAATACGCTTTCAAAAAATGGTTTGTTAACAATAAAATGAGAGACTGACAGGCGGGTCCCACCCGTCAGGTTTGAAAATTCAAATGGGGGAAACGGAGCTCGTCGGCGCCCGAGAGCTGCAGTGGTCGCTGGCGGCGAGCCAGGGGGATCGGGTGGTACCTCCGTGTTCAGTGCACCCTTCCGCGTCGCTGGGTGGTGGTGGTGGTCGCCGGCGAGCTCTACGTCGACGGCGGCCCTTGCTCCAGCGGACGGCGGTTCGAGTGGAGTTGGTTCTTGCCGGAGAGTGCTGCGAAGGGCAAATTGAAGTGGGGGTTAGACTTCTGGGTGCTCGAGGGGATTGCTGACGAGGTTTGGGCGCCGGGGACAGCCTCACCGGACTGAATCGAGGTGGAGGCCGAGGCGGAACGGGGCGGCCGGAGTTGGGGGAGGAGACCTCCTCGAGGTCCTCCTATTGGCCTGGCGGAGTGTTGGTGAGGTGCGGAGGTGGCGCGTGCTCGAGGGCGAGCTCGGGGCCCCTTTTTATAGGTGATCCGAGGTGATGGCCGTGAACGGAGTTCTCCGGCGAAGGTTACGGCGGCGCAGGGCTTGGTCGGGGTGGTTTAGGGGGTTGAGCGTCATCGTGGAGGTCCACTGGATCCATTTAGGCACTAAACGAGCTTGGATCAGAAGCTTTGGGGTGGGTTCGATGGAACGGGGCGGCGCGGGCCCATCGGCTGCAGAGGGCGTGCCCTGTGCTTGCCGGGCCATGACGACGGTACAACGGGGGTGCGCTAGCATGCATGAGCCACGCGGAGGGCCAGGGAGCGATGGGCGACGCCGGGTGGCGTGGCGAGCAGGCTCAGGCCCTCGCTGGCCGCCACGGTGGCGCAGCCCACCGCAGAATCGCTAACGCCGGGCGAGGCTCGCCGCCACACCGACGCCAAGACTGGCCCAAGGAGGCGTGCGACGCTCCGACCAGGGAGGAGGGGCCGTGCGCAACGCGCTACGGCGCACTATTGACAGGTGACAGATCTCTGATGAAGAAACGACACTGAAACTCTGAATCTCTGAATTTCTCTAAAAGTGCAAAGTGACAGTTCAGGCCAGGTGTTCGACAAAATGATTTTGGTACGTGGGGATTTTTCCTTGAGCTGATTTTTGGTGAGGTGGCCTCTAATTGCATCTAGGAGCTGCCTGAATTTTGGTGGAATTTTTGGAGAAGAGGAGATATGAATTTCACCAGATTTGACAAATCTGGTCCAAACTTGCAAATCACCTAGGCTCAAAATAATGGACATAATTGTTTTGGGGAAAATAAATAAATGAAATAAAATCCAAAAATGAGTTGGACTTGTTGGGACAGAATATTTGTATTGCCCCAAAGTGGAAGGAGGGGTTTTGGGAAGATTTACCACATGGGTCATGGTAAAACCATGGGTGGTTTCAATATAAGAGAAGACCCAAAACTCCTAGGGTTTTCTTTTAAAAGAAAATAAATCCCAAAAATAAATTTGAGAAGGGGAGAATCAGAAGAAAGGTTTTTAATAACCAAACACCAGAGTTGAAGAAGACATCAACAATGAAATCCTTGCCAAGTGAGAAGTTTTGAGAGAGAGGTTTTTGGAAGAATTTAAATGACCTTCTTCAAATCCAACAAAGTTTTTGTTGAAAACCAAACAAATTTTTTTGAGTGTCACACCCCCCCCCCCCCGCAACGCTCACTGTTCATCCAATCGATCGGCTTCAGTTAGCAGCAGTAGCGAAGGAATCGCTCGATCGGGTTCAGTTAACAGCCATCGATCGATCGCTCGGGTTCAGTAACGCGTAGCCTGCAGTGCAATCGCTCGGGTTTAGTTAGAGCCCAACGCCTCGCTCGGGTTCAGTTAGAGCCAATGCCTCGCACACACGCGTACGTGTACGAGAGAAACGCGCATCGCTCGGCCCCCGACCTCCCACCGTAACCGGGAACTCCCCGAAATTTTCCTCGCCCTCGCTTCTACCACTGTTTTTTCCGTCATGGACGGCCCAAAGAATGTCATGCAGCTGCATCTCCAGCCCGCCCAGGACGAAAAGCCCATTTTCTGTCATGATTTTTTGTCCTAGAAGTAGGAGCCCACCACATCTATGATGATAGCGGGTTTTGTCACAATTATCGTCATAGAAGTGTCATATGTATGACAGAATTTTTTTTCGTTCGGCCCAAAATGTCACGGATGTGTCTTTTTTTGTAGTGCTTTGACACTATAGAAATGTGACATGAGGGGGTCGAGTGTCGGGAACTAGGGTAGAGGGTCGTTGATCACCGAGCGATCGAGGGTCATGAACTAGGGTAGAGGGCCGAGGGTCGCCGAGGGGTCGAGGGTCGAGGGTTGAGTGTCGAGGGTCATCGAGGGGTCGAGGGTCGAGGATCACCGAGGGGTCGAGATCAGGTTGCCTTGTGTCAAAGTATTGAAGAAATCCATGGCTTCATCATTAGCCGGAAGTAACAAGGGCATGATGGTACGAAGTTCTCCAAAGTTGTTCTAGAACGGAGTCCCGGATAGGATAATACGCCTTTTGGTATGAATTTCAGCAAAGACCTTCCAAATAGCGATATTTGGAAGGCTCTTGCTGAACTTTGTACCAAAAAGCGAATTATCCTATCCGGGGCTCGTTCCAAAACTACTTTGGAGAGCTTCGTACCATCATGCACCTCTTACTTTCGCCTAATGATGAAGACATTGTTTCTTTGAATCCTTTGACACTAGACAAACATCGGACAATCATGAGAGAGGCGGTCCGACCCAAACCCTAGAAGCGTTGCCGAGGCCACCTAAATTTACCAAGTTAAAAGAGCATTGTCGTCGAGGCCACCTCAAAACCCTAGAAGCTTTGCCGAGGCCACCCCAAACCGTAGAAGTGTTGAGGCCACTAATATGATTCCTTGTTGTGATTAGCTATCTAGGTATACGTTTGCCACTAATATATCCATCTTTCATGTTTGTATACTAATTTCCATGTTGTAGTATTTGCTGAAACTACGGAGCACCGACACTTGTAAGCAGAACAGGTGTTGGGGGACATAATCCTCGGCAGAGGTGATGTCATGTCGTATCTCAACGACACCGATGGTCTGAAAGGAGAGGGTGAAGCAGGCTAAGGTGATCAACCAATGGAGGAGGAGGGACATGATTATGATGGCTCCGGTGGCGAAATGCCGGTGGAAGAAGGACACTGTGATGACGGCTACAGTGACCGAACGGAGTCCGGCCAGGTATATATATTAATTAAGTCTGTGCTGACTAGGTAATTGATGCATTAATTGTTTTGGTATGTACACATATTAACTCTCTTCTTTCTTCGTTTCTAGCCCTCCGGGTCGAGCCAAACTTCGGTAACGATACAAGGCCCGAAGAAAAGGTTGCGCCAGGATGAAAGGTTCACGACCACAGCAATCGCGCGCGTTGGCCAACCGATTGAACCCATCCTGACCAAGGAAGCAATTTCTACTCAGTGCGGGGTTCTTGTTAGGGACATGATCCCGATCAGCATCCACCAATGGTATAACCCTAAGAAGGAAGACCCTCAGGTGTCTTATGTCAACGATAGGAAGAAAGATGATCTTTGGACCGAGCTGAAGGCAAATTTCACCCTACCGCTAGAGGAGGATTCGGAGAAGCCAGTTATAGAGCCATTGGTCAAGGCTCATGCTCTTAAGAAGATGGCGGATCTATTCAGGAGGTGGAAGAATGAGGTGAAATCAACATTTGTCGACAAAGACAAGACTCCAGAATTCACCGGCCGATATGAGAAGATAAGAAATCACTGGGACGCATTTATAAGGGGTCAAACCAGAGACATTGCACTGGCCAGACATCAGACAAGAGTAACAGACAAGAGTAACAGATGTCAGCGACAAACAAGAAAAATGCTGTGAAGAAGGAGCATCACCATCGCACGGGGTCAGGTGGCTACCTCAAAGCCCGGCGGTTGTGGGAGAAGGCTGAGAATGACCTGCTTTATAAGGGGTCAAACCAGAGACATTGCACTGGCCAGACCGTTCAAGGACTTGGTTCTTCGGGGTTGGGGGAACCTTGTACCTTGAAACAGGGAAGTGCGTTTGGACGAACGAGCAACTGTGAATACCCATCACAAAGCTTCAGGAGTATATCTCCGCAGCGCAGCAAGGGAAGTTCGTTCCCGACAGAGAGAACGACGAGCTCACAATGGCCCTCGGGAATCTTGAGCACCCTGGACGGACACGAGGCACACCAGGCTCCGTTTCATGGAAGGCTGGGTTTCCCAACGCAGGCGGTTACAAAGGCCGGGAGATGCAGTTCACAGCAAGCGACCTACCGAAGCTACCCCGCCATCTCAGCGGAGAAGCAGCGTGGCTTCCACCGAGCTACTTCAGGAGTCTGTCTTCATGGCTCCTGCTAGCTACCCCGTGGATGCCATCATGGAGTGTCAACATTTCCACCTGATGACGCAATGGCAGAACTTCAAAGTCAAGGCGGTCGTCGGCTCTGTTGCACCTCTTGAACCCGGCGCAACTTTTCACTGCCGTCGGATTCCAGAAGGATATGCTGCTGTGATGGTGTATGAAATAACAGAGGGATTTGAGGAGCTCGAGCTTGACCACCCTACCGGTGAAGGGGAGACTCGGCTGGGTTCTGCTCTGAAGACTCCATGTCTATGGCGGAAGGAGCTCATCAACCTTCCAAACTGTACGCATCCGCCTCATCCTCCTCCTCCTCCGGCGAGTCAGAGCACACCGCCTCCTCCTCCGGCGAGTGATCAGGGCACTCTGCCTCCTTCTCTGACACATGGCGGCACTCCGCCTCCTTCTCCGCCTGCGCCGGCGTGCCCGAGCAGCCTACCTCCTCCTGCGCCTTGTCAGCAAGGGCGGAAGAGAGCCGACGCCACTCCGGCTGCTCCGACGCGTCGTAGCACTCCGCCTCCTTATTCTCCGCCTCGTAAGAAACAAAAGAAGACAGCTGCAGCCGCTCCGACTGCTCCGACATCTAGTAGTACAGCCAGAGGCGGGAGGCAATACAGATTTGGTCTATCTCTCAAGCCTCTAGAGAAGTTACCATACAATATGACCGAGGAGGAAAACATGAAGATTTGTAAAGCCCAGGTGAAGGACTTTTTTGCAAAGAAAAATCCACCTGTGGAGGAGAAGATAGATGCGGTGAAATTGAAGCGCACTTTGGATGCCCTTAAGCGACCACCACCGCCTCTGCCGGATGACAACCATGTTCGCGCTCTTAAAAAGACAGCGCAAGAAGCGCGCCGGTCGGGAACTACTTCAACTAACAAAACGTTACAAGAACGAAGAAGTGGGAAAAAATTCCCCAGCTCGGAGAACAGGCGAACCAATCGTGCACACCGCTGAAGGTGTCTAGCGATATCGTCGTTAATGACCCGAGGATGGTGCCCGGTTATACCAATCCTGGTGATTACCTGCCCGACTTTGCACATTTTGATACAATGGAGGTGGACGAACACAAATACCGGTACGAGAGGCCTCTCGTCAAACCTGGCCATCCTCCTCTAGCAAGGATGATGCGAAGATTCCATAAGTGGTACATGAACACCTGCAAGTCTGGGAAGGATATTTTGACGCTGAGAGTTAAAGAGGAGCATGACCTCATTGGAATTGATCTATTGTCTATTCCATTTGAGGAGTTCTTCCAGTTTTTCAATCAAAAGGCCCTCGATAAAATAATCATCACTTGCTACAGTCTATAAGTACTACTTCTGTAATTAATTCTCTATATATAGCTCAGCCCTTTCATTGCATGTATATATAATTATCCTCACTATATTATACAGATTGAAGATCATTGAATGCAAGAAAATACAAATCTATGATATTGGGTTCATTAACACAAATCTCATAGATGACTGGACGGTTAAACGTGATGCCAAAGAAGTCGAGGCCAAATTGCTAAAATCGTTGCTTCAAAATCAAAACAAATATAAAATACTCTTTCCTTACAACTTCAAGTGAGTGTTACTATCTTGTGCATATCCGGTTTCCCTTATTACTCGAGGTTAATGTAATTGATGAGTTATGCATGTGTGCGCAGCTTCCACTTTATTGTCCTAGAGATTGAGCTTGAGTAGGGACTAGTAACCGTCTTAGACTCAAGACGAAAAGATCCCAACGAGTATGCAGTCATGACTGAAATGCTCGAGAAGTAAGTTCAATCGATCATTATCGCACCATATCGACAACTTTGTTCATTTCCTCATATCAAGTGAATAATTATTTTCTTTGTCTCGCAGGGTTTGGACAGTGTTCACCGCAGAAGCTCCAGGACTACCGAAGAAGCTGCGATTTACACACCCGAAAGTAAGTACTACTAGCTACTTCCGCGCATCTCCCATTTATTATAGCTAGTTTCATCAATACCATTTATAATGCTTGATTACCAATTTGATTGACCTCTGTTTCTCATAAAGTGGTTGTGGCAGGAAGGCGGGAATACTTTTTGTGGATACTACATTTGTGAGTACATCTACAATGCGACGATCTCTAAGCGGGGCTACTCTAAAGAAGATTTTGAAGTGCGTAAGAAATAATATTCACAATTTTGTTTTAATACCATCATTTGTGTTGAGTTTCATTCATATATATGTATTGACCACCTTCTTCAAATTAGCTTTGGGTGCTGCGGGACGAACTCCTACCACAAGATCGCATCAAAGCAATTCAAGAGGAATTGGCGGGATTCTTTCTTGACCACGTTATAGATAAATACGGAGAATACCATGTGGAATTTGACATCATATGCTAGGTATTGTAAGAGATCTTATTATTGCATATATGTAGCTAGTAGCGTCGGATAGATGTACGAAAACTTGTTGTTCGACCAATCTCTCCAAGAAAGAGAGGTCGATCACTTCTCTTTGTATATGTTCATGACGATCTTGTGTACTTAATGGTTTCCTTCATTTGCTTACTACCTAGCGTGTCGAGTCTTCTCTATACGTATAGTGCGTAGCATCGACCAAGCACGGAGATAAGAGAGAACACTTCTCTCTATTACCTAGCTAACACAATATATGAAACCCCTAAATTAACCCTACAAAACCCCAACCCCCCCCCCCTTTCAAAAAAAACCCCAGCCCCTGAAGTGCTGATGCTTTGAGGCTTATTGGTCTCGGTTGGTGCTACCAACCGGGACAAAAGTCCCCCTGCCTGGGCAAGCCGCAGCAGCCACGTGGAGCCCCATTTGTCCTGGTTCGTATAAGAACCGGCACTAAAGGTACTGAGCTTTAGTACCGACCCTTTAGTCCCGGTTCCCGAACCGGGACAAATGGGTCTTATGAACCGGAAAAAATGGGCCTTTTTCTACTATTGTTAGCCAAGATATTGAAAATACTGAAAAAGATTCACAAACTTGAAATGTGATTGATGTCTACTACACAACTTTATTCTTGTAGACTCAGTTGGGCCTCCAAGCGGAAAGTTTTGTAGGACAACAACAGATTTCCCTCTAGTGGATGACTTGAGATTTATCAATCTGTGAGAGGCGTAGGATAAAGATGGTCTCTCTCAAACAACCCTGCAATCAAATACAAGAAATCTCTTGTGTCCCCAACACACCGAATACAATTGTCAATTGTATAGGTGCACTAGTTCAGCGAAGAGATGTTGATACAAGTGTAATATGCATGGTAGATATAGGTTTTTGTAATCTTAAATAATAAAAACAACAAGGTAAAAAGTAGCAAACAACAAGCTAAACGGTATATTAATGCTTGAAACATGGCCTACGTTTCATACTTTCACTAGTGCAATCTCTCAACAGTACAAACACAACTGAATCATATAATAATCCTTCAACGTACGATAAAGAATCACTCCAAATTCCTATCGGTGAAAGTAGGATGAAAATGTGTATCAACCTTTATGCCTAGATTACCCTAATGTCACCACGGGAATCCGCAAGTTGAGTACCAAAACATATATGAGGTGATCTTAATATATTACCCCATTGTTACCACATGTATCCACAAGCAAGACATACATCAAGTGATCTCAAATCCAAAGTTTAAATCCAACATACAAAACTTCAAAGAGCAAGAATCTTCATCACAACAAAGATAGAGTTGAATAACTTCATATGATCCAACTATATTAACAAAGATCATGATAAATAAAGATTGTGTTAAATCAAGAACACGAGAGAGAGAGAGAGAGAGAGAGAGAGAGCGAGAGAGAGGGATCTAACACATAGCTACTAGTACATACCCCCAGCCTCTAGGATGAACTACTCACATATCACCATAAGAATGGATGAGAAGTTGGTGGTGATGGTCGATACGTCTCCAACGTATCTATAATTTATGAAGTATTCATGCATATTTACAACAATTTTATATGGTTTTGGTGCACTTTTATATGATTTTCATGAACTAACCTATTAACCTAGTGCCTAGTGTCAGTTGCTGTTTTCTGCATGTTTTTCGTTTTCTGGAAAATCCATACCAAATGGAGTCCAAATTCCACGAAAATTTACGGTGATTTTTTATGGACAAGAAGAGACCCACGAAGCTTCGGAGATGGACCAGAAGGTGTCCACAAGGGCCACAAGCCTAGGTGGCATCCCCTAGGATGAGCCACCTGAGATTGTGGGACACTTGAGCACCCCCCCCCCCCTGAGGTGAATCCAACGCTGAAAAATCCTATAAATTGAGAAACTCACAGAAAGAAACCTAGAATTTTTACGTCGCCACCGCAAGCCTCTATACCAAAGCGATCTCATCTAGAGGCCTTTTTGGCACCTTGCCGGAGGGGGGAAGTCATCATCGAAGGGCCTCTTCATCATCCCCGCTGCTTCCATGATGAGTTGAGAGTTGTTCACCCCGGGGCTGAGGGTATGTACTACTGGCTATGTGTTTGATCTCTCTCTCTCTCTCTCTCTCTCTCTCTCTCTCTCTCGTGCTCTTGATTTGACACAACCTTGATGTACCATGAGCTTTTTTAATATAGTGGAATAATATGGTGTTCTTCCCTCTCTATATTTTTTTAGATGAATAGAGTCTTGCCCTTTGGGGTTTCATTATTATCGGATTGAACATTTTGGATTTGATATCACTTGGTGTATGTCTTGCATGTGGATACCCGTGGTGACAACGGGGTATTCTATTGAGTCACTTGATGTATGTTTTGGTAGTCAACTTGCGGATTCCCGAGGTGACATTGGAGTAATCTAGGCACATATGTTGATATACGTTTTCATCCTACTTTCTCCGATAGAAACCTTGGAGTAATTTTTGAAGTTCTTTGTGTTGGATTGAATATTATGAATCTGAATTTCTTGATGCGTATCCAATAATTAAGTCATGGATACTTGTGGTGACATTGGAGTATCTAGGTGACATTAGAGTTGATTGATGTGTATCATATCGTGTTATTGTAGTACGATCTCTAGGGATGTTTGTGACACTTATAGGGGATGTTTGTGACATTTATAGGGATAGCTCAGTAGATTGATCAGAAAGATTGCGTTGGGGTGGTTTGCTACCTACAACAATTTCATCTTATGTTGTCCACTATTGATAAGTAGTTTGGAGTGATTCTTTGTCGCACGTTGAGGGATTGTTACATGATTCAGTTATGTTAGCACTGTTGAGAGATTGTGCTAGTGAAAGTATGAACCCTAGGCCTTGTTTCTAAGCATTGATATACCATTTTGCTCGTTGTTTGCTACTTGTTACCTTGCTGTTTTTATTTAGTCAGATTACAACAGCCTATTTGTGCCATCCATATTACACTTGTATCACAATGTCTTTGCCGAACTAGTGCACCTATATAACTGATAAATGTATTGGGTGTGTTGGGGCACAAGAGATTTCTTATATTTGATAGCAGGGTTGTTTGAGAGAGACCATATTTATCATACACCTCCCACGTATTGATAAATCTTTGGTCATCCACTTGAGGAAAATTTGCTACTGTACTACAAAATTCTTGCGCTTGGAGGCCAAACAGAGTCTACAAGAAAATAATTGTTGCATAGTAGACATCAATTGCGATGGAGGAGATGTCCCCGATGGCGTCCCGGCGCCACCGGTGGAGAGGGGGAAGGGCCCCCTCCTCCTTCTTCTTCCTTGGCCCTACGAGGAGAGAGGGAGCTCTTCCCTAGATTGTATCTCCCTGTTGTCTTCTGTTTCTCGTGTCTGGTTTTGAAGCTCTTCACCGTTTCTTATATTCCCGGAGATCCAGAACTCTGATTGGGCTGGAATTTGTACACGATTTTCTCCAAAAATTAGCTTTCTTGCGGCGAAAGAAAGGCTCCAACCAACCTAAGTGATGCCCACAAGGCACCCCGGTGCGCCCAGGGGGTAGGTCACGCCGGCCTGCCTTGTGGGTCCCTCGGGCACCATTTTACGTTGATTCTTTCTCCCAAAAATCACATATATTCCATCAAATATCTCCATAAAATTTTATCGCATTTGGACTTCGTAATACATAGTGAAAATTGTAGTGAAGGTCCTTCCCATCTAAAAATATGTAATATCTATAATGATACTGATGATTTGACTATTCCATAAACTTCCCATCTAACAGTATCGTTACGACATAATCACTAAAAAATCTTCGTAAATCTTTATCGCGTTTGGACTTCGTAATTCTAAACAGGCGAGTGAATTATTGGAAATAATATATAGTGATGTATGCGGTCCGATGATCACACCAGGGCACGGTGGATATCTATACTTTGTAAAGTTCACTTATGATTTGAGTAGATATGGTTATATTTACTTAATGAAACATAAGTCTGAGACATTTGAAAAGTTCAAAGAACTTCAGAACGAAGTTAAGAATCATCATGGTGAAGGAAATATGCCCTAGAGGCAATAATAAAGTTGTTATTTATATTTCCTTATATCATGATAAATGTTTATTATTCATGCTAGAATTGTATTAACCCCAAACTTAGTAAATGTGTGAATACATAGACAAACAGAGAGTGTCCCTTTTATGCCTCTACTTGACTAGCTCGTTAATCAAAGATGGTTAAGTTTCCTAACCATAGACATGTGTTGTCATTTGATGAACGGGATCACATCATTAGAGAATGATGTGATGGACAAGACCCATCCGTTAGCTTAGCATTATGATCGTTTTGTTTTATTGCTATTGCTTTCTTCATGACTTATACATGTTCATCTGACTATGAGATTATGCAACTCCCGAATACCAGAGGAACACTTAGTTTGCTATCAAACGTCACAACGTAACTGGGTGATTATAAAGGTGCTCTACAGGTGCCTCTGAAGTAGTTTGTTGGGTTGGCATAGATCAAGATTAGGATTTTTCACTCCGTGTATCGGAGAGGTATCTCTGGGCCCGCTCGATAAGCCTTGCAAGCAATGTGGCTAATGAGTTAGTTGCGGGATGATGCATTACAGAACGAGTAAAGAGACTTGCCGGTAACGAGATTAAACTAGGTATTATGATACCACGATCGAATCTCAGGCAAGTAACATAACGATGACAAAGGGAACAACACATGTTGTTATCGGTTTGACCGATAAAGATCTTCGTTGAATATGCAGGAGCCAATATGAGCATCCAGGTTCCGCTATTGGTTATTGACCGGAGATGTGTCTCGGTCATGTCTACATAGTTCTCGAACCCGTAGGGTCCGCACGCTTAAAGTTCGCTGACGATTTGTATTATGAGTTATGTGATTTGATGACCGAAGTTTGTTCAAAGTCCCGGATGAGATCACAGACATGACGAGGAGTCTCGAAATGGTCGATACATAAAGATTGTTATATTGGACGATGTTATTCGTGAAGGAAATATGCCCTAGAGGCAATAATAAAGTTACTATTTATTTCCTTATTTCATGATAAATGTTTGTTATTCATGCTAGAATTATATTAACCGGAAACTTGGTACATGTGTGAATACATCGACAAAACAAAGTGTCCCTAGTATGCCTCTACTTGACTAACTCGTTAATCAGAGATGGTTAAGTTTCCTAACCATAGACATGTGTTGTCATTTGATGAACGGGATCACATCATTAGAGAATGATGTGATGGACAATACCCATCCGTTAGTTTAGCATTATGATTGTTAAGTTTTATTGCTATTGCTTTCTTCATGACTTATACATGTTCCTCTGACTACGAGATTATGCAACTCCCCAATACCGGAGGAACACCTTGTGTGCTATCGAACGTCACAACATAACTGGGTGATTATAAAGATGCTCTACAGGTGTCTCTGATGGTGTTTGTTGAGTTGGCATAGATCAAGATTAGGATTTGCCACTCCGTGTTTCAGAGAGGTATCTCTGGGCCCTCTCGGTAATGCACATCACTATAAGCCTTGCAAGCAATGTGACTATTGATTTAGTCAAGGATGATGTATTACGGAACAAGTAAAGAGACTTGCCGGTAACAAGATTGAACTAGGTATGATGATACCGACGATCGAATCTCGGGCAAGTAACATACCGATGACAAAGGGAACAACATATGTTGTTATGCGGTTTGACTGATAAAGATCTTCGTAGAATATGTAGGAACCTATATGAGCATCTAGGTTCCTCTATTGGTAATTGGCCGAAGATGATACTCGGTCATGTCTACATAGTTCTCGAACCCGCAGGGTCCGCACGCTTAACGTTCGATGACGATATGAATTATGAATTTTTTTATTTGATGTACCGAAGGTTGTTCGGAGTCCCGGATGTGATCACGGACATGACGAGGAGTCTCGAAATGATCGATACATGAAGATTGATATATTGGAAGGTTACGTTTGGACACCGGAATGGGTTCTGATGAGTTCGGGCATTTTTCGGATTACCGGGAGGTTACGGGAACCACCTGGGGAGTTAATGGGCCTTAATGGGCTTTATTGGAAGAGAGGAGGAGGCGGCCTAGTGGGAGGCGCGCGCCCCCAAGCCCAATCCGGATTTGGGGAGGGGGGGGGCCCCCTTTCCTTCCTCTCCCTCTTCCCTTCCTTCCCCATCCTAGTTGGACTAGGAAAGGGGTGAAACCTACTCCTAGTAGGAGTAGGAATGCCCCCTTGGGGCACACCATAGGAGGCCAGCCCTCCCCGTCCTCCACTCCTTTATATACAGGGGAGGGGGGCATCCCATAGACACTGAAGATTTTTCTTAGCCGTGTGCGGTGCCCCCCTCCACAGTTACACATCTTGGTCATATCATTGTAGTGCTTAGGCGAAGCGCTGCGCCGGTAACTTCATCATCACCGTCGCCACGCCGTCGTGCTGACGGAACTCTCCCTCTGCCTCAACTAGATCAAGAGTACGAGGGACGTCATCGAGCTGAACGTGTGCTGAACACGGACGTGCCATAAGTTCGGTGCTAGGATCGATCGGATCGTGAAGACGTACGACTACATCAACCGCATTGATATAACGCTTCCGCTTTCGGTCTACGAGGGTACGTGGACACACTCTCCCGCTCGTTCCTATGCATCACCTAGATAGATCTTGCGTGATCGTAGGAATTTTTTTGAAATTACTGCATTCCCCAACAGTGGTATCAGAGCCAGGTCTATGCGTGTATGTTATATGCACGTGTAGAACACAAAGAGTTGTGGGTGATAATAGTCATACTTCTTACCAGCATGTCATAGTTTGATTCAGCGGTATTGTTGGATGAAGCGGCCTAGACCGACATACATGACCGTGTTCATGAGATTGGTTCTACCGCCGTGCTTCGAACACAGGTGGCTAGTGGGTGTCTGTTTCTCCAACTTTAGTTGAATTGAGTGTGACTACACCCGGTCCTTGTTGAAGGTTAAAACAACACACTTGACGAAAAATCGTTGTGGTTTTGATGCGTAGGTAAGAACGGTTCTTGCTAAGCTCGTAGCAACCACATAAAATTTGCAAAAACAAAGTAGTGGATGTCTAACTTGTTTTTGCAGGGCATGCTGTGATATGATATGGTCAAGACATGATGATATATAAATTGTTGTATGAGATGATCATGTTTTTTTAAAGTTATCGGCAACTGGCAGGAGCCTTATGGTTGTCGTTTTATTGTATGAAATGAGATCGCCATGTAATTGCTTTACTTTATCACTAAGCGGTAGCGATAGTCGTGATAGTAATAGTTGGCGAGACGACAACGATGCTTTGATGGAGATCAAGGTGTCAAGTCGGTGACGATGGTGATCATGACGGTGCTCTGGAGATGGAGATCAAAGGCACAAGATGATGATGGCCATATCATATCAATTATATTGATTGCATGTGATGTTTATCATTTATACATCTTATTTTGCTTAGTTCGGTGGTAGCATTATAAGATGATCTCTCACTAAATTTCAAGGTATAAGTGTTCTCCCTGAGTATGCACCATTGCTACAGTTAAATCGTGCGAGACACCACGTGATGATCGGGTGTGATAAGCTCTATGTTCACATACAACGGGTGCAAGCTAGTTTTGCACACGCAGAATACTCGGGTTAAACTTGACGAGCCTAGCATATGCAGATATGGCCTGGAACACTGAGACCGAAAGGTCGAGCATGAATCATATAGTAGATATGATCAACATAGTGATGTTCACCATTGAAAACTACTCCATCTCACGTGATGATCAGACATAGTTTAGTTGATATGGATCACGTGATCACTTAGATGATTAGAGGGATGTCTATCTAAGTGGGAGTTCTTAAGTAATATGATTAATCGAACTTTAATTTATCATGAACTTAGTCCTGATAGTATTTGCATAACTATGTTATAGATCAATAGCTCGCGATGTAGCTCCCTGTTTATTTTTGATATGTTCCTAGAGAAAAACTATGTTGAAAGATGATAGTAGCAATGATGCGGACTAGGTTCGTGATCTGAGGATTATCCACATTGCTGCACAGAAGAAATATGTCCTTGATGCAGACGTTATAACGTTTGGCAAGCTCGGTAAGATAACTACTTGATAGTTTAGTGCGCCATGCTTTACGGCTTAGAACCGGGACTTCAAAACCGTTTTGAACACCACGAAGCATATAAGATTTTCGAAGAGCTGAAATTGGTATTTCAGACTCAGGCCCGAGTCGAGAGGTATGAGACCTCTGGCAAGTACTTTGCCTACAATATGGAGGAGAATAGCTCAACCAGTGAGCATGTGCTCAGATTCTCTGAGTACTACAATCGCTTGAATCAAGTGGAAGTTAATCTTCCAGATAAAATAGTGATTGACAGAGTTCTGTAGTCACTATCACCAAGTTACTGGAACTTTGTGATGAACTATAATATGCAAGGGATGACGAAAACGATTCCCGAGCTCTTCGTAATGCTGAAAATGGCGAAGGTAGAAATCAAGAAAAGCATCAAATGTTGATGGTTGACAAGACCACTAGTTTCAAGTAAAAGGGCAAGGGATAGAAAGGGAACTTCAAGAAGAATGGCAAGCAAGTTTCCACTCCCATGAAGAAACCCAAAACTAGACTCAAGCCTGAAACTAAGTGCTTCTACTGCAAAGGAAAAAGTCACTGGAAGCAGAACTGCCCCAAATACTTGGCGGATAAGAAGGATGACAAAGTGAACAAAAATATATATGATATACTCCCTCCGGTCCGTTTTACTTTGCGCATAACTTTTTTCTGTTTTTCCCGTATTAGTCTGTGCATTCCCCTTATCTCGCTTCAGTTTCCCATCGTGCCCTGCTTCTGTGTAGTAATCAGGTCCTCAGTCGCATTATTTACGCGTTTGCATGGAGAAGCCAACCAATCCAGCCGGCCATGCATGAGTTCCATGATGTGCGCCTTAGGAGAGAAAAGTGGAGACCCAATCGGTTACATGCAGCGATTGAAAAAGTGTGCCGCTTCGCATGCAACCAGAGGGGTAAACTCGTCCAAAATAGTATGATCCTGGCTCTCCTTGGTATCCAGGTCAGAGCTTATACACAGGGAAAAAAGGACCGGAGGGAGTACATATTATTGATGTGTACTTTATTAGTGTTCACAGTAGCCCCTAGGTATTTGATACTGGTTCAGTTGCTATGATTAGTAACTCGAAACAGGAGTTACAAAATAAACAGAGAATAGTTAAGGGTGAGGTGATGATGTGTGTTGGAGGTGATTCCAAGGTCGATAAGATCACCATCGCACATTCCCTTTACCTTCGGGATTAGTGTTGAACCTAAAATAAATGTTATTTGGTGTTTGCGTTGAGCATAAATATGATTGGATCATGTTTATTGCGATACAGATATTCATTTAAGTCAGAGAATAATTGTTGTTCTGTTTAGATGAATAAAACCTTCTATCGTCTTACATCCAATGTAAATGATTTACTAAATCTCGATCACAGTGATACACATAATATTGATGCCAAAAGATATAAGTTTAATAATGATAGTGCAACTTATTTGTGGCACTGCCGTTTAGGTCATATTGGTGTAAAGCGCATGAAGAAACTCCATGCTGATGGGCTTTTGGAATCACTTGATTATGAATCACTTGATGCTTGCGAACCATGCCTCATGGGCAAGATGACTAAGACTCCGTTCTCTAGAACAATGGAGCGAGCAACAAACTTGTTGGAAATAATACATACTGTTGGGGATATTACCACTGAGTATAAACCGGCCAGGAGGGGCCGGGTTATACCCATAATGAGTTATTCATATTGAAGCCCATGAAGATAAGGAGTATGGCACTTTACAGAGGAGATCTACACGAAGGCCCAGGGCCCATGGGCGGATTAGGGCCCATAGACATAAACCGCCATATGATATGGAACTTGTGTTGTAAGATAGGAAAGGATAGAAACCGAGCCGGACATGTTTATGAGCCCGCCGGGATTCTGTGAACCGCCGAGCATCAACCTGTGTATATAAAGGGACGACCCGGCGGCGGTTTAGGGACAACAAACAACAACTCGAGAGCCAGGTCAAGCGGATTCACTCCCTAGTCATCAAAACCCTAGCAATTCCACCACAACTGGATTAGGCTTTTACCTTCACTGTAGGGGCCGAACCAGTATAAACTCCTTGCGTCCTTTGTCCACTTTTAATCCCTTTAAGCTAACTACATTGCGATGGCTCCACGACTAAGTCCTCACACTAGGACATCTGCAGTGACAAAACCGCGATAGTTGGCACCCACCGTGGGGCTATCGCACGATGGTTTCAAGTCCTTAGAGGGCAGCTTCGAAGGGCTCAAGGGATACACTGTGGGCCGGATGACCAAGAGTCGTCGCGGCAAGCTCTACATCAAGGACGCAGGCTGGGACGCCGAGGCCGGCTCAATTGAGTATGGGTACCGGGTCCCCTTCGGCAGCACTCACGTCTTCATTGGCAAGATCGGCGAACCGGGCCCTGAGCCGGACATCTGCACCGACATCGTCAAAACGCCTCAGCGTGCGAGACCCGCCCGGTTTCAGCCTGCTATGAAGCGTGCCTTCGTGGGAGTTATCCACGGAGTGGAATCTGAGGATAGATCGGCATTTGGTGGTGAAACCGTCGTTTACTCTGATGATGAGTCATCTACTGGTGAGACCGAGTCGTTGTACCAACTGCAAGATGGCCGGTTTGGGGGCAGTTCTGATGGCGACAGTATTCCGGACTCCTTTGATCCGCCGAGTCGGGTTGCGATCTTCATGGCCGGTACATAGCCTGTGCAGCACTCTTCGACTGTAGCGGCGATGATCTCCGGGTCAGCAGCGGCGACAGCAGCCGGGGCAGGAGGCCCTGCGCGACCGCCGGCTCAGGTTTTGTCCGACTTATTTGATGCTTTGGCAACACTACTAGCGGCAGAAGTAAACCCTGTGAATCAGGATGAGCATAAAGCGGAATTTGCGAAAGTAAAGGATCAGATAGATCAGGCCAAGGCAGACCTGGCAGCTGAGGACGCCAGGATGGCTGTGGAGCGGGCCGAGCTGGATGCACAGGCTTACCGGCTTATGTTGGATCAGAGCGCGTCAAATGATGTCATGAGGATAAGGTACCGATCTCACCTGCCTTCGGTTTATGAGGCAATGAATCTCTTTAATGCGGCAAGAGCAGGAACCAGTAACCAGCCAGTGGTAAACCGGGTGGAGGCACCTGGAACAGGGGCGCCAGTTCAGCCGCGCCCGATGGATCCGCCTCGTCAGAACAATGCCCTGTCGCAACACGTCTCAACGCCTCCGTGTCATTACTCTAACCCGTTGGATAACATAGTCGCAGCCGCTTCACGATTGCCAGCTCTCCCGATCGAAGGTGAGTCCCCAGTAGCGGTTGAGACACGACGGGCTAGAGAGCTCCTTTAGACAACCTTGACTTAGCAGGAGGCTTATTCATACAGCCGCGAGAGGATTCATTCCACTCCCCGCCCAAGCCGGAGTTATGATAACCCACAAGTATAGGGGATCGCAATAGTTTTCAAGGGTAGAGTATTCAAACCAAATTTATTGATTCGACATAAGGGAGCCAAAGAATATTCTCAAGTATTAGCAGCTGAGTTGTCAATTCAACCACACCTGGAAACTTAGCATCTGCAGCAAAGTGTTTAGTAGCACAGTAATATGATAGTGATGGTAACGGTAACAAAAGTAAATACAGCAAAAGTAATGTTTTTGGTATTTTGTAGTGATTGTAACAATAGCAACGGAAAAGTAATAAGCGAGAACCAGTATATGGAAAGCTCGTAGGCACCAGATCAGTGATGGATAATTATGCCGGATGCGGTTCGTCATGTAACAGTCATAACATAGGGTGACACCGAACAAGCTCCAATGGCACCGAACAGGCATGTATTCCGAATATAGTCATACGTGCTTATGGAAAAAACTTGCATGACATATTTTGTCCTACCCTCCCGTGGCAGCGGGGTCCTAATGGAAACTAAGGGATATTAAGGCCTCCTTTTAATAGAGAACCGGAACAAAGCATTAGCACATAGTGAATACGTGAACTCCTCAAACTATGGTCATCACCGAGAAGTATCCCGATTATTGTCACTTCGGGGTTGTCGGATCATAACACATAATAGGTGACTATAGACTTGCAAGATTGGATCAAGAACACACATATATTCATGAAAACATAATAGGTTCAGATCTGAATTCATGGCACTTGGGCCCTAGCGACAAGCATTAAGCATAGCAATGTCATAGTAACATCAATCTCAGAACATAGTAGATACTAGGGATCAAACCCTAACAAAACTAACTCGATTACATGATAAATCTCATCCAACCCATCACCGTCCAGCAAGCCTATGATGGAATTACTCACGCACGGCGGTGAGCATCATGAAATTGGTGATGGAGGATGGTTGATGATGACGACGGCAACGAATCCCCCTCTCCGGAGCGCCTAACGGACTCCAGATCAGCCCTCCCGAGAGAGATTAGGGCTTGGCGGCGGCTCCATATCGTAAAACGCGATGATTTCTTCTCTCTGATATTTTTCTCCCCGAAAGCCAATATATAAAGTTGGAGTTGGCGTCGGAGGGTCTCCAGGGGGCCCACGAGGTAGGGGGCACGCCCAGGAGGGGGGCGCACCCCCCACCCTCGTGGACAGGGTGTGGGCCCCCTGGTCTTCATCTTTGGCAGGATTTTTTATTATTTTTTATAAGACATCCCGTGGAATTTCAGGTCATTCCAAGAACTTTTGTTTTCTGCACATAAAACAACATCATGGCAATTCTGCTGAAAACAGCGTCAGTCCGGGTTAGTTCCATTCAAATCATACAAGTTAGAGTCCAAAACAAGGGCAAAAGTGTTTGGAAAAGTAGATACGACGGAGACGTATCAACTCCCCCAAGCTTCAACGCTTGCTTGTCCTCAAGCAATTCAGTTGACAAACTGAAAGAGAAAAAGAAAAACTTTTACAAACCCTGTTTGCTCTTGTTGTCGTAACTATGTCAAGCCAGCATTCGGGTTTTCAGCAAAGATCATAACTAACCACATTTGCAATAACTCCTAGGTCTCATGTTTACTCATACCAATAACATAATCAGCTAGCAAGCCATAATAATAAATCTTGGATGACAACACTTTGTTAAAATAATCATAATATGATATAACAAGATGGTATCTCGCTAGCCCTTTCTGAGACCGCAAAACATAAATGCAGAGCACCTTCAAAGATCAAGGACTGACTAGACATTGTAATTCATGGTAAAAGAGATCCAACATAGTCATACCCGATATAAATTAATAGTAATGAATGCAAATGACAACTGTGCTCTCCAGCTAGTGCTTTTAATAATAGGGTGATGACTCAACATAAAAGTAAATAGATAGGCCCTTCGCAGAGGGAAGCAGGGATTTGTAGAGGTGCCAGAGCTCGGTTTTGAAATAGAGATAAATTATATTTTGAGCGGCATACTTTCATTGTCAACATAACAACTAAGAGATGACTATATCTTCCATGCTAAACAAATTATAGGCGGTTCCCAAACAGAATGGTAAAGTTTATACTCCCCCTCCTCCACAAGCATCAATCCATGGCTTGCTCGAAACAACGAGTGCCTCCGACATTCAACGGGTCCCAGGGGGAGTTTTGTTTGCAATTATTTTGATTTAGTTTGCATAAAGCATGTGAATGGGCATCCGGGTGACCAGCCATTTTCTCGTGAGTGAGGAGCGGAGTCCACTCCTCTTGAGAATAACCCGCGTAACACGGAAGATAAGGGCAGCCCTAGTTGATATATGAGCTATTCGAGCATGCAAAATAGAATGTTTATTTGAAGGTTTAGAGTTTGGCACATACAAATTTACTTGGAACGGCAGGTAGATACCGCACAAAGGAAGGTATGGTGGACTCATATGGAATAACTTTGGGGTTTAAGGGATTGGATGCACAAGCAGTATTCCCGCTTAGTACAAGTTAAGGCTAGCAAAGACTGCGAAGCGACCAACTAGAGAGCGACAACAGTCATGAACATGCATTAAAATTAATAAACATTGAATACAAGCATGAGTAGGATATAATCCACCATGAACATAAATATCGTGAATGCTATGTTGATTTGTTTCAACTACATGCATGAACATGTGCCAAGTCAAGTCACTTAAATCATTCAAAGGAGGATACCACCCCATCATACCACATCACAACCATTTTAATAGCATGTTGGCACGCAAGGTAAATCATTATAACTCATAGCTAATCAAGCATGGCATGATCAACTATGATCTATAATTGTCATTGCAAACATGTTTATTCATAATAAGCTGAATGGAGAACAATGAACTCATCTTATTTATAAAACAAAAGAGGTCGAGTTCATACCAGCTTTTCTCATCTTAGTCAGTTCATCATATATCATCATAATTGCCTTTCACTTGCACGACCGAATGATGTGAATAATAATAAGAGTGCACGTGCATTGGACTAAGCTGGAATCTGTGAGCATTCAATGAACAGGAGAAGACAAGGAAATATGGGCTCTTGGTTAAATCAACAATGATGCATATAAGAGCCACTTCAAAAATTTAATCATGGTCTTCTCCTACTGACCCCCAAAGAAAAGAAAAGAAATAAAAACTATTTACACGGGAAAGCTCCCAACAAGCAAAAGAAGAACGGGAAATATTTTTGGGTTTTCTTTTTAATTACTACAGCAAAGAAATAAACTACTACTATTTTTTTGTTTTTCTTAAGGTTTATTAAACACACAAGAAGAAAGCAGGAAAAAGAAAATAAACTAGCATGGATATTACAGTGAAAGAGTATGAGCACCGACATCTAGCAATGAGTGTGTGTGAACATAAATGTAATGTCGGTGAGAAATACGTACTCCCCCAAGCTTAGGATTTTGGCCTAAGTTGGTCTATTGCCAGGGATAGCCTGGCGGATACCCGTAGGTGTAGCTGGGGTCATACTGTGATGAAGAGGACTCTGACTGCCACTGGCTGGCAACCGCCTCCGGATCCCAAGAATAAACAGACTGTCGTGGAGGCTCATCTTGTGGTTCCGGTTCCGGGGCTGGTGCAGGATTCCGATAGGCTTGAACGGCCGCCCACGGAACGAGGTGAGGACCTGCAGACAAGTTAAACAAAGAAGGAGCAGGCAAAGTAATAGTCTCAGGGTGATGTTTATCAAAGTACAATTTATATTTGAGCTCCCCTTCACGACTCTTAACAGTAAAATCATGTGCTAGCATACTCTTATAATCTAAATAAGCACTGGGCAACGATGTTTCTTCTTTATCCAAATGCCTAATAGGTATGCTAAAGTATTCAGCTAGGCATGAAGCATAAATGCCTCCAAAGATGGGGCCCTTAGTATGGTTCAGACTTAACCGTCTAGCAACAATTCCACCCATACTAACAGAGTTATTGCCATATGAACCATGGAACAAAATGATAATATCAGGAACACTAAGGTTTCCACAGTTCCCGCGACCAATCAAGCAACGACTAGCAAATAAGGCAAAGTAGCGTAAAACAGGAAAATGTATGCTAGTAATTCTTGCATCAGAAACCTTCCTGGTTTCTCCAACAGTGATAGTGTTAATAAAAGCTTCTACTTCATTACGGTGTGCTTCATCCAAGGTACCCTCAAAGGGTATTTTGCAAACCTCGCAAAATTCAGCTAAGGGCATCTTCTTAACAACTTCATATAAATGAAACTCGACTGATGGAGGTGATTCCTTAGGGAAAAAGTAGAAGTTTTGCACAAAAGTATTTGTGAGTAAGGGATACTGATGACGTTGGTCGCGGAGGAAGTTGGTGAGGCCAGCATTCTCAATCAATAAATAAAAATCCTCATAGATTCCGGCTCTCCTCAAGAAGTCATCGGAAGGCCATTCAGACGGCCGGACCTCCGCGGTACGAGGCAAATTATATTTGGGCTTCTGCTCTTCTTCCTTTTGTTTTGCCTTGAAGCTTGACTCGGCAGGCCCCTCAAAAGTCTCTTAATTATTTTCTGAAATAATCTGAAATTTTTAGTAACTTCAAATAAAAGTGAACCAACTTCAGTAAAATTGATAGCAACTACTCCTACAAGTGCCTAGAGCCTATATCAAGCATTAGAACTACTTGGAACCATATAAATTTGACATGCAAGCTCAAGAACATGGTCACCTATGCAGCACAAATTTGCAAAGAATAAAGCACTAGAACAAAAACTAATTGGACCAATGGAGGAGTCACATACCAAGGAACAATCTCCCCAAGCAGTTTTGCGAGAGGTGCTTTGAGCAAGGAGATCGAAAATCACAGCAAAAGTGGCTGGAACTCGTGCTTGAGTTGGTTTTTCGGGTTTGTGTGAGGCAGAGGAAGAAGATCAGTGCAGAGATAAGTGGAGGAGGGCCACCGTGGGCCCACGAGGCAGGGGGCGCGCCCAGGGGGGTAGGGCGCGCCCTCCACCCTCGTGGCCAGGTGGCAGCTCCCCCCGTGGTGATTTTTGCACTAAAAATCCTCAAATATTCCCGAAAAAATCATATTAAATTGGCATGGCATTCTGAGGACTTTTATTTTTGGAGTATTTTTATATTGCACGGATAAGTCAGGAGACAGACAAAAAAAATACTATTTTACTTTATTTCTACTAAATAACAGGAAATATAAAGAGGGTACAGAAGGTTGTGCTTCTAGTTTCATCCATCTCATGCTCGTCAAAAGGAATCCACCAACAAGGTTGATCAGGTCTTGTTAACAAACTCATTCCGCCTAACATGGAACCGGAGAAATTTCGAATAACACTAGGTTACCTCGGCGGGGATATGGACATCCCCAATAATAAGTATATCATATTTCTTCTTGATAGTAGGGAGAGAAAATTCAAAACCTCCGAATATAATCAATGGGATTTTTCCAATAGAGTTGATACTATGAACTTAACGTTGTTTCCTCGGGAAGTGTACCGTGTGATCATTACCATTAACATGAAAAGTTACATTGCCTTTGTTGCAATCAATAACAGCCCCTGCAGTATTCAGAAAAGGTCTTCCAAGAATAATAGACATACTATCGTCCTCGGGAATATCAAGAATAACAAAGTCCGTTAAAATAGTAACGCTTTGCAACCACAACAGGCACATCCTCACAAATACCGACAGGTATAGCAGTTGATTTATCATCCATTTGCAAAGATATTTCAGTAGGTGTCAACTTATTCAAGTCAAGTCTACGATATAAAGAGAGAGGCATAACGCTAACACCGGTTCCAAGATCACATAAAGCAGTTTTAACATCATTTCTCTTAATGGAGCATGGTATAGTAGGTACTCCTGGATCTCCAAGTTTCTTTGGTATTCCACCCTTAAAAGTATAATTAGCAAGCATGGTGGAAATTTCAGCTTCCGGTATCTTTCTTTTATTTGTAACAATATCTTTCATATATTTGGCATAAGGCTGCATTTTGAGCATATCAGTCAATCGCATACGCAAAAAGATGGGTCTATTCATTTCAGCAAAGCGCTCAAAATCCTCATCGTCCTTTTTTTGGATGGTTTGGGAGGAAAAGGCATGGGTTTCTGAACCCATGGTTCTCTTTCTTTACCATGTTTCCTAGCAACGAAGTCTCTTTTATCATAACGTTGATTCTTTGATTGTGGGTTATCAAGATCAACAGCAGGTTCAACTTCTAGATCATTATCATTACTAGGTTGAGCATCATCATGAACATCATCATTAACATTTTCACTAGGTTCATGTTCATTACCAAATTGTGTTTCAAAGATCGGACATAGAGATATCATTTGGATTCTCAGGTGGTTCAACAATAGGTTCACTAGAAGTTTGCAAAGTCCTATCATTTTTATTTTTCTTCCTTTTAGAAGAACTAGGTACATCAATATTATTTCTCTGAGAATCTTGCTCGATTCTCTTAGGGTGGCCTTCAGATACAAAGGTTCTGAGTCATTCTACCAGTTCTAGTAGCCACTCTAACAGCATAATCATTTTTCTTACTATTCATTTCATCAAGCACTTCTTTTTTAGCTTTAAGTACTTGCTCTACTTGAGTGGTAACCATAGAAGCATGTTTGTTAACAAGTTTAAGTTCACCTCTAATATTAGCCATATAATCACCCAAGCATTTAATCATATAAGCATCTTGTTTTAATTGTCTACCAAAATAAGCATTAAAGTCATCTGGCTTAAACATAAAGTTATCGAACTCATCCAAGCACTGACTAGCAATTTTAGTAGGAGGGACTTCAGCATTATCATATCTGTAGGGAGAATTTATCTTTACTACCTGTGTCGGGTTATCGGGATTAGGAGGTTCTTCAATAAGTAATGGATCGATATCATAAGTTTCCTCAACAGGCGGTAGATTAAGACCATGTACTTCTCCAATAGGAGGTAAATTCTTAACATCTTCAGCTTTAATACCTTTTTCTTTCATAGATTTCTTTGCCTCTTGCATACCTTCAGATCGAGAAATAGAACACCTCTCTTCTTCGGAGTTGGTTTAGGAATAGGCTCGATTGGCTCTGGAACTGGCTTAGGAGGTGCCCAATTATTTTCATTTGTCAACATATTATTCAATAGAATTTCAGCTTCATCCGGTGTTCTTTCCCTGAAAAGAGAACCAGCACAACTATCCAGGTAACCTCTGGAAGCATCGGTTAGTCCATTATAAAAGATATCAAGTATTTCAGGTTTCTTAAGAGGATGATCAGGCAAAGAATTAAGTAACTTGAGAAGCCTCCCCAAAGCTTGTGGGAGACTCTCTTCTTTAATTTGCATGAAGTTGTATATTTCCTTCAAAGCAGCTTGTTTCTTATGAGCAGGGAAATATTTAGCGGAGAAGTAATAAATCATATCCTGGGACTACACACACAACCATGATCAAGAGAATTAAACCATATCTTAGCATCACCCTTTAATGGGAACAGAAATATTTTGAGTATATAAAAGTAACGCGATCTCTCATCATTGGTAAACAGGGCGGCTATATCATTTAACTTAGTAAGATGTGCCACAACAGTTTCAGATTCATAGCCATAAAAAGGATCAGATTCGACCAAAGTAATTATATCTGGATCAACAGAAAATTCATAATCCTTATCGGGAACACAAATAGGTGAAGTAGCAAAAGCAGGGTCAGGTTCCATTCTATCTCTAAGAGATTCTTTACTCCATTTAACTAGCAGCCTCTTAAGTTCATATCTATCTCTACAAGCAAAAATAGCTGCAGAAGATTCCATATCAAAAACATAACCCTCAGGAATAACAGGCATATTTTCATCATCACTCTCATCATCGTATTCATATTCAATAATTTCTTTCTCTCCAGCCCTAGCAATTTGTTCATATAGAAATTCACCAAGGGGCACAGTAGTATCAAGCATAGAGGTAGTTTCATCATCAATAACATGCGACATATCGGAACGAATAGCAGAAGCAGGTTTAGGTGTCGCTAGCTTACTCATAACAGAAGGTGAATCAAGTGCAGAGCTAGATGGCAGTTCCTTACCTCCCCTCGTAGTTGAGGGAAATTTTTTTGTCTTAGCGTCTTTCAAGTTCTTCATAGTGTTCAGCAGATATAAATCCCAAGTGACTCAAAGAATAGAGCTATGCTCCCCGTCAACGGCGCCAGAAAAAGGTCTTGATAACCCACAAGTGTAGGGGATTGCAACAGTTTTCGAGGGTAGAGTATTCAACCCAAATTTATTGATTCGACACAAGGGGAGCCAAAGAATATTCTCAAGTATTAGCAGCTGAGTTGTCAATTCAACCACACCTGGAAACTTAGTATCTGCAGCAAAGTGTTTAGTAGCAAAGTAATATGATAGTGGTGGTAACGGTAACAAAAGTAAAGACAGCAAAAGTAATGTTTTTGGTATTTTGTCGTGATTGTAACAAGAGTAACGGAAAAGTAAATAAGCGAGAACCAGTATATGGAAAGCTCGTAGGCACCGGATCAGTGATGGATAATTATGCCGGATGCGGTTCGTCATGTAACAATCATAACATAGGGTGACACAGAACTAGCTCCAATTCATCAATGTAATGTAGGCATGTATTCTGAATATAGTCATACATGCTTATGGAAAAG
Organism: Aegilops bicornis; assembly: GCA_021605145.1. Classification (NCBI taxonomy): domain Eukaryota; kingdom Viridiplantae; phylum Streptophyta; class Magnoliopsida; order Poales; family Poaceae; genus Aegilops; species Aegilops bicornis. The sequence goes on along the minus strand of CM038674.1, from coordinate 70,649,201 downwards.
AACTTGCATGAACTCTGTTGTCCTACCCTCCCGTGGCAGCGGGGTCCTAATGGAAACTAAGGGATATTAAGGCCTCCTTTTAATAGAGAACCGGAACAAAGCATTAGCACATAGTGAATACATGAACTCCTCAAACTATGGTCATCACCGAGAAGTATCCCGATTATTGTCACTTGGGGTTGTCGGATCATAACACACAATAGGTGACTATAGACTTGCAAGATAGGATCAAGAACACACATATATTCATGAAAACATAATAGGTTCAGATCTGAATTCATGGCACTCGGGCCCTAGTGACAAGCATTAAACATAGCAAAGTCATAGCAACATCAATCTCGTAACATAGTGGATACTAGGGATCAAACCCTAACAAAACTAACTCGATTACATGATAAATCTCATCCAACCCATCACCATCCAGCAAGCCTACGATGGAATTACTCACGCACGGCGGTGAGCATCATGAAATTGGTGATGGAGGATGGTTGATGATGACGACGGCGATGAATTCCCCTCTCCGGAGCCCCGAACAGACTCCAGATCAGCCCTCCCGAGAGAGATAAGGGCTCTGCGGCGGCTCCGTATCGTAAAACGCGATGATTTCTTCTCTCTGATTTTTTCTCCCCGAAATCCAATATATAGAGTTGGAGTTGGCATCGGAGGGTCTCCAGGGGGCCCACGAGGTAAGGGGGCGTGCCCAGGAGGGGGGGGGGCGCACCCCCACCCTCGTGGACAGGGTGTGGGCCCCTGGTCTTCATCTTTGGCGAGGATTTTTTATTATTTTTTATAAGACATCCCGTGGAGTTTCAGGTCATTCCGAGAACTTTTGTTTTCTGCACATAAAACAACATCATGGCAATTCAGCTGAAAACAGCGTCAGTCCGGATTAGTTCCATTCAAATCATACAAGTTAGAGTGCAAAACAAGGGCAAAAGTGTTTGGAAAAGTAGATACGACGGAGACGTATCAAGTTACAGTAGGCGCATTGATGAACCGGCTGTGTCGAGCAGTGCGAGGAACCGTAACCCGCCTCGAGGACATAACCCGGCGGGTGGTGGTGCTAATGCTCATGATGTGGTGGATCATGGTAGGGCACGTCGAGAAGCCAAGTTAGCGGCGCAGTATGCGGCCCGTCAGCTTACTCCGCTTCGTCCAACAACTTCGGTGGAACCAGGAGTTACCTCCAGTTCTTTTGGGGGTACCGTGTCTCACTCCGGCTCAACATAATGTACGGCTGCCCAAGGATTTCAAGGGTCCATGTAAGGTGCCCAATTACACTGCCGACTTACCCCCTGAGTCATGGAACGAAAGTTATGAGATGGCGATGGAGATGCTGGATGTGGATGATGCGGCATGTGCTAAATACTTCACCATGCTGTTGGAGGGAACGGCTCGCACTTGGCTGAAAAATTTGCCAGCTAACTCCATTGGGTAATGGGCCGTGTTAAAAAGCCGGTTTATCCAGAATTTCAAAGACACGTGCAAGAAGCCCATGCCAATTGTGGATTTAGCTGCCTGTGTCAAGGAGGAAGGAGAATCGACAACCCATTGGGTGCGCCGGGTTTCAGAAATTTTGCATTTTTTTTGATTGTACACAGTAGGGCAAAACCCCACTGCAATTTTTATTAATATAATAAGAATAAAAAGTGAGTTCAAAAATACAAGGCTTGAGATAAGCCCCAGAGAAGGAAAACTAGCCTAAAAAAGGCTAGAAAAATAAAAATAAAAAAACTAAATAAACTAAAAAGACTAATTACAGGACAAGGGAGTCCAACCAGGAAAAGAAAGTAGCTGAAAACTTCTCCTTAATTCTGAATTTGAGCAGGTGTAGTTCTGAGAGGAAGATGAACTTCCATCTGTCAATGCTGGTTGGAATGTTATTGAAAATCTTATCATTCCTGACTATCCAAATGGCCCAAGATGCAATGATAATGATCTCCATGGAAAAAGGTTGATGAATGGTGCTCCTTAAGTCTGGAATGGCTTCCATGATGGAGTGGTTCCTTTGTCTGTTAGGGTAGAGAATATCCCAGCAAGCAGAAGCAAAAGGGCAGGTCCAAAAGAGGTGTTGAAGCGTTTCTTCCTGCTGGAAGTTGAGAGTAGCACAATTATAGTTTTCAAGATGAAAAGTTTTCCTTCGAAGCAGATTCCTGGTATTGAGTCTATCATGAAGAAGTCTCCAAAAGAAGACCTTGTGTTTTGGCTGAGCAGAACATTTCAAAAACCAGTTGAACTGTGTTGGCACAATTTTTACACCTATCAAAATTTTGTATGCTTTAGCCACTGAAAAAATATTATTACCCCACACATACCTCCAAGTATCCAAGTGCTCATTGGATGCAGATCTTCTGAGGGTGTCACAAATCTCTTCCATCAGCTCAAATTCCAGAAAAGCCTCCAGTCAAGTGGTAGGTGAAATAAATCTTCCAAATATTCGAACATAAGAACATTTTGCACCGAAAGGTTGTGATCTCGACAAAGGAGTAAAGATGAGGGAATAATTGATTCAAGCAAGTAGTGTGCGGAGGTCGCACCAAAACAGAGCAGATTTTCCATCACCTATTGTGCATCTTGCCATGGATTTGTAACTATCAATGAGCCTCAAGTTACATTTCCACCGTAAAGACCCTTCCCATTTTTGTCCTGGTAGGATGCCATTGTCATAATAAGCCTCCCAAATGAGATTGACCCATGGGATGTTATCTCTATTGTAGAACTTGTGGAGGTTTTTGAGCAGCAGGGCTTGGTTTTGAACAAAGATGTTCAAAACACCAAGGCCACCTTGAATTTTGGGCCTACAAACAGTGGACCAAGCTACCAAAGCTGGTCCGTGATCCTCCAAATCTGGTCCCCTCCAAAGACAATGCCTCAAGTATTTGTTAACCTGGTTTTTGATAGTTATAGGAACATCAAGGCAGCCCATGAAGTATATAATAAGTGAATTTAGCACTGACTTGACCAGCAGTAACCTTCCAGCAAGAGACATAAAAGAAGATAGGCCCACCAGTTTATTTGCAATTCTGCTCACTAAAGGCAAACACTGCTCCTTTGTTGGCTTTTGAAGCCCTAAAGGCATGCCCAGGTAAGTGAAGGGGAATGATCCTTTCAAACAATTTAATGTACCAGTCAAAATTTCCAATTTTTCATCACTCACATTGATTGGTATCAGATTTGATTTGCTATAGTTGACCTTTAATCCAGTAGCATCTTCAAATGTGTGAAGAAGGGCTTTAAGACAATGGAGTTGTGGGGCATCAGCTTGCATGAGAATCAGGGTTTCATCTGCATACTGAACTATGGGAAAATCTGGACATGACTGTACTTGCAAAGGTGGAGTGAGAAGACCCAAGTTCATTGCTTCATTCATGATTGACTGAAGGAGGTCTGCAGCCAACACAAAAAGAAGGGGAGAGAGAGGATTCCCTTGTCTTACACCTCTCAGGCAATAAAACTTTTTCCCAGGAATGCTATTGAGAAGCACTTGTGATGAAGCAGAAGTAAATAGCATTTTAATAGAAATTTTGCATTCATCGGACCGCATCAACACGGATACAACAGTTTTAACATTGGAGGGCAATTGCCGGTCCACGCCTCTGAAGCTGAAGTTGGGACGCCTCAAGCATCACTGCAATGACATGGGTACGCTTATGGCAGCTCTGGTTCAGTATGCCGACTCCGATAGTACCAAGGACCCTGAGTCTGAGGATGAAAAGCCGGGAAAGGGAAAGAAGAGTGGAAACACCAAAGGGAAGCAGCATAACCCGGCAGGCCATGGTAACAACGGTAAGCGTAAAAAGCGGATAACAGATTAGATTTTGTCGCTAACACCAACACGCAGAATAATGGTCAGCGTCGTAAGGGTAAACTGCCCCTGCGAGGTGGAGGTTCAGGTGTCAATCCTGAGCGCCTATTAAATCAGCCTTGCCCAAGGCACGAGACGAAAGAAAGGCCGGCTATGCACCTTTGTAAGGATTTCTTTATCATGCGGGAGTTCAAAAATTCGGATCTTTTCCGATACGATCATGGACCGTCCGGTGGTTCAGGGCCCGGTTCTCATGGGTCGGGTTATGGTGGAGGCAGTTCTGGCTCAGGATTTCAAAGTAATCAAAGCGGGTATGGCAATCAGGGTAGTCAGGGCAACTAGGGTGGTTATAATTAATCATCAGGGGAGTCAGCAGCAGCAACAGTCGGGTTACCAGAGCAACCCGAAGCAGTTGAATAGTGGGCAGCATCATGTCTTCACCACTAGCCTGTGCAAGCGCGATCGGAAGCTTCATAAAAGGGCAGTAAACTCCGTTGAACCGGCGGTGCCCCATTATTTGCGCTGGTCTGAATAGCCCATTGTGTGGAGTCGAGAGGATCACCCGCCCCGGGTTGATAATCCGGGTCATCTGGCGTTGGTGGCGGCGCCTCAGGTTGGAGGGTATAAATTCACCAAGGTACTCATGGATGGAGGGAGCAGCATCAATATCCATTATTATGAAACCTTCCGTCGCATGGGGTTGACAGATAAAAACCTTAAACCGTCGAACACTGTTTTCCATGGTGTGGTGTCTCGTAAATCGGCATACCCAGTTGGTAAGATAGCTCTGGAGGTTGCTTTTGGAGATGAGCATGATTCAAGATCAGAGACCTTGACTTTTCAAGTGGTAAAAATCAAGAGCCCGTATGATGCCCTGTTTGGACGGCCGGCTTATGCTAAGTTCATGGCAAGGCCCTGTTATGTTTATCTACAACTCAAGATGCCGGGTCATAAGGGGACCATCATGGAAGGCAAGCTTGGCGATACGGATATGTAGATCTCCTACCATTGTAACCGACTCTGTGTAACCCTAACCCTATTTGGTGCCTATATAAACTGGAGGGTTTTAGTCCGTAGGAGAAACAACAATCATACCATAGGCTAGCTTCTAGGGTTTAGCCTCTCTGATCTCGTGGTAGATCAACTCTTGTACTACCCATATCATCAATGTTAATCAAGCAGGAGTAGGGTTTTACCTCCATCGAGAGGGCCCGCACCTGGGTAAAAACATTGTGTCTGTAACACCCCAAAAAAAAATTTAGCCAAGTTTTAAATATTAAAATTTTGCCAGGAGTTTTAAAATTTTTATTTCTATTGATTTTAGAACTCTTCTTTTAATATTATGGTGTCTTTTCCATGTGGAGCTTTCCAAAACATATTGGACTTTTATGCTCTCTGTAAAAAAAATTCTTAATCAGTAGATTTATTTATTAAATTACTTCACCCTGAGCTTTATTCATTAAAATGAATTGTTTTAAATTTTGGAGCTCTTTTTGAACTACAATCATTTGATAGAATCACTTAAAATTCCAACCAAAATTGGGAGATGTCATGTGATGTCTCTAAATCACTTGTGTGCATTAATATAATTATTTCATTGCTTATTTTGAGTTTTACACCTGTTTTTCAAATCTGGTCCAGTGGACACTTTTGCACTACAACCCAATTAAATATTTCCCTAGAACCTCCACCAAAATTTTGGGATGTCAGTGGTAGCATGCCATCCAACTTTATGAAAAAAACTAGTGTTGTTCTTTGGAAAAATTGAGTGAATCATCCTCATCTTCATTCTGGTGCCATTTGGTGATTTGTACTGCAACCATCTCCTAACTTGCTTCTTTATCCATAATTCCTTTTCCTACTTATAGTCCTCCTTGCCAAACCCTTAAGTCCGTAAGAGTGGACCCTTTGGAAGATTTCTGGTTCATGAAACAAAGGCCATTCACTTTCTCGCCCAGAATCAAGTTTTGCATAACTTGCACTAACAAGTTTCGCTTTTGTCAAACTAACTTCACCACCCCTTATCCATCCAAAGAGACACCGATCTGGAAAATTTGGCCACTCCAAGAAATGCCAAAGTGCCCTTGGCATTTTGTCAAACACCTTTTGGGCATGATCAGTTTTGACATGAATCTTTGTTTGCACTGTGGACTTGATCCCCTGGCCAAACCAGCATGTCAAATAGTTTTGCCTTAGACTATAACCACACCCCGCTAACTCTCTTGTGGTTTGGAGCCCCCTACCATGCCATGGCATTTCGTCGAGCACGTTCCGTGCGTGCTCTGGGCGCGAGCAGAGCATCGCCAGATTGCACGTGCGCCCGAGCCGACGCGTCGCGCCCCTGGTTCGCCACCGCCCTGCAGAGCAACGCCACTCGCTTGGCTTCTCGCCGCGTCGGGCCAAGAGCCCCGACCGCCTCCTCGCCCCCTGCAGCATAGCCAGCAAGCCGCTTGGCGGCACGCCCGCGGCCGCATCCGCCACAGCCATGGGCAGCACCGTCCAAACCACCACAATAAGGCCAGCCTCCTTTGACAGTTTAGTAGTAAATCGTTAGCCCACAGAGCTAGCCAGCCACCGCCACGCCACCTGCATGTAGAGGCGGTTCGCCGCCGTTCTTATCTCCGGCCACCTCGGACCGACCTAGCCATGCTATATAAGGAAGCCCCGAGCGTCTCCGAGCCCTCAGGTAACCTCACGCCGTCTCACTAGCGCCCCCATCGCCACCAATTGAAGGGGAGCAGGTCATCTTCAACCTCTCCGGTCAGTTCGGCCACCGCTGCCTCCCGGCTCCGTTCGGGGCAACCAGGACCTCCCTCTCTCCACTCTCTTCACCATAAACCCTCTCTTCCTCTCGTGAACTCCTCCCCCTGCTCAGTTTGGATCGGGAACCACCGCGACCCCAAAACCACTTCGCCCCCGAAGCTTTCCTCCGTCGCTGAGCTCGCCGCCGGCGATTTCCTCTACCTCCGACGACCCTGCGACCACCGGAAGGACCTCCTAGGAGCAGCGGATCTATCCCTGCATTCGGATGCCCGCGAAGAACCGCCGTTCGCCGGCGACGATCGCCGGACGTCCCGCCTCTGCTCGGGCAGAGAAGAGGAGGGAGTGGGGACTAGTCAAACCTGACTAGTGGGCCCCTGGACCCACTGTCAGTGACACCCCGCGCGTCCACGCTGGATAAGTGGAGGCGTAATTTCAAAATACGCCTTCGACGTGGTCAGTAATCGAAACGTTTTTCTGTTTTCTGTTTTATTTTAAAATCAGATTTTGACCAGAACTTTGACTGTCTATAACTTTTTAAATACAACTCCAAATGAATAGATTCCTTTTCCTACCTCTCTCAAATATTGTCTAGTTTATTTTAAGATTTATTTGAAAAAATTTCAAAACAACTTTTTGTTCTGTTTTGATTTTATGTAATAATTCATATATATTCCTTTAAATAGGATTTTTGAAGATTTCAAGATGTGTTGGAATGCACCCTGCCTTCCCATGACCTGAAGGCAAGCATTCTGAACCCTGGTGTAATTTCTGTGTGTGTTGCTTGGCACGGTGACAACACCACCCCGACACGAGCATACGTCATTTTATGTGCGGACGAGTTCCTACTCATGAGTGCATGTTAATGAATTTCATGCAAATGGAGTTGATATGATTGTGATATGAATCACCGTCATATGCCTTTCATGCATACCGGGAGGAAAGCCGGGAAGGCCTTTGTCTTGGGTAGACACGGTCTTGTCCCTAGTCCTCCGTCGAGACGGTCGTGTCCGGTATGCATGAGGGGGTATGTCGCGTGGTGTTTCTATCTGTTGTTTGAAGTATATGCATTGTTATACTAATCTTGAAGGGAATCTTGCAACCTCCTGAGTCGACCATAGATTGAGTCTTGTGCCAGTAACCCCCATACTTGCTTCGTACTACCACTCGTCTCTAGAACAAGTAGGGTACGGTTCAGTAAGTTGTCAACCCTTTCCTAGCACACACCGCATGTAGAGGCCGTGGTGGAAGATACTGGAGGCATCCGTAGTCATGCCACCGGTCCGGGAGCATGGGTGTTTCAGTTGTAGCCGAAAGGGGTAGCTCCCCAATTTATGCCAAGTATAAATTTTGTGATCCCATGTTACGTCGAGGTTGTAGCCTCCCCACTTAGAGTTTTGCTTGACAAGTGTCGTGGGTGATTCCAGACACAGGTGAGTTAAGCTGGTGTGTGCAAGTTAGGTGTGTTTTCAACAAAAAGACCGTAGACGGAGTTAGTCCCAATGGACTAAAGGAATCCGTTACTTGTGGGTAAAGAGTACACCCTCTGCAGAGATTAAACCTATTCGAATAGCCGTGTCCATGGTTAAGGATTACCATCTGGGATGGGTCAGTGTCGGTCTTAGTGTCGGTCTTCGGAGGTGAAACTGTTAACTGGAACCACAACTCGTGACTTGTGATAATTATGATTATTATTATTATTGTTGACTAACCCGTGATGTTATTGGTATTATCGAATATCCCTGGGATGGTTCTACCTCCTGGATATTTACTGTGATTTCTTCTAAAGCCCTTTATGTGGTGTCGCTCAGACGCCCGACAGCGGCATTGTTTTGTGTTTATTTATAAGCCCTTTATGTGGTGTCGCTCAGACGCCTGACTGTGGCATTTCTTTTAAAGCCCTTTATGTGGTGTCGCTAAGACGCCCGACTGTGGCATTTATTTTACAGCCCTTTATGTGGTGTCGCTAAGACGCCCGACTGTGGCATGCTTGTTATTATTTTCATAACCTTAATACTACTGCGTATTGCATATTCATAAATAACATGCTTGCATGCATCAGAATTTTTATTTATCTTTTGTGACTGACGTCATGAGCATGAAATATTTTCAGCACATCATTGTTATATTATACCTGTGTTCATAATGTTTGCGAGTACATTCAAAGTACTCACTGGCTTGTCCCTGGCTACTGTCTTGGCCAGATTTTTTCCGCGGAGAGGAGCGACCATGGCGACAGTCCTGGAACCTAACCAACGGTGATAGCAGCCCCGCGAAGATAGGAGTTAAACTGGTCAGCTGTTCCTGTGGGAATTGGAGTCCCATAGACACTGATGATCCATAAACCGCTTCCGCCATCAACCATTAGAAACCATTTGTTGTACTCACAGACCAGAATGGTCTTGTACTACATATATTGTATTTTGCTTGGAATTTCTGTATCAAGTTGGTGTTTCATCAGCTAACAGTAATCCTGGGGCTGATGAGCACAAGGGCCATTTTCCTGGGATTAACATCTGGAGAATCGGTCGCCACAGACTTGGTATCAGAGCCAGGCTGACCATTGGCTAATCCTATCTTAGCCAGGTCAATAAACTTAGGCTAACAACCCACCAAGCCATAACCAAAACCACAGCCAAGCTTCTCGCACAAGATAGCCACACAGTGACCCGACGCCTTTTGGCAGTCGGTGCCCAACCTATGCACCTAGCCGTCTATCGCGCACCAGTGACCAGCAACCAAGGTGTCTCATTCGCAAGCATGCGAAGGAAGACTCCGTCCCTTTTTTTCTATAAAAAGGGCACGCTAGCCCCAACCCAGCACAGCACAGCCTTTTCCCCAAACCAAGCCACAATGCCTGGTCCTGTCGTGCACAACGAGACCACAGCAACCAACCTTGGAGGCTTTGTGACCATACTCGCAAACCTCACTCGCCGTGCCTATGCGTTAGAAGAGCCACCTGAATATGTTGTGTACCAAGGACCCCTGAGCGGTGAGAGCCACACCTGGGCCACGGTACACATCTACGGTAGAGGTCTAGCGCCCGAGCGCCCCTACAGGTTCACCGGAAGAACAACTTCCTTTGAGCCACAAGCCATCCAACTAGCTGCTCGAGAATCTATAGTTCATCTCAGGCACCTGTCGCCCAGAGTTAATTGTCGCTCGTTCCACTACTACCCCAGGCGTGAAGGGTATGGTAGACCACCCCAAGTTGCCAACGGAGATCACGAGACGGATCCTGCATTGCTGCACCTAGTGCGCTATGTAAGTGCACTAGAGGAACTGTTCGATCAAATCACCATTGATCTGGTCGCAACTCGTGGAGAGCTGGTTCGTCGAGCCCCAGCGAGAGAGGAGATCGAGCCCAACGCCGACGACCCAGTCGTGCTGTTTGGACACCCGATCGAGACCCTGAGGTCAGCCCCAGCCGTTAGCCAAGGTGCTTTGATGACCCCATAAGTGCTTCGCCGCCTCCTGGGAGCACACTCCAACGGGGTTGTGGTCAACAATCCCCGCGATGGTCATCATCACTACCCCGAGCCTGCAGCCCCTCAGCCCTCTCCAGCTAATTCCGACGGTGAGAACCGTGGAGAAGCCTCGACATCCACAAGGGACGCCCGCGTGGATGTAAACGAAGTAGACTAAGTCTCTCGAGTAGTGGCGAGTCCCAGTGTATCCTCACTTTGTAATCCTGTGATCCCTTAAATTAATGCAGCCTGTCATCGTGCCTCTGTTTTATATAGTAGTCTTGCATGGATGTATTAGCATGCAGTGTGATTTCTCTATCCTTGGCGCAGCCACCAAAAACCGCCCCGACAACACCCACAGTGATACGTCACTTTAGTAAGATGTGTGTACCTGTGGTTGACCCCGAGCTGTGTCGGCCAATTCTTTACTTTTTACCATGGTAAATGAGCCAGCCACGGTGCTATAAAAAGGGCCACCGAATGACCTTGCCAAGCACCCCTCACCTTGTGCACCATCCTCACAACCATTTCTTGCCATGCCGAGCCCCATTATCTATCTGAGAACTCCAGATGCAACCCCGGGTAGTTTTGTCAAGATATTGTGGGATTTTACCCGCAGTACCATGGGCGCTACCCAGCCACCCCAGTACGAGCTGTTCAAATCGAGGATCACCCCTTCCACCTCAAGATATTGGGCAGCCGTGCACATCCCGCCCGTAAACCCAAACCAAGATCCAACGGAGGTCTCCTTCGTAGGGAAATCTATGCCAACCCCGCATATGGCCGTAGAAGCTGCGGCGTACGAAGCGCTCGCTCGCCTTCGATTCGCGGTACCCTATGCCAGCGAACAAGGGTACTATTATTTTTGAGCCGTCTTTGCACCGGAGGAGTAACATCTTTTCAGTGGACGTATTGAGAGACCCAGTCTTGGCCAACCTCGTCCAATACGTCATCGCTCAAGAACGTTTAACCCAACATGTGATGGGTTATCTAAAGAGCCTCGCGGACTTAAATCCTCAGATCGCCATCGGCAGATCACTGAGGCCCGACCAGGAGAGACACATTCATCGTCTGGTCAATCCACTCCCTCCGATAGAAGAAGAGTGTATCCCAGTACCAGAAACGTTTTCTCGAGACCCCGTCCAGTTACCGTTTTCAATTTAGATGCACCGCTGTTTTTATTATCGCAACTTTAATTTATGTGTTGTAACTTATGCTTAGTACCCCGAGTTTGACTCTAATGTATTACTGTTTTCTCTCGCGAGAAATCCTGGAGTGAGATTTCTTTTCCCTGAGTTGCCGCATCGTATATTTTCTCACTGCATAGATTATTTATTTCGCGCAGCACCACTTCAGCAGACTCACCACCACGATTACTCGAAACACATACACTGCTTGCAAAGTTTTGCAACTGTGTTGCGTCTAACTAAGCACTTTCCGACAACAGTTATCACCCGGCACACTCGACCTACTCATCGTGGTCACCGCCGCCGCGGAGAGCCAGCAACCGAACAGCGGCATCCCGACGATCATCGAGGATCATCGCGCACAGGAGCACGGAGAGCCCCAGCACCGCTGCTAGCCCTCCGCACAGCAGGATCACTTACCAGTCCGACACCACCTCCGCCAGTAGCGCCTCGTCTCGAGCTCCAGCCAGTGTAAACAGAGGAGAAGGAGAGAGAAGGAGGAGCGAGGCCAGGTGTGAGGGAGAAGAGGAGAACTCCGCGGTCGTTTTATAAGCCCGAGCTCGGTGTACGGTGGGCGTGGTCCACCAGCGCCGCTCGTCGCCCGACCGCCGGTGTTCGGAGGCGAATCATGAAAGCAAAGGCCGACAGCCAAGACTGCCCGCGAGGTGAGTGCACGCTGCACCGGCAGCTAGCACGCCGCACACTACCGCAGTACGGCCTAGGTGCCCTACGCGCTAGGCGTCGCCGGTGGAGGAAGCGCGGGAAAGCGCGCGGGGGAGAGGAAGAAGAGAGAACCGGAGGAAGAAGAAGAGGCTGACCGTGGGCCCGGGACCACCAGTCAGCCAGAGTGAGCACTGTGCTCTCGGGTGCGACCAGCGTATTTTAAGATTTAGAATTTATTCTAAATCTATATACGATGTAGAAATCTCTCGTTTTGCTCCTAAACATAGATTTTTCCACGCAGCGCCAGTATCCCACACTGTAGTTACTCACCACTTATTGCCCTTGCACTGTAGCCACTTTTTACCACTTGAGTAAAATAACCTTTTGAGCAGGTAAAATTATTCTGTTTACAACCCTTAGCAAATATCGAGGACGAGATTTTTCTTAAGGGGGGTAGTAATTGTAACACCCCAAAAAACAATTTAGCCAAGTTTTAAATATTAAAATTTTGCCAGGAGTTTTAAAATTTTTATTTCATTGATTTCGAACTCTTCTTTTAATATTATGGTGTCTTTTCCATGTGGAGCTTTCCAAAACATATTGGACTTCTATGCTCTCTGTATAACATTTTCTTAATCAGTAGATTTATTTATTAAATTACTTCACCCTGAGATTTATTCATTAAAATGAATTGTTTTAAATTTTGGAGCTCTTTTTGAACTACAACCATTTGATAGAATCACTTAAAATTCCAACCAAAATTTGGAGATGTCATGTGATGTCTCTAAATCACTTGTGTGCATTAATATAATTATTTCATTGCTTATTTTCAGTTTTACACCTGTTTTTCAAATCTGGTCTAGTGGACACTTTTGCACTACAGCCCAATTAAATATTTCCCTAGAACCTCCACCAAAATTTTGGGATGTCAGTGGTAGCATGCCATCCAACTTTATGCAAAAAACTAGTGTTGTTCTTTGGAAAAATTGAGTGAATCATCCTCATCTTCATTCTGGTGCCATTTGGTGATTTGTACTGCAACCATCTCCTAACTTGCTTCTTTATCCATAATTCCTTTTCCTACTTATAGTCCTCCTTGCCAAACCCTTAAGTCCGTAAGAGTGGACCCTTTGGAAGATTTCTGGTTCATGAAATAGTGCCATTCACTTTCTGCCCAGAATCAAGTTTTGCATAACTTGCACTAACAAGTTTACGCTTTTGTCACACTAACTTCTCCACCCCCTTCTCCATCCAAAGAGACACTAATCTGAAAAATTTGGCCACTCCAAGAAATGCCTAAGTGCCCTTGGCATTTTGTCAAACCCCTTTTGGGCATGATCAGTTTTGACATGAATCTTTGTTTGCACTGTGGACTTGATCCCCTCGCCAAACCAAAGCATGTCAAATAGTTTTGTTTTAGACTATAACCACATCCCGCTAACTCTCTTGTGGTTTGGAGCCCCCTACCATGCCATGGCATTTCGTCGAGCATGTTCCAGTGCTGCGGGCGCCGAGCAGAGCATCGCCAGACAGCACGCGGCCGCCGAGCCGACGCTGTCATGCGCCCGTTCGCCACCGCCTGCAGAGCCACGCCACTCGCTTGGCTTCTCGCCTGCGTCGCGCCAAGAGCCCCGACCGCGTCCTCACCCCCCTGCAGCATAGCCAGCAAGCCGCTTGGCGGCACGCCCGCGTCCGCATCTGCAACCGCCATGGGCAGCATCGTCCAAACCACCACAGCGCGCCAGATCGCCTCCTTCGACGGTGTAGTAGTCGTCGTCAGCCCACGAGCTAGCCAGCCACCGCCACGCCACCTGCAGCCGTAGAGGCGGTTCGCCGTTCTTATCTCCGCCACCTCGGACCGACCTAGCCATGCTATATAAGGAAGCCCCGAGCGTCTCCGAGCCCTCAGGTAACCTCACGCCGTCTCACTAGCGCCCCCATCGCCACCAATTGAAGGGGAGCAGGTCATCTTCAACCTCTCCGGTTAGTTCGGCCACCGCCGCCTCCCGGCTCTGTTCGGTGCAACCAGGGCCTCCCCCTCTCCACTCTCTTCACCAGAAACCCTCTCTTCCTGTTGGAGAACGTAGTAATTTCAAAAAATTTCCTACGATCACGCAAGACCATGGTGATGCATAGCAACGAGATGAGAGTGTTGTCTACGTACCCTCGTAGACCAGCAACGGAAGCGTTGACGCAACGTAGAGGAAGTAGTCGTACTCCTTCACGATCCAACCGATCCAAGTACCGAACGTCCGGCACCTCCGAGTTCTGCACACGTTCAGCTCGATGACGTCCCTCGAACTCCGATCCAGCCGAAGTGTTGAGGGAGAGTTTCACAAGACGACGGGCGTGGTGACGATGATGATGTTCCACCGGTAGCGAGGCTTCGCCTAAGCTCCGCTCTGGTATTCTCGAGGTGTAATATGGTGGAAGGGGGCACCGCACACGGCTAAGGAAAGATCTCAAGGATCAATTTTGTGTGTCATGGGGTGCCCCCTGCCCCTGTATATAAAGGAGGGAAGGGGAGGGGCTGGCCGGCCAAGGTTTGGTGCGCCAGGTGTCCTACTCCTACTAGGAGTAGGATTCCCCCAATCCTAGTCCAACTAGGTTTCCCCAAGTGGGAAGGGAGAGAGAGAGGCGCCCCTTCTCCTAGTCCTAATAGGACTAGGGAAGGGGAAGGTGACCAGCACTTGGGCCCCCTTTCCTCCTTTCCACTAAGGCCCATGTTGGCCCATTAGTATTCCGGGGTTCCGGTAACCTCCCTAAGACTTGGTAAAATTCCCAATTTCACCGGAACACTTCCGATGTCCAAACATAGACTTCCAATATATGAATCTTTATGTCTCGACCATTTCGAGACTCCTCGTCACGTCCGTGATCTCATCCGGGACTCGAACAACCTTCGGTACAGAAACATCATAAAACTCATAGTAACCTACATCGCCGAAGCGTTAAGCGTGCGGACCCTACGGGTTCGAGAACTATGTAGACATGACCGAGACACCTCTCCGGTCAATAACCAATAGCGGGACCTGGATGCCCATATTGGCTCCTACATATTCTACGAAGATCTTTATCGGTCGGACCGCGCATAACAACATACGTTGTTCCCTTTGTCATCGGTATGTTACTTGCCCGAGATTCGATCGTCGGTATCCAATACCTAGTTCAATCTCGTTTACGGCAAGTCTCTTTACTCGCTTCGTAATACATCATCTCACAACTAACACATTAGTTGCAATGCTTGCAAGGCTTATGTGATGTGCATTACCGAGAGGGCCCAGAGATACCTCTCCGAGCAATCGGAGTGACAAATCCTAATCTCGAAATATGCCAACCCAACATGTACCTTCGGAGACACCTGTAATGTACCTTTATAATCACCCGATTACGTTGTGACGTTTGGTAGCACCCAAAGTGTTCCTCGTGCAAACGGGAGTTGCATAATCTCATAGTCATAGGAACATGTATAAGTCATGAAGAAAAGCACTAGCAACAAACTATACGATCAGGTGCTATGCTAATGGAATGGGTCATGTCAATCAGATCATTCAACCAATGATGTGATCCCGTTAATCAAATAACAACTCCTTGTTCATGGTTAGGAAACACAACCATCTTTGATTAACGAGCTAGTCAAGTAGAGGCATACTAGTGACACTCTGTTGGTTTATGTATTCACACATGTATTATGTTTCCTGTTAATACAATTCTAGCATGAATAATAAACATTTATCATGATATAAGGAAATAAATAATAACTTTATTATTGCCTCTAGGGCATATTTCCTTCAGTCTCCCACTTGCACTAGAGTCAATAATCTAGGTTACACGATAATGATTCTAACACCCATGGAGTCTTGGTGCTGATCATGTTTTGCTCGTGGAAGAGGCTTAGTCAACGGTCTGCAACATTCAGATCCGTATGTATCTTGCATATCTCTATGTCTCCCACCTGGACCAAATCCCGGATGGAGTTGAAGAGTCGTTTGATGTGCTTGGGTCTCGTGTGAACTCTGGATTCCTTTGCCAAGGCAATTGCACCAAGATTGTCACAAAAGATTTTCATTGGACCCGATACACTAGGTACAACACCTAGATCGGTTATGAACTCCTTCATCCAGACTCCTTCATTAGCTGCTTCCGAAGCAGCTATGTACTCAGCTTCACATGTAGATCCCGCCATACGGCTTTGTTTGGAACTGCACCAACCGACAGCTCCTCCGCTTAATGTAAATACGTATCCGGTTTGCGATTTAGAATCGTCCGGATCAGTGTCAAAGCTTGCGTCGGCGTAACCGTTCTGACGAGTTCTTTGTCACCGCCATAAATGAGAAACATATCCTTAGTCCTTCTTAAGTACTTAAGGATGTTCTTGACCGCTGTCCGAGGATCCACTCCTGGATTACTGTGGTACCTGCCTGCCAAACTTACAGCAAGGCACACATCAGGTCCGGTACACAGCATTGCATACATGATAGAGCCTATGGCTGAAGCATAGGGAACATCTTTCATTTTCTCTCTATCTTCTGCGGTGGTCGGGCATTGAGTCTTACTCAACTTCACACCTTGTAACACCGGCAAGAACCCTTTCTTTGCTCGATCCATTTTGAACTTTTTCAAAACTTTATCAAGGTATGTGCTTTGTGAAAGTCCTATTAAGCGTCTTGATCTATCTCTATAGATCTTAATGCCCAATATGTAAGCAGCTTCACCGAGGTCTTTCATCGAAAAACTCTTATTCAAGTATCCCTTTATGCTATCCAGAAATTCTATATCATTTCCGATCAGTAATATGTCATCCACATATAATATCGTAAATGCTACAGAGCTCCCACTCACTTTCTTGTAAATACAGGCTTCTCCAAAAGTCTCAGATAAAACCAAATGCTTTGATCACACTATCAAAACGTTTATTCCAACTCCGAGAGGCTTGCACCAGTCCATAAATGGATCATTGGAGCTTGCACACTTTGTTAGCTCCTTTGGATCGACAAAACCTTCTGGTTGCATCATATACAACTCTTCTTCCGTAAATCCATTCAGAATGCAGTTTTAACATCCATTTGCCAAATTTCATAATCATAAAATGCGGCAATTGCTAACATGATTCGGACGGACTTAAGCATCGCTACGGGTGAGAAGGTCTCATCGTAGTCAATCCCTTGAACTTGTCGAAAACCTTTTGCAACAAGTCGAGCTTTATAGACAGTAACATTACCATCAGCGTCAGGTCTTCTTCTTGAAGATCCATTTATTCTCAATTGCTTGCCGATCATCGGGCAAGTCAACCAAAGTCCACACTTTGTTCTCATACATGGATCCCATCTCAGATTTCATGGCCTCAAGCCATTTTGTGGAATCTGGGCTCACCATCGCTTCTTCATAGTTCGTGAGGTTCATCATGTTCCAAAGAACATGACTTCCGAGAATAGGATTACCGTACCACCGGTGCGGATCTTGCTCTGGTTGATCTACGAGTTCTGTAGAAACTTGATCTGAAGTTTCATGATCATCATCATTAGCTTCTTCCCTATTTGGTGTAGGTGTCACAGATACTGTTTTATTTGATGTACTTATTATCAATAATGGAGTAGATACAGTTATTTCATCAAGTTCTACTTTCATCACTCTTACTTGTTTCTAGAGAATCTCCTTCTCCAATAAGTTTCCTAATTTAGCAACAAAAATCTTGCCTTGAATCTGTGATAGAAGGTGTACCCAATGATCTCCTTTGGGTATCCTATGAAGACACATTTCTCCGATTTGGGTTCGAGCTTATCAGGTTGAAGCTTTTTCACATAAGCATCGCAGCCCCAAACTTTCGTAAGCGACAACTTTGGTTTCTTGCCAAACCACAGTTCATAAGGCGTCGTCTCAACGGATTTAGATGGTGCCCTATTTAAAGTGAATGTAGCCGTCTCTAAAGCATAACCCCAAAGCGATAGCGGTAAATCAAGAAGAGACATCATAGATCGCACCATATCTAATAAAGTACGATTCTGACGTTCGGACACACCATTATGTTGTGGTGTTCCAGGTGGCGTAAGTTGCGAAACTATTCCGCATTGTTTCAAATGTAGGCCAAACTCAGAACTCAAATATTCTCCTCCACGATCAGATCGTAGAAACTTTATTTTCTTGTTACGATGATTTTCTACTTCACTCTGAAATTCTTTGAACTTTTCAAATGTTTCAGACTTGTGTTTCATTAAGTAGATATACCCATATCTGCTCAAATCATCTGTGAAGGTGAGAAAATAACGATATCCGCCACGAGCCTCAACATTCATTGGACCACATACATCGGTATGTATGATTTCCAATAAATCTGTTGCTCTCTCCATAGTTCCGGAGAATGGTGTTTTAGTCATCTTGCCCATAAGGCACGGTTACGCAAGTGCCAAGTGATTCATAATCAAGTGACTCCAACAGTCCATCAGTTTGTTGTTTCTTCATGCGCTTTACACCGATATGACCTAAACGGCAGTGCCACAAATAAGTTGCACTATCGTTATCAACTCTACATCTTTTGGCTTCAACATTATGAATATGTGTATCACTACTATCGAGATTAAGTAAAAACAAACCATTCTTCAATGGTGCATGACCATAAAAGATATTATTCATATAAATAGAACAACCATTATTCTACGATTTAAATGAATAACCGTCTCGCATCAAACAAGATCCAGATATAATGTTCATGCTCAACGCTGGTACTAAATAACAATTATTTAGGTCTAATACTAATCCCGAAGGTAGATGTAGAGGTAGCGTGCCATTGCGATCACATCGACTTTGGAACCATTTCCCACGCATCGTCACCTCGCCCTTAGCCAATCTTCGCAATCCGTAGCCCCTGTTTGAGTTGCAAATATTAGCAACAGAACCAGTATCAAATACCCAAAAGTGCTACTGCGAGTATTAGTAAGGTACACATCAATAACATGTATATCACATATACCTTTGTTAACCTTGCCATCCTTCTTATCCGCCAAATACTTGGGGCAGTTCCGCTTCCAAAGGACCAGCCCTTGCAATAGAAGCACTCGATTTCAGGCTTAGGACCAGACTTGGGTTTCTTCTCTTGATCAGCAACTTGCTTGCCGTTCTTTTTGAAGTTTCCTTTTCTTTCCTTTGCCCTTTTCTTGAAACTAGTGGTTTTGTTAACCATCAACACTTGATGCTCCTTTTGATTTCTACCTCCATGACTTTCGGCATCGCGAAGAGCTCGGGCATTGTTTTGGTCATCCCTTGCATATTATAGTTCATCACGAAGCTCTTGTAGCTTGGTGGCGATGATTGGAGAATTCTGTCAATGACGCAATCATCCGGAAGATTAACTCCCGGTTGAATCAAGTGATTGTTATATCCAGACATTATGAGTATATGCTCACTGACAGAACCGTTCTCCTCCATCTTACAGCTATAGAACTTATTGGAGACTTCATATCTCTCAATCCGGGCATTCGCTTGGAATATTAACTTCAACTCCTGGAACATCTCATATGCTCCATGGTGTTCAAAACGACGTTGAAGTCCCGGTTCTAAGCCGTAAAGCATGGCACACCGAACTATAGAGTAGTCATCAGCTTTGCTTTGCAGACGTTCACAACTTCTCGGCGCAGCCCTTGCACCAGGCACTGGCACCTAACGGTGCTTCCAGGCGTAATTCTTCCGTGCAGCAATAAGGATAATCCTCAAATTACGGACCCAGTCCGTGTAATTGCTGCCATCATCTTTCAACTTTGCTTTCTCAAGGAACGCATTAAAATTCAACGGAACAACAAAGACGAGCCATCTATCTACACATCATAGACAAGCAAGATACTATCAGGTACTAAGTTCATGATAAATTTTAAGTTCAATTAATCATATTACTTAAGAACTCCCACTTAGAAAAATATCCCTCCAATTCTCTAAGTGATTGCGTGATCCATATCAACTACACCATGACCGATCATCACGTGTGATGGAGTAGTTTCAATGGTGAACATCAATATGTTGATCATATCTACTATATGATTCACGCCGACCTTTCGGTCTCTCGTGTTCCGAGGTCATATCTTATATGCATAGCTCGTCAAGTATAACCTGAGTATTCTGCGTGTGCAACTGTTTTGCACCCGTTGTATTTGAACGTAGAGCCTATCACACCCGATCATCACGTGGTGTCTCAAAGACGAAGAACTTTCATAGCGGTGCATACTCGTGGAGAACACTTCTTGATAATTTAGTAAGGGATCATCTTATAATGCTACCGTCAATCAAAGCAAGATAAGATGCATAAAGGATTAACATCACATGCAATCAATATAAGTGATATGATATGGCCATCATCATCTTGTGCTTGTGATCTCCATCTCCGAAGCACCGTCATGATCACCATCGTCACCGGCGCGACACCTTGATCTCCATCGTAGCATCGTTGTCGTCTCGCCAAACTTATGCTTCCACGACTATCACTACCGCTTAGTAATAAAGTAAAGCATTACATCGCGATTGCATTGCATACAATAAAGCGACAACCATATGGCTCCCGCCAGTTGCCGATAACTCGGTTACAAAACATGATCATCTCATACAATAAAATATAGCATCACGTCTTGACCATATCACATCACAACATGCCCTGCAAAAACAAGTTAGACGTCCTCTACTTTGTTGTTGCAAGTTTTACGTGGCTGCTACGGGCTGAGCAAGAACCGTTCCTACGCATCAAAACCACAACGATACTTCGTCAAATAGACTCCGTTTAACCTTCTCAAGGACCGGGCGTAGCCACACTCGGTTCAACTAAAGTTGGAGAGACAGTCTTCCACAAGCCATCTATGTGCAAAGCACGTCGAGGAACCGGTCTCGCGTGGAAGAGTACGCGTAAGGTTGGTCTGGATCGTCTGTCCAACAATACCGCTGAACCAAAGTATGACATGCGGTAGGCGGTATGACTTGTATCGTCCACAACTCACTTGTGTTCTACTCGTGCATATGACATCAACGCATAAAACCTGGCTCGGATGCCACTTTGTTGGAGAACGTAGTAATTTCAAAAATTTCCTACGATCACGCAAGACCATGGTGATGCATAGCAACGAGATGAGAGTGTTGTCTACGTACCCTCGTAGACCAGCAACGGAAGCGTTGACGCAACGTAGAGGAAGTAGTCGTACTCCTTCACGATCCAACCGATCCAAGTACCGAACGTACGGCACCTCCGAGTTCTGCACACGTTCAGCTCGATGGCGTCCCTCGAACTCCGATCCAGCCGAGTGTTGAGGGAGAGTTTAAATCGGCCACGGCAGCGTGGTGGCGATGATGATGTTCCACGGCGCGAGGCTTCGCCTAAGCTCCGCTACGGTATTCTCGAGGTGTAATATGGTGGAAGGGGGCACCGCACACGGCTAAGGAAAGATCTCAAGGATCAATTTTGTGTGTCATGGGGTGCCCCCTGCCCCTGTATATAAAGGAGGGAAGGGGAGGGGCTGGCCGGCCAAGGTTTGGTGCGCCAGGGGTGTCCTACTCCTACTAGGAGTAGGATTCCCCCCCCCCAATCCTAGTCCAACTAGGTTTCCCCAAGTGGGAAGGGAGAGAGGCGCCTTCTCCTAGTCCTAATAGGACTAGGGAAGGGGGAAAGGTGCGACCAGCACTTGGGCCCCCTTTCCTCCTTTCCACTAAGGCCCATGTTGGCCCATTAGTATTCCGGGGGTTCCGTAACCTCCGGTGCTTGGTAAAATTCCCAATTTCACCGGAACACTTCCGATGTCCAAACATAGACTTCCAATATATGAATCTTTATGTCTCGACCATTTCGAGACTCCTCGTCACGTCCGTGATCTCATCCGGGACTCGAACAACCTTCGGTACAGAAACATCATAAAACTCATAGTAACTCATCGCCGAAACGTTAAGCGTGCGGACCCTACGGGTTCGAGAACTATGTAGACATGACCGAGACACCTCTCCGGTCAATAACCAATAGCGGGACCTGGATGCCCATATTGGCTCCTACATATTCTACGAAGATCTTTATCGGTCAGACCGCATAACAACATCCGTTGTTCCCTTTGTCATCGGTATGTTACTTGCCCGAGAGTCGATCGTCGGTATCCAATACCTAGTTCAATCTCGTTACCGGCAAGTCTCATTACTCGTTCCGTAATACATCATCTCACAACTAACACATTAGTTGCAATGCTTGCAAGGCTTATGTGATGTGCATTACCGAGAGGGCCCAGAGATACCTCTCCGACAATCGGAGTGACAAATCCTAATCTCGAAATATGCCAACCCAACATGTACCTTCGGAGACACCTGTAATGTACCTTTATAATCACCCAGATTACGTTGTGACGTTTGGTAGCACCCAAAGTGTTCCTCGTGCAAACGGGAGTTGCATAATCTCATAGTCATAGGAACATGTATAAGTCATGAAGAAAAGCACTAGCAACAAACTATAATACGATCAGGTGCTATGCTAATGGAATGGGTCATGTCAATCAGATCATTCAACCAATGATGTGATCCCGTTAATCAAATAACAACTCCTTGTTCATGGTTAGGAAACACAACCATCTTTGATTAACGAGCTAGTCAAGTAGAGGCATACTAGTGACACTCTGTTGGTTTATGTATTCACACATGTATTATGTTTCCTGTTAATACAATTCTAGCATGAATAATAAACATTTATCATGATATAAGGAAATAAATAATAACTTTATTATTGCCTCTAGGGCATATTTCCTTCACTTCCTCCCGTGAACTCCTCCCCCTGCTCAGTTTGGATCGGGAACCACCGCGGCCCCAAAACCACTTTGCCCCCGAAGCTTTCCTCCGCCGCGGAGCTCGCCGCCTGCGATTTCCTCCACCTCCGACGACCCTGCGACCACCGGAAGGACCTCCTAGGAGCGGCGGATCTATCCCTGCATTCGGATGCCCGCGAAGAATCGCCGTTCGCCGGTGACGATCGCCGGACGTCCCGCCTACTTTCGGGCGAGAGAAGAGGAGGAGTGGGGACTAGTCAAACCTGACTAGTGGGCCCCCTGGACCCACTGTCGGTGACACCCTCTTGGCGTCCACGGTGGATAAGTGGAGGCGTAATTTCAAAATACGCCTTCGACGTGGTCGATGTCGAATCGTTTTTACATTTTTTACATTTTATTTTAAAATCAGATTTTGACCAGAACTTTGACTATCTATAACTTTTTAAATACAACTCCAAATGAATTGATTCTTTTTCCTACCTCTCTCAAATATTGTCTAGTTTATTTTAAGATTTATTTGAAATTTTTTCAAAATAACTTTTTGTGCTGTTTTGATTTTATGTAATAATTCATATATATTCCTTTAAATAGGATTTTTGAAGATTTCAAGATGTGTTGGAATGCACCCTGCCTTCCCATGACCTGAAGGCAAGCATTCTGAACCCTGGTGTAATTTCTGTGTGTGTTGCTTGGCACGGTGACAACACCACCCCGACACGAGCATACGTCATTTTATGTGCGGACGAGTTCCTACTCATGAGTGCATGTTAATGAATTTCATGCAAATGGAGTTGATATGATTGTGATATGAATCACCGTCATATGCCTTTCATGCATACCGGGAGGAAAGCCGGGAAGGCCTCTGTCTTAGGTAGACACGGTCTTGTCCCTAGTCCTCCGTCGAGACGGTCGTGTCCGGTATGGCATGAGGGGGTATGTCGCATGGTGTTTCTATCTGTTGTTTGAAGTATATGCATTGTTATACTAATCTTCCAGGGAATCTTGCAACCTCCTGAGTCGACCATAGATCGTGTCTTTTGCCAGTAACCCCCATACTTGCTTCGTACTACCACTCGTCTCTACAACAAGTAGGGTATGGTTCAGTAAGTTGTAAACCCTTTCCTAGCACACACCGTACAGAGAGGCCGTGGTGGAAGATACTTGAGGCATCCAGTAGTCATGCCACCGGGTCCGGGAGCATGGGTGTTTCGGTTGTAGCCGAGCCGAAAGGGGGTAGCTCCCCAATTTGCGCGCGGTATAAATTTTGTGATCCCATGTTACGTCGAGCATGTAGCCTCCCCACTTAGAGTTTTGCTTGACAAGTGTCGTGGGTGATTCCCGACACAGGTGAGTTAAGCTGGTGTGTGAAAGTTAGGTGTGTTTTCAACAAAAAGACCGTAGACGGAATTAGTCCCAATGGACTAAAGGAATCCGTTACTCATGGGTAAAGAGTACACCCTCTGCAGAGATTAAACCTATTCGAATAGCCGTGTCCATGGTTAAGGATTACAGTCTGGGATGGGTCAAGTCTCGGTCTTAGTGTCGGTCTTCGGAGGTGAAACTGTTAACTGGAACCACAACTCGTGACTTGTGATAATTATGATTATTATTATTATTGTTGACTAACCCGTGATATTATTGGTATTATCGAATATGCCTGGGATGGTTCTACCTCCTGGATATTTACTGTGATTTCTTCTAAAGCCCTTTATGTGGTGTCGCTCGGGGCCTTGACTATGACATTGTTTTGTGTTTATTTATAAGCCCTTTATGTGGTGTCGCTCAGACGCCCGACTGTGGCATTTCTTTTAAAGACCTTTATGTGGTGTCGCTAAGATGCCCGACTGTGGCATTTCTTTTACAGCCCTTTATGTGGTGTCTCTAAGACGCCCGACTATGGCATGCTTGTTATTATTTTCATAACCTTAATACTACTGCGTATTGCATATTCTTAAATAACATGCTTGCACGCATCAGAATTTTTATTTATCTTTTGTGACTGACGTCATGAGCATGAAATATTTTCAGCACATCATTGTTATATTATACCTGTGTTCATAATGTTTGCGAGTACATTCAAAGTACTCACTGGCTTGTCCCTGGCTATTGTCTTGGCCAGATTTTTTTGCGCGGAGAGGAGCGACCGTGGCGACAGTCCTGGAACCTAAGCAACGGTGATAGCAGCCCCGGGAAGATAGGAGTTAACCTGGTCAGCTGTTCCTGTGGGAATTGGAGTCCCATAGACACTGATGATCCATAAACCGATTCCGCTATCAACCATTAGAAACCATTTGTTGTACTCATAGACCAGAATGGTCTTGTACTACATATATTGTATTTTGCTTGGAATTTATGTATCAAGTTGGTGCCTTATCAGCTAACAGTTATCCTGGGGCTGGTGAGCACAAGGGCCATTTTCTGGGATTCATGACCCGGAGAATCGGTCGCCACATTGTCCCTTGTCTCCTGTTACCATCCGCCTAGACGCATAGTTCGGGACCCCCTACCCGAGGTCAGCCGGTTTTGACACCGACATTGGTGCTTTCATTGAGAGTTCGTCTGTGTCGTCACCTTTAGGCCCGATGGCTCCTCCGATCATCAACAACGATGCGCTCCAGGGTGAGACTTTTCTCCCCGGAAAGATCTTCGTATTCGGTGGCTTTGCACTGCGGACCAATTCGCTTGGCCATCGGGAGCAGATTGAGAGCTACGCCCCTGGCCATCAGGTCAGATTTGGAAGATTGAACTACACGGCTGATGTCCGCGGAGACTTGATCTTCGACGGGTTCGAGCCACGGCCAAGCGCGCCGCACTGTCACGAGGGGCATGATCTAGATCTGCCGCCGAACAGTGTCCTGGAGGCCGCACCAGAGTCCGCTCCGACCTTTAGCTCGGAGCCGACCGCGCCGATCGAGGATGGGTGGCTGGACACCGCCTTGGGGGCTTCGATACAGACGTCGATTGAGCCGTACACCTACCCCGTCCTTTGCGAAGCTCGTCACTCCAAGGTGCCGGACTCCTCTCCAGACTCCGAGCCTTCTGCGCCCCTGCCAATCGAATCCGATTGGGCGCCGATCATGGAATTCACGGCCGCAGACATCTTTCAGCACTCGCCCTTTTGCGACATTCTGAATTCACTAAAGTCTCTCTCTTTATCAGGAGAGCCCTGGCCGGATTATGGTCAGGAAGGTTGGGATGCGGACGACGAAGAAAATCAAAGCCCACCCACCACCCACTTCATAACCACTGTCGATGATTTAACCAACATGCTAGACTTCGACTCTGAAGACATCAACGGGATGGATGACGATGCAGGAGACGACCAAGAACCAGCGCCCACAGGGCACTGGAAGGCCACCTCGTCATACGACATATACATGGTGGACATCCCAAAAGATGGGAATGGTGATGGAACAGCGGAGGATGACCCCTCCAAGAAACAGCCTAAGCGCCGGCGTCAGCGGCGCCGCTCTAAATCCCGCCACAGCAAAAACGGTGATTCCGGCACGGGAGACAATAACACCCCGGACAGTGCTGAAGACAACCCCCTCCAGCAGGATTCAGCGCAGGAGGATGGAGAAGCCAGCCCTCATGAGAGAGCGGCAGAAAGAGAGGTAGAGGACGATAATTACATGCCTCCCTCTGAAGGTGAAGCAAGCCTCAACGACGATGAATTCGTCGTGCCCGAAGATCCCGTCGAACAAGAGCGTTTCAAACGCAGGCTTATGGCCACGGCAAGTAGCCTCAAGAAAATGCAGCAACAACTTAGAGCTGACCAAGACTTGCTAGCTGACAGATGGACTAAAGTCCTTGCGGCCGAAGAGTATGAACTCGAGCGCCCCTCCAAGAGCTACCCAAGACACGGTTGCTACCCCGATTAGAGGAGGAAGCACCCAAACCTACATCACCAGTGCATGACATGGCTGACCGGCCACCTCGTGGCCGCGACAGAGAGGCCTCTCGGCCCTCAACTCAAGCCGCACCCCGGCGCCGCTCAAAAAATACAAAGGCACGGGGAAATGCGCCGGACCTGCGAGATATATTGGAGGACAAGGCAAGGCAAACAAGATCGATCTACGGATCGCGTGGGCGCCCCACGATACGTGACAATAACCGTCACGCCGGATATGACAACTCCGGCCGGGCCGAACACAGTAGACAAAGCTCATTTGAGCTGCGTCGTGACATAGCCCAATACAGAGGCGCCGCACACCCACTCTGCTTCATAGATGAAGTAATGGATCATCAAATCCCTGAGGGTTTCAAACCCGTAAATATTGAATCATACGA
Organism: Aegilops bicornis; assembly: GCA_021605145.1. Lineage (NCBI taxonomy): Eukaryota > Viridiplantae > Streptophyta > Magnoliopsida > Poales > Poaceae > Aegilops > Aegilops bicornis. The sequence goes on along the minus strand of CM038674.1, from coordinate 70,622,263 downwards.
TGGCAGAACAGATCCTGCGGTTTGGATCGAGGACTATCTCCTTCATATCCACATGGCCCGCGGTGATGATCTACAAGCCATCAAATATCTCCCACTCAAGCTTAAAGGACCAGCTAGACATTGGCTTAACAGCTTGCCAGCAGAGTCAATTGGTTGTTGGGAAGACCTGGAAGCCGCATTCCTCGACAATTTCCAGGGAACATATGTGCGACCACCAGACTCCGAGGACCTAAGCCACATAATTCAGCAGCCAGAGGAATCGGCCAGACAATTCTGGAGACGGTTCCTAACCAAGAAAAATCAAATCGTCGACTGTCTGGATGCTGAGGCCTTTGCAGCCTTCAAACACAACATCCACGACGAGTGGCTTGCCCGGCACCTAGGACAGGAAAAGCCGAAATCCATGGCAGCCCTCACATCACTCATGACCCGCTTTTGCGCGGGAGAAGACAGCTGGCTAGCTCGTAGTAACAACATGACCAAGAGCCCTGGTAATTCGGATACCAAGGACAACAAGGGCAGGTCGCATCGCAACAAGCACAAGCTCCGCATTAACAGCGATGATGCTGAGAATACGACAATCAATGCTGGATTCAGAGGCTCTAAACCCGGTCAGCGGAAAAAGCCATTTAAAAGAAATACCCCGGGCCCGTCCAATTTGGACCGAATACTCGATCGCTCGTGCCATATACACGGCACCCCCGAAAAGCCAGCCAACCACACCAACAGGGATTGTTGGGTGTTCAAGCAGGCAGGCAAGTTAAATGCCGAAAACAATGACAAGGGGTTGCATAGCGATGACGAGGAAGAGCCCCGGCCGCCGAACAATAGAGGACAGAAGGGCTTCCCCCAAGAAGTGCGGATGGTGAACATGATATACGCAGCCCACATACCCAAAAGGGAGAGGAAGTGTGCACTAAGGGACGTATACGCGATGGAGCCAGTCGCCCCAAAGTTCAACCCGTGGTCTTCCTACCCGATCAATTTTGATCGAAGGGACCACCCCACCAGCATCCGCCATGGCGGATTCTCCGCATTGGTTTTAGACCCAATCATTGACGGATTTCACCTCACTAGAGTCCTAATGGACGGCGGTAGCAGCCTGAACCTGCTTTATCAGGATACAGTGTGCAAAATGGGCATAGACCCATCAAGGATTAAACCTACGAAGACGACCTTTAAAGGCGTCATACCTGGTGTAGAGGGCTGGGGTACAGGATCAGTTACACTTGAAGTGGTCTTCGGATCCCCGGATAACTTCCGATGCGAGGAGTTAATCTTCGACATAGTCCCGTTCCGCAGTGGCTATCACGCACTGCTCGGACGAACCGCATCCGCAAAGTTCAATGCGGTGCCGCACTACGCATATCTCAAGCTCAAAATGCCAGGTCCTCGAGGAGTCATTACGGTCAATGGAAACACCGAACGCTCTCTCCGGACGGAGGAGCATACAGCGGCCCTCGCGGCGGAAGTACAAAGTAGCCTCTTAAGGCAATTCTCGAGTCCGGCTATTAAACGCCCGGACACCGTCAAGCACGCCCGGAGTAACCTACAACAAGACCGCCTGTCACGTTCTGAGCATGCATAGCAATGCGGCCCAAACCCCAGCCCTCGCGACATTGCGAAACCAGTACTATGCGTACATAATTACGCTCTGGAAATACCATGGGCATAGGGGGAAAGGCACAACCACGGCATGCCCAGAATGTGGCTTAACCGCACCAGGGGATCCCCATTGTGTCATTCTTTTCTTTTTCTTTCTTTTTTTTTCTTTCTCAGGACGCCGTTCTTACGAAGCACTGTCCGGCATTAAAATCGCTGAACACACGATGCAACAGCCTGGGAAGCAGAAAGCTACGTCGAGTGTCCAGGTGGTCTCTATTACGAGCAATATATCTGTTTTACACACCATCCCGGCTTACCCTGGAGGGGACATGTTAAAAGTGCCGTCCCTTGCTTATCGCACTATTTGTATCGTTCTGCTCTTACTGCAGCTCTTTCGAATAAACAATATATAGCTTCTGCCTATTATTGAATTCCCTTTTTTTCTATATATATATGTTCATTTATGACATTGTGCAACCGTACACTTTGGTACGGGCAATACACCAGGGGCTTAAGTACCCCGCAATATGGTGTGATAAGTCCAAACACTTTCACAAGTGCGGCACCCCGAACTTATAGCATTATATGCATCGGCTCCGAATCATGTCTTGGGTCAATAGTTGGGTTCGCCTGCTCCCATGTTTTGGTACCTTATGGTCCGTTATATCGGCTAAGGTAGCGCTGGGAGAACCACTGCGATTGTGCCCCGGTTGAGCTGGGTTAAGCACCTCAGTGGAGAAAACTAAAACTGACCGTCATGATAGGGCGAGAGCTAGTCGTTGTTCGAGAGGTTTTCGAGTCCCTAAAGACTTATGCCGCTTAGAGCGAGGAGTCGGCATTGTCCGGCCTAAGGCGTGGATAGCGCCCCGAACTCGGTCTTCCGAATACTAGGGGCTTCGCCAAAATTTAAAATTATAGAATTCTATGGCTAAGTGAGAGTGTTCAAGCATTATAGTCCGGTTGCCTTGTTCGTTGCGTTGAGCGCCTCCCTCGAAGGACCCAAGAATGGGAACAAGAGCGCTCAAGTTTATCCCGAATACCCCAGCACTCGTGGCATGGGGGCTGAAGCCGACGACTTGCCATCTCTCAAATTTAAAAAACGGCCGCACAGAAGGTAATATTTTAAATTCAAAAGCGTTGCTTAGCGCATATGAACAAGTTTTCAGCGTACAGGATAACAAATGCGACTCTACTCAAAAATAATATCTTTGGAGCATTCATCCGCTATAAGGCAGGCACCCTTCAGGACGCCCTCATAATACATTTCAGGCTTGCGATGCTCCTTCTTCGGTGGTGGTCCGTCCGTCAAAAGCTTCTCAGCGTCCATCTTGCCCAGTGCACCTTAGCAAGGGCAAGGCCCTACGGGCACCTTCGATGCAGACGGAGTGCTTGATGACTTCAACCCATGGACAAGCGTCCACCAACCGCCTCACCAGCCCGAAATAGCTCCCAGGCATGGGTTCCTTGGGCCACAGCAGACCTACGAGGCCCTTCATGGCCTGTTCGGCCACCTTATGGAGCTTGACCAGCTGCTTCAGCTGGTCGCTCAAGGGCACCGGGTGTCCTGCCTCAGCATACTGAGACCAGAACACCTTCTCTGTCGAGCTTCCTTCCTCGGCTCGGTAGAATGCGGCAGCATCAGCCACACTGCGGGGCAGATCTGCGAATGCTCCCGGAGAGCTCCAGATTCGGGTAAGTAACAGATAATTCACTTTCACATGCTTGCTTTGCATATAGAATGCCTTACCCGCCGCTATTTTCTTCATCGCCTCAATCTCCTGGAGGGCTTTTTGGGCTTCGGCCTTAGCGGCCTTGGCGCTCTCAAGGGCCGAGGCGAGCTCGGACTCTCGAGTCTTTGAGTCATAATCCAAACTCTCGTGTTTTTCCATGAGAGCCTGGAGCTCTTGCCGCACCTCCGCCACCTGCGCCTCTTGCTTCTCCCGCTCGGTATGCTCCGCGGCCGCATTGCTTTCGGCCTTGGACACCGCTTCCCTCAGGGTCGCAACCTCGTTCATGGCCCCTGCAATATTCATGTTATCCCTGTCATTTTTTGCAACCACATTTTTTAAATATTCCCATAAGGTATTACTTACCTTCCTTGTCCTCGAGCTGCTTCTTGGCAAGTCCGAGCTCATTCTTGGACCGCTCGAGGCTCTAGTTTAATGCATCAACCTCCGCAGTCAGTGCGGCAGAGGTCAGCAGCGTAGCCTGCATTCCCATATTGACATACTTATATTAGTCTTCTGCATAGATCTTTTAGATCCTCAGTTCGGCTTTTCTTTCCGAACACCAAACTGAGCATCAGGGGCTACTGTCTATGTAGTAATATTTTTACATATCTCAAATACATACCTCAAAGCCTGTTAGAAGGCTGGCACATGCTTTAGTCAGCCCGCTCTTGGCGGACTGAACTTTCTGGATCACCACACTCATAACAGTGCGGTGCTCCTCGTCGATGGAAGCGCCGTTGAGCGCCTCCATCAAATTATCCGGTGCCTCCGGTTGGACGGAGGTCACCGGCGTCGCAGTCTTGCCCTTCTTATGAAGGGGTCGCCCGCCGGACTCCGGAACCACTGAAGGTTCCGGTATGGAGTCCGGCACAGGGCCGGACTTAAAGCCCTTAGGGGTTTTATCCCCTTTGCGCCCGGAGTCCGGGAGGTCGCCTTGCGGCGCCTCCAGCGCCACCTCCTCCTGGCTGGGCCCCTTTTGGGACTCCACCTCGGCGTCATCCGCGGCGGGAGGAGACGAGGCGGTCGGAAGTGAGGCGCTATTCACATCCGACGAGTCCAGGGAGCCGCTCGACGAATCGTCGAGCCCATCCTTGGGCAGTCTGCATGGTTATATTCGGCGTTAGAAAATACTGTGCGACAAATGGAACTCCACGAGTTATTTTGGTGTCCGGATGCTTATGATTTCTCCAGGGGCTTGGTCCTCAGTGCCCACCCCTCTTCGCCGTTGTCGGCGTTGGCGGTGTAGTCCGAAGGGAGGTTCCTTCCCTTCTTGGACCCTCCGGCCTCCCCAGTTGGGGAGGCCTTCCTTTTCTTCTCTCCCCCCGCTGGGAGAGAGGCCTCATTTTCCTCCTCCTCGTCTTCGTAGGGGGAGTCCGCCTCGGAGTCATCGGACGATGAGTCCGACAGCACCTGGCGCCGGGATCTCCTTCGAGTTCCCGTGGCCTTCTTCTCCGGCACCACGTGAGGTGCCGGAGCCAGCAACCCCGTCAATCGGGCGTCCGCTGGGTCTTCTGGCAAGGGAGCTGGACAGTCAATCTGTCCGGACGTCTTCAGCCATTCCTGTCAAAGGTGAGGGAATTTTAGATCCCGCATAGAGTCAAACTATGAAAAAAGAGTCCCGTAAAGGGTAAAATAACTTACCTCGCTGGCTTGACGCTGCGAGCTGAATCCGCGATCTTCGGTAGCGGATGCGGGAGCTTCGGCGCCCTTGAACAGCACCTTCCAGGCATCTCCCACAAATGCGGGAGTGTCGAAGAGCCGGCTCAAGGTTCTGTGTTGTGCCGGATCAAACTCCCACAAATTGAAGGCCCGTTGCTGGCATGGGAGAATTTGGCGGATGAGCATCACCTGGATTACGTTGACAAGCTTGAGATTCCTGTCCACCAGGTTTCGGACACAGGTTTGGAGTCCGGTCAGCTCTTCTGAATCACCCCACGTCAGGCCCGTCTCTTTCCATGATGTGAGCCGTGTGGGGAAGCCAGATCGGAATTCGGGGGCCGCCGCCCATTGGGAGTCGCGCGGATCGGTGATGTAGAACCACCCCGATTGCCACCCCTTTATGGTCTCCACAAAGGAGCCCTCAAGCCATAGGACGTTGGCCATCTTTCCCACCATGGCACCTCCGCACTTCGCTTGGCGGCCGCAAACTACCTTCAGCTTGACATTAAAGGTCTTCAGCCATAAGCCTAAGTGGGCCTGGATGTAGAGGAAGGCCTCGCACACGACGATAAACACCGAGATGTTGAGGATGAAATTTGGGGCCAGGTCGTGGAAATCTAGGCCGTAGTAGAACATGAGCCCCCGGAAGAATGGGTGAAGTGGAAAGCCTAGTCCGCGGAGGAAGTGGGGGAGGAACACCACCCACTCATGGGGCCTGGGGTGGGGATGAGTTGCCCCTTGTTGAGGATCCGACACGCGATGTCGCCGGACAAGTATCGGGCCTTCCGCGGCTTTTTGATGTGCCCCTCCGTGACGGAGGAGGCCATCCACTTGCCTCCCACTCCGGACATGGTTGGAGAAGGTTGAGGTGGGATGTGCGGACTTGGGAGCTAGAGCTCGAGTGCGTGGAAATGGATAGGCAAAGGAGGAAGAAGGCGTGTGTGAAAAAGTGTATCCTTATCCCCTTTTATGGACGGACAAAGCTATACGTCCCCACCGGCCTGATAAAACTCGCTTATCTCCCAAGCGTCGTAATCAATGGCGCGGTTGGGTTATCCACGCCCATATTGATGAGAATCCCAGAATAAGGGGACACGATCTCTGCTTTGACAAGACGTGCCAAGGAAACCGCCTCGCTAAACGCGCTGAGGCATCGCAGTGAAAACGATTTGAATAGAGGCTTGGCCGTGGTGTGATGTCACGCCGTGGCATACGTCAGCAGATTGAACTTGCATGAATATTATTCTCTCTACGGTGGTATGTGGAACTTATTTTGCAGAGCCGGACACTATCCTTGTGTTCAAAATCTTCTATGAAGTATTCGGAGGAGGAACCCGCCTTGCAATGCCGAAGACAATATGAGCGCCAGACTAAATCGTCATTGAAGCCTGGTTCGAGGGCTCTTGAGGAATCCTGGATTAGGGGTGTCCGGATGGCCGGACTATGACCTTTGGCCGGACTCTGGACTATGAAGATACAAGATTTAAGACTTCGTCCCGTGTCCGATGGGACTTTCCTTGGCGTGGAAGGCAAGCTTGGCGTCTGATATGTAGATCTCCTACCATTGTAACCGACTCTGTGTAACCCTAACCCTATTCGGTGCCTATATAAACCGGAGGGTTTTAGTCCGTAGGAGAAACAATAATCATACCATAGGCTAGCTTCTAGGGTTTAGCCTCTATGATCTCGTGGTAGATCTACTCTTGTACTACCCATATCATCAATATTAATCAAGCAGGAGTAGGGTTTTACCTCGATCGAGAGGGCCCGAACCTTGGTAAAAACATTGTGTCCCTAGTCTCCTGTTAACATCCGCCTAGACGCACAGTTCGGGACCCCCTACCCGAGATCCGCCGGTTTTGAAACCGACAGAAACCTTCTGACATGCCAGGTGTACCGAGGGAACTCTCTGAGCACACTCTTAATATCAATCCCAAGTTTAAACCGGTCAAGCAGTTTCTCCACCGCTTCAATGAAGAAAGACGCAAGGCCATTGGTGAGGAGGTAGCCAGGCTCTATGCGGCTGGGTTTATCGTTGAAGTATTTCATCCTGAGTGGTTGTCTAATCCGGTGCTGGTACTTAAGAAACACGACACTTGACGTATGTGTGTGGATTACACAGATTTAAACAAGGCTTGTCCGGCTGATCCCTTTGCTCTCCCTCGTATTGATCAAATTATTGATGCTACAACGGGTTGTGAGCGTTTGAGTTTTTTGGATGCTTATTCTGGTTATCATCAGATCAAAATTGCAGTTAAGGACCTGGAGAAGACAACTTTTATAACTCCCTCTGGAGCCTTCTGCTATGTATCTATGCCTTTTGGGCTCAAGAGTGCCCAGGCGACTTATCAGCGCTGTGTGCAGAATTGTCTTCATAATCAAATTGGGCGCAATGTTCATGCTTATGTGGATGATATGGTGGTGAAGTCCAGGAAGGAGGAGACGTTAATAGATGATTTGAAGGAAACTTTTGATAATCTCCGGGTTTATAAGATGATGCTTAATCCGGCCAAATGTGTTTTGGTGTACCGGCAGGCAAGCTCTTGGGTTTTCTGGTGTCTAACAGGGGCATCGAAGCTAATCTGGAAAAGATCAAAGCTATTACGTCTCTGGCTAAACCAGCGTGTATCAACGATGTTCAATGCCTGGTGGGTCATATTGCAGCGCTAAGCTGGTTTATCAGCCGATTGGGAGACAAGGCTATCCCTCTATATCAGATGATGAAAAAGACAGACAATTTTGTATGGAGTGATGCCGCTAATGCGGCGTTTGAGGACTTGAAGAAACAGTTAGCTGAACCGCCTATCCTTGCTGCTCCGGTCGATAAAGAGCCGTTGTTGTTATATGCGGCTGCTAATGCCCGGGCTGTCAGCGTGGCCATTGTAGTGGAGCGCAAGGAGGCTGGGAAGGAATATCCGGTTCAGCGGCCGGTTTATTATATCAGTGAGGTGCTTATTGAGTCCAAACAGAGATACCCAAATTGGCAGAAACTAGTATATGGAGTTTTCATGGCAAGCCGGAAGCTTAAGCAATATTTCCAGGGTCATCCCATCAATGTGGTCAGTTCTGCCCCTTTGGGAGATATAATCCAAAATAGAGAAGCAACTGGTCGGGTTGCCAAGTGGGCCATTGAGCTTGGACCTCACGGGTTAAAATATGTGCCTCTGACGGCAATCGAGTCCCAAGCACTTGTGGATTTCATCAATGACTGGACGGAGTTACAGGCGCCGGAGGAAAAGCCGGATAATACTTATTGGACTATTCATTTCGATGGATCCAGGCAATTGGAGGGCTCGGGGGCTGGAGTCGTGTTAACTTCCCCACGAGGTGATAAGTTTTGTTATGTTCTCCATTTAATGTTCCCTTGCACTAACAATGCAGCTGAATATGAGGCTTTACTCCATGGTCTTCGAGTGGCTAGGGAGATGAATTTAAGCCGGGTTAAGTGCTTTGGTGACTCGGACCTGGTGGCTCAACAAGTATCTGGTACTTGGGATTCCAAGGACCCACTCATGGCAGCATATCGTCGAGAGGTGGATACTGTTGCTGGACACTTCAAAGGTTATCAGGTTGACCATGTGGACCGGCGAAAGAACGAAGCGGCGGACGGTTTAAGCCGTTTGGGTTTCGAACGTAAACCGGTTCCACCCAATGTTTTTCTGGACGTTTTGCATAACCCGTCGGTCAAGCTACCTACAAAGGAGGAGTTGGCTGTTCCTGATCGGGAGGCTCAGTTGGTGGCGGCTCTTCATGTTATCCCAGATTGGACGGTTCCATATTTGGCGTATATGAACCGGGGCGAGTTACCAGAGGATGAAACTTTGGCCAGGCAGATAATCCGGCGGTCCAACTCAATGACTATCGTCAATGGAGAATTGCATCATTTCAGTGTAACAGGGGCGTTTCAGCCTTGCGTATCTCTTGAAGAGGGCCGTGAGATTTTGCGTGAGATCCACGAAGGAGATTGTGGTCACCACGCCGGTTCAAAGTCCTTAGTAGCTAAAGCTTTTCGTCACGGTTTCTATTGGCTGACGACGCATGCTGATGCTGAAGATTTGGTCAAAAAGTGTGATGGCTGTCAAAAGTTCTCACGGTGTGCTCATGTACCGGCTCAAGAATTGAGGATGATTCCAATCACTTGGCCGTTTGCAACTTGGGGGTTGGATATGGTTGGGCCCTTTAAGAGATCCAAGGATAAGAATACCTACCTTTTGGTGACGGTTGATAAGTTCACCAAGTGGGTGGAAGCAGAGCCAGTTAGTAAGTGTGATGCAGCCACGATGGTTCAATTCATCAAGAAGGTGATTTTCTGGGTTTTTTCCACACAACATTATAGCTGATAATGTCACTAATCTATCCAAGGGTGCTATGAAAGACTTTTGTCAACGTGAGCACATCCGGCTTGACGTGTCATCGGTGGCTCATCCTCAATCTAATGGTCAGGCTGAGAGAGCCAATCAAGAGATCCTGAGAGGCATCAAGCCCTTATGGTTCCCCTGCAGAGGACGCCGGGTTGTTGGGTGGAAGAGTTACCTTCTGTGTTATGGAGCATCAATACCACGCCCAACAGATCTACGGGTTACACACCTTTTTTCATGGTTTACGGAGCAGAGGCGGTTCTCCCTAGTGACATCCATCATGATTCGCCTCGTGTGGCGGCTTATGTCGAAGCTGACAATGAGAAGGCACGACAGGAAGCACTTGACATGTTAGATGAGTAGCATGACATTGCAGCAGCTCGATCGGTGATTTACCAGCAAGATCTGCGTCGTTATCACAGTCGCCAGTTTAGAACCAGAACTTTTCAAGAAGGCGATCTGGTGCTCCGACTCATCCAGGATCAGACTGATATGCACAAGTTATCCCCGCCTTGGGAAGGACCCTTTGTGGTTAGCAAGAATCTGCATAACGGGTCATACTACCTTATTGATGTTCGAGAGCACAAGGACTCACATAAATCGGAGGAGGAGACCCACCGGCCTTGGAATATTGCTCATCTTCGGCCTTACTACACCTGAGCCATAGGCTCCTCCTATGTACATATTTTTGACAATGTATATATTATGATCAATATAATAAACCGGCATCCCTGCTAAAGCGGGACCTCTGCTGTTTTTTTCCCTTAAGAGTTTTTGGTTACATGGGGGCTTCTGCTTATACAGCGGAGTTCTGACTGAAGGAAATATGCCCTAGAGGCAATAATAAAGTTATTATTTATTTCCTTATTTCATGATAAATGCTTATTATTCATGCTAGAATTGTATTAACCGGAAACATAATACATGTGTGAATACATAGACAAACATAGTGTCACTAGTATGCCTCTACTTGACTAGCTCGTTTATCAAAGATGGTTATGTTTCCTAGCCATGGACAAAAGAGTTGTCATTTGATTAACGGGATCACATCATCAGGAGAATCATGTGATTGACTTGACCCATTCCGTTAGCTTAGCACTTGATCGTTTAGTATATTGATATTGCTTTCTTCATGACTTATACTTGTTCCTGTAACTATGAGATTATGCAATTCGCATTTACCGGAGGAACACTTTGGGTGCTACCAAACGTCACAACGTAACTAGGTGATTATAAAGGAGTACTACAGGTGTCTCCAAAGGTACATGTTGGGTTGGCGTATTTCGAGGTTAGGTTTTGTCACTCCGATTGTATGAGAGGTATCTCTGGGCCCTCTCGGTAATGCACATCACTATAATCCTTGCAAGCAATGTAGCTAATGAGTTAGTTACGGAATGATGCATTACGTAATGAGTAAAGAGACTTGCCAGTAACGAGATTGAACTAGGTATTGGATACCGACGATCGAATCTCGGGCAACTAACATACCGATGACATAAGGAACAACGTATGTTGTTATGCGGTTTGACCGATAAAGATCTTTGTAGAATATGTAGGAGCCAATATGAGAATCCAGGTTCCGCTATTGGTTATTGACCGAGAATAGTTCTAGGTCATGTCTACATAGTTCTCGAACCTGTAGGGTCCGCACGCTTAAGGTTTCGATGACAGTTATATTATGAGTTTATGCGTTTTTGATGTACCGAAGGAGTTTGGAGTCCCGTATGAGATCGGGGACATGACGAGGAGTCTCGAAATGGTCGAGACGTAAAGATCGATATATTGGACAACTATATTCGGACTTCGGAAAGGTTCCGAGTGATTCGGGTATTTTTGGAGTACCGGAGAGTTACGGGAATTCGCCGGGGAGTATATGGGCCTTATTGGACCATACGGGAATAGAGGAGAGAGGCCAAAAGGAAGGAGGCCTGCGCCCACCCTCTGGTCCGAATTGGACAAGGGGGGCAGCCCACTTTTCCTTCTCCCTCTCCTCCTCTTTCCTTCTCCAACAAGGAAAGGAGGAGTCCTACTCCTCCTCTTTCCTTCTCCTACAAGGAAAGGAGGAGTCCTACTCCCGGTGGGAGTAGGACTCCCCCCTTGGCGCGCCTCCTCCATAAGTCGGCTGCCTCCCCCCTTGCTCCTATATATATGGGGGCAGGGGGGCACCCCAGATACACAACAACAATTGATCCTTGAGATCTATTAGCCGTGTGCGGTGCCCCCCTCCACCATAGTCCTCCTCGATAATATTGTAGCGGTGCTTAGGCGAATCCCTACGACGGTAGAACATCAAGATCATCACCACGCCGTCGTGCTGACGGAACTCTCCCTCGACACTCGGCTAGATCGGAGTTCGAGGGACGTCATCGAGCTGAACGTGTGCTAGAACTCGGAGGTGCCGTAGTTTCGGTGCTTGATCGGTCGGGCCGTGAAGACGTACGACTACATCAACCACGTTATTCTAACGCTTCCGCTTTCGGTCTACGAGGGTACGTAGACAACACTCTCCCCTCTCGTTGCTATGCATCATCATGATCTTGCGTGTGCGTAGGAAATTTTTTGAAATTACTACGTTCCCCGAAAGTGGCATCCGAGCCAGGTTTTATGCGTAGATGTTATATACACGAGTAGAACACGAGTGAGTTGTGGGCGATATACGTCATACTGCTTACCAGCATGTCATACTTTGGTTCGGCGGTATTGTTGGATGAAGCAGCCCGGACCGACATTACGCCAGACGCTTCACGCCGAGACTGGTTCTACCGACGTGCTTTGCACATAGGTGGCTGGCGGTGTCTGTTTCTCCAACTTTAGTTGAACCGAGTGTGTATACGACCGGTCCTTGCGAAGGTTAAAACAGCACTAACTTGACAAACTATCGTTGTGGTTTTGATGCGTAGGTAAGAACGGTTCTTGCTAAGCCCGTAGCAGCCACGTAAAACTTGCAACAACAAAGTAGAGGACGTCTAACTTGTTTTTGCAGGGCAAGTTGTGATGTGATATGGTCAAGACGTGATGAGATATAAGTTGTTGTATGAGATGATCATGTTTTGTTGAAGTTATCGGCAACCGCGTAAGCCTTATGGTTGTCTCTTTATTGCATAAGATGCAAGCGCCAAATAATTGCTTTACTTTATCGCTATGCGATAGCAATAGTTGCAAGAGCAATAGTTGGCGACCACGACCATGTGACGACACATTGATATAGATCAAGATGATGGAGATCATGGTGTCATGCGGTGACGATGGAAATCATGACGATGCTTTGGAGATGGAGATCAAAGGCACAAAATGATGATGGCCATATCATGTCACATATTTTGATTGCATGTGATGTTTATCTTTTATACATCTTATTTTGCTTAGTTCGGCGGTAGCTTTATAAGATGATCTCTCACTAAATTATCAAGGTATAAGTGTTCCCCCTGAGTATGCACCGTTGCGAAAGTTCTTCGTGCTGAGACACCACGTGATGATCGGGTGTGATAGGATCTACGTTCAAATACAACGGGTGCAAAACAGTTGCACACGCGGAATACTCAGGTTAAACTTGACGAGCCTAGCATATAACAGATATGGCCTCGGAACACGGAGACCGAAAGGTCGAGCGTGAACCATATAGTAGATATGTTCACCATTGAAACTACTCCATCTCATGTGACGATCGGAGATGGTGTAGTTGATATGGATCACGTAATCACTTAGAAGATTAGAGGGATGTCTATCTAAGTGGGAGTTCTTAAGTAATATGATTAATTGAACTTTAATTTGTCATGAACTTAGTCCTGGTAGTATTTTGCAAATTATGTTGTAGATCAATAGCTCGCGTTGTTGCTTCCCTATGTTTTTGCTTCCCTATGTTTTTATATGTGTTCCTAGACAAAATTGTATTGAAAAATGTTAGTAGCAATGATGCGGATTGGATCCGTGATCTGAGGTTTATCCTCATTGCTGCACAGAAGAATTATGTCCTTAATGCACCACTAGTTGACAGACCTATTGCAGGAGCAAATGCAGATGTTATGAACGTTTGGCTAGCTCAATATGATGACTACTTGATAGTTTAGTGCACCATACTTAACGGCTTAGAATCGGGACTTCAAAGACGTTTTCAACGTCATGGACCATATGAGATGTTCCAGGAATTGAAGTTAATATTTCAAGCAAATACCCGAGTTGAGAGATATGAAGTCTCCAACAAGTTCTATAGCTAAAAGATGGAGGAGAATCGCTCAACTAGTGAGCATGTGCTCAGATTGTCCGGTACTTCAATCGCTTGAATCAAGTGGGAGTTAATCTTCCAGATAATATAGTGATTGACAGAATTCTCTAGTCACCATCACTAAGTTACTAGAACTTCGTGATGAACTATAGTATGCAAGGGATGACGAAAATGATTCAGGAACTCTTCGTGATGTTGAAATCGACGAAGGTAGAAATCAAGAAAGAGCATCAAGTGTTGATGGTTGACAAGATCACTAGTTTCAAGAAAAGGGCAAAGGGAAAGAAAGGGAACTTCAAGTAGAATGACAAGCAAGTTGTCACTCCCACGAAGAAGCCCAAAGCTAAACCAAAGCCTGAAACTGAGTGCTTACACTGTAAAGGAAATGGTCACTGGAAACGGAAATACCCTGAATATTTTGTGGATAAGAAGGATGGCAAAGTGAACAAGAGTATATTTGATATACAGGTTATTGATGTGTGCCTTACTAGTGTTTATAGTAGCCCCTGAGTATTTGATACTTGTTCGGTTGCTAAGATTGGTAACTCGAAACAGGAGTTACAGAATAAACAGGGACTAGTTGAAGGGGAAGTGACGATGAGTGTTGGAAGTAGTTCCAAGATTGATATGATCATCATCGCACACTCCCTATACTTTCGGGATTAGTGTTGAACCTAAATAAATGTTATTTGGCGTTTGCGTTGAGCATGAATATGATTTGATCATGTTTATTGCAATACGGTTATTCATGTAAGTTAGAGAATAATTATTGTTCTGTTTACATGAATAAAACCTTCTATGGTCATACACCCAATGAAAATGGTTTGTTGGATCTCGATCGTGTGATACACATATTCATAATATTGAAACCAAAAAATGTAAAGTTAATAATGATAGTGCAACTTATTTGTGGCACTGCCGTTTGGGTCATATCGATTGTAAGCGCATGAAGAAACTCCATAAAGATGGATTTTCGGAATCACTTGGTTATGAAACATTTGATGCTTGCGAACCGTGCCTTTTGGGCAAGATGACTAAAACTCTGTTCTTCGAACTATGAAACGAAGCTCTTGGCTTATTGGAAATAATACATACCGATGTATGCGATCCAATGAGTGTTGATGCTCGTGGCAAGTATCGTTATTTTCTGACCTTCACAGATGATTTGAGCAGATATGGGTATATCTACTTAATGAAACACAAGTCTGAAATATTTGAACAGAGTGAAGTGGAGAATCATCGTATGTAGCGACCTGACCCAACATCGGTCAAGTCTCTGTGTCTGTACCATCCCAAGATCATGCTGGTACTCACAGTACATCGATAAAGTAATCAAAGTTCAATCACACCTGAATTTTATTACACGATTCTCATATAGAGTCTTTATTACAAGGGAATAAATTCGCTCAAGGCCAACTCATGAGAAATAAACTACTAGTGCTGCGGAAGCGTCGAGGTAAAGCGAGTCCATCCGACTCCAAAGGGCAATCGCCAAGCGCGGAGCGTAGCCTCACCTCGATCGGAATATACCTCTGCAACATAAGACGTTGCAGCCGTGTAGGTCAGCTTTTGGAATAAGCTGGCAAGTCATGAAGAATAACAATAATAAAGTTACTACCTCTATATGCATTTTTGGCTATGGAGCTCTAAGTTTCATCATTTTGCGAAAAGCCAATTTTATCCTACTACAGTGGACTTATTTGCAAATTACTACAAATTGTTGGTAGTTATTGAGATGGTTCCGCCAACCAAAATCTCGTTCCCAAATTATTAAGTCATAAACCCTCAAATTAATTCATTAGTTTTAGTGTTGAGATATCCGAATACTTCCAAGTTCCAGAGGCTCAAATGTCCGTGAATCGGGGACACGGCTAATCGATTAGGTTATAACTCTGCAGAGGTTTGCGACTTTCCCGCAAGAATCATTCCCTCCTTTAGAGTCTTCGCACTTCATGGTGTTTGAAGACGGACGAATGAAACAGGTCTTCCAAAGAGTTCTTCCGGCCCTTGCCGTACTCCATCCAATCCTACCGTTCGTCTACTTCTCGTAGTACCGTCCAGCCAAGCGTCACTACTAGGGTCAACCCAGCCAGAGCCCATAATGGCTTGCGGCTGCTGCAGGTAAGCTTCCGTCATGGGGCATCCATCCTTCTCTTCGTGGCTGGGTGAAGCTTTCTGCAGGATGTCATGGCGCTTCTCCATGCATCCCGCCACCACCGGGTTCTCCAGGTGCCGTCAACCGTCCTCCAGACAGTAG
Source organism: Aegilops bicornis (assembly GCA_021605145.1). Taxonomy (NCBI): domain Eukaryota; kingdom Viridiplantae; phylum Streptophyta; class Magnoliopsida; order Poales; family Poaceae; genus Aegilops; species Aegilops bicornis. The sequence continues at coordinate 70,606,432 of CM038674.1, read as the reverse complement.
TGATTTTCCGAAGTCCATCTTGATCATTGTAGTTCATGGGGTTATCATCATCATTGACTCTCACATCTTGCTTATGAATATCACTCATACCAAATCCCGTCTACGAGCATAGCAAAGTAACTACTACGTCCCGGGGTCATGGTAACAAAGGGGTTGGTTCATCCTACCACATGATACTACTCAAGTTTAATGACTTCAAGATTTCACTACTGCATGCATGGTGGGGTGGTGACAACTACTAATGCACAAAAACATAGGTATAGAAATAACATGATCAAAACTTGCCTTCTTGATGATCCTCGTAAGCTAAAGAGTCGTAGTAGCAAGCTTGACTCGAACTCTACCGAGACAAACAATAACACAATAAGCAAAACAATAGGATCACATAACACAACATAACAAAAATAACATAGCACAACAAAGCAACCAAAACCAAATCCAAAGGAAAACTCAAAGAATAATCACTCAAAGTTTCCTACTTCAAACAATAGCTAAAAATAGTTTTTATATAACAAAAATTCCTTAATATAACCTAATCATGGTTTTAGGTTAACTTAACAGAAAAGGATTCACTAAGCAACTAGGTGCAAAAGAATTAATTAAATAGATATTATAAAAATCATTTTAGGCATAATCAAATTTCTATTAATAAAATTAATTTAAAACTTTTATTAATTATAAATAAAAGTTCATCTACTAGAATGACAGAAACTAACCTAGAATAACTAATCACAAGTTAAAAAATAAATTCATTTACTAATTAAAATATTAGGAAAACAGGAACTAATCAATTAATTAGGATTAATAGGATTCTGTCTAAAACTAATTATTTATTAATCCTAAAATACCAAAGTTAATTTCTAGGGTTTGGCAATATCAAAATAAAGTGATGACAAAAAGAATCATGCAAAAATAATTTTTCTAACTAAAGTTATAACAGATTTGCTATTCTGACTAAAATAATATTAAAGCATTTTTAATTATTTTTAACATAGCTAAATATATGTTTTTCAGAAACTACATAAAATTTGCAATCCAACAAAAAAGGAATCACTCAAAAATATTAAACAGAATAAAAGATATACATTTTGAAAATTGAAACTATTCGCTAAAACAGAAAATCAAAATAAAAGAAAAGCCCAATGGGCCTATCACATGCACTAGGCGTAGTTTAGTCTAAACGGGCCTAGGGTTTAACTAACAGAACCGGCCTAATAAATAAAACCTAAACTAAAATAAAAACCGATCGGGCCGGCGGTTTTCTAATAAAACATATACCCCTTGAGGGTTCTAATCGTGGCCGTAGGTTTCTGATCTGGACGGGAGGTGTTTTCCAGACTCACCGGACTCGGCGACGGCGGCATGGCGGCGCGAGAGTGCTCCGAGGCGTCAAGGCCGGGCGAGCCAAGTGAGTCGTCGGGAGATGCGGGAGCACGGGAGTGGTTCGTGGGGTTGGGAGGGTCGGGTGCACCAGGCGGCCGGGCGGTGACTTTGGCGGGGAGGGGTTCGGTGCTCGGTGAGCTCGGGAGGGAGAGGGAGAGGGGTCCCGCGAGGCTAGGGGGGAATGGGGTGCGGAGGGGTCTGGCTTATAGCCGGGCCTCGGGATGATTCGGAAGGGCATCGGGCGTCGGGATCCGGATCCTTGGATCCGGTGGATCTCCAGCGAGCTGCGTGGCTTGGGCGAGGGGAAGAAGGCAGGCGGGGCCAGCAGGTCGATGAGAGGGAGAGGGAGGCGGGTCGAGCGGGTGGCCGAGGCCAAGCGTTTTTGCGCGGTGAGAGGGAGGTGAGCTGGGCTGGCTCGCTCGGTTGGGCTGGCCTCAGTGGGCCGGCTTGGCTGAGCAGTCTTAGTGCTTGGAGGGTGAGGTGGCGCTGGCTGGGCCTGGGTGGCTGGCCTGGCGCCAAGGGTTTTTCTCTTTTAAATTTTATTTTTAAAATAAAACAAAACAGAGTATAACTTATAAAATATAAATATTTTATATAGGGTATATATATACCAAAATGATGGGGGAATATTCCCTATCATTTGAACATTTTTCCAAAGACAAAATCCAAACTTTATAAAAATCCATTTTTTCAAATTCAAATAAAATTCAGATTTGAATCCAAATCTTTTGGCAATGTTTTCCTCTGATATTTTTGGAGTGTCATGTTTGCTCCTCTCATACTTTTGATCAAGTATTTATCAGACTTAGTTTTTGAAATGTTTCCCACATGCCAAAGTTTGAAATTCAAATTCAAACTCAACTTGCTCTGAAACTTCAAATGACAATCAAATTCAAACAGAATGCATAGGATGCTTATCTATAATTGTAAAACATTCCAAATAGGAAATTTGGGATGTTACAAACCTACCCACCTTAAGATGAATCTAGCCCTCGAGATTCGGGTTGGTTAGCAAATAGGTGCGGATGGTCTCGGCGAAGATCTTCTTCGCGTTCCCAGGTGGCTTCTTCCTCGGTGTGGTGACTCCACAGCACCTTGCAAAATTTGATGACCTTGCTGCGGGTGACTCTGCTTGCGGTCTCGAGAATTCTGACGGGTTTCTCCTTGTAAGTCAAATCACTGTCAAGCTGTATGGCCTCTAGGGGCACTTTGTGTCTCTCAACGGAACATCGGCCATGTCGGCATGACACTTCTTCACCGAGAAACATGGAAGACATCATGAACTCCGGACAATCCTTCCGGCAATTCCAACTTGTAAGCAACTTCTCCACGACGTTCGAGGATTTTGTAGGGGCCAACGAATCGGGGCGCTAACTTTCCCTTGACACCAAACCTCTTGATTCCACGAAGTGGAGACACACGAAGGTATGCTCGGTCTCCCACTTCGTAAGTCACCTCCTTGCGCTTACTGTCGGCATAACTCTTCTGTCTTGACTGTGCTATCTTGAGCCTGTCTCGAATCAGCTTGACTTTCTCTTCGGAATCCTTGATAAGATCGGAACCAAAAAGTGATCGATCTCCAACACTATCCCACAAAGAATGGTGTTCCGCACCTCCTTCCGTATAGAGCTTCGAAAGGGGCCATCTTCAGACTGGATTGATAACTGTTGTTGTATGAGAACTCTGCGTATGGCAAATTATCATCCCAGCTAGACCCATAGTCTAGCACACAAGCTCTCAACATGTCCTCCAGAATCTGATTGACTCTCTTGGTCTGTCCATCTGTCTGCGGATGAAAAGCTGTACTGAATTCCAGCCTCGTACCCAAAGTTTCATGCAATTGCTTCCAAAACTTTGAGGTAAACTGCGTTCCTCTATCTGACACGATTTTCCTCGGAACTCCATGCAGACATACGATCCTGGTCATGTATATCTTGGCCAACTTGGCACTGGTATAGGTAGTCTTCACGGGAATGAAGTGAGCTACCTTAGTCAAACGATCAACCACTACCCAGATAGAATCATAACCTGAACGGGTCCTGGGTAATCCTGTGATGAAATCCATACCAAGTTTCTCCCATTTCCAATCGGGAATCGGCAAAGGTTGAAGTAACCCTGCTGGCTTCTGATGTTCTGCCTTTACACGTTGGCAAACATCGTGACATCGCTACGCACTTTCGGCAATGTCCTTCTTCATACCTGTCCACCGTAAACTTTGCTTCAAATCCAGGTACATCTTGGTGTTGCCGGATGAATCGAAATCTGATGAATCATGAGCCTCCTGAAGAATTAGCTTCCTGAGCTCGGGATCATTGGGCACATAAATACGATCCTCAAACCATATAGTTCCACGTTCATCCTTACGGAATCCTTTAGCTTTTCCTTCCTCCATCTTTTGCTTTATCTCATCGATTTCCTTGTCCGACTTCTGGGCTTCACGAATCCTTTCGGTCAAGGTGGACTGAACTTCCAGTTGCAACAAATCCTCTTGGAACTATCTCCGATCGAGATCTCTCGAGGTCATCGACTAACTCCCTGGGTAATCCTCCTCTGCGGTAAGAGTATTCACATAACTCTTACGGCTCAAAGCATCTGCTACAACATTAGCTTTACCGGGTGGTAATGCAATCTCATGTCGTAGTCCTTTATCAACTCTAGCCATCTCCTCTGCCTGAGGTTCAATTCCTTCTGCGTGAAGATATACTTTAAACTCTTGTGATCTGTATAGACATCACAACGATTTCCGATGAGGAAATGTCTCCAGGTCTTGAGTGCATGCACTACAGCTGCTAACTCCAAATCATGCGTGGCATAATTCATCTCATGAGGCCGTAGCTGTCTGGAGGCATAAGCTACAACCTTGCCTTCCTGCATCAATACTCCTCCGAGTCCTTGACGAGAAGCGTCACAATAGACCTGGTATTCCTTATGTATGTCCGGCAATATCAACACTGGGGCTGTGACCAACCGTTTCTTCAATTCCTGAAAACTGGCTTCACATTCCTCGGTCCAAACATACTTGGCTTCCTTCTTCAACAACTCAGTCATGGGCTTGGCAATCTTTGAGAAGTTCTCAATGAACCTCCGATAATATCCTGCGAGTCCGAGAAAACTGCGGATCTCCTTGACTGAGGTGGGTGACTGCCAATCGGTGACTGATTCAACTTTGGCGGGATCAACTGCTATTCCTTCTCCTGAAATAACATGTCCGAGGAATCCAACTTCCTTCAACCAAAATTCACATTTGCTGAACTTGGCATACAACTGATGTTCTCGAAGTTTCTCCAGAACTAGACGCAAATGTTCCTTATGCTCTTCCTCGCTCTTGGAGAATATCAATATGTCATCGATGAACACCACGACAAACTTGTCCAAATATTCCATGAACACCTTGTTCATCAAATTCATGAAGTATGCAGGAGCATTAGTCAATCCAAATGACATGACGGTATACTCATATAAACCATACCTGGTAGTGAATGCTGTTTTGGGTATATCCTTTTCACGGATTTTCAACTGATGATACCCTGATCGAAGATCGATCTTAGAGAATACCTTGGCTCCAACAAGCTGATCAAACAAGTCATTGATCATCGGCAAGGGGTACTTGTTCTTGATGGTTACCTCGTTCAATGCACGATAATCCACAACCATCCTCAAGCTTCCATCCTTCTTCTCTACCAAAAGAACTGGGGCTCCCCAAGGTGATGAGCTTGGACGAATATATCCTTTCTCCAATAACTCATTTATTTGATCCTTGATCTCTTTCAACTCATTCGGTGGCATCCGGTAAGGTCTCTTGGATATTGGGGCTGTGCCGGGCAATAACTCAATCAGAAATTCAATGTCCCTGTCCGGCGGCATTCCTGGTAATTCCTCCGGAAACACATCGGGAAATTCTTGCACTACTGGCACTTCCTCCTGAACAACTACCGTGAGGGAATGCACCTGATTATTCATCTGGTCGTGCTGGCTACATACTTGATCCTCTTACGCTCCGGTGGTGAGCAGAATAGACTTGCGGGCACGATCAATGTTCCCTTCATACTTTGACAACCAATCCATGCCTAGGATTACATCCAAGGTCTGAGTTTCCAACACTATGAGTTCCACGGAAATTTGTGGTTCCCTATGTTGAGGGTTGCGGGACAGCTTAAACCTGCCATCATTTCTCCTCCTGCGAATCGACGCGAAGGGGGCTTCTAAGGGTTCTAGTCTATCCGTACTTATCCACAACTACCCTTGATATGAAATGAATGCGTTGCACCAGAATCAAAGAGAACCAAAACTGAACGTGAATTCAATAAAAACTTACCAACCACGATTATACTGGCTGATCATAGACGTCCTCCACGTCGATGTGGTTCACCTGAGCACGAGGGAACGGATTGGGCTTCTTCGCTGAGCCTCCATTGCCATTACCATTCCTCTGCTTGGCCTCCGGGCAGTCGGTGGCATAGTGCCCTGTCTTCTGGCACTTGAAGCAGGTGATGTGGCTCAGATCCTTCGGAGCCGGGGCAGAGCGATGCTGATTGCCATTACCATTTCCATTGCCATTGCCATGGCCTGACTTGTTGTCCTGGCTGCGGTTGTTCCCATTTCCTCCATGGTTATGACCTCCATGGTTATGATGGGTGTGCCCTCCTGAGTACGGTGCATAGCGGGGCTTCTGCTGAGCTCCTGAGTTGTGCTTCCCCTGGCTGTACTTCCGCTTGCGGCTTTCTATCTGCTGCTGCTTGCCTTCCGGAATGGTGGCCTTGTCTACCAGCTCCTGGTAGTTGTTGAAAGTAGCCACAATAAGCTGCATGCTCAGTTCATCATTGAGTCCCTCAAGGAACTTCTCCTGCTTGGCGGCGTCTGTGGCCACATCATCAGGGGCATAGCGAGCGAGCTTGCTGAATTCATCCACGTACTGTGCCACAGTACGGTTTCCCTGGCGCAAGTTGCGGAACTCACGCTTCTTCAGACTCATGGCTCCAGCTGAGACATGAGCGGTCTGAAAACTGCTGGAATTGGTCCCATGTGATGCCACCCATGGGAAAAGTGGCGGTGTAATTCTCCCACCAAGAAGCTGCAGGTCCATCCAGTTGATGCGCGGCATAGCGCACCTTCTCAGCATCAGTGCATCCAACGGTGACTAGCTCTCTTCCGATTTTATGGAGCCAATCATCAGCCACAATCGCTCGGTGCTACTAGAGAACACCGCGGATTCAACCTCGTAAATCGAGTCAAGTTGTCCACGGTGGGTGGTGGTGGTGGCGGTGGATTGTTGGCGGTGTTGTTACGATTACGAATCGAGCTGCATCAGTGCATTCTGCTGCTGGAGCAGCTGGGTGAGCTCTGGCGGGAAACCAGTGTCACGTCTTGGAGGCATCTGGTGTTTTGGAGTGGGTGAGAAGATTAGAATAGAACAAGTGTCTATGAGGAATAACACTACCCACATGAATGCACAATCATAACACACCAATCATTTATTCATTCCACTCAAACATGGTTCAAACTCGATTACAAAAGTTCATGACTAATCGAAGGAAAAACATCGGCCTAAACTGATCGACGAAAAAGTAAAAGATAACATGGTGGTCGACTAAAAGTCTTCATCGGTGGCGCCTCTTCTTGGGGTTTCCTTCAGTGGTACTCCCTTCAAAATCCTGATCGTTGCTCACGAGGGGTGCTTCATCTCCACTCGGGTAAAGGTCCTCTCCCAAGTCCATCTTCTCCTCAATCGCGGCAAGCTTCATCTTCAGGTCGTCGACTATCTCCATGAAGTCCGTGATTTCTTCCTCATGGCCAAGGAAGTCTGCGTGTGCCTTCTCCTCCGATTCGATTCGCGGAACAAAGCTTCCGGTGTGTCTTCGAGTTACGGCCAGTCTGAACCTCCCGTTTCTGAGAAGACACTCCAAGTCCTGGATGTAAGAGAGTGGAATCGTCCTCAATGGTACGGATGATATCTCCATTCCTTGCCTCGCGAGAAACCATGGCGAGGTCTCGAGTGATCGAGCTCGGCCTGTACTCCTCTCGGAGATGTCCAAGTGCTCGATAGATCGCCACGTCCTTCCGATGATCCAGCTTGAACTCGGTGAACTCAAAATCAATAGGCTCCGTGTGTCCTCCAAAGGTTCTCCCGGGGATATGCACCTCAATCCTGTAGCGGGTGTCCGTCGGAAGTGCATTAGTGGGTTTCCCGGTGATCGAGGGTAGAGCTATCTTCAGCTGCTTCACCATCTGGACCAGCTTTCTTCCAAAGGGAATCGCCTCATCGGGCCGCGTAACTCCGTAGCAAAACTGGGGTGAACTCGACGGCCATCTAGAATGTTGCAAAGGGGAGAAGAGTCAGAATAGAACAAGGAAGAATTATAGAATGAAAAGGGGTTCAAAGTAAATGGTCTCTGCTTATGGCTTTCCGATCCTAGGGTTACGATCTCACGGTCAACAGTGTGCTCTGATACCATCTCTCATGGCGACCGACCCAACATCGGTCAAGTCTCTCGTGTTCTGCATTCATCCCAAGATCATGCCGGTACTCACGGTACATCGATAAAGTAATCAAAGTTCAATCACACCTGAATTTTATTACACGATTCTCATATAGAGTCTTTATTACAAGGGAATAAATTCGCTCAAGGCCAACTCATGAGAAATAAACTACTAGTGCTGCGGAGCGTCGAGGTAAAGCGAGTCCATCCGACTCCAAAGGGCAATCGCCAAGCGGCGGGCGTAGCCTCACTCCTGATCGGAATATACCTCGCAACATAAGACGTTGCAGCCGTGTAGGTCAGCTTTTGGAATAAGTCGGCAAGTCATGAAGAATAACAATAATAAAGTTACTACCTCTATATGCATTTTTGGCTGTGGAGCTCTAAGTTTCATCATTTTGCGAAAAAGCCAATTTTATCCTACTACAAAGTGGACTTATTTGCAAATTACTACAAATTGTTGGTAGTTATTGAGATGGTTCCGCCAACCAAAATCTCGTTCCCAAATTATTAAGTCATAAACCCTCAAATTAATTCATTAGTTTTAGTGTTGAGATATCCGAATACTTCCAAGTTCCAGAGGCTCAAATGTCCGTGAATCGGGACACGGCTAATCGATTAGGTTATAACTCTGCAGAGGTTTGCGCACTTTCCCGCAAGAATCATTCCCTCCTTTAGAGTCTTCGCACTTCATGGTGTTTGAAGACGGACGAATGAAACAGGGTCTTCCAAAGAGTTCTTCCGCCACCGCCGGTACCCATCCAATCCTACCGTTCGTCTACTTCTCGTAGTACCGTCCAGCCAGCGTCACTACTAGGGTCAACCCAGCCAGAGCCCATAATGGCTTGCGGCTGCAGGTAAGCTTCGGTCATGGGGCATCCATCCTTCTCTTCGTGGCTGGGTGAAGCTTTCCGAGGATGTCATGGCGCTTCTCCATGCATCCCGGCCACCACTGGTTCTCCAGGTGCCCGTCAACAAATCCTCCACCCAAAGTAGTGATTTTCCGAAGTCCATCTTGATCATTGTAGTTCATGGGGTTATCATCATCATTGACTCTCACATCTTGCTTATGAATATCACTCATACCAAATCCGTCTCTGAGCATAGCAAAGTAACTACTACGTCCGGGGTCATGGTAACAAAGGGGTTGGTTCATCCTACCACATGATACTACTCAAGTTTAATGACTTCAAGATTTCACTACTGCATGCATGGTGGGGTGGTGACAACTACTAATGCACAAAAACATAGGTATAGAAATAACATGATCAAAACTTGCCTTGCTGATGATCCTCGTAAGCTAAAGAGTCGTAGTAGCAAGCTTCGCACTCCGGGAACTCTACCGAGACAAACAATAACACAATAAGCAAAACAATAGGATCACATAACACAACATAACAAAAATAACATAGCACAACAAAGCAACCAAAACCAAATCCAAAGGAAAACTCAAAGAATAATCACTCAAAGTTTCCTACTTCAAACAATAGCTAAAAATAGTTTTTATATAACAAAAATTCCTTAATATAACCTAATCATGGTTTTAGGTTAACTTAACAGAAAAGGATTCACTAAGCAACTAGGTGCAAAAAGAATTAATTAAATAGCTATTATAAAACTCATTTTAGGCCTAATCAAATTTCTATTAAGAAAATTAATTTAAAACTTTTATTAATTATAAATAAAAGTTCATCTACTAGAATGACAGAAACTAACCTAGAATAACTAATCACAAGTTAAAAATAAATTCATTTACTAATTAAAATATTAGGAAAACAGGAACTAATCAATTAATTAGGATTAATAGGATTCTGTCTAAAACTAATTATTTATTAATCCTAAAATACCCAAGTTAATTTCTAGGGTTTGGCAATATCAAAATAAAGTGATGACAAAAAGAATCATGCAAAAATAATTTTTCTAACTAAAGTTATAACAGATTTGCTATTCTGACTAAAATAATATTAAAGCATTTTTAATTATTTTTAACATAGCTAAATATATGTTTTTCAGAAACTACATAGAATTTGCAATCCAACAAAAAAGAATCACTCAAAAATATTAAACAGAATAAAATATATACATTTTTGAAAATTGAAACTATTCGCTAAAACAGAAAATCAAAATAAAAGAAAAAGCCCAATGGGCCTATCATGCACTAGGCGTAGTTTAGTCTAAACGGGCCTAGGGTTTAACTAATGTAACCGGCCTAATAAATAAAACCTAAACTAAAATAAAACCGATCGGGCCGGCCGGTTTTCTAATAAAACATACCCCTTGAGAGTTCTAATAAATGGCCGTAGGTTTACGATCAGACGGGGAGGTGTTTTCCGGGACTCACCGGACTCCGGCGGCAAGGGCGGCGGAGAGAGTGCTCCGAGGCTGCCGGCGTCAAGGCGAGCTTCAAGTCGTCGGGAGATGCGGGGAGCACGGGAGTGGTTCGGGGTTGGGAGGGTCGGGTGCACTGTATGCAAGGCCGGGCGGTGACTTTGGCGGGGAGGGGTTCGGTGCTCGGTGAGCTCGGGAGGGAGAGGGAGAGGGGTCCGCGAGGCTAGGGGAATGGGGTGCGGAGGGGTCTGGCTTTTATAGCGGGCCTCGGGATGATTCGGAAGGGCATCGGGCGTCGGGGATCCCGGATCCTTGAGGATCCGGTGGATCTCCATGAGCTGCGTGGCTTGGGCGAGGGGGGAAGAAGACGGGGCGGGGCCCGCGGGTCAGTGAGAGGGAGAGGGAGGGGCGGGTCGAGCGGGTGGCCGAGGCCAAGCGTTTTCGGGCGCGGGTGAGAGGGAGGGTGAGCTGGGCTGGCTCGCTCGGTTGGGCTGGCCCTGGTGGGCCGGCTTGGCTGGGCCAGGTGCGGAGTGCGGAGGGGTGAGGTGGCGCTGGCTGGGCCTGGGGTGGCCTGGCTGGCGCCCGAAGGGTTTTTCTCTTTTTAAATTTTATTTTTTTAAAATAAAACAAAACAGAGTATAACTTATAAAATATAAATATTTTATATAGGGTATATATATACCAAAATGATCAGGGGAATATTCCCTATCATTTGAACATTTTTCCAAAGACAAAATCCAAACTTTATAAAAATCCATTTTTTTCAAATTCAAATAAAATTCAGATTTGAATCCAAATCTTTTGGCAATGTTTTCCTCTGATATTTTTGGAGTGTCATGTTTGCTCCTCTCATACTTTTGATCAAGTATTTATCAGACTTAGTTTTGAAATGTTTCCCACATGCCAAAGTTTGAAATTCAAATTCAAACTCAACTTGCTCTGAAACTTCAAATGACAATCAAATTCAAACAGAATGCATAGGATGCTTATCTATAATTGTAAAACATTCCAAATAGGAAATTTGGGATGTTACATCGTAACAAGAAAATAAAGTTTCTCTGATCTGATCGTGGAGTAGAATATTTGAGTTACGAGTTTGGCCTTCATATAAAACAATATGGAATAGTTTCACAGTTCACACCACCTGGAACAATATAGCGTTATGGTGTGTCCGAATGTCGTAATCGTACTTTACTAGATATGGTGTGATCTATGATATCTCTTATCGGTTTACCACTATCATTTTGGGGTTATGCATTAGAGACAGCTGCATTCACGTTTAATAGGGCACCATCTAAATCCGTTGAGATGACACCGTATGAACTATGGTTTAGTAGTAAACCTAAGCTGTCGTTTCTTAAAGCTTGGAGTTGCGATGCTTATATGAAAAGGTTTCAACCTGATAAGCTTGAACCCAAATCGGAAAAGTGCGTCTTCATAGAATACCCAAAGGTAACTATTGAGTACACCTTCTATCACAGATCCGAAGGCAAGTTATTCGTTGCTAAGATGGATCCTTTCTAGAGAAGGAGTTTTCCCTCGAAAGAAGTGAGTGGGAGGAAAGTAGAGATTGATAAGGTAATTGTACCTTCTCCTGAATTGGAACGTAGTTCATCACAGAAATCAGTTCCTGTGATTCCTACACCAATCAGTGAGGAAGCTAATGATGATGATCATGAAGCTTCAGATCAAGTTACTACCAAACCTCGTAGGTCTTCCAGAGTAAGATCAGCACCAGAGTGGTACGGTAATCATGTTCTGGAAGTCATGTTACTAGACCATGATGAACCTACGAACTATGAGGAAGCGATGATGAGCCCAGATTCCGCGAAATGGCTTGAGGCCATGAAATCTGAGATAGGATCCATGTATGAGAACAAAGTATGGACTTTGATTTACTTGCTCGATGATCAGCAAGACATGTTAAATAAATGGATCTTCAAGAGGAAGACGGACACTGATAGTAGTGTTACTATCTACAAAGCTCGACTTGTCACAAAAAGGTTCTCGACAAGTTCAAGGTGTTGACTACAATGAGATTTTCTCAACTGTAGCGATGCTTAAGTCTGTCCGAATCATGTTAGCAATTGCCACATTTTATGAAATCTGGCAAATGGATGTCAAAACTACATTCTTTAATGGATTTATTAAAGAAGAGTTGTATATGATGCAATCAGAAGGTTTTTGTCAATCCTAAAGGAGCTAACAAAATGTGCAAGCTCCAGCAATCCATCATTCGACTGGTGCAAGCATCTCGGAGTTGGAATATACGCTTTGATGAGTTGATCAAAGCATATGGTTTTATGCAGACCTTTGGAAAGGCCTGCATTTACAATAAAGTGAGTGGGAGCACTACCGCCTTTCTGATAAATATATGTGAGTAACATATTGTTGATCCGAAATGATGTAGAATTTTTCTAGAAAGCATAAAGCAGTATTTGAAAGGAGTTCTTTAAAAGAAAGACCTCAGTAAAGCTACTTACATATTGAGCATCAAGATCTATTGAGATAAATCAAGACGCTTGATAAGTTTTTTCAATAAGTATATACCTTGTCAAGATTTTGAAGTAGTTCAAAATGGAACAGTCAAAGAAAAGTTCTTGCCTGTGTTGCAAAGGTGTGAAATTGAGTAAGACTCAAATCCCGACCACGGCAGAAAATAGAAAAGAGAATGAAAGTCATTCCCTATGCCTCGATCATAGGTTCTATAGAGTATGATATGCTATGTACCGGACCTATTGTATACCTTGCTCTGAATTTGGCAAGGAGTACAATAGTGATCTAGGAGTAGATCACTGGACATTGGTCAAGAACATCCTTAGTGAGGACTAAGGAAATATTTCTCGATTATGGAGGTGATAAAAGAGCCCGTCGTAAAGAGTTACATCGATGCAAGCTTTTTACACTGATCCAGTTGACTCTAAGTCTCAATCTGGATACATATTGAAAGTGGGAGCAATTAGCTAGAGTAGCTCCGTACAGAGCATTGTAGACATAGAATATTTGCAAAATACATACGGCTTTGAATGTGACAGACCCGTTGACTAAGCTTCTCTCACGAGAAAAACATGATCATACCTTAGTACTCTTGGGTGTTAATCACATAGTGATGTGAACTAGATTATTGACTCTAGTAAACCCTTTGGGTGTTGGTCACATGATGATGTGAACTATGGGTGTTAATCACATACAGATGTGAATATTAGTGTTGAATCACATGATGATGTGAACTAGATTATTGACTCTAGTGCAAGTGGGAGACTGAAGGAAATATGCCCTAGAGGCAATAATAAAGTTATTATTTATTTCCTTATTTCATGATAAATGTTCATTATTCATGCTAGAATTGTATTAACCGGAAACATAATACATGTGTGAATACATAGACAAACATAGTGTCACTAGTATGCCTCTACTTGACTAGCTCGTTTATCAAAGATGGTTATGTTTCCTAGCGCATGGACAAAAGAGTTGTCATTTGATTAACGGGATCACATCATTAGGAGAATGATATGATTGACTTGACCCATTCCGTTAGCTTATCACTTGATCGTTTAGTATATTGCTATTGTTTTCTTCATAACTTATACATGTTCCTGTAACTATGAGATTATGCAACTCCTGTTTACCGGAGGAACAGTTTGGGTGCTACCAAACGTCACAACGTAACTGGGTGATTATAAAGGAGTACTACAGGTGTCTCCAAAGGTACATGTTGGGTTGGCGTATTTTGAGATTAGGTTTTGTCACTCCGATTGTCGGAGAGGTATCTCTGGGCCCTCTCGGTAATGCACATCACTATAAGCCTTGCAAGAAATGTAGCTAATGAGTTAGTTACGGAATGATGCATTACGTAACGAGTAAAGAGACTTGCCGATGTGAGATTGAACTAGGTATTGGATACCGACGATCGAATCTCGGGCAAGTAACATACCGATGACAAAGGGAACAACGTATGTTGTTATGCAGTTTGACCGATAAAGATCTTCGTAGAATATGTAGGAGCCAATATGAGCATCCAGGTTCCTCTATTGGTTATTGACTGAGAATAGTTCTAGGTCATGTCTACATAGTTCTCGAACCCGTAGGGTCCATGCAACAAGGTTTCGATGACAGTTATATTATGAGTTTATGAGTTTTGATATACCGAAGGAGTTCGGAGTCCCGGATGAGATCGGGGACATGATGAGGAGTCTCGAAATAGTCGACACGTAAAGATCGATATATTGGATGACTATATTCGGACTTCGGAAAGGTTCCGAGTGATTCGGGTATTTTTTGGAGTACCAGAGAGTTACGGGAATTCGCCGGGGAGTATATGGGCCTTATTGGGCCATACGGGAATAGAGGAGAGGGGCCAAAAGGAAGGAGGCCTACGCCCACCCTCTGGTCCGAATAGGACAAGGGGGGCAGCCCACTTTTCCTTCTCCCTCTCCTCCTCTTTCTTTCTCCAACAAGGAAAGGAGGAGTCCTACTCCTCCTCTTTCCTTCTCCTACAAGGAAAGGAGGAGTCCTACTCCCGGTGGGAGTAGGACTCCCCCCTTGGCGCACCTCCTCCATAGGCCGGCCGCCTCCCCCCTTGCTCCTATATATATGGGGGCAGGGGGGCACCCCTAAAACACAACAACAATTGATCCTTGAGGTCTATTAGCCGTGTGCGGTGCACCCCTCCACCATAGTTCTCCTCGATAATATTCTAGCGGTGCTTAGACGAAGCCCTGCGACGGTAGAACATCAAGATCGTCACCACGCCGTCATGCTGACGGAACTCTCCCTCGACACTCGGCTGGATCGGAGTTCGAGGGACGTCATCGAGCTGAACGTGTGCTAGAACTCGGAGGTGCCGTAGTTTGATTGCTTGATCGGTCGGGCCGTGAAGACGTGCGACTACATCAACAGCGTTGTTCTAACGCTTTCGCTTTCGGTCTCTGAGTGCGTAGACAACACTCTCCCCTCTCGTTGCTATGCATCACCATGATCTTGCGTGTGCGTAGGAAATTTTTTAAAATTACTACGTTCCCCAACACTGACTAACCAGTGATCTGGCTTATAAAGCTACACAAAAAAAACTTGGGGGCTTGTCACCCAAAGTTAACAGGGGCCAAAGAGAGTGTTGCAAAAACACCACCCAAACATAGGCACCCACTGAGCACAGCTCAAAATATTACCTGGGGGCTCTTTTTTGCACAGCAACAAAGAGTTTTTATGACCCTTTTAATAGCCTATCAAGCCAGGCTTGGAAGCTAGGTGTATTCACCTAAAACCACGGGTTATCCTGCCTTTTTAAGTAAGTCACTCCGCCTAGGTAATCCTGGTACGACCCGCCGAACATTTGGCAAGTCAATCTTATACAGACCCTGAACTTGTCAAAGTTAAAACGACGATTGGTTAATGTGAGGTCCATCTTAAAAGGCTTTGTAAAATGGTTTAACTCAGTGGCCTGGCAGCCCATGAAAAGCCTCGATTTTGGGCCTGGCAGCCCATGAAAAGCCTCGCGTCTTCCCATGCTTTTATTTGACAATTTTTCTCGTTTTGAGGTTCACAACACTTTATGATAAACCGGTGTTTATTGACTCGGCCTGGTTTTTTATTATAAGTCACCCGTATAAAATAAACCGGTATTTATAAACCCGACCTAGTTTCGACTACAAGTCGCCAGCATTATATATGGATAATCAGGTGTTTATTGCAACCCGGTACGGTTTTATTATAAACCGGCAAAATATGGGAGGAGTTATCAGTACTCAAGATTGGGATTATCACCCTTACTACAAAATGTTGGTAAACCAACGATGTGATTCAATATCACACGTATCATTTATTTCATATTTGATTATTCTTAAATACAGCCTTGGTTATAAACCGGGTTATATGTTGGGTATTATGACCCATCCGGCGGTAAATCGCCAGGACACTTTAAACTTTTTTTTATGCAGAAACAGGTTGAATAAAGCTGCTTAGGATCATAAGCAGATATAGCATTATTATGACGGGTTAACAGTGTTATGCAAAAGTGAATATGCACGATGGCATAGCAGACCATGTGTTTCAACTAGCCTATTACAAGGAGCTTTGATGCCCAAAAGGATAAATTATTTAACACAAGTGTTGCAGTATGCAGAAGTTAAACCGGCCTCCGGATCGTTAATTTTCGCCAGGCTGACTTGAAGGTTGTGGATCATCCTACGCCGGTTCATCCCCCTCCTCTCCACCCAATGGCTGGAAGTCAATGGTTGTCCAGTCAATCCTAGTTAAGGTTTGGAAGACATCTTCATCGCTTATAAGGCTGGACGGTTCAATATCAGGGGCATACGTATGCTTACGGATTGGTGGGATAAGATTCTACACATCATAATTTGGCGCATTAACCCGTCTATTGTCGGCATCGTAAATCGACTGGTAATAAGAAATATCAGTCTCTTCAGCCAATTAACTAGCCAGAGGACGCATTTCCCTTGTCAAGGCTTGGAGGCCATCATTGTCAAAATCTGACCCATCCTCTTTTTGGCTTGGATAGCCGTTTCCAATGTCCTCCGGGTCAAGGTCAGATATCCATGCCTTGACCCGAGTTAAAGCGGTAAGAGCACGAGCCCTAGCAGCTAATTTCTTCAACTCCTCAAACCGGGCAGGCATCATAGATAACCTTTCCAAAGTTTCCTTGATTAAAGATGGGGGCGGCTTATTATGCGAAGTTGTGCAGATGACCCGTTGAGCGCCGGTATATAATTGCTCTATCAGAATGTAAGCAACCTTCAGTTTTTTGTGCATGTCTGAGCCAAGATGAGTAACGCGGCTACCTGTAATGATCGAAACATGGGTAAACCGACAGTTTCTGGGATCGTGTTTATTCAAGGTTTATGAAGAGGATATTTACCGAAGACAGCAGTGGTCATAGCATTGATTTGGCGCTTCAAGCCAGTCAGTTCTTCTGCTACCAGTTTAAGAGCTGCTTCAGCATCCTCCGCCCGCTTTAGCAGAGCTGCTTTTTCGGTATCCCAACCTGCCGATTCGCCTTTAAAGCTTTCCTTCAGTTGTTCCATGGATGTTAAAACACTGGTTAGCTCTTCCTTAGCTTTGGAAGTTTCTGCTTGCTGGGACTTGATATTCTCTTGATGGTCGGTGATTTGAGACTCCTTTTCGCTCAGCTCAGCCTGCACGAGACATTTAATGAGTTGGTAGTGCATATTTAATGTCCCAAGCATATAACAAGTTATACACTCGGCCCTTGGGGGCTAATGCATATTGCTCTTATCAACTGTTACTTTAAGTCCCAAGCACATAACAAGTTATACACTTGGCACTTGGGGGCTAATGCATATTGCTCTTATCAACTGTTACTTTAAGTCCCAAGCACATCACAAGTTATAGACTTGGCACTTGGGGGCTAATGCATGTTTGCTCAAGACAAGGTTATGGATTTTTACTTCTTCAATCGGATTACAAGGATGATTATCAAGAAATTTTGGAAGCTTCATGACAGAAAGGTACTAGTTCATCCTAAAGGTATAAACCGGTCCCTGGGGCTATGCAAGAAAAAGTAAATATTGTTCTGCTACAAGTCTTGGTACACATTAATTCTATGAACCGACCCTTGGGGGCTACTGGAATTGATAGTCTAAACCAGTCACAAGGAAAGAAAGCTTATACAGAGTGAGTGATATTTACCTCATACCGCTCCTTCATCAGACCTACTAAACCAGCTTCATAGTCGCGGCTTGTGTACAGGCGGTTTAAGAATCCAGAATGAATGTCTTGGGCGTTGAGGTGGGCATAGCTTGATAAATCTGTTTTCCACTTGCCCTTGTCCATAGCAGAAAGTTCTTCCTTGGCACTATGCTTTGATAAAGCGACAAGATTGCCAGGGGTGGTGTGGCCGACGCCGGCAATCATAATATCATCCGTATTGTCATTATTAGCTTTGGCTGGACTTGGCGGTTTATCAGCCGTTTTTGCTGGGCTTGGCGGATCAGCAACCTGACTTGTTGTGTCTGTCTCCACTGGCTCAACAAAAGTATCCTGAACTTGAGGTACCGGATCATCCAAGATAGCATCAGCATTTGGGTCCAGTGGTTCTGGGCTTTTCTCCGGTTCAGTGTCTGGGTTATCATCAGCTGGTTTATTCAGTTTCGCCTTCTTTCTGGGTCAAGCCTTGGCACTGAAAGGAACATGCATAAAGGTTAGTACAATAAACAAGTATAAGGCATAACTGGTTAAGTTTCATATGCTCACCCTGGAACAGTCTTGAGAGGAGGGAGTTGTGTAGCCGTTGACTCGCCACATGATGAATGAGGTGTCCCCTGGTAATTTGAATCGGCCAGATTAAGAGGTTGTCGGAAATAACCCGCCTTGGGATAAGGAATATCAGAAATATATGAGACCTTGGATTGACGTTTTCGAACTAGAGTGTTTGGTAAACCGGCTGAGGTAACTACTTGGTCGCTGTGCCGGGTTGTGTGGTAAGCTTCGTGTTGCTGCTTCTTCAAAAGAAAGTTTGGGTCCAAGTGAGCTAGGGGTGAGAAAATCTTACTTTCCGGTTTGCTTGACGGATTTTCTGTGTTGGCAGAGGATTTGAACCAGAGGAAAGAACAATTACCTCTACATCATCAGCTTGGCTGCCTTCAGCGTCATCCTGATAATAGTCATTGTCAATGAGGTGTATGAAAAATGAACCAAGAGAGTCAAGTTCTACCTCTGATTCTGGATTATCCAGATCATCATCAATGTTGGGTTCAGAGGATTCAGCGGTCTTCTTCTTGGCAGGCTTTTTGGTAACTTAGTGTTTGGGCGAGGTGTCTTTGCTGGTTTACCCTGTGGTTTCTTCTTCCAGAACAGATCATCACCCTATCAAAGATTGACAAAATTTTTAGGGAATATTTAAAAAGGGTCAGATTAAAGCAAGAGTTATATGATTCTTACAGTGGGCGGTTTATTGGAAGTACAGAAGGGACTCAGCCCTGTTTTGCTGCAGACATCCACCGATTCATCCAATATCTTTTTCACAGCTTCAGTAATTTTAGCTTCTGTTAGCTGAATGTCAATATGTCATTGAGGATCTTTCAAGTCCCCTATTTACTCGCACATTAAACCGGGGCGTCGGCTTAAAGGCAGAATGCTCCAGGAGATCTAGCAATGAACAAAATCAATGCCTGTTAAACCGTTCACAACAAAGGCCCGAAGCTTTGAAAGCTGTGGCGCATACTTGGATCGTTCTTTGGAACTAACTCGTTGGGGGAATGGATGTGTGTTGGTAAGCCGGTGAGGACGATAACCCGGTAGAGGATTCTCATCAGTTGGAGACGTGTCTTGGCAATAAAATCAAGTCTGATTCAAGACTATGATGTTTGGCGTGAGGGAAACTGACATCTTTCCTCTTCTGGATTTCCATCCCGCCAAGTTCAGTGTTGGGTCTGTCTGTAAATTCTGTACGGCGGTTCAAATAGAAGAAGTCCTTAAACAGCTCAACTATGGGCTCCTCTTGCAGATAAGCCTCGCAAAATACTTGGAAATTACAAATATTGGATACAGAATTAGGTCCAATATCTTGAGGGTGGAGCTGGAAGCTAGCAAGCACATCACGGAAATTTTTTGATCCGGGAGGGCTAAACCCTCGACCCAAATGATCAACGAACACGATTACTTCTCCATCCTTGGGCTCAGGAGGATTTTCTACCAGGGGCCCTCCAGTGGATGACTTCCTTTTTTTGCTAAAGCGCCAGTTGCAACACATCCGTTTAGTTGCTCTTCAGTAACCCGGGAGGGGACCCAGTTACAAGCATAAATTTTCTTGGCCATTTCAATGAAAAGCTGAAAGAACAGATAAAATGCCGGTTTAAGCATCATGACTGGCGAGTATAAAGCGTCGCAAGATCAGCAGGAGAAGACGTTGAGGCATTTACACATTGTTAAATCGGAGTCTGACATTGGAAGGGTTACAAAGATAAATAAATCAGCGGTTTAAGAGGGGACTAATGGTACCTACTGGATTATCATTTTCTAAAAGTTAAACCGCCTACTTAGGTATGGAAGGTACAGATCTAAAATATCTAAGTGAAGGAAAAAACAAGTTTCACAGATTGATATGATAATTTCAGATCTGCAGCGTATCAATAAGTCAAAATATATTCAGACCTAAGATACAGGTGCTTAAGCAGTTCATCAGATCCATATTAAATTATTCTATACAAAGAGGATGCGCTAATGATGAAAAACAAGATTATAACTACGACCGCACAAGAAAATACAAGACCTAAACTTGCCATTTATGCCACGAAGAAGAGCAGGGAAGAACATCACTAAAGCTTTGATGAACTCGCAGAAAACCCTAACGGGATCTATGGGAGGAGCAAAGAAAGACTCACCAGGGCTATTGAGCGCGGAGGCGTACAGGAAGAACTCTGGTCAAATCAGGTTGATGCAACGGCCGCTCTTGGGGCAGAGACGAAGGTCGACGGCGGCGGCTGCGCTCGAGTACTGAGGCGATGCGAGGTGGAAGAAAGGCGAAGAGGCAAGGGGAGAAAAGGAAAGGGACCCTTGGCCCTATTTATAAGATGAAGGGATAAGCGACATGCGCGGGAATCAAGGAGCCCAAAAATGGATATGTGACAGAGCTGTCGCCTCGTTTTTGGAGGCTCAATAATAAAAGTATGGTATATACGGTTTATTAATGAATAGGTGATGTCATGACGGTTTACTATAATCCTAGAAGATGACGTCATGGCGGATTACAAGGTTTACTCGAAGGCGCTGAAGAAGAAATTTTCCTAAGTGTTGAAGATTGACATGAAAAGGTTCAAATCAATCTGGGCCTAATGTTGGGGATATTACCACTGAGTATAAACCTGATAGGAGGGGACGGGTTATACCCATAATGAGTTATTCATATTGAAGCACGTGAAGATAAGGAGTATGGCGCTTTACGGATGAGATCTACACGAAAGCCCAGGGCCCAAGGGCGGATTAGGGCCCATAGACATAAACCGACATATGATATGTAACTTGTGTTGTAAGATAGGAAAGGATAGAAACTGAGCCGGACACGTTTATGAGCCGGCCGGGATTCTATGAACCGCCGAGCATCAACCTGTGTATATAAAGGGACGACCCGGCGGCGGTTTAGGGACGACAAACAACAACTCGAGAGCCAGGTCAAGCGGATTCGCTCCCTGGTCATCGAAGCCCTAGCAATTCCACCACAACTGGATTAGGCTTTTACCTTCACTGTAATGGGCCGAACCAGTATAAACTCCTTGCGTCCTTCGTCCGCTTTTAACCCCTTTAAGCTAACTACGTTGCGATGGCTCCACGACTAAGTCCTAACAATAGGACATCTGCCGTGACGAAACCACGACAGATACTGATGTATGCGGTTCGATGAGTGTTGAGGCTCGTGGCAAGTATCGTTATTTTCTGACCTTCACAGATGATTTGAGCAGATATGGATATATCTACTTGATGAAACATAAGTCTGAAACATTTGAAAAGTTCAAAGAATTTCATAGTGAAGTGGAAATCATCATAACAAGAAAATAAAGTTTCTACGATCTGATCGTGAAGGTGAATATTTGAATTATGAGTTTGCTCTTCATTTAAAACAATGTGGAATAGTTTCACAACTCACGCCACCTGGAACACCACAGCGTAATGGTGTGTCCGAACGTCATAACCGCACATTATTAGATATGGTGCGATCTATGATGTCTCTTACCGAATTACCACTATCATTCTGGGGTTATGCATTAGAGACAGTTGCATTCACGTTAAATAGGGCACTGTCTAAAAATCTGTTGGGACGACACCGTATCAACTGTGGTTTAGCAAGAAACCTGAGTTGCCGTTTCTTAAAGTTTGGGGTTGCGATGATGTGAAAAGGTTTCAGCCTGATAAGCTCAAACCCAAATCGGAGAAGTGTGTCTTCATAGGATACCCAAAAGAAACTGTTGGGTACACCTTCTATCAAAGATCGAAAGACAAGATATTTGTTGCTAAGAGTGGATCCTTTCTAGGGAAGAAATTTCTCTCGAAAGAAGTGAGTGGGAGGAAAGTAGAACTTGATGTGGTAATTGAACCTTCTCCCAAATTGGAAATTAGTTCATCATAGAAATCAGTTCCAGTGTTGTCTACACCAATTAGTGAGGAAGCCAATGATGATGATCATGAAACTTCAGATCAAATTACTACCAAACCTCGTAGGTCGCAGAGTACGGTTCGCACCAGAGTGGAACGGTAATCCGGTTCTCGAAGTCATGTTACTAGACCATGAAAAACCCACGAACTATGAGGAAGCGATGATGAGCCCAGATTTCGCTAAATGGTTTAAGGCCATGAAATATGAGATAGAATCCATGTATGAAAACAAAGTATAGACTTTGGTGGAATTGCCCGATAATCAGCAAGCCATTGAGAATAAATGGATCTTCAAGAGGAAGACAGACGCTGATGGTAGTGTTACCATCTACAAAGATCGACTTGTCGCAAAAGGTTTTCGACAAGTTCAAGGTGTTCACAACGATGAGATTTTCTCACTCGTAGCGATGCTTAAGTCTGTCCGAATCATGTTAGCAATTGCCGCATTTTATGAAATCTGGCAAATGGATAACAAAACTGCATTACCTAATGGATTTATTAAAGAAGAGTTGTTATGATGCAACCAAAAGGTTTTGTCAATCCTAAAGATGCTAACAAAATGTGCAAGCTCCAGCGATCCATCTATGGACTGGTGCAAGCATCTCGGAGTTGGAATATACTCTTTGCTAAGTTGATCAAAGCATATAGTTTTATACAGACTTGCCATGAAGCCTGTATTTACAAGAAAGTGAGTGGGTGCACTACAACCATTTTGATGAGTATGTGTGAATGACAAATTGTCGATCGGAAATGATGTAGAATTTTCTTGAAAGCATAAAGGAGTGTTTGAGAGGAGTTTTTCAAAGAAAGACCTCGGTGATGCTACTTACATATTGAGCATCAAGATCTATCGAGATAGATAAAGCCACTTGATAAGTTTTTTCAATGAGTACATAGCTTGATAAGTTTTTGAAGTAGTTCAAAATGGAGCACTCAAAGAAAGAGTTCTTGCCTGTGTTGCAAGGTGTGAAGTTGAGTAAGATGCAAAGCCCGACCACGACAGAAGATAGAGAGATAATGAAAGTCATTCCCTATGCCTCAGCCACAGGTTCTAGAAAGTATGCCAGGTTGTTTACCAGGCCTATTGTATACCCTGCCTTGAGTTTGGCAAGGGAGTACAATTTTGATCTAGGAGTAGATCACTGGACAGCGGTCAAAATTATCCTTAGAGGAGTAAGGAAATATTTCTCGGTTATGGAGGTGATAAAGAGTTCGTCATAAAGTGTTACGTCGATGCAAGCTTTGACACCGATCTTGATGACTCTAAGTCACAATCTGGATACATATTGAAAGTGGGAGCAGTTAGCTAAAGCAGCTCCGTGGAGAGCATTGTAGACACAGAAATTTGCAAAAATACATACGGATCTGAATTTGGGAGACCCGTTGACTAAACTTCTCTCACAAGCAAAACATGATCACACCTTAGTACTCTTTGGGTGTTAATCACATGGCGATGTGAACTAGATTACTGACTCTAGTAAACACTTTGAGTGTTGATCACATGGTGATGTGAACTATGGGTGTTAATCACATGGTGATGTGAACTATTGGTGTTAAATCACATAGCGATGTGAACTAGATTATTGACTCTAGTGCAAGTGGCAGACTGAAGGAAATATGCCCAAGAGGCAATAGTAAAGTTATTGTTTATTTCCTTATTTCATGATAAATGTTTATTATTCATGCTAGAATTGTATAAACCGGAAACTTGATACATGTGTGAATACATAGACAAAACAAAGTGTCCCTAGTATGCTTCTACTTGACTAGCTCATTAATCAAAGATGGTTAAGTTTCCTAACCATAGACATGTGTTGTCATTTGATGAACGGGATCACATCATTAGAGAATGATGTGATGGATAAGACCCATCCTTTAGCTTAGAATGATCGTTAAGTTTTATTGCTATTGCTTTCTTCATGACTTATACATGTTCCTCTGACTATGAGATTATGCAACTCCCGAATACTGAAGGAACACCATGTGTGCTATCAAACGTCACAACGTAACTGTGTGATTATAAAGATGCTCTACAGTTGTCTCCGATGGTGTTTGTTGAGTTGGCATAGATCGAGATTAGGATTTGTCACTCCGTGTTTTGGAGAGGTATCTATGGGCCCTCTTGAGGGAGTCCTGGATTAGGGGGTCCTCGGACAGCTGGACTATATACTTTAGCCGGACTATTGGACTATGAAGATACAAGATTGAAGACTTCGTCCCGTGTCCGGATGGGACTCTCCTTGGCGTGGAAGGCAAGCTTGGCAATACGGATATGTAGATCTCCTCCGTTGTAGCCGACTCTGTGTAACCATAGCCCCCTCCAGTGTCTATATAAACCAGAGGGTTTAGTCCATAGGACAACAACAATCATACCATAGGCTAGCTTCTAGGGTTTAGCCTTTACGATCTCGTGGTAGATCAACTCTTGTAATATTCATAACATCAAGATCAATCAAGCAGGAAGTAGGGTATTACCTCCATAGAAAGGGCCCGAACCTGGGTAAACATTGTGTCCCCCGCCTCCTGTTACCATCCGCCTTAGACGCACAGTTCGGGACCCCCTACCCGTGATCCACCGGTTTTGACACCGACACCTCTCGGTAATGCACATCACTATAAGCATTGCAAGCAATGTGACTAATGAGTTAGTCATGGGATGATGTATTACGGAACGAGTAAAGAGACTTGCCGGTATCGAGATTGAACTAGGTATGATGATACCGACGATCGAATTTCGGGCAAGTAACATAGAAATGACAAAGGGAACAACGTATGTTGTTATGCAGTTTGACCGATAAAGATCTTCACAGAATATGTAGGAACCAATATGAGCATCAATTTTCCATTATTGGTTATTGGCCGGAGATGAGACTCGGTCATATCTACATATTTCTCGAACCTGTAGGGTCCGCACGCTTAACGTTCGATGACGATAATGTATTATGAATTTTGTGATTTGATGTACCGAAGGTTGTTCGGAGTCCCGGATGTGATCACGGACATGACGGGGAGTCTCGAAATGGTCGAGATATGAAGATTGATATATTGGAAGGTTACGTTTGTACACCGAAATGGTTTCAGATGAGTTCGGGCAGTTTTTGGAGTACCGGGAGGTTACCGGAAACCCCCGGGGAGTTAATGGGCCTTAATGGGCTCGATACGTCTCCAACGTATCTATAATTTTTGATTGCTCCATGCTATATTATCTACTGTTTTGGGCAATATTGGGCTTTATTTTCCACTTTTGTATTACTTTTGGGACTAACCTATTAACCGGAGGCCCAGCCCGATTCTTTGTTTTTGCCTATTTCAGTATCTCGAGGAAAAGGAATATCAAACGGAGTCAAAACGGAACAAAATCAACTAGAGAAGTTATTTTTGGAAGGAAAGCCACCCGATGGACTTGGAGTGCATGTTAGGAAAGAAGGGAGGTGCTCACGAGGGTGGGGGGCGCGCCCACCCCCCTAGGACGCGCCCCCCTGCCTCGTGGCCCCCCTTCGGTCCACCGAGGTACTTCTTTCACCCATATATACCTATGTATCGAAAATATTACAGAACAGAAGATAGATCGGGAGTTCCGCCGCCGCAAGCCTCTGTAGCCACCAAAAACCTCTCGGGAGCCCGTTCCGGCACCCTGCCGGAGGGGGAACCCATCACCGGTGGCCATCTTCATCATCCCGGCGCTATCCATGACGAGGAGGGAGTAGTTCACCCTCTGGGCTGAGGGTATGTACCAGTAGCTATGTGTTTGATCTCTCTCTCTCTCTCATGTTCCCTCTATGGCACGATCTTGATGTATCCCGAGCTTTGCTATTGTAGTTGGATCTTATGATGTTTCTCCCCCTCTACTCTCTTGTGATGAATTGAGTTTCCCCTTTGAAGTTATCTTATCGGATTGAGTCTTTTATGAGAACACTTGATGTATGTCTTGCCGTGCTTATCTGTGGTGACAATGAGATATCATGTGCCACTTGATGTATGTTTTGTTGACCAACTTGCGGGTTCCTCCCATGAACCTATGCATAGGGGTTGGCACATGTTCTTGACTCTCCGGTAGAAGCTTCGGGGCACTCTTTGATGTACTTTGTGTTGGTTGGATGAATCTGTGATTGTGTGATGCATATCGTATAATCATGCCCACGGATACTTGAGGTGACAATGGAGTATCTAGGTGACATTAGGGTTTTGGTTGATTTGTGTCTTAAGGTGTTATTCTAGTACGAACTCTTTTATAGATTGATCCGAAAGAATAATTTTGAAGTGGTTTCGTACCCTACCATAATCTCTACGTTTGTTCTCCGCTATTAGTGGCTTTGGATTGACTCTTTGTTGCATGTTGATGGATTGTTATATGATCTATCTATGTTATTATTGTTGAGAGAACTTGCACTAGTGAAAGTATGAACCCTAAGCCTTGTTTCCTATCATTGCAATACCGTTTACACTCACTTTTATCATTAGTTACCTTGCTGTTTTTATATTTTCAGATTACAAAAACCTTTATCTACCATCCATATTGCACTTGTATCACCATCTCTTCGTCGAACTAGTGCACCTATACAATTTACCATTGTATTGGGTGTGTTGGGGACACAAGAGACTCTTTGTTATTTGGTTGCAGGGTTTCTTGAGAGAGACCATCTTCATCCTACGCCTCCTATGGATTGATAAACCTTAGGTCATCCACTTGAGGGAAATTTTCTACTGTCCTACAAACCTGTGCACTTGCAGGCCCAACAACGTCTAAAAGAATAAGGTTGTGTAGTAGACATCAAGCTCTTTTCTGGCGCCATTGACGGGGAGGTGAGTGCTTGAAGGTATATCTTTAGATCTTGCAATCGAATCTTTTTGTTTCTTGTTTTAGCACTAGTCTAGTTTATAAAAGAAAACTACAAAAAATGGAGTTAAGTTTGTCTCATACGCTTCGTCTTTTTAATATCTTTGGTGAGTATGATGGAAAGGAAAATTGTGCCAAAGTGTTAGAAGAATAATGCATTAAAATGTTTGGCACTAAATATTTGAATGATGAGCATGATTGCAATGTTGTTAGTATGAATTCCTTGAATATCCATGATGCTAATGATATGCAAAGCCACAAGCTTGGGGAAGCTATGTTTGATGGAGATGATATTTTTTGTCCCACAAGCTTTGATGAGCAAATTTACTATGATGAAAGCATGCATCCTATCTATGATGATTATTGTGATGACATGTATGCTTTAAAGAATAACGATAACCATGAAACTTGGCATCTTGATCTTAATTTTCAATCACATGATAGTTATTTTGTTGAGTTTGCTCCCACTACTATTCATGAGAAGAATTTTGCTTATGAGGAGAGTAGTAAATTTTCTATGCTTGTAGATCATGAAAAGAATGCTTTAGGTGCTGGTTATATTGTTGAATTCATTCATGATGCTACTGAAAATTATTATGAGAGAGGAACATATTCTTGTAGAAATTGCAATAATGTCAAGTTTCCTCTCTATGTGCTTAAAATCTTGAAGCTATGCTTGTGTTACCCTCCTATGCTAGTTGATTATTGTTCACATAAGTTGTTTGCTCACAAAATACCTATGCATAGGAAGTGGGTTAGACTTAAATGTGCTAGTCATATTCTTCATGATGCTCTCTTTATGTTTCAATTCTTATCTTTTTGTGAGCATCATTGAAATCATCATGCCTAGCTAGGGGCGTTAAACGATAGCGCTTGTTGGGAGGCATGCCAATTTTATTTTAGTTTCTTACTTTTTTGTTCTGTTTAGTAATAAATAATCCATCTAGCTTCTGTTTAGATGAGGTTTTATGTTTTAATTAGTGTTTGTGACAAGTAGAACCTTTGGGAAGACTTGGGTGGAGTCTTTATGATCATGCTGTAAAAAACAGAAACTTTAGTGCTCACGATATTAGCTTCAACTGTTTACTGGAGAGTGATATTTAGTCAATTCTTTTTGCAGATGATTACTAGACAAATTCCTCAGGTACACCAATTTATTTTAGAATTTTTGGAGTTCCATAAGTTTGCGTTAGTTACAGATTACTACAGACTGTTCTGTTTTTGACAGATTCTGTTTTCATTGTGTTGTTTGCTTATTTTGATGAATCTATGGTAGTAAAATAGTTTATAAACCATAGAGAAGTTGGAATAAAGTAGGTTCAACACCAATATTAATAAAGATGAGTTCATTACAGTACCTTGAAGTGGTGTTTTGTTTTCTTTCGCTAACGGAGCTTTCAAGTTTTCTATTAAGTTTTGTGTTGTGAAGTTTTCAAGTTTTGGGTAAAGATTCGATGGACTATGGAATAAGGAGTGGAAAGAGCCTAAGCTTGGGGATGACCAAGTCACCCCAAGGCAATATTCAAGGACAACCAAGAGCCTAGGCTTGGGGATGCCCCGGATGGCATCCCCTCTTTCGTCTTCGTTCATCGGTAACTTTACTTGGAGCTATATTTTTATTCACCACATGATACGTGTTTTGCTTGGAGCGTCATTTTCTCTTGTTAGTTTTTGCTTTCTGTTATTTAGAATAATGTTTTGCATCTTCAGTTCCAATAAGAAAGTCCAGGATAGCCTTTGCCATGCTTGTTTTGCTAGTATACATGTTGCTGTTTGAAAACAGAAAGTTTACCGCTGTTGCAAAAATTCCCTAGAAAATTCAGAGAGTGGTATAATGTTGAATCTTTTTGCATATTGAGCTATGATAAATTTACTACAGTGGGAATGTTCTTTCATAATTTTTGGAGTTAGGGAAGTATGATGAATCTTGCATTCATTACAGACTGTACTGTTTTGGCAGATTCCTGTTATGTTTGCGTTGTTTGCATATGTTTGCTTGTTTAATGATTCTATTTGAGGATAGGAGTATTAAATATGCAGAGTCATTTGGTATGCAATGTTGAATAATAATGTTAGTAATTTGTTACAGTAGAAAATGATAAGGTTTTGCATTGGTTTATACTAACCTATCTCACGAGTTCTTGTTGAGTTTGTTGTGAATGAAGCTTTTGATAATAAGAAAACCATGATATGAGAGGAATTAAGGAGACACAAAAGTTTAAGCTTGGGGATTCCCAAGGCACCCCAAGATAATATTTCAAGAAGTCTCAAGCATCTAAGCTTGGGGATGCCCCGGTAGGCATCCCACCTTTCTCCAACAATTATCGGTTAGTATCGGTTGAACCTAAGTTTATGCTTTTTCACATGAGTTGTGCTATCCTTGCAATGTAGTTTTATTTAGCTATGATTGCTGTTTGAAAAAAAATATCAAGATCCGAAATTATTAAATGGGAGAGTCTTCACATAGTTGCATAATTATTCGACTACTCATTGATCTTCACTTATATCTTTCGGAGTAGTTTGTTGTTTGCTCTAGTGCTTCACTTATAACTTTTAGAGAACGGTGGTGGTTTTATTTTGAAGAAATAGATGAACTCTCATGCTTCACTTATATTATTTTGAGAGTCTTAAATGGCATGGTAATTTGCTTAAATAATCTTAATATGCTAGGTATTCAAAAATAGTAAAAACTTTCTTATGAGTGTGTTGAATACTAAGAGAAGTTTGATGCTTGATAATTGTTTTGAGATATGAAGATGGTGATATTAGAGTCATGCTAGTTGAGTAGTTGTGAACTTGAGAAATACTTGTGTTAAAGTTTGTGATTCCCGTAGCATGCACGTATGGTGAACTGTTATGTGAGGAAGTCGGAGCATGATTTATTTATTGATTGTCTTCCTTATGAGTGGCGGTCGGGGACGGCGATGGTCTTTTCCTACCAATCTATCCCCCTAGGAGCATGCGCGTAATACTTTGCTTTGATAACTTCTAGATTTTTGCAATAAGTATATGAATTCTTTATGACTAATGTTGAGTCCATGGATTATACGCACTTCTCCCGTCCTTCCACCATTGCTAGCCTCTCTAATACCGCACACTTTTTCGCCGGTATCATACACCCACCATATATCTTCCTCAAAACAGCCACCATACCTACCTAACATGGCATTTCCATAGCCATTCCGAAATATATTGCCATGCAACTTTCCACCGTTCTGTTTATTATGACACGCTTCATCATTGTCATATTTCTAGCATGATCATGTAGTTGACATCGTATTTGTGGCAAAGCCACCGTTCATAATTCTTTCATACATGTCACTCATGAGTCATTGCACATCCCGGTACACCGCCAGAGGCATTCATATAGAGTCATATTTTGTTCTAAGAATCGAGTTGTAAAAAAATAAAAGTGTGATGATCGTCATTATTAGAGCATTGTCCCAGTGAGGAAATGATGATGGAGACCATGATTGTCGGGGGTGGGGTGTGACATATGCCAAAGGATGGCTTATCATGAAGAGGGCGAGTAGAACGTCGCCGGTGCCTGGAAACGGGATGAGACGAAGGCATGCACGCCGGCGAATCTTACCCAGCTTCAGGGCTCTCCGGGGAGATAACACCCCTACTGCTGCTCTGCGGGGTCTCCGCATGATCACTATGGCAAAGTGAGTACAAGGTTGCTCCTTGAGCTGTTCGGGGTGAGGAAGGAGAAGGGCACGACTAGCTCTTCTCTTCCCTCTATGTGTGTGTCAAACTACTAGGTTCCAACCCTTTGCATGGGTGCCCCGGGGGGTTTATATAGGCCTACCCCCCGGGGGTACAATGGAAATCCGGCTGGGCGCGGGTCCCAGCCGTCAGTCTCTTAAGTCGACGTCTTCTCCACCGACTTCTGGGGCCCGCCGACTAGTGGGCCCCGCCGACGCTCCAGCATGGGGCCGACAGCCCTTGTCCACCGCGGGCGGGTCTTGCCGGTTGCGGGTTACTGTAGCCGCGCTTCTAATGACGCGAGCTTGGTCGTGGGGTCATGGCAACAGTGCCGCCGCCCGGCGGGCGATCACTGTTGCCATTCCCTGTCTTGTCGGGTTAATGGCGCATGGAGCCCGTGGGAGGGGCCGGCGACTCTCGGAGGCCGACTCCCAGCGGGTCCGTCTTGGGGCGCTCTCGCCGTCTTCTGTACTCCCGCCGACAGGTGGGTCCCGCCGTCTCCGGGTCGTACAGACAGGCCATCATGGGTACAGGGATCTGCCCACGGGGCTGATGTCAGGGCCGGCGTGGAAACAGTGCCGCGCCGGACGGAGATCTCCGTCAAGACGGGCGCTCTGTGGCCATGCTCGCCCTTTATGAGCGGGGCAGGGGTGGCGAGGCGGCCCCATCCCGTCCCGTCGATAATCGCATCGATGGGGAGGTGGTTGGAGTCGCCGGCCGACTCCCCGTAGCCGGCTTCATCGGAAGTCGCTGGCTTGGAGTCGGCTTGTCTTGAGGCCGTCTCTGGGACTCGACTGGGAGGGGCAGTCGGCGGCTCTGTCGCGGACTCTCAGAAAGCGGCTCTTCGTCTTGGGGTCTTGAGGGGCGCAGTCTACCCTGATGTTTTGAAAGGTCCAGGGGCTCGGGTTTGCCTACCCGTGGCCCATTACTCCGACAGTAGTCCCCGAAGCTGGTGAGGCGCCGAGGGCAACATGTCGAGGAGCCTCAACAGTTTCATCCCTTCAGTGGAAGAATCTGGGCTCGGCTCGCCGTCTCTATCTTGAGCCGACTAGCTGGAGTCGGCCTCGCAGGAGGCCGTCTTGCTCCTTAAAGGTTTCGAAGGTCGCGGCGGGATCCGGGCAGCGTGCCTGATAAGCTTCCAGGCAGCTGCCTGTTGCGGGCCCGCAATGTGACGCCACGCGGCAGGGCCAGTCTGCCCGCCCACGCACGTGACTAGACAGGCCCGTCAGGCGGGGCCCGCCACTACCGCGCCTCGGCGCACGGGCGGATCCGCTGCGGCCGTGCGGGCGGTTGGGCTCCCCACGCCGTTACTGCGCGCAGTAACGTCGTGGGTTAAATCGTGGGGGTGTGGGGACGTGGGGGTGTGGGGACGTGGGCGTAGTTAATCCCACGCCCGCCCCCTCGGCTTCTCAGCCTAGGCGCCTATAAGTAGTCGAGAGGAGGAGGGGCGGCGAAGCACGCGCACCCACTCTCCCTGCTTCCTCTCGCTTCCTCCCCTTCTTACTTTGTCTTCCTCCTTGCTTCCGCCGCGCCGAACCACGCCGCGGAGATGAGCTCCTCCTCCGCCGCCGCACCTCCCGCCGCGTGCTCCGGCGTGTGGGATGGCTCCATCGTCGACGACGACATCATCGAGTTTCTCCGCCAAATGCGCCGCATCCCCGGCAGCCACCTAGTGCGGACCCGCGCCGCGCCGGCGGGCGAAATAACGCCGGCGCCGGAGGAGGGCGAGCGGGTCATATTCCGCTCGCACCTCATGCACAGGCTAGGGCTGCCGGCGAGCGGCTTCTTCCGCGCGTTTCTGGAGTTCCACGGGCTCCAGCCGCACCACCTCACTCCAAACACGGTGGTGCTGCTAGCCGCCTTCGCATCCTTATGCGAGGGCTTCCTTAGCATTCTCCCCACCATCGAGCTGTGGGGGGAATTCTTCCAAGCCAAACTCGGAACCCACGTCGCTCGCGTGCCGGCTCTGTGCGGCACGTTCATCGCAATGAGGAGGCCGGTGCCCGAGAACCCCTTCCCTGCCATCCCACTCATCAAGTCGGTGAAGATGTGGCAGCACACGTACTTCTACGTCAAGAACGCGTTGCCCCCGAGGCGGCGGTCAACTTGCCGCCTTACGTGGCCGGCGAGTTGGCGGGGCGACTCCCCAGCTGGTCCCATCGGGCCCGGACGCTGACTCCCGCAGGCGGCGCTGCCGTCGCGCGGCTCCACGTGATGACGCAGTCGGAGGGCCTGACTGGGGC
The DNA here is from genome assembly GCA_021605145.1 of Aegilops bicornis. Lineage (NCBI taxonomy): Eukaryota > Viridiplantae > Streptophyta > Magnoliopsida > Poales > Poaceae > Aegilops > Aegilops bicornis. Next base: position 70,573,334 of record CM038674.1, on the reverse strand, counting down.
CAACTTGCTGGCCGCCTTCGTGGCGTGCCGAGTCCTTCCTCTCCAAGGCCGACCTCATCTGATCTGTCAGATGAGCGGCCGCCGGGATCCCAGCCGGCTGTGCTCCAAAGATATGCCCCACGCGGAGGTGGTGGACACGGTGAACTTCCTGGCGAACTGCGGCCTCACGGAGGAATGGCAGTTCGGCAAGGAGCCGTACTCGCGCGCCAACCCCCCGCCTGTGGTAAGTCATTTCTTGCTTTTCTGTTTCCTTCTTCAGCCGAATCCGACTCTAATTCTCTTTGGTCTTTTCCACGTCAGAACCCCCTCATGCAGCCTGCGGCCGGCACTGCGGGGCTGGCTCGTGAATTCGTCCCCGACCGGGCGGAGAGCGACGTCGACGACCCCGACTTGGGGGTGGCGGCGATGGAGACCGACGCCGAGGGAGGAGGAGGGGCCGACGACTTCAGGCCTTCGGCAACCTTCGCCGACTGGCCTGATGACGACGGCGAGAGGGAAGTCGTCCCTCGCCGCCAACCGAAAGCCGGCCATCCAGGCACGAGCTCCTCCGCCGTCTTGGGCGGCCGAGGCGGCGCGAAGAAGCGCCGGGCTGGGCCAAGCTTGCCAGGCGGCCAGGCGAAGAAGTTCAGGGGGACGGCCACCGCGACCCAGCGCGAAGAGGCGGTCGCGAAGGCTAATCGCTTCTGCAAGGAGGTGAAGAAGCCGCCGCTGGTCTCCGCGTAAGTATTTCTTGTTTTGTCTTGTTTTCTTCTGGTCCGTCTTGTCCAAGTCTTTATATGTCTTTTTCTCATCAGGGCTCCTCTCACCTTGGAGAGGGTCGCCGCCGCCTCCGTCACGGGGTGGCGAGGCGTCATAATACTCGGCGGATTGACCTGCGCCGACCTTCGAAGCGACGGAGCGAACGCCAGGCAGGAGAAGCGCGACGAGGAGGAGGCCGCCCGTCTGGAGAAGGCGGAGGCCGAGAAGGCGGCGGCTTCCGCCCAGAAGAAGCTGGAGGAGGCCGAAGCCGCCGTTGCAGCCAAGAGGCGAGCCGAGGAGGCCGCGCGCCTCCAGTCGGCGCTGCTCGTCACCCCGCTGAGCTCTGCGCCGCCGCTGCCGGAGTTCACGGGGCAGACGGAGGGAGTCGGCGGTGAGGTCCCCATCGCAGACGAGGAAGGCGGCGAGGCCTCCCTATCGGGCACGGCCGAGCCACCCCCGCCGCCTCCACCGCAATCCGAGAGCGCCCGAGGCAAATAGCCGGCGGACCCGCCTGTGCCGCGGGCCGACGACGAGGCCGTGGCGAAGCTGCTTCTTCAGGTCGCTTCGCCAGCGCGACGCCGTCTTGAGAAGGCGACTTCGGCGCCAGCGCCTTTGAGACCGGGCGCCGCCTCGGCCATTCCAGACGCTGAGGCGACAAGCGCCGCGCCCATTGGGTGGGTGCGAGAAGGCGGCACAGGCCCGCTGAATACGGCGCTTCTGGACGTCCAGGCGAAGCTGCGAGCTGAGGGCGAGGCCATCCAGAACTGCTCCAAGGCGCACCTGCGTCGCGAGCCGCCGTGCGGGTATGTTTCCTACTTTGAATTTTTTTCTTGCTCTTCTCTGTGGGGGCGCGCCAGCGCACCCACTGGGTGTAGTCCCCGACTTTCGGGCCGGCTGCTGAGCAGGCGGCTCGAAACTCTATTTGCTTACTTCCAAATTTTTACCTTTGACTGAAATTCTTGCCGCGGGAGTATCACAACCTCCGCGCCACTGCCTTCAACCGCAACGTTGAGGAGCTGAGCAAGCGGACTGCCGACTTGGCGAGGAGCCGAGGTGAGTTTTCTTCTTCAAGGCGCTGCATTCGCTGGCTGTAGTCCCCGAGATTCGACGCCGCGCAGTCGGGCCGGATCTTCTTGGTGACCTTCTTAGCTGACGACTTCGCGTCCTTCTTCTTTTTATTCTTCAGAGGCCAGATCCACTCTTCGGCGGCAGCTGGGTACGGCCAACACCGCCTTGCGCGCCAAGGAGGAGGAGTGCAGCAAGCTCGCCGCAGAGCGCGACCTGCTGGCCATGCAACTAGCGGAGCAGAGGGAGCTGCTTAAGGCGGTGCAGGACGAGGCGGAGAAGAAAGAGGCTGCTCCCCTGGCCGAGTTTGAGAGCGAGCGCTCCTCCTGGACCGACAAGGAAGCGCTGCTGACCTCCGGTTTCCATGAATCGAGGACATCGTCGATGGTGAGTTTGCTTTTACTTCTTCTTTTGGGTCACCGACTACGGGCCAGGCCGACTCCTGTTTTTCTGACTTGCTTCTTCTTCTTCTTGGCAGACTTCTTCCCCGGCCACACGCAGGCGGCCAATCAAGCCATCGAGGCTGATCGTGAGGCACGAAGGGCGAGTGGTGCTGAGATCGCTGCCAACGCCCCCCGGACCCTTGACGAGCAGCTCCTGAGCATTGAGGCTCATCTGCGGCCGGCCCATCGGATGCTACGCCGGCTTCAGCGTGTCGGCGCCCAGGCGATCGCTGCTCTGTGGCGGGACATGCCGATTCTGTGCACTCCCAGCCGGACCGCCGACTGGCTGGAGGTCGCGGCTGGTCATCTTGAGGCCTGGAAGGGTTCCGCAGCTCGGGCTGGAGCGCGCCGGGCCCTGGAAATCGTCAAGGCGTGGTATCCAGGGCTGGATCTGGACTGGCTGGCCGCGTTCCGGTCGGAGGCCCAGGCGGAGTTGCTAGCCGCGGAGGACGCCCTCGTCGAGCGTGCGGTGGCGATTGCCGACTACACGGACACCAGCGTCTTCGTCCCTGAGCGGGCTGAAGACGGTGGGGAGGCGCCGCCGGAGTGGTTCGGGATGAACCCGGACTATGACGAGGACTCGGCGGAGGTGATCGACTCCAGCGCTAAGGAGGAAGACGAGGCGGAGGACGGAGACGGCATGGAGGCGCCAGAAGACGGAGCTGGCGACCAGCCTCAGCTCGACCGCCTCCAGAACGAAAGCCGCGCCGCGGCTGCCGCCGGAGACGATCAAGCCGAGACCGCTCAGCCGGCCGTCCCGGCGCCTGACGCCGCTGTCGCCTCCGGCCTTCCGACCCCATCTGCCGCTTCCTAGGCCTCTGTCTCGCCTTTATTTTTTCTGTTTTGATAGTCTTTGAAAGAACTTGTTAAGTCGCACAATTCCACCCGCGGGGTGTATTCTGAACTTCTGTCCGAAGATCCGGCCATGGGCCTAAGCTATGTAAATATTATTCTAATTTTATCTTTCCTTGCTTATTGCTCTTGTGGCTTTTTCCTTTGCGCCTTCCCTTAGTTGCCGCCTTGCCCATCGGGCAACCACTCTGCGGACTGCCGTCTAGGTCAAGTGCTTGGCTACCTTTGAGAAAACAAGTACTTGGCCATTTTTTAGAGTCGTTAAGCAAGTTGGGTAGAAAGCGGCAAGCCGACTACTTAAGAGTCGGTTTTACAAAACGGGCTGGAAGCCGATTTAAACTATGTTTATGCTTTGGGTCCTTAGCCATTTTTTCGTGTGGGCGCTCGTTCTTCCTTACTCCTGCCCACCAAACAGTCGCTCTGCGAGCTGCGGCTTCTGACAGGAGACGGCTTAGGCACCGAACGTTACTTGTCTGACTGCAGGAAGCATTTATAGCCTAAAGGCGGCGAGTCCCCGGGCCGACTAGTCGAGCCCGGTGCCAAATAGCATAACAAAGAGTAACATACTCAAAGGCATAATTCTTATCATACAGACAACAAAGAGGGCAGTCCCGAGCTCGTCTCGGGGGGCCCGAAGTTTTGGTACTTTAAACACAAAGGGTGGCGTGGTACATACTGCATCAACTGTAAAATCTTCGGAGGAGATTCGCATTCCATGGTCGTTCCGTCTCTTTGCCGGAGTCGTCCCTCTTGCGTGCTCGGGGCTTCTGAGCGTCGTTCAGTTAGTAGGAGTCATTGCCCAGCACTTTGCTGATGACGAATGGGCCTTCCCAATGCGCCGACAGCTTGTGCTGGCCGGCTGTTCGCTGGATCAGCCAGAGCACAAGGTCGCCCTCTAGGAATGATCTTGGCTTGACCTTCTTGTTGTAGTAGCGGCGTAGGCTCTGCTGGTAGATGCTGGACCAGCCCTCTTCCAGCAGATCGACACCGTCTTGACGTGCTTCTTTTGCTTCCTCTTCGGTGTACATGGTGACTCGCGGGGAATCGAACTCTATATCCGTTGGGATGACGGCTTCGGCACCGTAGACGAGGAAGAAGGGTGTGAAGCCAGTTGACTTGTTTGGAGTCATGCGCAGACTCCAGAGGACGGCTGGCAACGCTTCAAGCCAGCAGCCGGCCGAACGCTCCAATGGTTCGACCAGTCGAGGCTTGATGCCAGACAGGATGAGGCCGTTCGCTCGCTCCACCTTGCTGTTTGACTGCGGATGGGCAACGGACGCTAAGTCCAGTCGGATGTCTTGTGTCACGCAGAAACGGGCCAGGGCGCCTTTGGCAAAATTTGTGCCATTGTCGGTGATGATGCTATGTGGTACGCCGTACCGAGTCGTGATGTCGGCGATGAAAGTCACTGCAGTAGGACCATTCAACTTCTTGATGGGTTTTGCTTCTATCCACTTGGTGAACTTGTCCACCGCGACAAGTAAGTGAGTTAGGCCGCCTCGTGCCGTTTTGAATGGTCCCACCATGTCCAGGCCCCAAACAGCAAAGGGCCAGGCGATGGGGATAGTCTTGAGTGCAGAAGCCGGCTGAAACGGCTTGGAGCGGAACACCTGGCACCCCTTGCATTTTTGAACAAATTCCTTGGCCTCTTCTAGGGCAGTCGGCCAGAAGAAACCGTGTCGGAAGGCTTTAGCGACAAGTGCTCTTGGGGCTGCATGATGGCCGCACTCGCCCTGACGGATGTCTTCGAGAATCGCTTGGCCTTGCTCTGGCTTGACGCAGCGCTGGTAGACACCAGTGACGCTGCGCCTTACCAGCTCTCTGTTGACTATAGTGTAGGCTGCCGCTCGGAGCTGCACTTGCCGAGCCAAGGTCTCATCGGTTGGTAGCTCTCCGCTTACTAAGAACTTCAGGATGGGCTGGGCCCATGAGGGTGCTGCTATTTCTTCGACTGCCAGTACTGCTACTTGGACGAGGGCGGCTGGGCTGGGAGGCGGCGGGTTGGAGTCCGCAGCAACTTGCTGGGTTGAAGAAGTCCCCGGGCCGACTGGCGCAGTCCCCGGGCCGAGTACTGGAGTCTTCGCAATGGTCGCGCAGTCCCCGGGCCGGGTTACGAAGTCCCGGGCGGCTTCGACTGCAGCGTTCTTGGGGCCGTCTGCGGAATTCTTGTGCCGTCTGCCGAGGCTTTGGAGTCGGATCCGACTTCTTGGGAGCCGGCACAAAATTGAGTCGACTCTGTGACGGCTTGATGATGGCTTGAGGAGGCGAAGGCGGCGCCGGATGGTATTGCCTGGCGGGTGGAGCCGATTCTTGCCAGGGTATCTGCTTGGTCGTTGTCGTTTCTTGGCACGTGGAGGAACTCGCACCCCTCAAAATATCCACTCAATTGCTGTACCAGGAAACGGTAGCTCGCCATGTTTGCATCTTTGGCGTCCCAGTCGCCGGATGACTGTTGGACCACCAAGTCGGAGTCGCGATAACACAGGATCTTCGAATGCCAAGCTCTTTGGCAAGCCGGAGCCCGTGAATGAGCGCCTCATATTCGGCGACGTTGTTGGAGGCAGCGAAGTGGATCTGCAGCGCGTACTTGAGCTTTTCGCCTTTGGGGGAAGTGAGGACCACGCCGGCTCCCAAGCCGATGCGCATCTTGGAGCCATCAAAGTGCATCCGCCAATGGGTGGAGTCAGGCGCTGGCGGCAGGTACTGGGTCTCGGCCCAGTCGACGAGGATGTCGGCCAGCGCTTGCGACTTGATGGCGGTTCGGGGCTGGTAATAGATGGTGTAGGGGGCCAACTCTATGGCCCATTTGACCACTTGGCCAGAAGCATCTCGGCTTCCGATGATCTCTGCTAGTGGGCCGTGCAAACCACGGTGATTGGATGCTCTTGAAAGTAAGGCTTCAACTTCTTGAATGCAAAGTGCACGCCGTAACACATCTTCTGGTAGTGGGGTAGTTACGCTTGGAGGTCGACAAGATTACCCGCTCGGGTAATATACCGGTCTCTGGACAGGTAGCGCCTTGCCTTCCTCCTTGCGTTCAACTACAATGACTGTGCTGACTACCCTGCTGGTGGCGACAATATACAGGAGCATGGGCTCCTTTGGAGTCGGAGCCACCAGCACTGGGGGAGTAGTCAGCATTTTCTTCAACTGGAGAAAAGCTTCGTCCGCCTTGGAATTCCATTCGAAGAAGGTGGTCTTCTTCATGAGCTGGTACAGAGGAAGAGCTTTCTCGCCCAGCCGGCTGATGAATCGGCTGATGGACGCCAAGCAGCCGGTGAACTTTTGCACATCTAGCAGTCGGCGGGTTTCTTCCATTATTTCGATTGCCTTGATCTTCACGGGGTTGCACTCTATGCCGCGTTCAGATACCCGGAAACCAAGGAGCTGGCCAGCTGGTACTCCGAAGACGCACTTCTCTGGGTTGAGCTTGATCTGGAATCGGCGCAGATTTTCAAAGGTCTCCTTGAGGTCTTCCAACAGCGTTCCTTGCTTCTCCGTCTTCACCACCACGTCGTCCACATAAACGTTGGTGTTTCTGCCAAGCTGCTTGAGGAGGCACTTCTACATGCAACGCTGAAAGGTGGCTCCGGCATTCCTCAAGCCGAACGTCATGGTCAGGTAGCAGAAGGCTCCAAACGGCGTGATGAAGGCAGTCTTCAATCTATCGGCCGGGTTTAGCTTGATCTGGTGATATCCTGAGTATGCATCTAAGAAGCTCAACAGCTCGCATCCGGCTGTGGAGTCTATCACCTAATCAATTCTCGGTAAAGCGAACGGGACCTTGGGGCAAGCTCTGTTGAGGCTTGTATAGTCGATACACATCCGCCACTGCTTGTTCTTCTTTAATACCAAGACCGGGTTCACTAACCACTCTGGAAAAAACACTTCCATGATTAAACCGGCTGCGAGGAGCCGGGCTATCTCTTCTCCAACAACTCTTCTTTTCTCTTCTGCCAGGCGGCACAAGGGCTGCCTGACGGGCTTCACATTAGATCGGACATGTAACTTGTGCTCGGCGAATTCCGTCGGTACACCTGGCATGTCTTTGGGTGACCATGCGAAAATGTCCCGATTCTCACGGAGGAAATCGACGAGCTCACCTTCCTATTTGTTGTCAAGGTTTGCACCTACGACAGCGTATCTCTCCGGGTGCTCCGGGTCCAAGGGTATCTTCTTGGTCTCTTTGGCCGGCTTGAACGAGCCCTCAGCTTCTGACTCCTTGGGGTTGGGCGACATCTCTGGCTGCTTGCCGGCCATTGCCACAACCCGATCAAGAAGCCGCTTCTCACCACGATCACCGGGGACTCGGCCAGCCGACTGCTCTCAGCTGCACAATTGGGCGACTTTACGTAGTCGCCCGGCTGATCGAGAATCCCTTGGTACTCGGCATCTTCATCTTGAGGTAGGCGTAGTGGGGGACCGCCATGAACTTGGCCAGAGCAGGTCGGCCAAGCAGAGCAGGGTATGGGCTTTCGAGGTCCACCACTTTGAACCATACTGGCTCTCGGCAAAAGTGATCTTTGTCCCCAAAAAGGACGTTTATCAGGATCTTGCCAATCGGTGAGTAGGAAAGGCCATGTACAATTCCGTGGAACACAGTCCGGCTGTGCTGAAGCTTTCTTTGCTTGATTCCTAACTTCTCCATTGTATCCTTGTACAGGATGTTGATGCTGCTGCCTCCGTCTATCAGCACTCGCGAGAAGCGAGCGGCCCGCCTATCCGCGGCAAGGGTGGCTCCCAAGATCAGGGCGTAGGAGCCCGGATTCGGCATCACCTCTGGGTGATTAGCTCGGCTCCAACTAATAGGTTTCTCGGACCAGTGCATGAATTCTGGGGTATCTGATGCCACGGCATTCACTTCTTGCTGTTGCAGCCGCCTGCTGCGGCGATCGTCGGCCACACTGGTGAACACTACATAGGCTCCATGCTCTTCTGGGTACTCGTCTTGTCTTTCGCCGACCGGTTCGACAGCCGGCTCTTTGGGCGGTGGTAAGCGGCGGCCCAAGAAAGTGGGACGGATGAGGCCGTCTCCTTGGCGATCCTGGTGAGCCAGTGGCACTTCCGGGTGGTGTGGTTCGACGGCTTCGCGCCGCTATGGAACTTGCAGGGTCCATCTAGAGTCTGCTCGTAAGAGAAGGCCGGCAACCAGTTGGACTTGCCGCCTTTCTGCCGCTTGGCAGGAGGCTGCCCCTCTGGCTGTTGGTCTTCGACTGTCGCCACCTGCCGGCTGTTGGAAGCCGGCTGCGGGGCCTTGCGCTTGTGATCATTCTGCTGCTGCCGCCGGCTGATGTCGCCAGCCGGAGTTCTGGGAGCATGTGGAGCCACCTTGCCAGTCGCACTGACTTCGATCTCCGACTTCATGGAGGAGTCGGTATGCAGCGTGCTTATGCGCTATGATCAGCAGCTCGTCGAGGGTCTCCGGCTCGTCGCCAAAGCGAGCTTGTTCTTGAGGAGGGTGCCTTCTCTGCACCCGGCGGTGAAGTACTCGATAGCCTGCACCTCGTGCACTCCCTCGCAGGAGTTCCGGAGCTCGGCCCAGCGCGTGAGGTAGTCGCGAGTGGACTCGTTGGGGCCTTGCACGCACAAGGAAAGTTGCGGACGAAGGCCTCGGTGAAGTCGACCTAGCTGTTGATGCTGCGGGGCTTCAAGCTGTTCAACCACGTCCGGGCCGTGCCCTGGAGCATGAGGGGAACATACTTTACGGCAACGCGCTTGTTGTCGTTCGCTATGCTGACGGCCGTGGAGTAGTCCACTAGCCAGTCCTCCGGCTTCACGGAGCCGGTGTACTTGGGTGTGACTCGGGGGAGTGTGAACCCTCTGGGGAAGGGCTCGTCTCGGATGCGAAGTCCGAAACAGGGCGGGCCCAACTTGTCTTCTTCTTCCAGCGCCAGGGATCGGTGGAGTCGCTCGATCCGGTGGCGGTCGTCGTTTTCTCCGACTCCCTCTCGGGGACCAAGGCGGTCGCCGAGAGTCGGATGCTCGACGGGTGGCGGGGAGACGCGCCTTTCTCTGCGGGGAGGAGGAGGCAGATAGTCGTCCCGCCGCTCCACTGCTCTCGGGCGGCCGTCTTCGTCGCGCTCGATGGAGATGTGAGTCCGGCTATGGCTGACAGCCGGATCCTTGTTTTTCTTCCACGGACGCCGCTAGTCGGCGTCCGAGACGTCGTGCCTTGATCTCGGCGGGGAGGCAGGTCGCCGTGCTGTCGTCGCGGCGCCTCTGTGCGGCAGTCGGCGTCGTCTTGCGCGGCAGCCTCGTCGAGGAGCTGCTGGACTCGCTCCGTCATCAGGCAGCGCTCCTCGCCCTCGAAGTTATCTAGCTCGTCCGCCGCCGCCTGGGCGGCGCGGATGTTCTCCGCGGGCGTGGCGTACACGGGGCGATTTGCCCCGAACAGGTTGGCGATGGCTACGCCGCGCTGCTGGACCGCGCTTAAGCGGTTAGGCCCGGTCGGAGCCGGGCGAAGCCGCAGCGCGATCCATCTCGCGCTACTAGGCTTCTGACAAGCGTCTCATGCTTGCCAGCTTCTTCGCGCCTACGAGGAGCTGAAGGCGGTGTGCCTCCAGCATCCCGGCGTCAGCGTCTCCCGGAATGGGCGCGGTCAGGTCTTGCAGAACCGCGTCGAGGGGGTCCTGAGCTCCCTCACCGGAAGGCTCGCCGTAACCGATGACGATCACCTCTGTGATGGTGCTTCCGCCGCTCTCCGCGCGAGGGAGCGGCTCATCGTAGACCACCACGTTGGTGGGGAACGCGTCGAGCGACGCGGTGTCGGAGTCGACCAGCATCGGGTCGGTGGAGCCTACGGACTCCAGGTCGGCGGCAGGCTCGCCGGCGACGTGGAGCTGCTCGAGGAGGCCCGCGAGGAGGCTCTCGGGGCCGTCCGTGCCTGCGTCGGATGCAGGCTCGTCGGAGAGGCGAACCTCGCCGACAAGTTCGGCGAGGCAGCTCGCCGCGCAGGCGACCTCAGCGCCTTGCAGCGCGTCTGCGCAGACTCCGTCTGGCGTGCCGGGCTGGCTGCGCTCGGCAGGGAGAAAGAGGGTTCCCGTCCAGAGCGGGTCTCCGGACGACGGTGCACCTAGCCCCAGGTGGGCGCCAAATGTCGGGGGTTGGGTGCGACATATGCCCAAGGATGGCTTATCATGGAGGGGGCGAGTAGAACGTCGCCGGTGCCTGGAAATGGGATGAGGCGAAGGCATGCACGCCGGCGAATCTTACCCAGCTTGTGGCTCTCGGGAGATAACACCCCTCTTGCTGCTCAAGGGGTCTCCGCATGATCACTATGGCAAAGTGAGTACAAGGTTGCTCCTTGAGCTGTTCGGGGTGAGGAAGGAGAAGGGCACGGCTAGCTCTTCTCTTCCCTCTATGTGTGTGTGTCAAACTACTAGGTTCCAACCCTTTGCATGGGTGCCCCGGGGGGGTTATATAGGCCTACCCGCCGTGGGTACAATGGTAATCCGGCTGGGCGCGGGTCCCAGCCGTCAGTCTCTTAAGTCGCCGTCTTCTCCGCCGACTTCTGGGGCCCGCCGACTAGTGGGCCCCACCGACGGTCCAGCATGGGGCCGACAGCCCTTGTTCGCCGCGGGCGGGTCTTGCCGGCTGCGGGTTACTATAGCCGCGCTTCTAATGACGCGAGCTTGGTCGTGGGGTCATGGCAACAGTGCCGCCGCCTGGCAGCGGTCACTGTTGCCATTCCCTGTCTTGTCTGGTTAATGGCGCATGGAGCCCGTGGGAGGGGCCGGCCGACTCTCGGAGGCCGACTCCCAGCGGGTCCGTCTTGGGGCGCTCTCGCCGTCTTCTGTACTCCCGCCGACAGGCGGGTCCCGCCGTCTTCGGGTCGTACAGACAGGCCATCGTGGGTACAGGGATCTGCCAACAGGGCTGATGTCGAGGGCAGCGTGGCAACAAGGTGCAGCAGACGGAGATCTCCGTCAGTACGGCGCTCTGTGGCCATGCCTGCCCTTTATGAGCGGGCCAGGGGTGGGTCCGCGAGGCGGCCCCATCCCGTCCGTCAGTAGTCGCATCAGTAGGAGGCGGTTGGAGTCGCCGGCCGACTCCCCGTAGCCGGCTTCAGCGGAAGTTGCTGGCTTGGAGTCGGCTTGTCTTGAGGCCGTCTCTGAGACTCGGCTGGGAGGGGCAGTCGGCGGCTCTGTCGCTGACTCTCAGAAGGCGGCTCTTCGTCTTGGGGTCTTGAGGGGCGCAGTCTGCCCCGATGTTTTGAAAGGTCCAGGGGCTCGGGTTTGCCTACCCATGGCCCATTACTCCGACAATGATTCCCCCACAAGTCAGGATGAGACTCCGGCAAAAATTTAAAAAAAAGAAAAATTAAAAAAAAGAGGGCATAAAAAAAAGAGAAAAGGCCCAAATAAAAAATGAGAGAAAAAGAGAGAAGGCACAATGCTACTATCCTCTTACCACACTTGTGCTTCAAAGTAGCACCATGATCTCCATAATAGAGAGTCTCCTATGTTCTCACTTTCATATACTAGTGGGAATTTTTCATTATAGAACTTGGCTTGTATATTCCAATGACGGGCTTCCTCAAAATTCCCTAGGTCTTCGTGAGCAAGCGAGTTGGATGCACACCCACTTAGTTTCTTTTGTTGAGCTTTCATATGCTTATAGCTCTAGTGCATCCGTTGCATGGCAATCCCTACTCACTCACATTGATATCTATTGATGGGCATCTTCATAGGCCGTTGATACGCCTAGTTGATGTGAGACTATCTTCTCCCTTTTTGTCTTCTCCACAACCACCCTTTTATTCCACCCATAGTGCTATATCCATGGCTCAGGCTCATGTATTGCGTGAAGATTGAAAAAGTTTGAGAATGTCAAAAGTATGAAACAATTGCTTGGCTTGTCATCGGGGTTGTGCATGATTTAACTACTTTGTGTGGTGAAGATAGAGCATAGCCAGACTATATGATTTTGTAGGGATAACTTTCTTTGGCCATGTTATTTTGAGAAGACATAACTGCTTTGTTAGTATGCTTGAAGTATTATTATTTTTATGTCAATATTAAACTTTTGTCTTGAATCTTTCGGATCTGAATATTCATATCACAAGTAAGAAGAATTACATTGAAATTATGCCAACTAGCATTCCACATCAAAAATTATCTTTCTTATCATTTACCTACTCGAGGACGAGCAGGAATTAAGCTTAGGGATGCTTGATACGTCTCCAACGTATCTATAATTTTTGATTGCTCCATGCTATATTATCTACTGTTTTGGGCAATATTGGGCTTTATTTTCCACTTTTATATTACTTTTGGGACTAACCTATTAACCGGAGGCCCATCCCAGATTTGCTGTTTTTTGCCTATTTCAGTATTTCGAGGAAAAGGAATATCAAACGGAGTCAAAACGGAACGAAATCAACTGGAGAAGTTATTTTTGGAAGGAAAGCCACCGAAGGACTTGGAGTGCATCGTCAGAAAGAAGGGAGGTGCTCACGAGGGTGGGGGCGCGCCCTCGTGTGGCCCCCTTCGTCCACCGACGCACTTCTTTCACCCATATATACCTACGTATCGTAAAACTTCCAGAACAGAAGATAGATCGGGAGTTCCGCCGCCGCAAGCCTCTGTAGCCACCAAAACCTCTCAGGAGCCCATTCCGGCACCCTGCCGGAGGGGGAACCCATCACCGATGGCCATCTTCATCATCCCGGCGCTATCCATGACAAGGAGGGAGTAGTTCACCCTCGGGGCTGAGGGTATGTACCAGTAGCTATGTGTTTGATCTCTCTCTTTCTCTCGTGTTCTCTCTCGTGTTCCCTCTATGGCACGATCTTGATGTATCCCGAGCTTTGCTAATGTAGTTGGATCTTATGATGTTTCTCCCCCTCTACTCTCTTGTGATGAATTGAGTTTCCCCTTTGAAGTTATCTTATCAGATTGAGTCTTTTATGAGAAAACTTGATGTATGTCTTGCCATGCTTATCTGTGGTGACAATGGGATATCATGTGCCACTTGATGTATGTTTTGGTGACCAACTTGCGGGTTCCGCCCATAACGTATGCATAGGGGTTGGCACACGTTCTTGACTCCCCGGTAGAACCTTTGGGGCACTCTTTGAAGTACTTTGTGTAGGTTGGATGAATTTGAGATTGTGTGATGCATATCGTATAATCATGCCCACGGATACTTGAGGTGACAATGGAGTATCTAGGTGACATTAGGGTTTTGGTTGATTTGTGTCTTAAGGTGTTATTCTAGTACGAACTCTTTTATAGATTGATCCGAAAGAATAACTTTGAGGTGGTTTCGTACCCTACCATAATCTCTATGTTTGTTCTCCGCTATTAGTGGCTTTGGAGGGACTCTTTGTTGCATGTTGAGGGATTGTTATATGATCTATCTATGTTATTATTGTTGAGAGAACTTGCACTAGTGAAAGTATGAACCCTAGGCCTTGTTTCCTATCATTGCAATACCGTTTACGCTCACTTTTATCATTAGTTACCTTTCTGTTTTTATATTTTCAGATTACAAAAACCTTTATCTACCATCCATATTGAAATTGTATCACCATCTCTTCGCCGAACTAGTGCACCTATACAATTTACCATTGTATTGGGTGTGTTGGGGACACAGGTGACTCTTTGTTATTTGGTTGCAGGGTTCCTTGAGAGAGACCATCTTCATCCTACGCCTCCTATGGATTGATAAACCTTAGGTCATCCACTTGAGGGAAATTTGCTACTGTCCTACAAACCTGTGCACTTGCAGGCCCAACAACGTCTACAAGAACAAGGTTGTGTAGTAGACATCAGGGCTTTAGTGGAAGAGAGGAGGAGCCGGCCAAGTGGGAGGCGTGCGCCCCCATGCCCAATCCGAATTGGGGGGGGGGGGCTTTTTCCTTCCTCTCCCTCTTCCCTTCCTTCCCCCTCCGAGTTGGACTAGGAAAGGGGGGAAACCTACTCCTATTGGAGTAGGAACTCACCCTTGGGGCGCGCCATAGGAGGCCTTCCGTCCCTCTTTGCTATTCCGAAAAAGGAAAAAAGAGAGGGGAATCCTACTTGGACTAGGGAGTCCTAGTAGAACTCCCCACACCTGGCGCCCCCCTAGGGCCGACCACCTCTCCTCCCCCCTTTATATACGTGGGAGGGGGGCACCCCAAAGACACACCAAGTCTTCTCTTAGCCGTGTGCGGTGACCCCCTCCACAGTTACACACCTCGGTCATATTGTCGTAGTGCTCAGGCGAAGGCCTTCGCCGGTAACTTCATCATCACCGTCACCACGCACCGTCGTGGTGACGGAACTCTCCCTCGGCCTCAACTGGATCAAGAGTACGAGGGACGTCATCGAGCTGAACGTGTGCTGAACAAGGAGGTGCCGTACGTTTGGTGTGCTAGGATCGGTCGGATCGTGAAGACGTACGACTACATCAACCGCGTCGATATAACGCTTCCGCTTCCGGTCTACGAGGGTACGTGGACACACTCTCCCGCTCGTTGCTATACATCACCTAGATATATCTTGCGTGATCATAGGAAAATTTTGAAATCACTGCATTCCCCAACAGTGGTATCAGAGCCAGGTCCATGCGTAGATGTTATATGCTCGAGTAGGACACAAAGAGTTGTGGGCGATAATAGTCATATTGCTTACCAGCATGTCATACTTTGATTCGGCGGTATTGTTGGATGAAGCGGCCTAGACCGACATTACATGACCGCGTTCATGAGACTGGTTCTACCGCCGTGCTTCTCACACAGGTGGCTAGAGGGTGTCTGTTTCTCCAACTTTAGTTGAATCGAGTGTGACTACGCACGGTCCTTGTTGAAGGTTAAACCAGCACACTTGACAAAAATCGTTGTGGTTTTGATGCATAGGTAAGAATGGTTCTTGCTAAGCCCGTAGCAGCCACGTAAAATTTGCAACAACAAAGTAGAGGACGTCTAACTTGTTTTTGCAGGGCATGTTGTGATGTGATATGGTCAAGACATGATGATATATAAATTGTTTTATGAGATGATCATGTTTTGTTAAAGTTATCGGCAACTGGCAGGAGCCTTATGGTTGTCGCTTTATTGTATGAAATGCAATCGCCATGTAATTGCTTTACTTTATCAGTAAGCGGTAGAGAAAGTCGTGATAGCAATAGTTGGCGAGACGACAACGATGCTTCGATGGAGATCAAGGTGTCAAGCCGGTGACGATGGTGATCATACGGTGCTTTGGAGATGGAGATCAAAGGCACAAGATGATGATGGACATATCATATAACTTATATTGATTGCATGTGATGTTTATCCTTTATACATCTTATTTTGCTTAGTTCGGCGGTAGCATTATAAGATGATCATTCACTAAATTTCAAGGTATAAGTGTTCTCCCTGAGTATGAACCGTTGCTACAGTTCGTCGTGTCGAGACACCACGTGGTGATCGGGTGTGATAAGCTCTACGTTCACATACAACTGGTGCAAGCTAGTTTTGCACACGCAGAACACTCGGGTTAAACTTGACGAGCCTAGCATATGCAGATATGGCCTCGGAACACTGAGACCAAAAGGTCGAGCGTGAATCATATAGTAGATATGATCAACCTAGTGATGTTCGCCATTGAAAACTACTCCATCTCAGGTGATGATCGGACATGGTTTAGTTGATATGGATCACGTGATCACTTAGATGATTAGATGGATGTCTATCTAAGTGGGAGTTCTTAAGTAATATTATTAATTGAACATTAATTTATCATGAACTTAGTCCTGATAGTATTTGCATAACTATGTTATAGATCAATAGCTCGCGATGTAGATCCCCGTTTATTTTTGATATGTTCCTAGAGAAAAACTATGTAGAAGGATGATAGTAGCAATGATGCATACTAGGTCCGTGATCTGAGATTATCCTCGTTGCTGCACAGAAGAATTATGTCCTTGATGCACCGCTAGGTGACGGACCTATTGCAGGAGCAGATGCAGACGTTATGAACGTCTGACAAGCTCGGTAAGATAACTACTTGATAGTTTAGTGCACCATGCTTTACGGCTTAGCACTACAAAAAAAATACACTTCCGTGATGATACGTGTTTGTCATAGTAGGTCGCATTTTTTGTCATGCATGTACATCCATGACGATTTTATGACAGAATCAAGATAGTCATACCTGTGCTGTCGTAGAAGTATTCCATGACATTACCAAAATTATCATCACAGAAGTGTCCACTTCCACGACGATAAATCGCTCGTCACAGAAGTGCTTTCGTCAAGGGTGACCGACACGTGGCATCCACCGTAACGGAACGCCGTTAAGCTATCGGGTCGGGTTTTGGATCCGATAATCCATTAACAGCCTCGACCAATGGGGATTTTCCATGTGTAAAATCATCATTTGCTGGAGGAAACACGTGTCGGCTCATCGCTGGGACAGATGTCATCCACTCATTGGACAGAAGGCGCCTATGATACGTGGACACATGGCACGGCCCAACAGAGGCCCATTCTGTGAAAAGGCCGGCCTGTTTGACTTGGTCAAAAGGTGGCGCGCCGGCCCATGGAAAGCCTGTTAACGGCCTATTCGCATATAGCCCATTTACAGCCCGCTAACCAAAGGCCCGTTACGCCCTATCCGAATTAGGCCCAGTAGCTTCATCTAGGCCATCCAATATGATTCCAGCATGTTTTCACTTCTGGCCCATGTATGGCCCATGACGTCTTTCGGCCCATATGAGGCCCTATGTAACTCTTGGCCTGTTAATGGCCTGTGGTGAAACTGGCCCGTGATGAACAGTGTATCAGTTTACACCCATTAACGGCCCGTGGTGAAACTGGCCCGTAATGAACAGTGTATCACTTTATACCCATTAATGGCCCATTATTCCGTTGGGCCATTTCCAGCCCATGTTATCTTTCGGCCTTCTCAGATCCCAGTTATTCTTGGGCTCATTTCCAGCATTCGTTTACTTACGGCCCGTTACTGTCATTTTCTGCTTGTGGGCCAAATTCAGCCCATGGTTATAGCGGCCCGTTTGTGGTTCGTTAATACGTTGGGCCGTTTTCATAGTGTCATCAAATACTGCCTATTAACGATGGCCCGTTATGGTCGGCCCATGAACGGACGTTTCCAACTCTAGCCCGTTTACGGCCATAATGCGGTCTGTTTGGCCCATGTTTGGCCAACCGATCATACGACCCGTATAAGGCCCATTGATGATACGACCAGTAGAAGGCCCATTGTTTCTACGGCCCGTAGAAGGCCCATTGTTTCTATGGCCCATATAAGGCCCACTGTTTCTACGGCCCGTAGAAGGCCCACTGTTTCTACGGCCCATAGGAGGCCCAGTGTCACTACAGTAAATATTAGCCCATGGTTATTGTGGCCTAGTTTTAAAAAATAGGTTATTGCAGCCACTAGCAAACCGCGGAAAAAGAACTGCAATGACTACAAGCAAACAAATAAACAAGACAACAAGGAAATAAATAAGCAAGAAACTTACGCTAGGCTATCACGGCTATTACACATATTACATCCACTGGGCATCAAAGTTCACCACCAGTGCAAATATAGGGAACACAACAGCATATAAACGCCGCAGCAAAACAAGTCCAGAACTGAAACCACTTCAGAAGAGCTCAAGAAACTGTATCCTGGGTACTTCAGAAGATGCTTAGAAAGCATATTAACTTTCTCTTGTTTGGCGCTTAAGTCCTCAATAGCGTCTTTGTTGCACCGTAAAGTATGCATCTGAATTCTGTAGGACTTCCTCGATCCTTGACTTCCTGTCGCATAACATCTGATCGATCTCTTTCAACTTGAATTTGAGAGTCAAGAAGCGGAACTGATTCAGGCAACGAGTTCTAAGAGCTGGTGCCAGCAGTGGTAACCAGTAACTCGAACACTACATCAAGACAGGACTTTGGGGTTGTCTCGATGTCTTCAATATAGTTTTTATCAGCTTTCTTGGAGACCAACAGGGATGTCTCACTATCTTGAACCTTATCTGCATTACTTCCTTTACCATTGCATAACAGGGTACTCTTCTCCAATATTTTATTCGCGTTCCAAAAGAGAAACAAACAAACACATCTCAGGCAGTCTCAGGTTTACAATGTAGTATATGAAACTCATTTTGGTAAACGAGTTCAGTAGTAAGGTGGACAGGATAACATCATGAAACAAACATATATCTATGTAGTATGGTCACTGTATGGTCTATATCATTCTAGTTTATGTTGCCAAATCAAGATAGATACAGTTCGAATCATATCTATTTAAGACAAAGCAGCATAGACAGAATATAAGTGTGGGAAACTACACATCAATAACAACACTTGTATTGTGCATGGCATGAGAACATAACTGTTTATTCAAATTGAAACTAAAATCAACATAGAGCAAGTTACAACAGCAAAGAGCCAAACACGTTGAAGAAACAGGTTTAAAACATATCTGTTGTGCCATTGGAGTTTCAATTGCATCCTTCAAATTTGAAATTAGTTGGTATCAGTAAATACAGTGATGCAAGAGCAAAGTAGTATGAACCATAGCTACAGAACCTGACCTGAGAACAATTCTTCTTTCTGCTTTAAGCGTTGACTTTGGGTTCGGAGTGGTGGTCCTCGTGATTTGGGCACTGCAGTTGCCTTACTAACTGCTCGTGTTTGGGTGCTCTGTGGTGGAGACGGTGCTGTATCAACGGGAACTGGGTGTCTATCTGCTGGGGTTGGGGTTAGAAGGGATGTAGCTGGTTCTCTGTCCAACTGGGTAGGGGTACAATCTGCATGAGTGTGGGTTATGTGTGGTGGGGCTGGTTCTTGGGCAAGTACAACCGTGGTTCTATCTGCATCGACAGGTAGCATGATCATTTCTGAAGACCGTGTTTTTACTCCCACAGATACTGCTATCACTCCCTCCAATTGAAATGGCTGATAAACAAGAAAAGTAATTGAATGTACAGACATTGTAAGATAGACATGTGCAATGGATAGTAGGGAAGAAAACAGGGCATGAAATAATTCACATTTATGTTGTCTAAGCAAACAGAATAGCAGGACATAATTTCACATATATGATGGCTAATTAAACAGGATAGCATGACATAATTTCACATGTATAATGGCTAACTAAACAGGATAGAATGACATACTTCAAAATATGATGACTATGTAAACAGGATGACATGATATAACTATACGATTTTTCTATTAAAGTGGTTGGCATGCCATAAATCACAAACATGCCATCGATGGAAACATGATGGCATGATATAATTCATGGATAGAATGACATAATTTAAAATATGATGACTATGTAAACAAGATGAGATGATATAACTATATTTTGTCTTTAGAAAATGGGTTGGCATGCCATAATTGAGATACATGTTGTCTATGTAAACATCATGGCATGACATAATTCAAATATATGATTTATATACTAAGGAAGTGAGCAGAGGGAATCGCATATATGATGTGTCAACTAAGGAGATGGCATTCAATATTGTGTATATGATATAAAAACTAAGCATTGCAATACAACATATGCATTATATGGGTAATATAACCCTACCAATTTTGAACATACACCTCAAGGGGATAATAGGACTGGTCATCTACCTCTGAATCCTCCTCTGAAGAGTTATCTGTAACCAGCAAGATATCTGCTTCAGCAGGTAGCATTGTCTGCTCTGAAGACCTTGTTTTCACTCCAGATTTCTCCATCACCAATTCAAATGGCTGATGCACAGGAAGAGCAGTTGAATATACAAACATTGTCGACAAAAGCAATGAGAAATACAACAAAAGGACGGCATGATATAATTCACATATATGACGCTTGCCTAAACAGCATGGCATTGCATAATTCACATACATAATGCCTTGCAACAAGATAACATTGCATAATTCACATATATAATCTCTTGCAACAAGATGGCATTGCATAATTCACATATATGGTAATTAGACACCAAACAGGTGGCATTCACACAAAGCATGTCTAAACTAAGCAAATGACATAGCAATGCAAGATACCATACGCACGATATGAGCAACATAACCCTGCCAAGTTAGGGCATGCACCTCGGGGGAAATATGACTGGTCATCTATCTCTGAATCCTCCTCTGAGGAGCTATCGGTAACCAGCAAGACATGCGCTTCGTCAGATAGCATTGTCTGCTCTAAAGACCTTGTTTCCACTCCAGATCTTTCCATGACCGTGCCGAATGGCTGATGCACAGGAAGAGTAACTGAGTGTACTAAAACTGTTGACAAATTTAACACGTAATAAAAAAATTATGGCATGATATAATTCACATATAAGATGACTGGCTAACCAGGGTGGCATTGAAAAATTCACATATATGATGCCTGGCTAAACAAGATGACATTGCATTATTCACATATATGATAAAGAAACTAAACAGATGGCATTGACACAAAGCATGTCTAAACTAAGCAGATGGCATATTTAATGTATATAGTAAGCAATGCAAGGCACCATATGCATGATATTACCAACATCAGCATCCGAAGTTAGAGCGAAGACGTCATGGGGTAAACAGGAGTGGTCTTCTCCTTCTGAATCCCCTTAGAACAGTTATCTTCCGCTTGATTACGATCCGAAATGGGTGGAGTGGGGGCTGCCTTTGCGCCCACCATGGAACGACGTCTGTATGAAATTTTTTTGCCACGCAAGGCTCGTCTCTTTTTCTCTACATGATCAGTTCCATTGTGTACAATAACTGGCATGCATAGGAATAAAACATAGTGAGATTATGTAAGGAGTGCATGCACAAATCCAGAGTGATGGTAGCAAACTGTGGATAGACCCAAAACCAATGATAGCAGGTAGATAATAGCTTTAGTTAACAAAATACAGATAATGGCTCCTTTAATATTTGTTTGCACCCAACATGAAACTGAAAGTAGACACCGGAGATTAACCAGATAGTAGTCAGATAGTACTGATTGCTGCCCCAATATGTACCCCACAACCATTTAAAAACTCAAGTTTCAGCATTAGTTTGGACCTGACTCGGAGTCTAATAGGTGAACACGACGATAATGTAGCATGTCATCATATTAAGTGACGCGTAACATAAGCAGACATTGAAGAGTGTGACCTCTCTTGCGGATTCGTGTAGTCCTCAAGGTCATCTGCTCAGTTGATGATGGTAATGCAGTTGTCGTGGCCTCCGGCGGCGGGGAAGAAGATATGAGGCGGCAAAAGACATTCTGGAGAGCGGATCCCTGCTGTGGTGAACCCTTCCATCGTTGGAGCAGCTGAGCTGGGGTGGAACACAGCACCGCAGGAGCAGGACAAACCACACAAGGTTTTCTTTGACACATATCTGTAACAGAAGTAATTGAGTAAGGGCTTGTTTGAATTTGAGGATTCTAACAATGCAGGGATAGGAAATAGACAGGAATAGGATAGGAATGCACGTGCAAAACAGAGAATTAAAAAACACAGGATTTCTGCCAATCTGGGTGTTTGATTCACAACAATTGGAAGATCACATGATGCAAAAAAGCATGGTGAGATTAAGTCAAACCACAAGAAAATGTACGATTATAATGCTATTATGCTACTATCTCTTAGTCTTGTGCTTGATGAATAGGAATATGAAAAGGAGAAATGGAAATTAGAATTCCTACGGTTTTTCATTCAAGGAGACACTAAAGGAACAAATCCTACAGTTTTCCTCTGCTCCATTCCTTTGCACCAAATTCATGAAAAGTAGTACCATAGGAAACTTTCCAATTCCTATGTTTTTCATTCACTTTTCCTTTCAAGCACTGGCGATTCTAGTAGGCAGGCTTGGGCAAGGAAAATCCTACACTAAAAAAATGTTTTTGTGCTACTCCTATTACTTTGGACCCAGGCCACTGCCATACTAGCTCAACTCCCAGGCCCATCGACAAATGCACAGCTCAAACACGCAGAGATAAATAATGATGGTGTTCAAGAGAGTCCATCGCGGATAGCTAAATTGCCTGGTACCTGACTGCTTGTCATATAGTAGGATAAAATAATCGTATTTCCCGTTACTACGAGTGCTCAGTGGACAATATATATAACATGTAGAGTAAAAAAGAGATGCAACAAGTGTACAACCTCTTTGGCGAAGCCATGTCAATCTCAGCGTGATTGGGTTGGCCGGCGAGGATGCTCCGGCTGACTTGGCTGTCGGAGGAGGAGAAGAAGATCTTAGGCGTCTGGAGATGGAGCCCGAGGTACTACTCCGCTGTGATTGAGGGTTTTATCGTTGGAGCAGCTCCGGTGAGTTGTATGACACCGAGGCTGAAGCAGGACTAGAGACACAACGAACAACATTAACCTGAGTGGAATTCTAATAGCATCTCCAATACATGACGTAAAATACATAACCACAAAGTGCTAGATGTAAAATACATCAGCCGCTCATCTCTGAAGTAAACTGTCGAAACTGAATTTAACTGTCGAAACTGAACTTAACTGTCGAAACTGAACTTAACCTTCGAAACTGAATTTTGCTGTTGAAACTGAATTTTGCTGTCGAAACTGAACGCACTAGCAAGGTGAGGCTACATGTCGGTTGACTGAATTTTTCATCTCTGGTTAGTCGATTTTGCAGCCGTTGGATACGAAATCAACGGCCTGCGGTTCATCTTCGACCTCCACCCCCCTGAGCCGCCAGCCACCACCGGCCAAACAGCCGCCCCGCCCACCCCGAAAACACGCCCCACCGCCGGTCCGCCGCCGCCCCGGCCATCCCTCTAGGCCCCCCCCCGTGCCGAGCTTTTTCTCCGCCGATCCCCATGCCACCGCCTCGCCAACGCCCCGCCACCGCCGGCGACCACCGCCCCCATCCTGAACCCTAAGATAGATAGTGGGGTACCTCTCCGGCGAGCCCCCTCCCTGCTGCGGCTGGTTCTTCCTTCACCCCGGCGAGCCCCCCCACCCCCTGAAAATCGACTGACCCAAAAGTCGATTCAGTCGACTGAAGTGTAGCTAAATCGGAGCAGCATCGCAAGCAAGAGCAAGAGCGAGAGCAGCAGCACGAGCAAGAGCAATAGCAAGAGCAGACCAGGCAGGGGACCGAGAGCAAGAGCAGAGCAGCAGCGCGAGCGAGAGCTAAAGCAGCAGCAGATCCTACTGATGTGGACGTCACCGCCGAGGGAGCGACACCGTCGTGGATGGAGCCGCGCCGTGTCGGCTCAGGACCGAGCGCCAGCAGCACCGTGAGATCAAATCAAGAAGAAAATGCGGTGATTAGTGTACAACCTCTTTGGTGGCACCGATTAGGCCGCAGCTTCATTCGAGGAAACTGTGATGATGATGCTCTTCCGGTGGTGCAGGTGAAGACGGCGGTGTGGGAATGGAGGTGGGGTGAAAGACGAGGGGAACGTCAGGGCAGCTCCTTGGAGGTGGAGGACGGGGTGGCTGAACCGGCGGGACGACAAGATCGATGACGGATCCTCATCCGGTATGGTGGATGAGGGACGTTGAGCTGTTGTTGTGGACGACGTCGTCGGGAAAGAGGCTCCGGCTGGGTGGGCGGATGGGATGGCAGTGGGGAACCATGGCATAGGGACGCGCTTGTCCGAAATGTGGGATAAGTTACGAAAGTACTTCCACCGATTTGAGGCGGTTCTTTCGGTTCAGGGGTACCACGGGCATTTCGTGTGTCGAGATTTCACAGGAGTTGGGAGTTTTCGCATGCGTTGTAATTTCGGAATAGCAAGACGCGGGTTGAGATGGAGGGAGTTGTCTAAGCACAACAAGACAAAGATATATCTTAAATATTTCGGGCTAACAAGGCGCGGCTTAAAGAGGCGGGAGTTTCGCAGCATGATAGACAGAGACGCTAGCTTGAATTTTCGGCATAACAAGGCACGGCTTGAAATTTCGGAAGAACAAGCTTAACGTGTACCAAAAAAGAAGACAATTTGCACCTCAACACACACAAACACCATTTAGACTAGAGTAAGGTACACGTGCATTGCATGCATGAGATTTGGCTACCAAATTATGAATAAATACCACATTATAGCATGTAAGCTTTGAGTCATATATGCATGATGTAGATGTTCGTTTAATTCTTATAGTTCATTTCATTCAAAATGATCTAGTTTTTATAAGAAAGCTAATCTATTTTAAGATTCATGGAATTGTGCATTGTAAGACATAAAGTAAAACAAATAATGGCAAATCATGTAGAAAAACATTTGGGCAATTCTGATACGGAAGATTCTAGAACAAATAAGAAGTGCTTGTATTTTGATGTTTGTGCATTATGCTTAAATTCAACCATGGAGTCTTCTAGATTATACATGTGGCAAAATCTGGTGGAATCTAGATGATACCCAACGGCCAGTAGTGCTCAAATTTGCCATCTTTGGACCATCGGATTCGCCTCATCCAACGACCATCTTTCAAAGTTAAAGTTAACCGCACACACAATATATATATATATATATATATATATATATATATATATATATATATATATAGGGTATAGATAGAGATATGTGATGCGAAAAGCCGCCCATCATCTCCAATTAGAATATTGTGTCCATGCACGGATGCGACTTGGCCAAATGATGCCTGCCATCGGTATCTCAAATTCAAATTAGTCTGACCTTGTTCAATGTGTATACAGTACAACATGCTCGTTTCGAAACCACACCATGCAGATCTCCATTATATTCATGGAGGTTTCAAACATCAGTATCTCTTATTCAAATATTTGAATTCAAGTTTACATTGATTATGACCTCACCTAGTATTTTACACCCACACAGTCGTCTTCTCTTTATAATTGTACCACTAACTTTCTCTCGTGCATGCATGCACACACACTACCAGTCGGCATTATCCATCGCACACATGCAATCTTTTTCTTCAGGTCGGTCTCCCATGTAGGCACACACCCACACACATCCCCCTCTCCATCATATCGGTCATTCTTTATCTCTCACGCGTGCATGCGCAATGATCGATGTTCCTCTATGTATGTGTGTATATAGCTAGGTCTTTCATAGTTTTCCACACAAACCGATCAATCGATATATCCAATGAGGTCTCACCCTCTTTCCCACGTCGATCAATCTATACCTCTCTATATAGGATTAACATATATAGCTAATACACCCACATTAATATATATCCAACGTTCCCCTCTCATCATCCATGCCTTCCGCTTCATCTCTCAGACGCGTGCACAATGGCGAAGACAAAGGGGCGATAAGGGCCCTGCCCCCTAACATCACTATATATCGAGGCTAATATGAATGTGATCATTAGACAATTACTGCTAAAAATGGTTTAAGTTCATGAATTGACCCTCCTCGTAAAGGATTAGCAAGGCTTGGCCCCCTAGCTCATTTATTTTTCATGGCTCCGCCACTGCGCAACAACGCACGTTCTCGCCCCCCTCTCTCTAAATATCAATCTCGCAGTTGTGCATTCCTTCATAGTCTCCCTCCACTCGGCCCCTCGCACCATCTTCTAGCCCCCCACCGGATTTTGCCACATGTACAATCTAGCAGACTCCATGGTTGAACTTAAGCATAATGCACAAACCTCAAAACAACAGTGGTTCTCTTTTGTTCTAGAATCTTCCGTATCATAACTGCCCAAATTTTTTTCTAGTTGAATTTCCATTATTTTGTTTACTTTATGCTTTACTACGCACAATTCCATGAATCATAAAATAGATTAAGGGCTTCTTTGATTCAAAGGATTCTCAAAGGAATTTTGGAGGATTCTAATCATTAGGAATTTTTCCTATCTTGGTTGTTTGATTCAGTAGGATTGTAAACCATAGGAATTTTTCCATATGATTCATTTGCACTAGATTTCATAGGAAACATCCCATCCACTCAACCCTCTTTGAAAGAATTCTGCGTTTTTTCTATGCACAATCAAACACTCGTACAATCCTGTAGGATTCAAGACGACATTCCACTATAATCCCATGTTTTTCCTATTCCCGCGTTCCTAGCTTTTTTATAAAAACTAATTGATTTAGAATGAGTTGAACTATAAGAATTAAACGAAGGGATACATCAGGCATATATGACTCAGAGCTTACATGCTATAGTGTGGTATTTATTCATAATTTGGTTGCAAAATCTGATGCGTGCAATGCACGTGTACCTTACTAGTACTTCGAGTATGTGCAAAACACGTAAATTACAATACTAATGGCACGCTACACAGTGTCTCTCTTACAGTTCATGAAGCCACGTGGCACATGTGGAGGCGTTGTCGCGACCTCCTTGCGTGGATTGATCACAGTGATGTGCTGCTGGTTCCAGAAGAATGTACTCGTCCTCCCTGAGCCATACTGGCGGTACATGCACGAAGCAAAGATGTGCACGCACGCCACACCATGCACTCATTCCCTCACACGCACACGCGGGTACATGGGCGGACGCAATTTTGTACCAAGATCCACCCCATGTGATAATTTGACGCGTGTAAAGTCGTTCACTTCATTGATGGTCAATTAATACAGCGCATGCAAATTGAGTGGACGTGAGGGCGGAAGAAAGACATTATTACTCCAATGCGCGCATGCGAGTAGTTAAATCATGGGTTGCCAGTAGTACTTCCATTGGTCTCCTTCATATTTTGTGCCAATTTTTGACAGTAACATAAGATTTACGCATTTGAGCAGTGTAGTACTTGAAATTTATGTTCCGCTAAACTCATCAGGAGCCGTTTCAGGCCTCGAAACGAAAACCATAAATTAATCTTTACCTTGTTCCCATCACATTCGAAAGCCTTCTCACACCTACTAGTACGTACCAAACCTGAACGTGTTCCCACTATGCAGGTATTAATACTAGTGCTAGTACTTAGGTTATAAAAAGGGGAACTACCTAACCGAAAATTACTCTACCTTTCCTCCTCATAAGTGCTTCTTCTTCATCTGTTGTTGCCATGGCCGGTGAGCAGAGCTCTAGGTCGAGAACTACTCGTAACAAGGGAGCGGCAACAAAGGCTGCGGAAAAAAAGAGAGGGCTCACAGCGCACAGAGACCTCGAAAGATCTCTCACGGGCAGGAGATGGCTCCCAGGAGCGCCCTAGCCGCGGAGGCGAACATGCCAAGCCGGCGGAGCTGGAGTCGTTATCCGTCGACGACATGCCCGATCAGCTCAATAAGCACCTCAATAAGCAGAAGGAGTTCATCCAAGGCATGATGGAGTTGCTGAAGAAGAGCCTTGACGACATGCCCGCTGAGCTTGATAAGCAGGGGGAGTTGATGGCCGGCTTGGTGATGCTGCTGAAGAAGAGCTTTGCCTCGGAGAAGAAGGCGACCGGCGAAATCCTGCGACTTCAGGAGGACAAGGCGAAGCTCTGCCACGAGATCGACCTATTGAAGGAGAAGAACACCGGCTAGAAGAAGCTGCATGAGAATAGTAGTTCCTCGATGAAGATGCTGCAGGCCCTCGTCATGGAATAGAAGGAGGAGTTGGCGAAGCTCCGCATCGAGCACCCGGCTGCTGTCAAGGTACGTAATGTGGCCGTGGAACAGATGATGAAGCCTCGTGTCGAGAAATCCCGCGTCATGGACAGAATGAAGAAGATGGCGGAGGAGACAAGCAAGGAGATGGGGGTCGTGGAGGCGATGAATAAGCAGTTACGACTGCGCGGCGAATTAGATCATTTGGAGTGATAATCTTTCTTCTTCTTTTGCTCCTTTGTTTCATCTTTTGCTTCGGGTATTTCGTCGTACGTGTCATGTTCTGTGCAAGGCATGAATAGAACAATGCTTTTTTTGAGGGAAGGAATAGAACAATGCTAACAATGAGATGAACAGCAAATTAGATCATTTTTATCACCATATGGCACTAGGCTGCCGTGTTTCGTGCTCCTCCATCGCAGTACTACTCCAGTGGAAAACTTGAGTATACCGCACGTTTCTTTGCTCCTCCTCAGGTCGTCGGTGCATTTATACGAGCAGTCAAATCATAAGGCCCCGCTTTCCAGCAGTAATGAGTCGTCAAATCACAAAAGCCCTCCCCTCTCGTGAAACCGACCGAGCTAGACTGCCCCGCCCCCTAGCCTTTTAAAAAATGTATATACTCCACTTTTGTACAGTAGTAGTATCGATGGATTGCGCCATGGAGCAAAATTTGAAAAAAAAGGCGGTACATATAGAGAGCGCTCGTCGCCAAATTATGCATATAGTACTATTGAAAAGGCTTGTCACAATAATGGTGTCCAACACAAGTGCACAACCCACCCCTCAAATAGAACTAAGCACCCTGGAATTCTTTGACAAAACTAAGCACCCTGGAATTCTTTGACAAAACTAAGCACCCTGAAATTCTTTGACAACTAAACTGCTGGCTATATGATGTTGGCCATATATATTGTACGTATATAATGTGAAGAAACGGGTGGTAGTACTATACCAACTAAAAGATGAAATGTAACAAATACTAGTATGTACATACTGAAGAGTTAAAGTAACGAGAAGAAACATAACATAGGTCTGCTGGGGGCTCAGCACAACACACCCCTCAAGTTAAATTAAGCACACCTGAAATTAAACTTTGCAACTATTCCGGTAGACACTACATTAGAACCACCATGAGCAACGACACTGCCACCTTACTTGGAGTCCTCGTCCACGTCCTCGACTTCGTCCTTGTCCCTCTTCCTCTTGGCCGATACTTCTTTGCTTGAACCGCACACTTGGCTCTTGCTCTTCATCCAACCCTTGTAGATATTGAAACAAAGGTAGCCATCCATTGTAGCGTAGTGGATGTGGTCTATATCTAGTACATTCCGCTGCCATGCATAACGATGAAACGTGTATGGAGGTTTCTCCAGTTTACCGAACGAAGGATGAACCATGGCTCCTGCCAGGGTCAGCATAGAAGGCTGACGAGAGGACACCAGCCGATTCTTCCGGAGGTCGAAGGGGTTGCCTACAACGAGGCCTATCCGACCCAGGCCTTCTTTGTCGTTACCAAAGTCTACAGTAACGAATTTGACTAGGTTGCTCTCGAGGAAGTCCTTAAAATCCAGGCATTCAATGTCGGCATGGCATATGTGGTAGACCAAGCATAAGTCATGCACGCAAATCTGGATCACGGCGGGCTTCTTCCTCTCTTCGTCCTTTAGATCCTTCTCTCGTCCCAGGACTGTGGTGTACTCAACATCTAGCCCAGCGACCTACTCATCATCTGAGTTTTCGAACATGCGTCTGAAGCGGGAAAGGCATCCTTTCACCGTCGCAGAAGAACGGGTCTAGATGACGTCGAACTCATCATCGGTGATGGTTCTAACCTTGTACTCACCGCCGATCGTGGATATTTGGGACGCCATGGATTTGGGAGGAGGGTTAGGATTATTGGAACTTCCGTAATGTGAATGGACGGGACGACTAGGAGCGAACCGCCGTAGTATTGAAGGACGTGCGGGGACGAGTAGGAGCGAACTGCCAGCGTGCGAACGGCAGGGTAGTGGCTTTCCATTCTCCCATGATCCGGGCTTCCGAGAGCCCTTGAATCTGAGATTGAACGGTTGCATGGCGTGATTCTAGACCTATGGGTGAATATCCTATCCTGGAGGGTTATTCTGCAAATTTTCAGCAACTTAGCATGCGACCGTTTGATCTCAGATCCAAGGGCTGCCAGCAGATCGATAGGTTTCTTCGGATATTATTTCATCTCTAGAGCTCAGAAACATCCGGGTCAAATAGATAAAAAACTATCTTTTGCAAACAAAAGCGTTCAACTATTCAACCTGCATCCAAAACTTGTGAAGAAATAACTCTTGTTGTGCTTTGCAGGAAATGGTTCATCATAAGTCTTTCACCGGTACTATAGTAAAAATTCATACATGGAAGATTCTAGACTAAACCATAAATGGATACACTTTTATTCATGCGCGATACTCCAATAGAGCAAGATCATGCATGGAAGTCTCCACATGCTTAGATAGCGATTTACATTGAGTGAAGACTAATGATCAACATTTAACTTAGTAATGCAGATGTCCAGGTGAACCTCCTTGGAGTCCCCATGCACATTGTTGGGGGAAAAATAATACAATGCATCTTCCATGTCCACATCGGCGGGAAGGTCCCAGCTCGGCAGAGTCCAAGTCAGCTTGACGTAGCCAATGTCGCCGCCCACAGACCTCCGAGGGGTAGTAATAGTGAGCACGCACCCGTACATCGGCCTCGTGTCGATTCGGCCACAACGGCGTCGCCCCTGACGCACACTACAGAGATGTGGCGGCGGCCTGCGCGGGCCTCGCCGGTGGCCACAATCAAGAGGAAGACGCTGCCGTCCTCCTCCGAGACTAGCAGGTGGCACTGATCCTCCAGCGACTCCGGCACGGTGAACGGGTAGCACGTCTCATACTTGATGTTCTTTGCCAAGGGCCAGTAGTGATCGTCGCACGCCTGCGTCAGGTGATGCACGATGTCCGCCGGCGAGCCCCAAAACGGCACCGGGCACTCATAGCAGTAGACGAAGGGCTCCTTGGAGGCATCGACTAGGCCGTCCATGAAACGAGAGTGGTTGTAGGGGACGTTCCGCCAGTTGAATATATGAGCAAGTTACTACAAGATTTACTACAAAATATATCATGACGGCTATAACAGAGATTAAACTAATCATGCGGACTAGCATAGTAGATGAACAGATCAAGTCTAGGACACATAGTAGAAACATGAATTCTACCACGATTTCGAACAGGAAGGACAGAAACACATACGGTGCAACGGGAGCAGCACCATTGGCGTTGAGGTTGTCGCCCATGTCGTTGAGGAAGAGGTTTCCGAGGTCGGGGAGGAAGTCGTCGTCAGTGAAGTCGTCGCTGCTAGCAGTCGCGAGAGTGCGCTCCCCAAATGTCAACAACGCCCGCCGAATGGAGCACAGGAGTAGCCCACAAAGCAGTAGATGGTGCTCCTCCCTAGTATATATTCTTATCTCTATCTCTACTACTCTTCTTTGTTTTTTATAATATACTAGTTGTAGTTGTCAAATCGAATAGTACTGCGCCGTCCACTGCACGCCCGGCTGAACACGCCTCCTCGCCTCCATTAAACCCGCATGCAAACCAAGAAACCTACTCCGGCCCGCGGGAGGAAATTTGCCGGTTGCCGCGGGAGGGTTATTCTGCAAATTTTCAGCAACTTACCATGACCGTTTGATCTCAGATCCAAGGGCTGCGAGCAGCCCGTATCATGGTCGCGCCTACCACGACCGTCGCGTCGCTCGCGCGGTCGCGTCCTTGGAGATTTAACACGGTGCATTAGGCTATCTGATGTTGGCATGTCATACATAGTCATCACTTAGTCACTCATACTACAACAAGGTTAGCTATAAGGTTGGCTATAAGTGTATTTTTTTACTTCTCTCTATCACTTTCTTCGTACTCCCTCCGTCCCATAATATAGGAAAGTTTTTGACACTAGTGTAGTGCCAAAAAACGTTCTTATATTATGGGACACAGGGAATACTAGTATTTATTGCATTTGCCAAGGAGTGACCTCTTCCAATGAAATGGTGTTGCTAAGTTTGCTTCATTTAATTAGCTATAGACTCAAAATTGTCTTTTGACCTAGGTACACGCGCTTAGCACCGTTTCTTCCTTGGGTTACCAAACTAGTCTCTCTCTTCTTGATTAACTTTCCACATCAGACTTTATGGCTATGTGGCAAGCTTAAGCACCTGTAGGAGCAAGTAAGTACAATAGTGCGCTTTACATGGCATTTTTGCATATGTGGAGGAAAGAGAGGCAAGGAAAAAGTGGAGAAGTGGGCTCTCGTGCAAGAGTACATGGTGGAGCATTTAGAGAGGCACCTGTATGGAGGTGGTCAGGAATCAGGAGACTCACGCTGGTCGTAGCACCGCAGTTAAAATGATAATGGCAAGTCAAATCACGGGGCCCCACCTGTCCAGCAGTAACTCACTGTCAAATCACACAGCCCTACGTTTGCAGCAGCCTACTCCCTCGTCTTCTCGCGTCTTTGTCAAACTGACTAGGCGGAACTGCTCCGCCGCCTACCGCGCAGGAAAAGCCCCGCCCTCGACTTTTAAACAGTATACAGTATACTAATTTTGTATCCATGGATTGCGCCATGGAGCAAAGCCTCTAGAAAATGGCGGTACACATGTACGGAGTATACAGCACGCCCGTCGCGTTCGCGTCGCACCCCAGACGATTGGTCGGTCTGGCACGCTACTCTCCGAAAGGAACGCGCGTCAGATTGCGTTTGCACACACATGTGGGACAACAATTTAGAACCGACCATAGGCACACTCACCGGCCCTGCAAGTTGGGTGACTTAATAGAAGAGGGAGACGAGCGATAGTACTAGAGAAGTGTTGTACTACGTTGGTGCCTGGACAATCCCTGCAAGACCCGGAAGATCAGTTCGTTGATGCATGTGACCAGAATCCAGTAGACATGCCTGGATTGGCTATCGTCTACATATCGTGCAGGCTGTGTTGTACATGTCTGTAGTTGTGGTAAGAATCTAAAAAAAGGTCTCTTGTCATCTCGCAAAATTAGGTGTCATGTGCTTCGGATCACTGCGAGGGTTAAACAGCGAAAACTGAGTTGGGCTAGTCATTGGGGGCACATGCATGAAGACTACTCGGCTGCCATCTAGGTCAAGCCGGCTATGTTAATTAGGACATCTATCGACGGACCCCTTTTCTACGAGTTTACCTTTAATTTGAGCTTTGTTCCTCGTCTAGTTTGTCCGTCGGGATTCATGTTGTCTCCTTTGGGTAGTGAGGTCATGATTTGTTGTAATGTGGCATTTTTTCGTGTTATATGTTATAATCCGGCGCTTCAGATCAAAATGACGACAACTGCGCCTCCAGGCCACGTGCATGAAGACTTCTCAACAGTCATTGACGAGGTCATTGACTAGTACTACTCCACTATATAGGCAGGAGCCTCCACGCTTGCTTGCTAGTGTTGCTCTCGTCACACTGTCTCGGCCTCTCCAGATCTAAACACGACAGCGGTGGCCACACACTCTCCCTCTCTCTGCTCACCGCTGGTCACAGATCCAGCCGGATCCTCTCCGCCGGGGAAGGTGAGAAGGTGCAACGTTCACGCGGTCGTCCTCGGTGACGGCTCTTACCCACTGCTGGCGCGTCCCGATCAGCCTGCCTTGCTGTTCTCTCCCAAGCACCGCTGGCGAGGGAGGGCCTCCGACCCCTTCTTCCTTGCTACCATAGCGTGGGCAGATCCGGCCTCCCGCCGCCCACCTAGCGACATCCCGGCGACCATCAGGTATAACTTCCTTCGAAATCGGCCTTGCTCTACTTCCCGAGCTCCTGACGTCGCTGCATATGTATCTTCTACTATTTCTCATGCCCCCTCGTAGATAGGATCGATCGGCTGTTCGAAAACCACCTTATTTTTTTACGTTTAATAGGTAAAACTAGTTCATGCACTCGAATCTAGTACTACTTGGTTCAAACAAGGAAGAAAGGGGGTGGGGGGGGGAGGATTTGTTTCCTGAATCTAGGACTTGGTCGAAAGAGGAAATAATGGGGGCGAAAAGTAGCAGAGAATGGCTATCCAACTGGTCTCTAGGTCTAATAAGCAAATAAAGGGAAACGCAGTACAAACTCAATATAAACCCGATCTATTGGTTGAAAAAGGAAAGAAAGTGGGGGCTGGGGGACAAGTCAATAGAGTAAGTCCAGCACTAGATTTGCTAGCCTCACACAAAGATAAGGTGACTATACCGAACAAAATTGTGACCAACCGAGATATCCTGTTCGGATGTTTGTTGCCCCGAGCCACTCTTATGTAATGCCTCTAGTAAAATGTAGCAGTCGCTCTGGTCAAAGTAAGGACACGTTAAACCAATGTTGTTTTCAATGTAATGCCTCCAGTAATATGAATCAATGGCACTTCTTTACATGTCCTACTAAAATTTCCCATTAAGATAAGTTGGTTCTTTTTGTTAGAAATGCAACTGTCCTGGTCCGCCTACTCTCCCATGCCCAAAGTAATGTCGTATTTAACGGTTGTCATAGTTAATCCTAATTCCCACACTAATATCTAGCAATGCCACTGCTTTAGAAATTTCTACTGTCCTTATAGGATTGCCGTTCAGATAACGAACATGCTTCTTTTCATTTGATGCATGTTTCATCACTTGTTAGTAACCCTCCTTTTCCACCTTTTTTGGCAAACAGAGATATACATTTCACGCTCTATCTTAGTTGAACTGCACAAATGATATCCAAATTATAGTTGAGAATTCCAGGAGCTTCACAACCAACCTTGATGTTGCTCAATTTTATTGCAACTAATGAAGAAGAAGCTCTGTGGGTTTCGTTTTCTGATGGAAATGGAACCGGGGCTGGAGCCCTTTTCTTAAAAAAAATTTGAAGAAGAAGCTGCTAGCTCACGGGACATTGCTTCATTTATTGGTGAACTGCACCAAAAGGTCCCATGAATTGAATCATCCATGTTGGTGACTGAAAGACCCAGCTTTAGAATCCCAGTCTAAGCACCCCCGACCTCCATCCTTGCGACGCACGGTACACCTCGTTTGCCAGCTGCTCGACCCTAGTGTCACTCATAAAATGAAGTAATAATACAGTTAAAATAGAGCGAGTGTCATCTCTATCATTTCATTTCCAATGTAGACAAAGAAAGTGCTTCTCTTTGTTAATGTATATGTTTCATCAACTAGTCCCATTGTTAATGTCTAAGCGTTTCTGCAAACTGGGGTGCTTAATTTTAGTTGATCTGTACAAAAATAGAGATTTCAATGTCTCAAGGCGCCTCCTTGTACTACCGCTGTACACTGATGTCCATCATGGCGTAAGGTGTATCTAGGGAGACTTGGGATGATGGCCGATATGAGGCGTGCCAGAGTGAGGTGTCATGGGGCCCATCTCGCCCTCGCAAAGATGGCATACCTTGTGATACTATCGCAATATTTTCTTCTATTTATTTTGTGTGTTTCATCAACTAGTGCCACTATAATGTAATCACGCTTTTCATTATCTGTGCAAACAGGGTTATTCAGCTGCATTTTGCTGGAACTGCACAAATGTACGTATGGAACCGCATATATGCAGAGTGCGAGGTGTGCCAAGTAAAATTACCGACACCAACCATTCTGGATGCACGCATTGGCATCATCCACCTCCATTGGGATGTGTGTCTCTCTCTGTGGACGGATCTTTCTCTGCAACAAATCCTCTAACCAAATACTAGTTGATTATATTGGCAGTTTTCTATGGAGTACTCTTTTACGAAAAGAAGCACCAGTCTATTTTTCTTTATTTGTACACTGTGTCACAACTTTGACCGAAAGGTCCAGAGCTATTTTAGGGTGATTGGCGTAGTACTCGGAGATTGATTGTAAGCATGATTTTCATTAGCTGCCACACTGATTGTAAGCATGAGCAGGTGGAAGATAAGGTTAGTGTGAAGCTTACCTTAAACCCTACCGCCGCCGTTGAAACGAGGCGAGTGTCGAGGGAACCGTGGAGAACGGCGGGGAAGCGACGTCGCGCCATCCGGCCTCCTCTTGCGGTGGGAGAATGAATACTCCTGTGGCTCCGGTTGGCTCTGCACCATCACGAATGACACACCATACTCGATCGATTCGTTATCCTCTGGGTGCTCGACCTTTGACCTGTACGCCCACCACCTCCGCCTGACTATCGCCTCGGGCGAATCTGTCTACTCCATCGCCCAGAGGAGATACTCGATGAACTCAGAGGACTGCGTCATGACTGCCACCAAGGAGTACATGTACATCGCTGCCCTCATCGCCGCCGTCTCGCTCTTTCGCATACATTGCCACATGGCCCGCACCATCCTCGAAATCTCCCACTCATTGTCAAACCAAGTAAGGATCTCCTTCAACCTGGCTAACTTTGCCTTGTCGCCGCCGGCGATCTGCCTCATTCGCTGTTGCATCCTCTCCATAGATGTCCTTCTGAGTGGTCCGGTGCTAGCTTTGGAAGATGGGAGGAGAGACGGTGGTCTTGCAATAGAGAAGAGGGAGAGGCGAGATGGTGGTTTTGGTATGGAGATGATGGAGAGGAGAGGAGGTGGTTTTTCAATGGAGAAGATCAGAAGAGGGAGAGGCGAGACGGTGGTTTTGGAATGGATATGATGGAGAGGAGAGGAGGTGGTTTTGCAATGGAGAAGATCAGAAGAGGGAGAGGTGAGACGGTGGTTTTGGAATGGAGATGATGGAGAGGAGAGGAGGTGGTTTTGCAATGGACAAGAGGGAGAGGAGCGTGCGGCAGCGATTTAGGATTGGACGAGAGGGTCATGCTACAGGATCGGATCAAAATCAAAATCAATTTACCCTTCAATTAAGAAAGCGACCCCACATTAACTAGTCTCCCTTTTATTCTGGGTCATAATTGACCATGATTTTCGCACATAAATATATTTTATACGTTGCAAAAATAATATAATTTGAAAGTACATTCAGATACGAACCAAACGATACAATTTTTGGCGACATGCATTCACATTTTGCTTGTCAAATACAGTACATGGTCAAACTTTGACCCAAAATACGCTAAACAACAAAAAATACTGCCAAGACCAGCGCCGCTCTTCCGCTCTTCTCCTCTTAAACCACCGCCGCTCCTCTCCTATTCCAATCTAAATCCAGCTCCGCTCCTCCCCTCTTCCATTTCAAAACCACCGCCCCTCCTCTCCCTGTTCCAAATTAAAACCAGCGCCGCTCCTCTCCCGTTCTAATCCAAAACCAGCACTGCTCCTCCCTCTTCCATTCAAAAACAACTACGCCAGTGAAGGTGCTGTGGAGAAGTAGATCGATGGAGGAGTACAATCGATACGTGAGGATCGCAGACGGCGACCCTGTGAAGCTAGCTAGGATGTTGGAGATACAGTCTTGGTTTGACAACAAGGACCAACTAGCGGCGACGGCGACATCCATGGCCAAATGTCTGCAACAGAGCGAAAAGGTGGCGATACTCCCGGAGGGAGTCGCGCCGGAGTACATAGAGTTGCTCCTCTGGGCCATGGAGCAAACAAATTCACCGAATCCGATCGCGAGGGAGCGGTGGTGGGAGTATCGATCCCAGATGGAGCATCCACCAGAGATTGAAGGATCGAGCATCTACAGGGTGCCGTTTTTTAGGGTGTCCTGCCAGAGCGAGCCGTTGCAGTCTTCGTCGACCGAACCCATCTACAAGAGGAGAAAAGCAGTTGGCCCGACGACGCTTCCCCGCCATCGTCTCCCTCGCCGTTCACATCGTCTCACGGGGCGGTTGTCTGCCGCCGAGGAATAGGAGGGGACTGCCCCCCCCCCCTAGCCCAATAGTCCGGCAGGTTGTGAATTGTCAGGAGGAGCTTAGGATTGTCAGTATTTGTAGGTTGTGAATTGTGTTTTGTGTTATGTATTTTGAGAGTACTTTCAGATATGAATGTCTTTTGAATTTCAGATTTGCAGTATTGAGCATATGAAGTATTTTATGAATTCTAGAGATCTATTTTTAGCACTTAAAAAATGTAGTTTCATAGGAGTATAAAAGTGCAGACAATGTGATTCTCGTGAGAAGAAGCGCAAGTTTCGATTTGAGATAAGAAACTGCAAGTTCAGTTTTGGATAAGAAACAGCAAGTTTCAGTTTTAGATAAGAAACTGCAAGTTCAGTTTCAGATAAGAAACTGCAACTTTCAGAGGCATAGCATTTATATTAACACGGCCTTTTAAAACAGGGTTAACATAATGCTGGAAGTTTTATTCATGGTCGAAAATGGAACTAACAACCAGTCAACATCATGCTAATCAACATTCATGCATAGCACATCTTCATATGATGCACAGTCAAAATGCCCACACAATGTCGAGTGTGCGAAACACAGAGAAAACGAGGGACGAAGTTTTGGCAAGTGTTGGACGTGGTTTTGGGCTGCCTCGTCTAGGCTTTCATTTTTAACATGCGCAGCCCACGACCTCGGATGGGAGGTCCATAGGCCTGTTTGTATTTTCTTGAGGGCCGTGATGTATCGACCGGCCTATGGACCTCCCATCCAAGGTTTTTTCCTTAATATCGGCAGCCCAATTTATGTATTTTTTTTTTGAAGAAACGCAGAGGTCCAACTTATGTTTCCCTTATAACTGTATTATATCTATTTTTCTTTATAAGAATAGGAACGCAAGGTCCAACTTATGTTTCCCATATAACTGTATTATATATATTTAAATTATTTTATATGTTATTATATATCATTTTTATTGTCATCATATATTTAACAGATACTTACATATGTAAGAAAAAAATATCCCACATCTTATTAACTTATAAAAATAATTTCTTAACAATAAAATCCTGGATTGTTTTGGCACGAAAATCCTAGTGATTGTGTACAAAAGCTTGGTAAGATTTAAGGACGAATGTAATTTTTTTTGATAAAAGAGAGTTTCCCCACCGATTTCCATTAATAGAAATCACCACGTCTTACAAACTAACAGGAAAAGGACGAATGTAATAATATCACTTATTATTTAAATATATTTATAACAAAATGCTCAGCCCCTTTTTATTTTTTGATAACATTGCTGGCCCAACCCAACATTATAATTATAATCAGCCCAGCAAAATCGTGTATTTCGAGAAAGTGCAAATGGCATGTAATTTTTTAGGAAATAAAATAAATGGGCCGCATGGACGCTACATAATTTGTTCACCCAGCCCAGCTAATGGCTATAATTCAAAAAAAATATCAAATTGACTGTAAATTCTACCACACAAAAAAAAAGATAGTAAATTCTGAAAAAATGGGTTGAATACGTGCCACATTTTGGGAGGCTGAAATGTGGGTCAATAGGTCGAAGCCAACCCAAGTCCTTGTCAATTTAGTCAACAAATGATTCTGACATGTTAGCCATTGGATTTACATCCAACGACCGGCATCCATCTTCAATCTCTCGTCTTCTTCCTCCAGCGCCACCGGGACCACCTCCCGCCTCCTGCTGCTAGCAGCTCTGCTTAGCACGCTTCGCTATGAAGCGCTACTCCACGGTTGGCCAGGCCATCCCTCCACACCTCTTGTTCTTCTCCACCGACTACCGAACCACACCGCACTAGAACCAGTTAACCCTCGTACACCTCTCCGTCTGCGACTCTACTCATGTGTCTTCCCATCTCCGGCTCGTTGTTGTCCGGGGCCTCGCCGTCGTCCACCATCTTGGATGCGCTCGGCGTGGCATGGTCAACGTGGTCAACGAACGACACCATCGGAAGTAGACTGTGCGTGGAGAGGCTGACAGCTGGGTCCACGGCCGCACACAAGGAAATGACTCCTTATTACACGCAAAATAATGATTCCTGCACCTGACATCTGGGACCCACCGGAAGGGCCTCTGTATTTCACGAAAAAAACGTGCCCCGGCTGACAGGTCGGACCCACCAGCTATCTTCGCACGCAAGGAAGTGCCTCCTTATTACACAAAAAAAAATGAATACTCCCCCTGCCAGCTGGAACCCAGCATAGTGGGAGGCTAACTTGTGGGCCTACCAAGTTGACGGGGACGGAGGGCTTTGTCAACTTAGTCAATATGAACGATTCTAGCTCCAGTGACCGTACGATGTCCATCCAACGGCCGTAGTGCTTCTTCAACCTCTAGTCTTCTTGCTCCAGCCGCCCAAAGCAGCGCCGGTCGTGCCGCATGCTCCTGCCTCCCGTGGCCGGATGTGCTGCCGCGGAGGCCTCACCGCCCCCTACTATTCCCACCGCTGGCCAGGCCCTGCAGCGACGGCAGCCTCACACCGCAGCCGAACCAGTGAACCCTCGTACACCTCTCCGCGCGGGCTTCCACTGCCGTGTCTTCCCCGGCTCCCCGTCGTCCCCTTCCTAGGCCTTGCCGTCGTACACCGCCCTGGTGCTCTCGGCGCGACATGGTCAACATGGTCAAGGAACGGCTTCCATCGGACGTGGAGTGTACATGGAGAGGCTGACAAC
The DNA here is from genome assembly GCA_021605145.1 of Aegilops bicornis. Classification (NCBI taxonomy): domain Eukaryota; kingdom Viridiplantae; phylum Streptophyta; class Magnoliopsida; order Poales; family Poaceae; genus Aegilops; species Aegilops bicornis. The sequence continues at coordinate 70,533,322 of CM038674.1, read as the reverse complement.
TGGGTCCACGGCCGTAGCAAGGAAGTGCCTCCTTATTATGCGCAAAATAATTATTCCTCCACCTGACAGCGGGGACCCACCGGACAGGCCACCGTATTTCGCGAAAAAATGTTTCCCCCTGACTGCTGGGACCCACCAGCTACATCTTCGCACGCAAGGCAGTGCGTCCGGGCAAAAATAAGAAAAACGATTCGCCCCCTGACTGCTGGGACCCACCAGCTACATCTTCGCATGCAAGGAAGTTCATCCAGGCAAAAAAAATGAAAAACGATTCGCCCCCCTGACTGCTGGGACCCACCAGCTACATCTTCGCACGCAAGGAAGTGCGTCCGGGCAAAAAAAACGATTCGCCCCCCTGACTGCAGGGACCCACCAGCTACATCATCTAATGCAAGGACGTGCCTGACAGTCGGGACCCACCTGGTCGAAGCGTACGTAGCGTTGTCATTATGGAACGTGTACGTACATACTAGTCATTGTAGATGCATGCACGTGTCGTAGTAGAGGCGCGCACGTAGCATGTACACGTACGTACAGCGGCCAGGGTGCAAGAAAGAAAATACGGCCACGTACATACATACGGGCAGGGTCTCGAACGCCTACTCGCGCATACGTACGGCCAGGGCTCGTGTACATGGCTGGGTCAGAACGGAGAAATAGCGTCGTCGTCGTGTTCATGGGGATGCAACGGAACGCGTCGTGTTCATGGGGAGGCAACAAAATGCGTCGTGTTCATCGGGAGGTAACGGAACGCGTGGGAGCCAACTGGCTGGGTCGGAACGGAATGGGTGGTCGTGTTCATCGGGAGGGCTTGGACGGAACAAGCGATGGAAACGAGGCCTAGCGTACAGCACAACGGAGGAACCGGACCTCCTACGGTCGAAACGGGGGTCCTCTTGATCGGGAGGGGTGTGGCGTACCGCAGAACGGAGGAAACGGGTCTCCTACGGTCGAAACGGGGGTCCTGTCGATCGGGAGGGGTGTGGCGTACCGCAAAACGGAGGAAAGGGACCTCCTACGGTCGAAACGGGGGTCCAGTTGATCGGGAGGGTGTGGCGTCGCCAAAACGGATTTAAACGGACTTGTGTTGGAGCGCTACGGTCAAAATGGGGGTCATGTTCATCGGGAGGGGTGTGGCGTACCGCAAAACGGGACGCCACAGGATACTGTTCATCTCCACCGCCGACCTCCTCCAGCCTCCACAGGCTACTCTTCATCCACCGTTGACCTCCTCCAGCCTCCATCTGCGACTGTTCATCCACGGGCTCCTGTTCATCCAGCCTCCACCGCGCGCTACTCCACCGCTCGCTCAACCACCCTCCATCGCTCATCGCTCATCCAGCCCTCCATACCCCGGGGTCCCGTTAATCAATAGGCAACGCCACCACACACTGTTCATCCAACCCCCCCCCCCCGGCAATGCTCACTGTTCATCCAGAGAGGCAGCATCCATCGGCTTCAGTTAGTAGCAGTAGCAAAGGAATCGCTCGATCGGGTTCAGTTAACAGCAATCGATCGATCGCTCGGGTTCAGTTAGAGGCCAACGCCTCGCTCGGGTTCAGTTAGAGCCAACGCCTCGCACACACGCGCGTACGTGTACGAGAGAAGCGCGCATCGCTCGGCCCCTGACCTCCCACCGTAACCGGGAACTCCCGAAAATTTTCCTCGCTCTCGCTTCTACCACGGTTTTTTCCGTCATGGACGGCCCAAAGAATGTCATGCAGCTGCGTCTTCGGGCCGCCCAGGACAAAAAGCTCATTTTCTGTCATATTTTTTTGTCATAGAAGTAGGAGCCCACCACATCTATGATGATACCGGGTTTTGTCACAATTATCGTCATAGAAGTGTCATTTGTATGACAGAAATTTTTTTCGTTCGGCCCAAAATGTCACGGATTTGTCTTTTTTTTTGTAGTGTAGAACCGTGACTTCAAAATCGTTTTGAACACCACTGAGCATATAAGACATTCCAAGAGCTGAAATTGGTATTTCAGACTCATGCCCGAGTCGAGAGGTATGAGACCTCTGAGAAGTACTTTGCCTACAAGATGGAGGAATATAGCTCAACCAGTGAGCATGTGCTCAGATTGTCTGAGTACTACAATCACTTGAATCAAGTGGGAGTTAATCTTCCAGATAAAGTAGTGATTGACAGAGTTCTCTAGTCACTATCACCAAGTTACTGGAACTTCGTGATGAACTATAATATGCAAGGGATGACGAAAACGATTCCCGAGCTCTTCGTGATGCTGAAATCAATGAAGATAGAAATCAAGAAAAGCATCAAATGTTGATGGTTGACAAGACCTCTAGTTTCAAGTAAAAGGGCAAGGGAAAGAAAGGGAACTTCAAGAAGAATGGCAAGCAAGTTGCCACTCCAATGAAGAAACCCAAAACTAGACCCAAGCCTGAAACTGAGTGCTTCTACTTCAAAGGAAAAAGTCACTGGAAGCGGAACTGCCCCAAATATTTGGTGGATAAGAAGGATGGAAAAGTGAACAAAAATATATATGATATACATGTTATTGATGTGTACTTTAATAGCGTTCATAGTAGTCCCTAGGTATTTGATACTGGTTCAGTTGCTATGATTAGTAACTCAAAACATGAGTTACAAAAAAAACAAAGACTAGTTAAGGGCGAGGTGATGATGTTTGTTGGAAGTGATTCCAAGGTTGATAAGATCACCATCGCACACTCCCTTTACCTTCGGGGTTAGTGTTGAACCTAAAATAAATGTTATTTGGCGTTTGCGTTGAGCATAAATATGATTGGATCATGTTTATTGTGATACGATTATTCATTTAAGTCAGAGAATAATTGTTGTTTTGTTTACATGAATAAAACCTTCTATGGTCTTACATCCAATGTAAATGATTTACTAAATCTCGGTCATAGTGATACACATAATATTGATGCCAAAAGATATAAGTTTAATAATGATAGTGCAACTTATTTGTGGCACTGCCATTTAGGTCATATTGGTTTAAAGCGCATGAAGAAACTCCATGCTGATGGGCTTTTGGAATCACTTGATTATGAATCACTTGATGCTTGCGAACCATGCCTCATGGGCAAGATAACTAAGACTCCGTTCTCCAGAACAATGGAGCGAGCAACAAACTTGTTGGAAATAATACATACTGATGTATGCAGTCCGAGGAGTGTTGAGGCTCGCGGCAAGTATCGTTATTATCTGACCTTCACAGATGATTTGAGCAGATATGGATATATCTACTTGATGAAACATAAGTCTGAAACATTTGAAAAGTTCAAAGAATTTCAGAGTGAAGTGTAAATCATCGCAACAAGAAAATAAAGTTTCTACGATCTGATTGTGGAGGTGAATATTTGAGTGACGAGTTTGGTCTTCATTTAAAACAATGTGGAATAGTTTCGCAACTCACGCCACCTGGAACACCACAGCGTAATGGTGTGTCCGAACGTCATAACCGCACTTTATTAGATATGGTGCGAGCTATGATGTCTCTTACCGAATTACCACTATCGTTTTGGGGTTATGCATTAGAGACAGTTGCATTCACATTAAATAGGGCACTGTCTAAATATCCGTTGAGACGACACCGTATGAACTGTGGTTTAGCAAGAAACCTATGCTGTCGTTTCTCAAAGTTTGGGGTTGCGATGCTTATGTGAAAAAGTTTCAACCTGATAAGCTCAAACCCAAATCGGAGAAGTGCGTCTTCATAGGATATCCAAAAGAAACTGTTGGGTACACCTTCTATCACAGATCCAAAGACAAGATCTTTGTTGCTAAGAGTGAATCCTTTCTAGAGAAGGAGTTTCTCTCGAAAGAAGTGAGTGGGAGGAAAGTAGAACTTGATGAGGTAATTGTACCTTCTCCCGAGTTGGAAATTAGTTCATCACAGAAATCAGTTCCAGTGATGTCTACACCAATTAGTGAGGAAGTTAATGATGATGGTCATGAACCTTCAGATCAAGTTACTACCGAACCTCGTAGGTCAACCAGAGTACGGTTCGCACGAGAGTGGAACGGTAATCCGGTTCTGGAACTCATGTTACTAGACCATGACGAACCTACGAACTATGAGGAAGCGATGATGAGCCAAGATTCTGCAAAAATGTTTAAGGCCATGAAATCTGAGATAGAATCCATGTATGAAAACAAATTATGGACTTTGGTGGAATTGCCCAATGATCGGCAAGCCATTGAGAATAAATGAATCTTCAAGAGGAAGACGGACGCTGATGGTAGTGTTACCATCTACAAAGCTCGACTTGTCACGAAAGGTTCTCGACAAGTTCAAGGTGTTGACTACGATGAGATTTTCTCACTCGTAGCGATGCTTAAGTCTGTCTGAATCATGTTAGCAATTGCCGCATTTTATGAAATCTAGCAAATGGATAACAAAACTGCATTCCTTAAAGGATTTATAAAAGAAGAGTCGTATATGATGCAACTAGAAGGTTTTGTCAATCCTAAAGGTGCTAACAAAATGTGCAAGCTCCAACGATCCATTTATGGACTGGTGCAAGCATCTTGGAGTTGGAATATACACTTTGATAAGTTGATCAAAGCATATAGTTTTATACAGACCTGTGGTGAAGCCTGTATTTACAAGAAAGTGAGTGGGAGCACTACAGCCATTCTGATAAGTATATGTGAATGACATATTGTCTATTGGAAATTATGTAGAATTTTCTGGAAAGCATAAAGGAGTGCTTGAGAGGATTTTTTCAAAGAAAGACCTCGGTGAAGCTACTTACATATTGAGCATCAAGATCTGTACAGATAGATCAAGACGCTTGGTATGTTTTTTCAATGAGTACATACCTTGACAAGTTTTTGAAGTAGTTCAAAATGGAACAATCAAAGAAAGAGTTCTTGCCTGTGTTGCAAGGTGTGAATTTGAGTAAGACTCAAAGCCTCACCACGGCAGAAGATAGAGAGAGAATGAAAGTCATTCCCTATGCCTCAGCCATAGGTTCTATAAAGTATGCCGTGCTGTTTACCAGACCTATTGTATACCCAACCCTAAGTTTGGCAAGGGAGTACAATTTTTATCTAGGAGTAGATCACTGGACAGCGGTCAAAATTATCCTTAGAGGACTAAGGAAATATTTATAGGTGATGGAGGTGATAAAGAGTTCGTCGTAAAGAGTTACGTCGATGCAAGCTTTGACACCAATCAGGATGACTCTAAGTCACAATCTGGATACATATTGGAAGTGGGAGCAATTAGCTAAAGTAGCTCCATGGAGAGCATTGTAGACATAGAAATTTGCAAAAAAAAAACATACAGATCTGAATTTGGCAGACCTGTTGACTAAACTTCTCTCACAAGAAAAACATGATCACACCTTAGTACTCTTTGGGTGTTAATCACATGGCGATGTGAACTAGATTACTGACTCTAGTAAACACTTAGAGTGTTGGTCACATGGCGATGTGAACTATGGGTGTTAATCACATGGTGAAGTGAACTATTGGTGTTAAATCACATAGCAATGTGAACTAGATTATTGACTCTAGTGCAAGTGGGAGACTGAAGGAAATATGCCCTAGAGGCAATAATAAAGTTATTATTTATTTCCTTATTTCATCATAAATGTTTATTATTCATGCTAGAATTGTATAAACCTGAAACTTGATACATGTGTGAATACATAGACAAAACAAAGTGTCCCTAGTATGCCTCTACTTGACTAGCTCGTTAATCAAAGATGGTTAAGTTTCCTAACCATAGACATGTGTTGTCATTTGATGAACGGGATCACATCATCAGATAATGATGTGATGGACAAGACCCATCTGTTAGCTTCGCACTTTGATCGTTAAGTTTTATTGCTATTGCTTCCTTCATGACTTATACATGTTCCTCTGACTAAGAGATTATGGAACTCCCGAATACCGGAGGAACACCTTGTGTGCTATCAAACGTCACAACGTAACTGGGTGATTATAAAGATGCTCTACAGGTGTCTCTGATGGTGTTTGTTGAGTTGGCATAGATCGAGATTAGGATTTGTCACTCCGTGTTTCGGAGAGGTATCTCTGGGCCCTCTCGGTAATGCACATCACTATAAGACTTGCAAGAAATGTGACTAATGAGTTAGTCACGGGATGATGTATCATGGAACGAGTAAAGAGACTTGCCGGTAGATTGAACTAGGTATGATGATACCGACAATCGAATCTCATGCAAGTAACATAACGATGACAAAGGGAGCAACGTATGTTGTTATGCAGTTTGACCGATAAAGATCTTCATAGAATATGTAGGAACCAATATGAGCATCCACGTTCCTCTATTTGTTATTGATCGGAGATGAGACTCGGTCATTTATACATAATTCTGTGACGATACGTATTGTGAATTTTGTGATTTGACGTACTGAAGGTTGTTCGGAGTCCCGGATGTGATCACAGACATGACGAGGAGTCTCGAAATGGTCGAGACATGAAGTTTGATATATTGGAAGGTTATGTTTGGACACCAGAATGGTTTCGGATGAGTTCGGGCATTTTCCGGAGTACCGGGAGGTTACCGGAACCCCCCGGGGACTTAATGGGCCTTAGTGGGATTTAGTGGAAGAGAGGAGGAGGCGGCCAAGTGGGATGTGCGCGCCCCCCAAGCCCAATCTGAATTTGGGGGGGGGGGGATTTCCTTCCTCTCCCTCTTCCCTTCCTTCCCCCTCCTAGTTGGACTAGGATAGGGGGGAAACCTACTCCTATTGTAGTAGGAATCCCCCCTTGGGCGCGCCATAGGAGGCCGACCCTCCCTCCTTGCTATTCCGAAAAAGAAAAAAGGAGAGGGGAATCCTACTTGGACTAGGGAGTCCTGGTAGGACTCCCCACACCTGGTGCTCCCCCCTTGGGCCGGCCACCTCTCCTCCCCCCCCCCTTTATATACGGGGGAGGGGGGCACCCCAAAGACACACAAAGTATTCTCTTAGCCATGTGCGGTGGCCCCCGCCACAGTTACACACCTCGGTCATATCGTCCAAGTGCTCAGGCGAAGCCCTGCGCCGGTAACTTCATCATCACCGTCGCCACGCCGTCGTGCTGACGGAACTCTCCCTCGGCCTCAACTGGATCAAGAGTACGAGGGACGTCAGCGAGCTGAACGTGTGTTGAACACGGAGGTTCCATATGTTCGGTGCTAGGATCGGTCGGATCATGAAGACGTACGACTACATCAACCGGTTGCTATAACGCTTCCGCTTTCGGTCTACGAGGGTACATGGACACACTCTTCCGCTCGTTGCTATGCATCACCTAGATAGATCTTGCATGTTCGTAGGAATTTTTTTGAAATTACTGCGTTCCCCAGCTGTGGTATCAGAGCCAGGTCTATGCGTAGATGTTATATGCACGAGTAGAACACAAAGAGTTGTGGGCGATAATAGTCATACTGCTTACCAAAGATGTCATACTTTGATTCAGCGGTATTGTTGGATGAAGCGGCCTGCATCGACATTACATGACCGTGTTCATGAGACTGGTTCTACCGCCGTGCTTTGCACACAGGTGGCTAGTGGGTGTCTGTTTCTCCAACTTTAGTTGACTCGAGTGTGACTACGCCCGGTCCTTGTTGAAGGTTAAAACAACACACTTGATGAAAAATCGTTGTGGTTTTGATGCGTAGGTAAGAACGGTTCTTGCTAAGCCCATAGCAGCCGCGTAAAATTTGCAACAACAAAGTAGAGGACGTCTAACTTGTTTTTTCAGGGCATGTTGTGATGTGATATGGTCAAGACGTGATGATATATAAATTGTTGTATGAGATGATCATGTTTTGTAAAAGTTATCGGCAACTGGCAGGAGACTTATGGTTGTCACTTTATTGTATGAAATGCAATCTCCATGTAATTGCTTTACTTTATCACTAAGCGGCAGCGATAGTTGTTATAGCAATAGTTGGCGAGACGACAACGATGCTTTCATGGAGATCAAGGTGTCATGCCGGTGACGATGGTGATCATGACGGTGCTTTGGAGCTGGAGATCAAAGGCACAAGATGATGTTTGCCATATCATATCACTTATTTTGATTGCATGTGATGTTTATCTTTTATGCATCTTACTTTGCTTAGTATGGCGGTAGCATTATAAGATGATCTTTCACAAAATTTCAAGGTACAAGTGTTCTCCCTGAGTATGCACCATTGCTATAGTTCGTCGTGCCGAGACACCACGTGATCATCAGGTGTGATAAGCTCTACGTTCACATACAATGGGTGCAAGCCAGTTTTGCACACGCAGAATACTCAGGTTAAACTTGACGAGCCTAGCATATGCAGATATGGCCTCGGAACATTGAGACCAAAAGGTTGAGCGTGAATCATATAGTAGATATGATCAACATAGTGATGTTCACCATTGAAAGCTACTCCATCTCACATGATGATCGGACATGGTTTAGTTGATATGGATCACGTGATCATTTAGATGACTAGAGGGATGTCTATCAAACTGGGAGTTCTTAAGTAACATGATTCATTGAACTTTAATTTATCATGAACTTAGTACCTGATAGTATTTTGCATGTCTATGTTGTTGTAGATCAATGGCCCGTGCTATCGTTCCTTTGAATTTTAATGCGTTCCTAGAGAAAGCTAAGTTGAAAGATGATGGTAGCAACTACACGGACTGGGTCCGTAACTTGAGGATTATCCTCATTGCTGCATAGAAGAATTACGTCTTGGAAGCACCGCTAGGTGCAAGACCCACTGCAGGAGCAACACCGCACGCTATCAACGTCTAGCAGAGCAAAGCTGATGACTACTCGATAGTTCAGTGTGCCATGCTTTACGGCTTAGAATCGGGACTGTCGGAGTAATTGGACACGGATACCCCGAAGACGGCAAGACAATTATTAAAGACATCGGGGCTAGCAAAGCCCCTCACTCCGACTACCCGGCCGCTCCTGCCGACTGTGCCAACCAGCTGGCTACCGACTGCGCCAACCAGCCGGCTGCCGACTACAGCCCGACCCGACACCGACAAGACACCAACGGGACGACCGTACCGCGAAGTCATCAATAGTGTACCGTGTCTCCTGGGTACTGATTTATAAAGTACCCCAGGGGACAAGCATGACATGCACCATGCCTAGGCCATGCCACTACATAGCTTGGTTTGTAAGCTACCCAAGGTAGCTTACAACCAACGCTACCACCACCCATGCCTACCACTATATAAGCTAGCCATCCATCCATCCATTGATCGATCCCCACACACACATGAGTACACACACTCATTCGGCCACACATGGCCAGGCACATGTGCCACACTAGATAGCTAGCCCTCATTGCTATTGATCTCAGATACAGCTCCAGGAGCACTCTATACTAGATATATCAGATACACTCAGACATGCAGCAGTAGGAGTATTATCTTCCCGGAGAGCTCCGAAGCTGGGTAAACCACCGAGTGCTACTCGCATACCCGCTCCCGGTCCTATCAGCAGCAGTCTTACCCTCACACTAAGCCTTTGTGGCATCTGTCGACTCGCAAGCCCCCCATGAGAATACCACGACAGTTGGCACCCACGATGGGGTGGTACTTTGCTACCACGCTGCTGTAGGTTTCGCTGTCCGGGCGGGACCCTTTTTTCTTCCTCACCTCCGCCGCGGCATCGCGCCGTCTCTCCGGTAGCGCTCGGGGCTCGACGACGACCCGCCCCCGGAGCGGCCGCAAGGGGTGGCGCGACCTCACCGTCGGCATCGCCTTCTTCACATCCACCGCAACACCGGCCGTCTGTCCGCGCGCGCGCCGCACCCGGGGCCTCGCTTCGGCCGGCCGTGGCCCTCCACGCGCCGCTCGTATCTGCTCCCCTCCGTGTTGCGCCTTGCTCCGGCCGAAACACGCATTCGCTCCTCCACACCATCTATGCAAGCTGGCTAGATGCAAGTCATACAATGGTTAAGCCACAGCCTTGCCATCACCTATTTGCCATACACCACTCGTACAGTATTGGTCACTGGCCATGCAACGCTCGTACAATGGCGACATACAGTGGCCAGACGCAACACAGTCAGCGCATGCGCGCGCCCATGCCTGCGGGTCCTGCTCGCACACCGCTCTGCATGTCCTCATGCGCCCCATGCTGCTCAGCTCCCTGAGCGCCCGCACCTGGTCCCAGGCCTCGCCGTTCAGCTCGCAAGTTCCTTCAGGCACTGGCGCCCGTGGGCACAGCAACTTCCTCCGGCTCCCCGGCTCCCCGCCAGCAAGCCGCGCGCCTCCTCCGGCTCCCCGCCACACGCGCGCGCCTCCTCCTCCGCGTAGCTGCGCCACTCATGGAGGTCCGCAGCGCTCCACACCGCTGGACGCCCCTCGGCCGAGCTCAGCCGCGACGTCTGCACCGCCGCCTCCTCTGTTCCGGGCTGCCTTCGCGCGCCCGACCTGCGCCCGGACGGCTCCGCCTCGCCTCACCGCCCCGCGCGCCCATTGGCCTGGTCGCCGTTCCCGCTCCGGCTGTTACTCAGCTCGGCCCGCGGCCTCCTGCGCCGCCTCGGCTCGCCCGCCGCCCTTGTGGTCCCTCGCTCGGCCGGGACATCGCCCGGGTCGCCGCCCGTCAGCGCTCCGACGCCTTCGCCCCGAGCCGCCCGCCCAGCCGCGTCGGCCTCTCCCGCCTGGCCGACTGCTCACGCGACTCTCCGCGCGGCCTCCCGCCTCCTGCAGGCCGGCCCTGGCCACCCGCGCCGTCTGCACTCGGGGCCTCGTCCCGCTCCCAGCGTCCGAGTCGTCGGCTCCTCCGCCTGCCCCCCACCAGCACCGGGGCCGCCTCCTCACCCGCTTCACCGCCTGCCGGGGCCGCCTTCTCACCCGCCTCGCCGCTTGCCGGGTCGCCGCCTCGCTCCACCCGTCCGCGCAGCCTCCGCCGCCTCGCTGCGCTGGCTGCGGCTCCCCGATGCCGCATCGCGCCTACCTCCTCCACTCGCCGGCCCGAGCCACGCCCGCGCCAGCCGGCTTCCGTCCCGGTATCGCCTGCCGAGCCGCCGCGCCGACTTCCGCCCCGGCTGCCTGCCGCCAACACCGACTTCCCCGCCACCCGGCTCGCTGGGTTCCCGCCCGTGCCGCCTGTCCGCCTCGCGCCACTCCTGGGCACCCCCACGGCCGGGTGCGCACGCCCACGAGCCGGCTCCCTGGTCCGGCTGTTCGCAAATAAAAGAAAAGTCAAAGGGCCGACTGCCCACGGCTGAAGAAAAAAACAAAAAGAAAAAAAGAAAAGAAAGAGCATCGCGTCCGGCTGAGAAACTGGCCAGGTGCTGAGAAAAAAGAAACGTGCCCGTCCGGCTACCAGCCGTCGGTGGACGAAGAGAAAAGAGAAGGAAAAAGATTGTTGCCAGGTAGACAAAAGTCAGGCCGGGTGCCCACCCGACTGCTCGTACACAAGAAGCGTCCGGCTGTCGACGGCCGGCAAAAGAGAAGAAGACAAAGTAGTCGCCGGGAGATCCTGCCCTGCTGCCGTGATCGACCCGAATCTCGGGGGCTACACCAGTGAGTCTTGTGCCGCCCGCCAAGAAGAAAGACAAAGTAGTGAGATCCGGCCCGACCGCTCAGCGATCGGCCCGAATCTCAGGGCCAACACCAGCCGGAAGCCGCTGGCCGCTTCTGAAAGAAGAAGAAGTTGTGTCCGGCTGCCGCGTAAGAGAAAAAGAAGAAAAAGGCGCGGTAAAACGCCTCGCTGCCTGTCCGGTCGAGCCTCGACCGGCCGACCCCTTCGAGCACCCGGGGGCTCGAAGGCTACACCCAGCGGGTGCGCCGGCGCACTCCGCGAGCGCCAAGCCGCGCCGGCTGTCTTCGACGACCTCTGCCGCGACTACACGAAAATCAATGTGAGCTCCTCACCCGCATACTTTCGCACCACGCGCAAGCACGGATAACCCTGAGCGATGCTCGGGGGGCTATCCCTCCGCATTTATTATAGTTGCATCACCGTTCGCCCCGGCGCCAGCCAAAATTGGCCCGGGGGCTGGCCGCTTGGCCTGAGACGTTTGTTCCCGCAGACGGCTTAGTAGCATGCGCGGTACCAAAGGCTCACTCTTAGTCACAGACCACAGAGCGGTTCTCCGGCTAGCAAGGGTGAATGCTGGATGCCACCCATGCGAAAAACGTCTAGGAAAAAAAAACGATTCGGGTGACGCGGCCGTTTCCTTTATGAGTATCTGCTCGGTTAAATTCGCTCCCAGAGTCTGAGTATTGTACACTCCACTCCGCGGTCCACTCTCAGTCACAGACCGTAGAGCGGCTGTCCGGCAAGCGAGAGCACAAGACAAAGAGTGGAGGGAACATGAAAAATATTTGAGGGGGCTCGGACTAAACCGAGTCGGCACCCTCGCATAAAACTTGCAATGCTAAAAGCAAACATTTGATATATCTGCATGGACTAACTTTGTCTTTTTTCATGATCATTTCCATGAACACTCGCCAAAAAACCTCCGCCTCGACTTTTGCCAAGTTGCCGGAGGCTTGGGGGCTACCGTCGGAGTAATTGGACACGGATACCCGAAGACGGCAAGACAATTATTCGAGACATCGGGCTAGCAAAGCCCTCAGTCCGATCGCCTGCCGCTTCGCCGATCAAGGCCAACCAGCCGGGCTGCCGATCAAGCTTAACTAGCCGGGCCGATCGCAGCCCGACCGGACACCGACAAGACATCGACGGGACGACCGTACCGCGACGTCATCTATAGTGTATCGTGTCCCCTGGGTACTGATTTATAAAGTACCCCAGGGGACAAGCATGACATGCACCATGCCTAGGCCATGCCACTACATAGCTTGGTTTGTAAGCTACCCAAGGTAGCTTACAACCAACGCTACCACCACCCATGCCTACCATTATATAAGCTAGCCATCCATCCATCTATTGATCGATCCCCACACACGCATGAGTACAAACACTCATTCGGCCACACATGGCCAGGCACATGTGCCACACTAGTTACGTCATTGCTACTGATCTCAGATACAGCTCCAGGAGGACTCTGTACTAGATATATCAGATACACTCAGACATGCAGCAGTAGGAGTATTATCTCTCCGGAGAGCTCCGAAGCTGGGTACACCACCGCGTGCTACTCGCATACCCGCTCTCGGTCCTACCAGCAGCAGTCTTACCCTCACACTAAGCCTTTGTGGCATCTGTCGACTCGCAAGCCCCCCGTGAAAATACCACGACATGGACTTCAATGGATTTTTGAACATCATGGAGCATAAGAGATGTTCCAGGAGTTGAAGTTAATATTTCAAGCAAATTCCTGGATTGAGAGATATGAAATGGAGGAGAATAGTTTTGTCACTGAACATATACTCAGAATGTCTGGGTACCACAACCACTTAACTCAACTGGGAGTTAATCTTTCTGATGATAGTGGCATTGACAGAGTTCTTCAATCAGTGCCACCAAGCTACAAATGCTTCGTGATGAACTATAATATGCAAGGGATGGATAAGACAATTCCCGAGCTCTTCGCAATGCTAGAAGCTGCGGAGGTAGAAATCAAGAAGGAGCATCAAGTATTGATGGTTAACAAGACCACTAGTTTCAAGAAAAAGGGCAAAGGGAAGAAAGGAAACTTCAAGAAGAACGGCAAGCAAGTTGCTGCTCAAGTGAAGAAGCGCAAGTCTGGACGTAAGCCTGAGACTGAGTGCTTCTACTGCAAAGGGACTGGTCACTGGAAGTGGAACTGCCCCAAGTATTTGGCGGATAAGAAGGATGGCAAAGTGAAAGGTATATTTGATATACATGTTATTGATGTGTACCTTACTAATGCTCGTAGTAGTGCCTGGGTATTTGATACTGGTTCTGTTGCTCATATTTGCAACTTGAAACAGGGGCTACGGATTAAAGTAAAATTTGGCTAAGGACGAGGTGACGATGCGCGTGGTAAATGGTTCCAAAGTCGATGTGATCGCCGTTGACATGCTACCTCTACATCTACCGTCGGGATTAGTTTTAGACCTGAATAATTGTTATTTGGTGCAAGCGTTAAGCATGAACATTATATCTGGATCTTGTTTGATGCGAGACGGTTATTCATTTAAATCAGAGAATAATGATTGTTCTATTTATATGAGTAATATCTTTTATGGTCATGCACCCTTGATAAGTGGTCTATTTTTGTTGAATCTCGATAGTAGTGATCCACATATTCACAGTATTGAAGCCAAAAGATATAAGTTTAATAATGATAGTGCAAATTATTTGTGGCACTGCCGTTTAGGTCATATTGGTGTAAAGCGCATGAAGAAACTCCATGCTGATGGACTTTTGGAATAACTTGATTATGAATCACTTGATGCTTGCGAACCATGCCTCATGAGCAAGATGACTAAGACTCCGTTGGAAATAATACATACTGATGGAACAATGGAGCGAACAACAGACTTGTTGGAAATAATACATACTGATGTATGCGGTCCGTGTTGGAAATATGCCCTAGAGGCAATAATAAATTAGTTATTATTATATTTCCTTGTTCATGATAATCGTTTATTATCCATGCTATAATTGTATTGATAGGAAACTCAAATACATGTGTGGATACATAAACAAACACCATGTCCCTAGTGAGCCTCTAGTTGACTAGCTCGTTGATCAACAGATGGTTACGGTTTCCTGACCATGGACATTGGATGTCGTTGATAACTTGATGACATCATTTGGAGAATGATGTGATGGAGAAGACCCAATCCTAAGCCTAGCACAAAGATCGTAGTTCGTATGCTAAAGCTTTTCTAATGTCAAGTATCATTTCCTTAGACCATGAGATTGTGCAACTCCCGGATACCGTAGGAGTGCTTTGGGTGTACCAAACGTCCACAACGTAATCGGGTGGCTATAAAGGTGCACTACAGGTATCTCCGAAAGTGTCTCATTGGGTTGGCACGAATCGAGATCGATTTGTCACTCCGTTGACGGAGAGGTATCTCTGGGCCCACTCGGTAGGACATCATCATAATGTGCACAATGTGACCAAGGGGTTGAAAACGGATGATGTGTTACGTAGAACAAGTAAGGAGACTTGCAGTAACGAGATTGAACAAGGTATCGGCATACCGACGATCGAATCTCGGGCAAGTACAATACCGCTAGACAAAGGGAATTATATATGGGATTGATTGAGTCCTTGACATCGTGGTTCGTCCGATGTGATCATCGTGGAACATGTGGGAGCCAACATGGGTATCCAGATCCCGCTGTTGGTTATTGACCGGAGAACGTCTCGGTCATGTCTCAAGATGGTTCCCGAACCCGTAGGGTCTACACACTTAAGGTTCGATGACGCTAGGGTTATAAAGGAAGTTTGTATGTGGTTACCAAATGTTGTTCGGAGTCCCGGATGATATCCCGGACGCCACGAGGAGTTCCGGAATGGTCCGGAGGTAAAGATTTATATATGGAAAGTTGTTGTTCAGGTTCCGGGAAAAGTCCGGGTTTTTCCGTATTGTATCGGGAACCTTCCAGAAGGTTCCGGAGGATTCCTGAGGGGTCCGGAGATCCGGAAAATGTTCCACCACGTCCAATACAGCAGCATGGTGGCTGTAAGGGGCGCCCTAGCCTTAATGGGCCAGGGGCACCAGCCCCCCCAAGGCCCATGCGCATGGGAGAGGGGAAACCCTAAGGGGGAGGGCCTCCACTTGACTTGGGAGGCACTCCTCGCCCCCTTGGCCGCCCCCTAGATGGGATCTAGGGCTGGCCGCCGCCCCTAGGGATGGAACCCTAGGTGGGGGCGCAGCCCCCCCTCTCCCCCTATATATAGTGGAGGCAAAGGGGCAGCCCAACACACGAAGTTCTTCTCATGTTGGCGCAGCCCTACCTCTCTTTCTCCTCATATCTCGTGGTGCTTGGTGAAGCCTTGCAGGATTGCCACGCTCCTCCACCACCACCACGCCGTTGTGCTGCTGCTGGATGTAGTCTTCCCCAACCTATCCCTCTCTCCTTGCTGGATCAAGGCATGGGAGACTTCACCGGGTTGTACGTGTGTTGAACGCGGAGGTGTCGTCCGTTCGGCACTAGGATCTCCGGTGATTTGGATCACGGCAATGCGACTCCTTCAACCCCATTCTCTTGAACGCTTCCGCTTAGCGATCTACAAGGGTATGTAGATGCACTCTCCTTCCCCTCGTTGCTGGTTTCTCCATAGATAGATCTTGGTGACACGTAGGAAAATTTTGAATTTTTGCTACGTTCCCCAACAATGGCATCATGAGCTAGGTCCATTGCGTAGATTCTTTGCACGAGTAGAACACAAAGTAGTTGTGGGCGTTGATTTTGTTCAATATGCTTACCGTTACTAGTCCAATCTTGTTTCGATGGTATTGTGGGATGAAGCGGCCCGGACCGACCTTACACGTACACTTATGTGAGACAGGTTCCACCGACTGACATGCACTTGGTGCATAAGGTGGCTAGCGGGTGCCGATCTCTCCCACTTTAGACGGAACGGATTCGATGAAAAGGTTCCTTATGAAGGGTAAATAGAAATTGGCATATCACGTTGTGGTTTTGCGTAGGTAAGAAACGTTCTTCCTAGAAACCCATAACAGCCACGTAAAACATGCAAACAACAATTAGAGGACGTCTAACTTGTTTTTGCAGGGTATGCTATGTGATGTGATATGGCCAAGAAGAATGTGATGAATGATATGTGATGTATGAGATTGATCATGTTCTTGTAATAGGAATCACGACTTGCATGTCGATGAGTATGACAACCGGCAGGAGCCGTAGGAGTTGTCTTAATTTATTGTATGACCTGCGTGTCATTGAACAAACGCCATGTAATTACTTTACTTTATTGCTAACCGGTAGCCATAGTAGTAGAATTAATAAGATGGCGAGACAACTTCATGGAGACACGATGATGGAGATCATGATGATGGAGATCATGGTGTCATCCCGGTGACGATGATGAGCATGGAGCCCCGAAGATGGAGATCAAAAGGAGCAAAATGATATTGGCCATATCATGTCACTATTTGATTGCATGTGATGTTTATCATGTTTATGCATCTTATTTGCTTAGAACGACGGTAGTAAATAAGATGATCCTCATTAAAATTTCAAGAAAGTGTTCCCCCTAACTGTGCAACCGCTATGCGAAAGTTCGTCGCTTCAAGCACCACGTGATGATCGGGTGTGATAGATTCTTACGTTCACATACAACGGGTGTAAGCCAGATTTACACACGCGAAACATTTAGGTTAACTTGACGAGCCTAGCATGTACAGACATGGCCTCGGAATTCAAGAGACCGAAAGGTCGAGCATGAGTCGTATGGTAGATATGATCAACATGAAGATGTTCACCGATGATGACTAGTCCGTCTCACATGATGATCGGACACGGCCTAGTTGACTCGGATCATGTAATCACTTAGATGACTAGAGGGATGTCTATCTGAGTGGGAGTTCATTAGATGAACTTAATTATCCTGAACATAGTCAAAAGCCCTTTGCAAATTATGTCGTAAGCTCGCGCTTTAGTTCCACTGTTTAGATATGTTCCTAGAGAAAATATAGTTTAGAGTTGACAAGATGCGATTATGCGGATGTAAGAAAGCTTATGTCCTTAATGCACCGCCAGGTGTGCTGAACCCCAAACATCGTCTGTGGATGTTGCGAACATCGGACATACACGCTTTGATAACTACGTGATTGTTCGGTTAAACGGTTTAGAGTAGAGGCACCAAAGACGTCAAACGTCGCGGAACATATGAGATGTTTCGAGGGCTGAAATTGGGATTTCAGGCCCGTGCCCACGCCAAGAGGTATAAGACCTCCGACGATTTTCTTAGCCTGCAAACTAAGGGAGAAAAGCTCAATCGTTGAGCTTGTGCTCAGATTGTCTGAGTGCAACAATCACTTGAATCGAGTGGGAGTTGATCTTCTAGTTGAGATAGTGATGTTTCTCCAAAGTCATTGCCACCAAGCTGCTAGAGCTTCGTGATGAATTATAACATATCAGGGATAGATATGATGATCCTTGAGCTATTCGCAATGTTCGACACCGCGAATGTAGAAATCAAGAAGGAGCATCAATTGTTGATGGTTAGTGAAACCACTAGTTTCAAGAAGGGCAATGGCAAGAAGAGGTAATTCATGAAACAACAAATCAGTTGCTGCTCCAGTGAAGAAACCCAAGGTTGAACCCAAACCCGAGACTAAGTGCTTCTGTAATAAGGGGAACAGCCACTAAGAGCAGAATTACCCTAGATACTTGGTAGATGAGAAGGCTGGCAAGGTCGATAGAAGTATATTAGATATACATTATGTTAATGTGTACTTTACTAGTACTCCTAGTAGCACCAGGGTATTAGATACCGTTCGGTTGCTAAGTGTTAATAACTCGAAATAAAAGCTACGGAATAAACAGAGACTAGCTAAAGGTGAGCTGACGATATGTGTTGGAAGTGTTTCCAAGGTTGATGTGATCAAGCATCGCACGCTCCCTCTACCATCGAGATTTGGTGTTTGCATTGAGCATAGACATTATTAGAATATGTCTATCGCAATACGGTTATTCATTTAAGGAGAATAATGGTTACTCTGTTTATTTGAATAATACCTTCAATGGTCTTGCACCTAAAAAGAATGGTTTATTGAATCTCGATCGTAAAGATACACATTTTCATGCCAAAAGATATAAGATAGCAATGATAGTACCACTTACTTGTGGCTCTGCCATGTAAGTCATATTGGTGTAAAACGCATGAAGAAGCTCCATGTTGATGGATCTTTGGACTCACTCGTTTTGAAAAGTTTGAGACATGCGAACCATGTCTATTGGTGTATACGCATAAAGAAACTCCATGCAGATGGATCGTTTGGACTCACTTGATTTTGAATCACAAGAGATATGCAAATCATACCACATGGGCAAGATGACTGAAAAGCTTCGGTTTTAGTAAGATGGAACAAGATAGCAACTTGTTGGAAGTAACACATTTTTGATGTGTGCAGTCCAATGAGTGCTGAGGCATGCAGTGAATATCGTTATGTTCTTACTTCATAGATGATTCGAGTAGATGTTGAGTATATTTACTTGATGAAACACAAGTATGAATTATTGAATGGTTCAAGTAATTTCAAAGTGAAGTTAAAGATCATCGTGACAAGAGGATAAAATGTCTATGATATGATCATAGAGATGAGTATCTGAGTTACGAGCTTTGGCACGCAATTAAGACATTGTGGAAATTGTTTCACAATAAATACCGCCGAACACCATAGTGTGATGGTGTGTCCGAACATCATAGTTGCACCCTATTGGATATGGTGCGTACCATGATGTCTCTTATCGAATTACCACTATCGTTCATGGGTTAGACATTAGAGACAACCGCACTCAATTTAATAGGGCACCACGTAATTCCGTTGAGACGACACCGTTTGAACTATGGTTTGGAGAAACCTAAGTTGTCGTTTCTTAAAAGTTTGGGGCTGCGATGCTTATGTGAAAAAGTTTCAGGTTGATGAGCTCGAACCCAAAGCGGGTAAAAATGCATCTTCATAGGAAACCCAAAACAGTTGGGTATACCTCCTATCTCAGATCCGGAAGCAAAAGTAATTATTTCTAGAAACGGGTCCTTTCTCGAGGAAAAGTTTCTCTCGAAAGAATTGAGTGGGAGGATGGTGGAGACTTAATGAGGTTATTAAACCATCACTTCAACCAGTGTGTAGCAGGGCACATGAAGTTGTTCATGTGGCAGTACACCAATTGAAGTGGAAGCCGATGATAGTGATCATGATGCTTCGGATGAAGTCACTACAGGACCTCGTAGGTCGACAAGGAAGCGTACTACTTCAGAGTGGTACGCAATCCTGTCTTAGAGGTCATGTTGCTAGACAACAATGAACCTATGAGCTATGGAGAAGCGATGGTGGGCCCGGATTCCGACGAATGGCTCGAGGCCATAACATCCGAGAGAGGATCCATGACTTTGGAAGAAACACTTGATGGTCGTAAGGACGTTGGGTAAAGATGGATTTTAAAAGGAAGATGTACAATGATGGTAAGTATCACCATTAAGGAAGCTCGATTTGTCGTTAAAGATATTTTCCGACAAGTTCAAGGAGTTGACTACGGTGAGGCTTTCTCACCAGAAGCGATGCTAAGAGTCTGTTGGAATTGGATTAGCGATTCGCATTATTTATGAAATCTTGCATATAGGATGTCAAAACATTGTTTCCTTGATGCTTTTCTTGAGGAAAGGTTGTATGTGATACAACCAGAAGGGTTTTGACAATCCTGAAAGACGCTAACAAGTATGCAAAGCTCCAGCAATCCTTCTAAGGACTGGAGTAAGCATCTCGGAGTTGGAATGTACGCTTTTATGAGATGATCAAAGAAGTGAGTGGGAGTACTATAGAATTTCTTATGAGTATATGTTGTTGACATATTGTTGATCAGAAATGATGTAGAATTTCTGGAAAGCATATAGGGTTATTTGAAAAGTGTTTTTCAATAGAAAACCTGGATTAGGCTACTTGAACAATAAGCATCAAGATCTATAAGATAGATCAAAATGTTTAATACTACTTTCAAATGAGCACATACCTTGACATAATCTTGAAGGTGTTCAAGATGGATCAGTCAAAGAAGGAGTTCTTTCCTGAGTTGTAAGGTATGAAGTTAAGAGTTAAAGATCGACCACGGCAGAAGAGAGAGAAAGGACGAAGGTCGTCCCCTATGCTTCAGACGTACGCTCTATAGTATGCTATGCTGTGTACCGCACCGGAAGTGTGCCTTGCCATGAGTCAGTCAGGGGGTACAAGAATGATCCAGGAATGGATCATTGGACAGCGGTCAAAATTGTCCTTGGAGTAAATAAGGACATGCTTCTCGATTATGGAGGTGATAAAGAGTTTGGCGTAAAGGGTTACGTCAATGCAAGCTTTAACACCTATCCGAATGAATCTGAGTAGCAAATCGGATACATATAGTGGAGCAACCATTTGGAATAGCTCCAAGTGGAACGTGGTAGCAGCATCTACAATATGACATAAAGTTTTGTGAAATACATAGGGATCTGAATATCGCAGACCCGTTGACTACAACCTCTCTCACAAGCATAACATGATCAAACCTAGAACTCATTGAGTGTTAATCACATAGTGATGTGAACTAGATTATTGATTCTAGTAAACTCTTTGGATGTTGGTCACATGGCGATGTGACCTGTGAGTGTTAATCACATGGCGATGTGAACTAGATTATTGACTCTAGTGCAAGTGGGAGACTATTGGAAATATGCCCTAGAGGCAATAATAAATTAGTTATTATTATATTTCATTGTTCATGATAATCATTTATTATCCATGCTATAATTGTATTGATAGGAAACACAGATACATGTGTGGATACATAAACAACACCATGTCCCTAGTAAGCCTCTAGTTGACTAGCTCGTGTTGGGGAACGTAGCAGAAATTCAAAATTTTCCTAGGTGTCACCAAGATCTATCTATGGAGAAACTAGCAACGAGGGGAATGAGAGTGCAAATACATACCCTTGTAGATCGCTAAGCGGAAGCATTCAAGAGAACGGGGTTGAAGGAGTCGTACTCGTCGTGATCCAAATCACCGGAGATCCTAGTGCCGAACGGACGGCACCTCCGCTGCTCAACACACGCACAACCCGGTGACGTCTCCCATGCCTTGATCCAGCAAGGAGAGAGGGAAAGGTTAGAAGACTCCGTCCAGCAGCAGCACGACGGTGTGGTGGTGATGGAGGAGCGTGGCAATCCTGCAGGCTTCGCCAAGCACCGGGAGAGGAGGAGGACTTGGGAGAGGGGAGGGCTGCGCCAGGGCAAGGGGTGCAGCTCCCATGCGCCTCCCACTATATATAGGGGTGGAGGGGATTATTTCTTGCCCTCCAAGTCCATTGGGGCGTTGTCAAAGGTGGGAGGAAAGAAATCCCATCCTTTCCTTTCCCCATCGATTGTTATCCCCCTTTAGGGATCTTGATCTTATCCCTTCGGATATGATCTTATTCCTTCTAAGGGGGATCTTGGTGCGCCTTGACCAGGGGTGTGGGGCCTTGCCCCCACTACCACGTTCATGTGGGTCCCCTCATGCAGGTGGGCCCCACTCCGGAACCTTCTAGAACCTTCTCGGTACAATACCGAGAAATCCCGAACATTTTCCGGTGGCCAAAATAGGACTTCCCATATATAAATCTTTACCTCCGGACCATTCCGGAACTCCTCGTGACGTCCGGGATCTTATCCGGGACTCCAAAAACATTCGGTAACCACGTATATCTATTCCCTATAACCCTAAGCGCCATCGAACCTTATGTGTAGACCCTACGGGTTCGGGAACCATGCGTATATGATCGAGACGTTTCATGCGGTCAATACCCAACAGCGGGATCTGGATACCCATGTTGGCTCCCACATGTTCCACGATGATCTCATCGGATGAACCACGATGTCAAGGACTCAATCAATCCCATATACAATTCCCTTTGTCTAGCGGTATTGTACTTGCCCGAGATTCGATCGTAGGTATGCCGATTCCTTGTTCAATCTCGTTACCGGCAAGTCTCTTTACTCGTTCCGTAACACATCATCCCGTGATCAACCCCTTGGTCACATTGTGCACATTATGATGATGTCCTACCGAGTGGGCCCAGAGATACCTCTCCGTTACACGGAGTGACAAATCCTAGTCTTGATTCGTACAACCCAATGTACACTTTCGGAGATACCGTAGTGCACCTTTATAGCCACCCGCTTATGTTGTGACGTTTGGTACACCCAAAGCATTCCTACGGCATCCGGGAGTTGCACAATCTCATGGTCTAAGGAAATGATACTTGACATTAGAAAAGCTTTAGCATACGAACTACGATCTTTGTGCTAGGCTTAGGATTGGGTGTTGTCCATAACATCATTCTCCAAATAATGTGATCCCGTTATCAACGACATCCAATGTCCATGGTCAGGAAACCATAACCATATGTTGATCAACGAGCTAGTCAACTAGAGGCTTACTAGGGACATGGTGTTGTTTATGTACCCACACATGTATCTGAGTTTCCTATCAATACAATTATAGCATGGGTAATAAACGATTATCATGAACAAGAAATATAATAATAACTAATTTATTATTGCCTCTAGGGCATATTTCCAACAGTCTTCCACTTGCACTAGAGTCAATAATCTAGTTCACATCGCCATGTGATTAACACTCACAGGTCACATCGCCATGTGACTAACATCCAAAGAGTTTACTAGTGTCACTAATCTAGTTCACATCATCATGTGATTAAGACTCAGTGAGTTGTGAGGTTTGATCATGTTTTGCTTGTGAGAGAGGTTTTAGTCAACGGGTCTGCAACATTCAGATTCGTATGTACTTCGCAAATCTCTAGGTCATATTGTAAATGCTGCTTCCATGCTCCACTTGGAGCTATTCCAAATGGTTGCTCCACTATACGTATCCAGTTTGCTACTCAGAGTCATACAGATTGGTGTTAAAGCTTGCATCGACGTAACCCTATACGCCGAACTCTTTATCACCTCCATAATAGAGAAACATGTCCTTATTTACTCCAAGGACAATTTTGACCGATGTCCAATGATCCATTCCTGGATCATTCTTGTACCCCTTGACTGATTCATGGCAGGCACACTTCCGGTGCGGTACACAGCATAGCATACTATAGAGCCTACGTCTGAAGCATAGGGGACGACCTTTGTTGTCGGTGTCAAAACCGGCGGATCTCGGTTAGGGGGTCCCGAACTGTGCGTCTAGGCGGATGGTAAGAGGAGACAAGGGACACGATGTTTTACCCAGGTTCGGGCCCTCTTGATGGTTGTAAAAACCTTCGTACTGATTGATTAATATTTATTTTGTGTGTTACAAGAGAGGATCTACCACGAGATCAAAGAGGCTAAACCCTAGAAGCTAGCCTATGGTATGATTGTTGTTCTATGGACTACAGCCGTCCAGTTTATATAGACACAGGAGAGGGCTAGGGTTACACAAAGTCGGTTACAAAGGTAGGAGATCTACATATCCGTATCGCCAAGCTTGCCTTCCACGCCAAGGAAAGTCCCATCCGGACACGGGAAGAAGTCTTCAATCTTGTATCTTCATAGTCTTGGAGTCCGCCGATGATGATAGTTCGCTATCCGGACACCCCTAGTCCGAAATCCTCAAGAGTCTCCTGAACCAGGCTTCAATGACGATGAGTCCGGTGGCGTTGATTGTCTTCGGCATTGCGAGGCGGGTTCCTCCTCCGAATACTTCATAGAAGGTTTTGAACACAAGGATAGTGTCCGCCTCTGCAAAACAAGTTCCACATAACACCGTAGAGAGAATAATTTTTGCATAGATCTGCTGACGTATTCCGCGGCATGACATCACACCACGGCCAGGCCTTTATATGAATCGTTTTTTATTGTTCCACCTCAGCGCGTTTAGCGAGGCAGTTTCCTTGGCACGCCTTATCAAAGCATAGATCGTGCCCCCTTATTTCGGGATTCTCATCAATACGGACGTGGGTAACCCAACCATGCTCATGGCCTGCCTTCTATATCGAAGGCGTAGTCCTAATTGACCACGGGTGGGCTCTTGGTATTCAAGCTCTTTATGATGAGACCAAGGCCCTCTTCTTCTTTACACCCTCCATTGAGTTCGCCTCGCTCAATTCCAACACCCAAAGCTTCAGATTCAGGCGCCGGACTTTCGACGATGTCCGGCTCCGACCAAAGACGGGCCGATGGATGTCTTCCTCCGTCACAGAAGAAGATGTGCTAAAGCTGCGAGACGCAAGGTATCCAACCGGCGAGATCTCGCATAGGCTGCCTGCTCCAGGCAGGTCATTCCCACTCCCGAGCCCGGCGAGAACGCGGTGTTCGTGGTCCCACTTCCTTCGGGTTTAGGCTTCCCGACGGACCCCTTTGTGTGGGGGGCTCATGTTTTATTATGGGCTTGATTTCCATGACTTGAATCCAGAGTCCATCCTCCATATCTCGTCATTCATTGTCGTATGTGAGGCCTTCCTCCACATTACCCCCCACTTTGGATTGTGGCTCAAGACCTTCAAGGTGGAGCCAAAGACGATCAAGGGGCAGCAAGCAGAGTGCGGAGGAGCAGTCATAAGAAAATGTGCTGATGCTCCGTGGCCCGAGGGCTCTTTTCAAGAGGAGCTTGGTTGGCAACGGTAGTGGTTTTATATCACCGCTCCCAGGGCCACCAAATGGGCGGCGCTCCCTGCCTTCCACTCAGGTCCACCACAACGGCTGGCATCATGGGTCAACAAGGGGCTCGACTGGGGGCCGTCCAAGGACGTTCCCCTACTGCAGGGCCGTATTCGAGATCTCCAGGAACGAGGGATTAATCTGGTTGCAGGGGCGCAGGTTATGGTGATCCGCGCCTTTCAGCCCTGCAAGAACGCCGCCTCCGCCTGTGGGAATTCAATCCGAGGGACCACGAGCTCTCCAAAATTTTATGGGCACGACGCCCGTGGAGATGTATAAACTGCTCTTCGGATCACAAGAGAAGTGTCCGGACTTGACCGAGGACGCAGGACTAAGCTGCAATCGCCCAGATACTCAAGTAAGTAGTCCTGTAACCGGACAAGCTGTTCATTCATTTATTTCATATATATATGCTCTTTAAAGGAGCCGTTTCTTGAAAAGGAGTGGATAGCCAAGGCAAAGTTAATAAGGTGTCCGGCTCCCCTCCCAGAGACCACGCCGGATCCCATGTTGACCAAGATGTTGAAGGTCGCGCCTTTTGAAGAACGCGAAGGGGGAGCGGGAAGCAACCGCCTCTGCGAAGGAGGATATCAAGGAAGGAGGGATTAAGAGTCCCACCTTCCGAGGAGAGAAGAGGACCTCTTCGAAGATCCGGAGGTCAAGGCCTCAAAGAGGGGAAGGAATCTTCGGCAGAGAGTCCAAATACCGGGAAGTAATCCAGCCGCATTATTTCCCCAAGGATCAGCCCTCCACCAGCCGTAAGTAAAGAAGGGGTCTTGTAAATAAGGAACATCCCTGTATTTATTCATGAGGATAACCGAAATTGTACCTTGTAGTTCGGACTTCAGCCCTTCTCAGCAGAGCTCGCCTTCGGGGATCTTCTTCCGGAGATGATGGAGAGCGAACGCCCACCTGCCGCACCCTCATAGAGGCGGACGACCCGGAGGTGTCGTCATGAGGGTTTCTAAGTCCGGCGGGCCGGAAGGTCCGCGCCAAGTGGCGGCGGCCGAGGAGTCAAGGATCTGCTCGGGCGAAGAGCTATTTTCAGAGGATCACCGTGCTCTAATGGGTACGGTGATTGAAAGAATTGCATCCGCTGGAGAGCGGATTGCATGAAGCCGTCGAAGCTTACTAACGGGTTTGAGGTACGCAAAATGATGTACCTTCGATAGTTATGCATATAAAATGCGCCTGTATAGATAGTAGCCCCGAGACTTGGTATGTTGTCAAAATTGACAATGTGCCGAGGATCAAATTCTCGCTAAAACATATCGCCGCCTCGAACAGGTGGCGGGCGTCCGAGGCCACCGGATTGCTGAATATGCCGAACTAAAGCGGCAACTTGACGAGGTGGATGCGGACATCGCTACCTGGTCAATAAACGGTTTGACGAGTCACAAGGTATGCGACCTCTATGCGGACACCTTGTAAGGGAGCTTGATGCCCATGTCTTACTGTTTGTATGCTTAATGCAGATGGTGCCGCTGCCGTGGAGGAGCTGCGGGCAGAACTTGCCCGAGCGAAAGAGCAAGCCAGAATTAGTAATGAGGTCAGCCAGAAGGCGTCAAGAGCTAGAAGCTGAACGGGCTGCTCATCGCCAAGCAAAGACGAGATGGCTGATATGGCCAAAAGGTTAAGGAATACTACCGATCGCTATGCGCGGTTCTTGAAAAAGGAACGCTAAGCGGAACAAGAGGGCCTAAAGAAGGCCGCCGCCGAATCCAAGAATGCCCAATCGGCTTTGAGAGCTGCCAAGGAGGAGCTGAGTCGGGCCGGGGTAATTGCGGCCGGAAAACCGCTTTCGCCATGGAGAAAATATACAGATCCAAAGTATGCTCGCTTGGATAAATTGTGGAGTTCAGAGGATGCTTATCTCGACTTGGAGGCGAAGCGCCAGGACGCGGTTGAGCACTTCGAGGCCGTAAGGGGCACGTAAGGTAAGAGCTATATTGGTCGCAATTCCATAGTCCGGAGCGCCCTCTGCCGCTGACCGATCGGTTGGCCGAATGGGCCGAGCTGAATCGATTGTCCGGATTTGCCATGAAGCATGTCTTGACTCACTTGTGGCCGGACGGACCCCAGCCGAAGAGCTATTTTGGTTTAGTGCAGCAGTTTCTTGGTGCGGTGCCGCGTATCGACGCAATGAAGCGATCGGCGTGTATTGAGGGAGCGCGGATGGCTCTTGCCCGTGTCAAGACATACTGGGCAGAGATGAAGGCGACTAACGTTGCATCCCAAGATTCAGACAGAAGCCGAGTACTTGCCGAGCACTACTTTGAAGAAGTCCTGCCAGGCGCTCGTTTGATAGAGACGCAGCGCTCGAAGGATGTTATGTTTAAATGACATGTATGATTTGTGAAAACAATGTTTCAATGTAATATAAGTGCTTTTTATACTTGTGCGTTCAAGTAGTAAACTACTCCCTGTGCGGCCGTTTATGTATATGTGTATATATGTAACATCCCAAATTTTCAATTTGGAATGTTATACATTAGGTCATCATGCATATCATATTTTCTCGCATTTTTCCGATCCTAAAAAATTTCACGCAACTCAAGGACCCTCGGAGAGAGTTGGAAGTTTCATTATTTTAATATTTGGGATTTCTCAAATTTTGAAAATAGGATCATTGGATTTATTTAATTATCTTCATAAAATTTTCCTATAAAAAACTAAAGAGAGGGAATAATATGACTTTCCCAATATTTAGGAAAAATGAAGATAATATAAATAAATCAAAATTTGGTTTTGGAAGATTTATTTTGCTTAGGCAAAAATGAGTTTTTTTTAAAAAAAATATTATGCATGTTTGCCGTTTTTAAAGTTCATTTTGTTCGACTCATTTTTAGGAGTCGGGGAAAATTAATTTTATTTAATTTGGAGTTCGTTTGGTTTTATTTTAAAGTCGTTTAGTTTTGTTTAAAAAAAATCCGCACCGCCCGCCTGGGCAAAGGCCCAGCCGGCCCAACCGCCGCCGCCCCGGCCCAGCGCCCCTCCCCTCAAGGCTCACTGGAGGAGTCCCGCCGCCCGCCGAGTCCGGCTCGGCTCACGGTTCCCGCCGCGTGCCCCTCCCCAAGGCACCGGAGCCCCTCCTATTTATACCGCCACCACCCGCCCTCTCTCCTCACCTCGAGCCGCCCGCCCGCCTCACTGAGCCGCCACCGCCGAAGGACGCCGCCCGCCGCCGCCCGTCGCCGACGCCGCCACCCTCGCCACCCGCCACCGCCGACCCGCCCGACCCGGGACCCCACCGCCTCACGGAGCCCCGGAGCCCCGCCGTAGGTAGCCCTCGCCGCCGCCCCGATCCGGTTTTTTTTAGAAAAACCCGATCCGATTTTTCGTTCGTTGTTAGGTTTTTTTTCAAACCTAGATGGTTTTTATTTTTTCGGTTTTCTTAATTAACGAACGCTCACCGAACCGCTCGTTTCAATGAATGTGTTCGTTGGATTAGTTCTGTTAACGAACGTCCGTTATTTAATCCGTTCGTTTTCTTTTAATCGGATTTAATCCGTTATTTTTCCGATTCGATTTCCGATCCGATTTTCAAACCTGTTTTATTTCTTGCTCGCTTATCGGAATCAGGTGATTCAAGCGCCTGGAGTTTCGTTACGAAACCGCCGTTCGACTAACCTACTTACATAGAGTTTTGCTACTGTAAAATTTTGACCTAGTTTCAGATTGCTAAACCGAGTCGTTCTCTCTCGAGTTTCGACTTTCGATGCTTTATTTGATTCGATTCTTTTGCAATCAGGGTTCTTAAGTTGAACTATCTGGTTAGATCTTTTATTCGAGATTTCCCCGTGCATTAGATGAGTACTTATTGTATGCTTGTTGTTTGTCTGCGTTAGATCACCCGGAGTGCGCCGCTTGTTACTTCGAATCTCTAGGTCTCACGGATCATCAGCAAGGCAAGTAACACTTGATCATACCTTTTCCACTACCCAGTTTTATTGCATTAGATCAAACCCTCAAACACTTGCATGATTAGGATCTAATTAAATTGTGGGCTTGGGAAGTAGATTGAGGTAGTACCTATTACTGCTTTTACTTATGAAACCTTGGGAGTTACTTCTACGCTTGCTTATTATGCTATGCTATGCTAGTAGACGTGGATTGGGTGAGTGATATCCATGACAGATGTGAGATTGTTAATTTAATGGTTTATCTAAGGTGGCAACCTAAACACACATCTGGGTGGATTGAGGCACCTGGTTTCCATCAGGACTTGCTCAGATTTCTTCGGACCGCCACCCGTGCTCTAAGGGATAATAAGATTATTCAAACTAGAAACTTCCGTGTGCAGCCACAAGCCATTATGGGCTCGCATAGTTGACTAAGTTGTGCGAACTCTTACGGGTAGACTAGCGGATGTAGGGGAAAGTAGGTGTACCGTCTACCCACAAGTAAGGTGCTAGCGCTTCGAAAGACTGTGTCTCGGTCATCCGTCTCTCAAACACCATGTAGTGCGAGAACCAAACGGAGGCGATCGAGTCTTGTGGGGAAAAGTGTGCAAACCTCTGCAGAGTGTATAAACTAATCATGATTAGTCGTGTCCCCGGTTATGGACATCTTGAGTATCTAGTACTTGAATATCATGTGAATCTCAACATGTTACTTCAAATAAATGTTATTGGGTTTTAATGAGTACTCTTAATTGGGATTGAGGATGCTGTCAACCATTCTCAATGTTTAACTACCACCATGATAGTTAAATAAAATTATTCCTTTGTTGTAGGGAAAAACTAGCTTTATGCAAAAATGTAACCGTAGAGCTTTTCCACCAGCCATATATGCATGTAGTATAGGCTTATTCCTTCATTGCCCTCTATGTGTGACATTGCCAGCATATTCCATGTGTTGACCCGTTTTCGGGCTGCAACTTTCACGCTATGCACTTTTCGCATTTACAGTAAGGTGTTAGGTCGTGGTTCTATACTCAGGATGCCGATGGAGTTGATGGACTCACTTATCTTCCAAGCCTTCCGCTGTTATTATTAGATGGCCTTAAGCCATATTATTGTATTAAGTTCCTTTGTGGACAACGATGTAATAAGTGTGTGATTGCTACTCTGCTATAAATCCTTCAAATCCGTGGTGTCATTATTGATCCAGTGGATGACACCGAGCACGTTGACTTGATCCATTCGGGTCTAGTCGCTCTGAGAGAATGGTATCGAGCACACGACCGTGAGGACACGACCACTAAGTTAAAGCCATAGGTCACTACTCTCTTCCCATTTTCTAACTCCTCATCTTTTCTACTCTCTTTAGGATGACGGACGCGAAGATCAAGTACACCCAACCGGATGAAGGCACACCTTTTGGATTTCACTTGAAGGAAGTTACCAAGTACCTGAACATTGGACTACCCAGCTTCACCGAACTTTCAACGCCACTCTGCTCAAGAGGAGCGCTGGAAGATTCAAGCTCACGCTCCAGAAGGACATTCGCCCCAATCACCAAGCCTATAGATAGTGTTTTCGCACCAACTTGGAGTCCGGGAAAGAGCATGGCAGCTCACATCACCATGGGACGCATTGGAGAAGTTTATCAAGAAGACCTCAAGGACACTATCTACCAGATTTGCGGACGCCGAGATGACAAATGGGACGTCGTCAGCACCAAGAAGGATAGATCCATTGCAGCGTTCATCCAGGAGTTAAACCAGCACATTCGACGCCAGGGGAACCAGATGTGTAATGATATGTTGGAGTTGCAGAATGCAAAGGGAAGGATCATCGAACTTGAAGAAGAACTAAAGACAACACGCAAGGACTATATGGACGAGATCGTAGCTCTAGCAAGACACAATAACGATCTTAAGTACGAGATTGAAGAACTCAAGAAGAAGTTGGCGCCAGAATGAAGACCAAGATGTCGATTGCCCAAGCGACTACATCAACATCGACGACACCGATTCGGATCCAAGTGAACCCGACTTTGAAGACGAAGCTGGAGCAGACATTATGGAGTCTTCCACCGGTTCAAATTAGTAGAAGTCTCCCACATATTAGTAGTATTCCCTACATGTAAACATTATAGTACACGCACTTTTGCGATAGTTAGATCGTTGTAAGCCCTTGTTTGATTGAATGAAGTGATTTTGTGTGCATTTGCTCATGTGCAATTGGGTAGTGATTCCCCTTAGACCCCACTCTATTCTTAGATTCTCATCTTTTCTAAACCCATCAGATGCCTCCGAGACGCGACCCCGGATTTGTTTTTTTTTTCGCCAGAGATCACCCAACTGATCCAAAGCAGAATCACCCTGATTCAAACATTGGTGCGTAACCAGGCAACAACAACAACAACCCACCACCACCACCACCTGCGGATCATCTAACTCGCTTCCTTAGACTAAAACCCGGTGTATTCCAAAGAGCACCAAGCCGATTGTAGCAGTATGACCGACTCGCAAGATAGGAAGGGAGCTGACCACTGCAGGATGCACAGATGGAGAAAGAGTGAAGTTTGCAAGACATCAGCTTGAAGGACCCGCAGCAGCATGGTGGGAGAATTTCACAGCCACTTACCCTGTAGACACCGGCCACATGGGATCAATTTCAGCAAGCTTTCCGCCGCCCATGTTTCAAAGGAGCTATGGCCATGAAGAAGCGTGAGTTTCGCAACTTACGCCAAGGAGGAAGGACTATTGGCCAGTACGTGGATGACTTTAGTAAATTAGCACGTTATGCCCCAGATGACGTTGCTACCGATGCAGCTAAACAGGAGCAGTTTCTAGGAGGACTGAATGATGAGTTCAAGATGCCGTTGATGGTAGCCAGTTTCAATAACTACCAGGAGTTAGTAGACCGAGCCCTCATGATTGAAGGAAAGCAGCAGAATTGAGAACTGCAAGCGGAAGTATGGGCAAGGGAAGTATAACTCCGGAGCTCAAAGCAGAAACCTCGTTATACCCCTAAATCAGGAATTCAGTTTCAAAGATACCCATGGAGGAGGTAATTCAGCATAACCATAACAGCACCAAGAATGGGAACGGGAATGGAGGAAGCAACGGACAGAATCGCACCAACCCGTCAACACCATCCAAAGTAGACCTGAGTCATATTACTTGCTTTAAGTGCCGCAAGATCGGGCATTATGCCAATGACTGCCCTGTATGACGTAATGGAAATGGCAATGGAAGCTCCGAAAGAAGCCCAACCCTTTCAATAGGGGACAGGTGAACCACATTGATGTGGAGGAGGTTGAAGATCAGCCCGATGCAAAGAATCGGTAAGTTTTGGTTAAGTCATTTATCGCACTAGTTCTTTTCGATACCGTGCATCGCATTCATACATATCAAGGGATTTGTAGAGAAGTATAGCCTACCTACTCGGATTCTTAAAACCCCTTTGCTAGTAAGCTCACCAGAGCGGAGTATATGGCGGAACAAGGATGTTTTCACGTGCCATTAAGTATAGGAAGGCATGTATTCCCGACGGATTTGATCATTCGAATCTCAAGGATTTGATGTAATTCTCGGTATGGATTGGCTGTCGATGTATGGAGGAAACATCGATTGCGCAAGTAAGACGATTTTCTCACAACACCAGAAGGAAGAAGGATTAAGTATGTATCACGGCATCAGCTGAGGAGAGCTCATGTAAATTGCTTATCAGGAGTTGTGCAGGAAGAAGTACCAGTAGTGAAGGATTACCCTGATGTATTTCCTGAGGAATTGCCAGGAATGCCACCGGATAGAGACATTGAGTTTTTGATAGAACTTTTGCCGTGAACAGGCCCAATATCGGCGACCATATAGGATGCCCGCACAGGATTTGGCGGAAATCAAGAAGCAGATTAAGGAGCTATTGGATAAAGGTTTTATACGCCCAAGTTCTTCGCCTTGGGGATCACCAGTACTGTTAGTAGAGAAGAAGGATGGATCTTTGAGAATGGTTGTTGATTATCGTGGATTGAATGAAGTAACAATCAAGAACAAGTATCCACTACCTATGATAAATGATCTGTTTGATCGCTTGCAAGGAGCTAAAGTGTTTTCCAAGATCGACTTGCGATCAGGGTACCATCAGTTGAAGATTCGGGAGCAGGACATACCCAAGACAGCATTCACCACGAGATATGGACTGTACGAGTATACCGTTATGTCATTTGGATCGACTAACGCACCAGCCTATTTCATGAACCTGATGAACAAAGTGTTTATGGAGTTTTTGGATAAGTTCGTCGTGGTGTTCATTGATGAAATTTTGATTTTCTCGAAGAATGAAGAGGAACACAAGGAACATTTGCGATTGGTTTTGGAGAAACTGAGGGAACACCAGTTGTATGCCAAGTTCAGCAAATGTGAGTTTTGGCTAAAGGAAGTTTGATTTCTGACATGTTATATCCGGAGAAGGAATAGCAGTTGACCCCACAAAGGTTGAGACCGTAATCAGATGGGAAGCACCAACGACAGTTGGAGAGATT
This sequence comes from Aegilops bicornis, assembly GCA_021605145.1. Classification (NCBI taxonomy): domain Eukaryota; kingdom Viridiplantae; phylum Streptophyta; class Magnoliopsida; order Poales; family Poaceae; genus Aegilops; species Aegilops bicornis. The sequence goes on along the minus strand of CM038674.1, from coordinate 70,499,679 downwards.
CGAGTTTCCTTGGACTCGCAGGATACTACCAAGATTCATTGATAATTTCTCAAGGATTGCCAAGCCTATGACAGAATTGTTGAAGAAGGATAACAAATTCATATGGACTGAGGACTGTGAGGCAAGTTTTCAGGAGTTGAAGAAAAGATTGGTTACCTCACCAAAGTGTTAATTTTGCGGATCGTACCAAGGATTATGAGGTGTATTGCACGCTTCACGCCGAGGACTTGGAGCAAAGGCTTATGCAGGAAGGAAGAGTTGTTTCAGATGCTTCACGACAACTTAAGCCCCATGAGTTGAATTATGCCACACATGATTTGGAGTTAGCAGCCGTTGTGCATGCCTTGAAGACATGGAGACATTTTCTCATTGGAAATCATTGTGAAGTATATACGGATCACAAGAGTTTGAAGTACATCTTCACACGTATGAATTAAATCTCGCATAAAGGAGATGGTTAGAACTTATCAAGGGTTATGATATGAGATTGCATTATCACCCGGAAAGGCTAACGCTAGAAGCCGACGCATTGAGCCGTAAGAGCCACGCCAATACCCTAAAGATGGGAGGAATACCCTATGAGTTAGTCGAGGGCCTTCGAGAGCTATGTTTGGAAATAGTTCCAAGAGGCTATGTAGCAGCATTGGAGATTCAACAACACTAATGGACAAAATCGTAGAAGCCCAAAAGGTAGATAAGGAAGTTGCCTCTATAAAGGAGAAAATGAGCAAAGGAAAAGCTAAAGGATTCCGTGAGGATGAGCACGATACCCTATGGTTTGAAGACCGTGTTTATGTGCCCAATAACCCGTAGATAAGGAAGTTGATTTTACAAGAAGCTCATGATTCACCCTATTCGATTCACCCAGGAAATACCAAGATGTATTTGGATTTGAAGAATACTTTCTGGTGGACCGGAATGAAGAAGGATATTGCGGAGTATGTAGCAGTTTGCGATATATGTCAGAAAGTAAAGGCAGAGCATCAGAAGCCAGCAGGATTGTTACAACCATTGCCGATACCCGAATGGAAGTGGGATAAACTAGGCATGGATTTTATCACAGGTTTGCCAAAGACCCGTTCAGGTTATGACTCGATTTGGGTTATAGTCGACCGTTTGACAAAGGTAGCTCATTTCATTCCAGTCAAGACCACCTATAGCAGTGCTAAGTTGGCAAAGATATACATGACCAGAATTGTGTGCTTACACGGAGTTCCGAGGAGCATCAGACGAGATAGAGGAACCCAGCTTTACCTCGAAATTTTGGAACCGTTGCACGAAACATTGGGAACCCGATTGGAATTCAGACAGCTTTCCACCCACAGAATCGATGGATGACCGAGAGAGTCAATCAGATTCTGGAGGACATGCTGAGAGCTTGTGCCCTAGATTATGGATCTAGCTGGGATGATAATTTGTCGTATGCAGAATTTTCTTACAACAACAGTTACCAAACCAGCTTGAAGATGGCACCTTTCGAGGCTTTGTACGGAAGGAGGTGCAGGACACCGTTATCATGGGACGAAACTGGAGATCGTCAGTTGTTTGGACCAGATTTGATTAAGGAGTCTGAACAGAAAGTTAAGTTGATTCGAGACAGGCTCAAGGTAGCCCAGTCCTGCATAAAAGAGCTATGCCGATTCAAAGCGCAGCGATTGAGTATGAAGTTGGAGACAGAGTATACCTCAGAGTATCCCCGCTTCGAGGAGTTAAGCGTTTTGGAGTTAAAGGAAAGTTAGCACCACGTTTCGCTGGACCGTATAAGATTTTGCAACGCATGGGAGAAGTTGCTTATAAGTTGGAACTGCCAGAAGGACTGTCAGGAGTTCATGATGTATTCCATGTTTCTCAGTTGAAGAAATGTCACCCCGAGATAGCAGAGGTACCGTTAAGAGACACAGTGCCACTGGAAGCAATTCAGTTGAAGGATGACTTGACATATGAGGAAAAACCGTTAAGATTCTCGATTATGCCAGCAGAGTTACCCGCAGCAAGGTTATCAAGTTTTGCAAAGTTCAGAGGAGCCACCACACTGAGGATGAAGCCACCTGGGAAAGAGAGGAAGTTTTGCTCAAGGACCACCCTCACCTATTTTCTAGCCAACCCGAATCTCGAGGGCGAGATTCATCTTAAGGGGTAGGTTTGTAACATCCCAAATTTTCAATTTGGAATGTTATACATTAGGTCATCATGCATATCATATTTTCTCGCATTTTTCCGATCCTAAAAAATTTCACGCAACTCAAGGACCCTCGGAGGGAGTTGGAAGTTTCATTATTTTCATATTTGGGATTTCTCAAATTTTGAAAATAGGATCATTGGATTTATTTAATTATCTTCATAAAATTTTCCTATAAAAAAAACTTAAGAGAGGGAATAATATGACTTTCCCAATATTTAGGAAAAATGAAGATAATATAAATAAATCAAAATTTGGTTTTGGAAGATTTATTTTGCTTAGGCAAAAATGAGTTTTTTTTTTAAAAATTATGCACGTTTGCCATTTTTAAAGTTCATTTTGTTCGACTCATTTTTAGGAGTCGGGGAAAATTAATTTTATTTAATTTGGAGTTCGTTTGGTTTTATTTTAAATTCGTTTAGTTTTGTTTAAAAAAAAATCCGCGCCGCCTTTGGGCCAAGGCCCAACCGCCCAACCGCCGCCTGCCCAGCGCCCCTCCCTCGCGCCCAGGAGTCCCTGCCGCCGCCCGGCCGAAGTCCCTCGGCCACGCCGGGACCCCGCCGCGTGCCCCTCCCCAAGGCACCGGAGCCCCCTCCTCCTATTTATACCGCCGCCACCCCCTCTCTCCTCACCTCGAGCCGCCGCCCGCCTCACCCGAGCCACCGCCACCCGCCAAGGATCGCCGCCGCCGACGCCGCCACCTCCGCCACCCGCCGACCTCGCCTCGACCCCGCTGACCCCACCCGCCTCACGGGAGCTCGAGCCTCTCGGCCGACGACTAGCCGAGGTAGCCTCGCCACGCCCGATCCGGTTTTTTTTTTTGAAAAACCCGATCTGGTTTTTCGTTCGTTGTTCGGTTTTTTTTTCAAAACCTAGATGGTTTTTATTTTTTTTCGGTTTCTTAATTAACGAATGTTCACCGAACCGTTCGTTTCAATGAATGTGTTCGTTGGATTAGTTCTGTTAACGAACGTCCGTTATTTAATCCGTTCGTCGTTTTCTTTTAATCGGATTTAATCCGTTATTTTTTTCGATTCGATTTCCGATCCGATTTTCAAACCTGTTTTATTTCTTGCTCGCTTATCGAATCAGGTGATTCAAGCGCCTGGAGTTTCGTTCTGAAACCGCCGTTCGACTAACCTACTTACACAGAGTTTTGCTACTGTAAAATTTTGACCTAGTTTCAGATTGCTAAACCGAGTCGTTCTCTCTCGAAGTTTCGACTTTCGATGCTTTATTTGATTCGATTCTTTTGCAATCGTGGTTCTTAAGTTGAACTATCTGGTTAGATCTTTTATTCGAGATTTCCCGTGCATTAGATGAGTACTTATTGTATGCTTGTTGTTTGTCTGCGTTAGATCACCCGGAGTGCCGCTTGTTACTTCAATCTCTAGGTCTCGCGGATCATCGCCAAGGCAAGTAACACTTGATCATACCTTTTCTACTACCCAGTTTTATTGCATTAGATCAAGCCCTCAAACACTTGCATGATTAGGATCTAATTAAATTGTGGGTTTGGGAAGTAGATTGAGGTAGTACCTATTACCTGCTTTTACTTATGAAACCTTGGGAGTTACTTCTACGCTTGCTTATTATGCTATGCTATGCTAGTAGACGTGGATTGGGTGAGTGATATCCATGACAGATGTGAGATTGTTAATTTAATGGTTTATCTAAGGTGGCAACCTAAACACACATCTCGGTGGATTGAGGCACCTGGTTTCCATCAGGACTTGCCTGTATTTCTTCGGACCGCCACCCAGGCTCTAAGGGATCATAAGATTATTCAAACTAGAAACTTCCGTGTGCAGCCACAAGCCATTATGGGCTCGCATAGTTGACTAAGTTGTGCGAACTCTTACGGGTAGACTAGCAGATGTAGGGGAAAGTAGGTGTACCGGTCTACCCACAAGTAAGGTGCTAGCGCTCGAAAGATCGTGTCTCGGCCATCCGCCTCTCAAACACCATGTAGTGCGAGAACCAAACGGAGGCGATCGAGTCTTGTGGGGAAAAGTGCACAAACCTCTGCAGAGTGTATAAACTAATCATGATTAGCCATGTCCCCGGTTATGGACATCTTGAGTATCTAGTACTTGAATATCATGTGAATCTCAACATGTTACTTCAAATAAATGTTATTGGGTTTTAATGAGTACTCTTAATTGGGATTGAGGATGTCATCAACCATTCTCAATGTTTAACTACCACCATGATAGTTAAATAAAATTATTCCTTTGTTGTAGGGAAAAACTAGCTTTATGCAAAAATGTAACCGAGAGCTTTTCCACCAGCCATATATGCATGTAGTATAGGCTTATTACTTCATTGCCCTCTATGTGTTACATTGCCAAGATATTCCATGTGTCAATTGACCCGTTGGCTGCAACTTTCACGCTATGCAGACTTTTTTCGCATTTATTTAGTAAGGTGTTAGGTCGTGGTTCTATACTCAGTGATGCCGATGGAGTTGATGGACTCACTTATCTTCCAAGCCTTCCGTTGTTATTATTAGATGGCCTTAAGCCATATTATTGTATTAAGTTCCTTTGTGGACAACGATGTAATAAGTGTGTGATTGCTACTCTGCTATAAATCCTTCGAAGTACTGTGTGGTGTCAGCATTACTGATCCAGGGATGACACTGAGCACAAAGACTTGATCCATTCGGGTCTGGTCGCTACAATATAACCTGAAAGATGGCAGTCCTTGGCTTCAGCCCCCACGCACATAGTGCGGGGGTGTTTGCAAAAAAAGTGTTTTTTCACACTTAATCCAACGTCTTGGTCCTGTTAAGGAGGTGATAGCGTAGCAAACCAGGCAACCGGACTATAATGCTTTATCACTTTCACTTAGCCATAGGAGTTCGAAGGTGGGGCTACTATATAGCCCTCGGGGACACCGCACTCTCCCGAATTCAAAAGCGTATGTGCCTGATCGAAAACCGGTCCTTCGTTAATGCGGAGGAATCCTAAACATTCATGTGAGTCATCGAGTGGTTGACCAGTCTCGCTATATCATGACAGCCAGTTTTCGGCTTTCATCGAGGTGCTCGCCCGGCGAACCGGGCACAATCGCAGAGTTCTCCCGTGCCGCGTTAGCCATGAAAACGGAACGTAAGGCAGCAAAACACAGGAGCCGGGCAACCCAACATTTGACCAAAGACATGATTCGGAGCTGATGCATATAAGGCCTAATCTCGAGACGCCGAATACTCCCTAAGGTATTCGGTCTTTATGAAAATGGGCAGAATAATGCCCTAAGCCCCTGTGTCTAGGTATGCCGCAAAAATTCTGGTGTGGCCAATGCCAAAGCACCAGCCTCCTCCTCGGTCATATTAAGGAACCGGGGATGTATATCAACAAGAGACAAAGTGAAAAAGGTTTACGCAGGTCTTAATCTGAAAAGAATCCTTGCAACAGGTCACTACCGCACGCCTGCGCTGTGTCTGTTGTGTGTCGTATCCTGGACGGGTGTAGCACGTTGTTCATCTGTAAAAGAGAGGAACTTAGTTTGAAAGAAAAAGGATCATGCGAAAGGTGTACTTAATATGAAATAAACAGAGTATGATTCGAAGAATTAAATAAAATTCAGCTTTATTGTCTCTTGTTATACATGCATGCGGCCCCTCGTATGGGGGTATGCCGCTAGTAGGCGCCTGACTCGTCTAACCGAGTCCGGGGTTTGAATGACCGATTCAGGTTCTTTGCCTAGCAGAGCCGGATAGCTTTGGGGCTGTCAAGGCAGTCTCTCGTTCTTCCGTGCTCAAGTGACACTTAATACTTCCTCTTAACGAGAAGATGCCGCGTGGACCGGGCATTTTAAGTGTTAGAGATGCATAATGCGGTATTGCGTAAAAGCAGGCGAAAGTTGTACGCCTCAGCAGTGCTTAAGGGCTACTGCTGAATGGGGCGATGGGTAGTGAGCTTTCCGCGACGGGGGTTGTCGGATGAACCGAACACAACCTCTAGTGTTACAGAGCCTGTATAATAAAGAAGGCATGGCGTCATTCCTTTGAAGGAAGTGCTGCTATAGCGAATTTTGGTGGGTTCTATCCCCATTATGCGGACGGTGTCCTGGTATGGCAGGTGCCGCGCTGTGTGTTATCACATGAAGTGAGTTCACTGTTTTGACTTCTAGTGGGAAAGTCTTTTGTTTTCCGGAGTGCTGCTTTTGGGTTTCGTCACTTTCACTTGGTGTGTCGAGCCCCTTGTGTTCGGGCGTTAAGTCGGCGGACTGCTTGAAGACCCAACAATCTCGTGGGTATGATTTGCGTGCTTCCCGGAGGTACCATGTATTTGACACAGTCTATCCGTAATCTTGTTTAGGTTGGATAGCTCGTCACCAAGTATCCTTTAGGGCAGTGTTTTGTTGTTCGCCGAGAGCTTTTGAATCCGGCGTTGACCGCCGCATTATTTGGGCCATTTTCCTTATTCCGCGCTGATCTTTTCTGCGTCGTGATTTCCCATGTCCATCCCTGATTTCGGATGTACTGGTCGCCGGTGTTGCATCTAGCCAGCCAAATTGTCTTCCCCTGCGCAAAAGCGGGTCATGAGGCTTGTTAATGCGACCATTGTTCTTGGCTTTTCTTGGCCGAGGTGTCTGGCGAGCCATTTGTCTCGGACGTTGTGTTTGAAAGCTGCTAAGGCTTCGGCGTCCGGACAATCGACTATTTGGTTCTTTTTAGTAAGGAACCTGTTCCAACTTCCGGGCTGATTCTCCGGGCTGTTGAGTTATGTGACTTAGATCATCTCAAGGTCCGAGGGCGGACGTAGGTCCCCCGAAAATTTGCTCGAAATGCATCCTCGAGCTCTTCCCAGCTTCCAATGGTATTTTCGGGAGGCTCTTAAGCCAATGCCTAGCTGGCCCTTTGAGTTTAAGGGTAAGTATTTTACGGCGTGAGATCATCTCCTCTAGCCATCTGTATGTGGAGGATGTAATCCTCAATCCGCACTCTGTGGTCTGTTGTTCCGTCAGATGCCTCTATGTTTACGGGTTTGAATCCGCTGGAAATTCATGATCCGGCACCTCGTCGGTGAAACATAGGGGTGTGCGGCGCCCTATATTTGGGTGTGCCGTGGTTTTCGGAATTTTGGCGTATTGCATTGCTTTGTGGCGTGCTTTCTTGGCCCATAGATGGACCTAATCGGGCCATCCTTTTGATGTGAATCCTTAGGCGGATCGCATATTGGCTTGTGTGCGGCACCATTCGCCGCTCTCTTTTTGCCGTGAGGTCGCCCATCCGACCGGGTGGCCTTCTTGCTTTTTAATTGTGGGGGCTCTAAGGCCTCCTCGTCGAATTCGGGCAGTAGCTTTCTTTTCGGGTAGCTCTTTGTTCGGCGACTGTCGCCGTATTTATCTGCGGTGCTGAATACTTTGCTCCATCTAATCCTGAGTGCATCTTCCACTGTTTTGAGCTTCCGCTTCTGCTTTTTCAGGCTACGCGCAATGGCGACGAGCCTTTTCTGGAGGTCATCTTGCTCCAATGGTTTGTCCTCGTGAGGTCGTCCCGGACTGTTGTCTTCGCCGGGGACAGATTGTTTATCCAAGTTGTCTTGTTCGGACGATTGCTCGATAGCTTGTTCGTTGTCCACCGGTTCGCCCTGCTCTATGGCTGGGTCTTTGTTGAGGTGGGACTTTGTTTGGCGTTTACGTTGCTGTTTTGACTGCTTTTTGAGGGATTTATCCTTCATGGCGTCCCGTTGTTCCTCGTCTTCATTTCCTTTAGGTGTATCCACCATGTATACATCATGGGATGAGGTTGTCCAGCATCCTATAGGTGCTGGTTCATTGTTGTCTCCTACATCGTCGTCCATACCGTCGATGTCTTCGTAGTCGAAATCGAGCACGTTGTGTAAGCTTTCGACAGTGGCTATGAAGTGGGTGGTGGGTGGGCATTGAGTTTCTTCATCGTCCGCATCCCAACCTTCCTGTTCGTAGTCCGGCCAGGGCTCTCCGGATAAAGAGAGAGACTTTAGTGAATTCAGGATGTCGCCAAAGGGCGAAGTGCTGAAAGATGTCCGCGCCGTGAACTCCATAATGGGCGCCCAATCGGATTCGATTGGCAAGGGCGCGGAGGGTTCGGAGTCCGGAGAGGAGTCCGGCACCCTGGAGTCGAGGTCTTCGCAAAGGACAGGGATGGAGTTCGGTTCGATCACCGTAGAGATTAAAGCCCCCGAGGCGGTGTCCAACCACTCGTCCTCGATCGGGGAATCCGGCTCCGGATTAAGGGTCGGAGCGGATTCTGGTGCGGCCTCCAGGGCACTGTTCGGCTACAAAGCTAGATCATGCCCATCGAGACAAGGCGGCGCTTGGCTGCGGCTCGAATCCGTCGAAGATCAAGTCTCCGCGGATATCGGCCGTATAGTTAAAATCTTCCGAATCGACCTGACGGCCAGGGCGTAGCTTTCGATCTGCTCTAGATGGCCAGCGAATTGGCCCGCGGTAAAGCCGCCAACACGAAGATCTGTCCGGAGAAAAGTCTCACCCTGGACCGCGTCGTTGTTGATGATCAAAGGAGCCATCGGGCCTGTTGGTGACGATACGGAAGGAACTCTCAATGAAAGCACCAATGTCGGTGTCAAAACCGCGGATCTCGGGTAGGGGGTCCCGAACTATGCGTCTAGGCGGATGGTAACAGGAGACAAGGGACACGATGTTTTACCCAGGTTCGGGCCCTCTTGATGGAGGTAAAACCCTACGTCCTGCTTGATTAATATTGATGATGTGTGTTACAAGAGTGGATCTACCACGAGATCAAAGAGGCTAAACCCTAGAAGCTAGCCTATGGTATGATTGTTGTTCTATGGACTACAGCCGTCCGGTTTATATAGACACCGGAGAGGGCTAGGGTTACACAAAGTCGGTTACAAAGGTAGGAGATCTACATATCCGTATCGCCAAGTTTGCCTTCCACGCCAAGGAAAGTCCCATCCGGACACGGGACGATGTCTTCAATCTTGTATCTTCATAGTCTTGGAGTCCGGCCGATGATGATAGTTCGGCTATCCGGACACCCCCTAGTCCGGAACTCCCTCATTCGTCCTTTCTCTCTATTCTGCCGTGGTCGAGCTTTAACTCTTAACTTCATACCTTACAACTCAGGCAAGAACTCCTTCTTTGACTGATCCATCTTGAACACCTTCAAGATTATGTCAAGGTATGTGCTCATTTGAAAGTACCATTTAGCATTTTTTGAAATATCCTCATAGATCTTGATGCTCAATGTTCTAGTAGCTTAATCCAGGTTTTCCATTGAAAAACACTTTTCAAACAACCCTATATGCTTTCTAGAAATTCTACATCATTTCTGATCAACAATATGTCTACAACATATACTCATCAGAAATTATATAGTGCTCCCACTCACTTCTTTGGAAATACAAGTTTCTCATAAACTTTGTATAGACCAAAAATCTTTGATCATCTCATCAAAGCGTACATTCCAACTCCGAGATGCTTACTCCAGTCCTTAGAAGGATAGCTAGAGCTTTGCATACTTGTTAGCGTCTTTCAGGATTGTCAAAAACCATCTGGTTGTATCACATACAACCTTTCCTCAAGAAAACTGTCAAGGAAACAATGTTTTGACATCCTATATGCAAGATTTCATAAATAATGCAAGAATCGCTAATCCAATTCCAACAGACTCTTAGCATCGCTACGAGTGAGAAAGCCTCACCGTAGTCAACTCCTTGAACTTGTCGGAAAATATCTTTAACGACAAATCGAGCTTCCTTAATGGTGATACTTACCATCATTGTCTGTCTTCCTTTTAAAATCCATCTTTACCCAACGTCCTTACGACCATCAAGTATTTCTTCCAAAGTCATGGATCCTCTCTCGGATGTTATGGCCTCGAGCCATTCGTCGGAATCCGGGCCCACCATCGCTTCTCCATAGCTCATAGGTTCATTGTTGTTCAGCAACATGACCTCTAAGACAGGATTGCGTACCACTCAAGTAGTACGCTCCTTGTCGACTCCACGAGGTCCTCAGAGTGACTTCATCCGAAGCATCATGATCACTATCATCGGCTTCCACTTCAATTGGTGTACTGCCACATGAACAACTTCATGTGCCCTGCTACACACTGGTTGAAGTGATGGTTTAATAACCTCATTAAGTCTCCACCATCCTCCCACTCAATTCTTTCGAGAGAAACTTTTCCTCGAGAAAGGGCCCGTTTCTAGAAATAACTAGCTTTGCTTCCGGATCTGAGATAGGAGGTGTACCCAACTGTTTTGGGTGTCCTATGAAGATGCATTTTTATCCGCTTTGGGTTCGAGCTCATCAACCTGAAACCTTTTTCACATAAGCATCGCAGCCCCAAACTTTTAAGAAATGACAACTTAGGTTTCTCCAAACCATAGTTCAAACGGTGTCGTCTCAACGGAATTACGTGGTGCCCTATTAAATTGAGTGCGGTTGTCTCTAATGTCTAACCCATGAACGATAGTGGTAATTCGATAAGAGACATCATGGTACGCACCATATTTAATAGGGTGCAACTATGATGTTCGGACACACCATCACACTATGGTGTTCCAAAGCGGTATTTATTGTGAAACAATTTCCACAATGTCTTAATTATGCGTACAAAGCTCGTAACTCAGATACTCATCTCTATGATCATATCATAGACATTTTATCCTCTTGTCACGATGATCTTTAACTTCACTCTTAAATTACTTGAACCATTCAATAATTCAGATTTGTGTTTCATCAAGTAAATATACTCAACATCTACTCGAATCATCTGTGAAGTAAGAACATAACGATATTCAATGCATGCCTCAGCACTCATTGGACTGCACACATCAAAATGTGTTACTTCCAACAAGTTGCTATCTTGTTCCATCTTACTGAAACCAAGGCTTTTCACTATTTTGCACATGTGGTATGATTTGCATATCTCAAGTGATTCAAACTCAAGTGAGTCCAAACGATCCATCTGCATGGAGTTTCTTCATGCGTATACACCAATATACATGGTTCGCATGTCTCAAACTTTTCAAAAACGAGTGAGTCCAAAGATCCATCAACATGGAGCTTCTTCATGCGTTTTATACCAATATGACTTACATGGCTGTGCCACAAGTAAGTGGTACCATCATTACTATCTTATATCTTTTGGCATGAAAATGTGTGTTACTATGATCGAGATTCAATAAACCATTCCTTTAGGTGCTAGACCATTGAAGGTATTATTCAAATAAATAGAGTAACCATTATTCTCCTTAAATGAATAACCGTATTGCGATAGACATAATCCAATCATGTATATGCTCAACGCAAACACCAAATGAAAATTATTCTGGATTAATACTAATCTTGATGGTAGAGGGAGCGTGCGATGTTTGATGACATCAAACTTGTAAACACTTCCAACACATATCGTCGGCTCACCTTTAGCTAGTCTCCGTTTATTCCGTAGCCTTTTATTTCGAGTTACTAACACTTAGCAACCGAACCGGTATCTAATACCCTGGTGCTACTAGGAGTATTAGTAAAGTACACAATAACTTAATGTATATCCAATATACTTCTATCGACTTTGCCAGCCTTCTCATCTACCAAGTATCTAGGGTAATTCTGCTCCAATGGTTGTTCCCCTTATTACAGAAGCACTTAGTCTCGGGTTTGGGTTCAACCTTGGGTTTCTTCATTATAGCAGCAGCTGATTTGCTGTTTCATGAAGTATCCCTTCTTACCCGTGCCCTTCTTGAAACTAGTGGTTTCACCAACCATCAACAATTGATGCTCCTTCTTGATTCCTACTTTCGCGGTGTCAAAGATCGCGAATATCTCATGGATCATCATATTTATCCCTGATTTGTTATAGTTCATCACGAAGCTCTAGCAGCTTGGTGGCAATGACTTTGGAGAAACATCACTATCTCTGGAAGATCAACTCCCACTCGATTCAAGTGATTGTTGCACTCGCATTAAACTGAGCACAAGCTCAACGATTGAGCTTTTCTCCCTTAGTTTGCAGGCTAAGAAAATCATTGGAGGTCTTATACCTCTTGACGTGGGCACGAGCCTGAAATCCCAATTTCAGCCCTCGAAACATCTCATATGTTCTGCGACGTTTTGAAAAACGTCTTTGGTGCCTCAACTCTAAACCGTTTAACTGAACTATCACGTAGTTATCAAACGCGTGTATGTCCGATGTTCGCAACATCCATAGACGACGCTTGGGGTTCAGCACACCGAGCGGTGCATTAAGTACATAAGCTTTTTTCTGTCCGCATAATCGCCATCGCCAACTTTCAACTATATTTTCTCTAGGAACATATCTAAACAAGGAACTAAAGCGCGATCTTACGACATAATTTGCAAAGATCTTTTGACTATGTTCAGATAATTAAGTTCATCTCATGAACTCCCACTCGAATAGACATCCCTCTAGTCATCTAAGTGATTACATGATCCGAGTCAACTAGGCCGTGGTCCGATCATCACGTGAGACGGACTAGTCATCATCGGTCAACATCTTCATGTTGATCGTATCCTCCATACGACTCATGCTCGACCTTTCGGTCTCTTGTGTTCCGAGGCCATATCTGTACATGCTAGGCTCGTCAAGTTAACCTAAGTGTTTCGCGTGTGTAAATCTGGCTTACACCCGTTGTACGTGAACATAAGAATCTATCACACCCAATCATCACGTGGTGCTTCGAAACGACAAACTTTCGCAACGGTGCACAGTTAGGGGGAACACTTTCTTGAAATTGTAATGAGGGATCATCTTATATACTACCATCGTTCTAAGCAAATAAGATGCATAAACATGATAAACATCACATGCAATCAAAAAGTGATATGATATGGCCAATATCATTTTGCTCCTTTTGATCTTCATCTTTGGGGCTCCATGATCATCGTCGTCACCGGCATGACACCATGATCTCCATCATCGTGTCTCCATGAAGTTGTCTCGCCAACTTATTACTTCTACTACTATGGCTACCGGTTAGCAATAAAGTAAAGTAATTACATGGCGTTGTTCAATGACACGCATGTCATACAATAAATAAAGACAACTCCTATGGCTCCTGCCGTTGTCATACTCATCGACATGCAAGTCGTGATTCCTATTACAAGAACATGATCAATCTCATACATCACATATCATTCATCACATTCTTCTTGGCCATATCACATCACATAGCATACCCTGCAAAAACAAGTTAGACGTCCTCTAATTGTTGTTTGCATGTTTTTACGTGGCTGCTATGGGTTTCTAGCAAGAACGTTTCTTACCTACGCAAAACCACAACGTGATATGCCAATTACTATTTACCCTTCATAAGGACCCTTTTCATCGAATCCGTTCCGACTAAAGTGGGAGAGACTGGCACCCGCTAGCCACCTTATGCACCAAGTGCATGTCAGTCGGTGGAACCTGTCTCACATAAGTGTACGTGTAAGGTCGGTCCGGGCCGCTTCATCCAACAATACCGTCGAAACTAGATTGGACTAGTAACGGTAAGCATACTGAACAAAATCAACGCCCACAACTACTTTGTGTTCTACTCGTGCAAAGAATCTATGCAATAGACCTAGCTCATGATGCCACTATTGGGGAACGTAGCAGAAATTCAAAATTTTCCTACATGTCACCAAGATCTTTCTATGGAGAAACTAGCAACGAGGGGAATGAGAGTGCATCTACATACCCTTGTAGATCGCTAAGCGGAAGCGTTCGAGAGAACGGGGTTGAAGGAGTCGCATTGCTATGATCCAAATCACCGGAGATCCTAGTGCCGAACGGACGGCACCTCCGCTGTTCAACACACGTGACAGCCCGGTGACGCCTCCCATGCCTTGATCCAGCAAGGAGAGAGGGAGAGGTTGGGGAAGACTCCATCCAGCAGCAGCATGACGGTGTGGTGGTGATGGAGGAGCGTGGCAATCCTGCAGGCTTCGCCAAGCACCGCTGGAGAGGAGGAGGACTTGGGAGAGGGGAGGGCTGCGCCAGGCAAGGGGTGCAGCTCCCATGCGCCTCCCCACTATATAGAGGGGTATAGGGGGTTATTTCTTGCCCTCCAAGTCCATTGGGGCGTTGGCAAAGGTGGGAGGAAAGAAATCCCATCCTTTTCTTTCCCCACCGATTGTTATCCCCCTTTAGGATCTTGATCTTATCCCTTCTGGATATGATCTTATTCCTTCTAAGGGGGGATCTTGCGCGCTTGACCAGGGTGTGGGGCCTTGCCCCCACTACCCAAGTTCATGTGGGTCCCCATGCAGGTGGGCCCCACTCCGGAACCTTCTAGAACCTTCCTGGTACAATACCAAAAATCCCGAACATTTTCCTATGGCCAAAATAGGACTTCTCAGATATAAATCTTTACCTCCGGACCATTCGAACTCGTCAGGACGTCCGGGATCTCATCCGGACTCCGAACAACATTCTGCAACCACGTATATCTATTCCCTATAACCCTAGCGTCGCCAGACCTTAAGTGTGTAGACCCTACGGGTTCGGGAACCATCTTGAGACATGACCGAGGCGTTACGTCAATAACCAACAGCGGGATCTGGATACCCATGTTGGCTCCCACATGTTCCACGATGATCTCATCGGATGAACCCACGATGTCAAGGACTCAATCAATCCGTATACAATTCCCTTTGTCTAAGCGGTATTGTACTTGCCGAGATTCGATCGTAGGTATGCCGATACCTTGTTCAATCTAGATTACCGGCAAGTCTCTTTACTCATTCCGTAACACATCATCCGTGATCAACCCCTTGGTCACATTGTGCACGATATGATGATGTCCTACCGAGTGGGCCCAGAGATACCTTTCCGTTACATGGGTGACAAATCCTAGTCTCGATTCGTGCCAACCCAGACACTTTCGGAGATACCTTAGTGCACCTTTATAGCCACCCGATTCGTTGTGACGTTTGGTACACCCAAAGCATTCCCTCGGCATCCGGAGTTGCACAATCTCATGGTCTAAGGAAATGATACTTGACATTAGAAAAGCTTTAGCATACGAACTACGATCTTTGTGCTAGGCTTAGGATTGGGTCTTGTCCATCACATCATTCTCCAAATGATGTGATCCCGTTATCAAAGACATCCAATGTCGATGGTCAGGAAACCGTAACCATCTGTTGATCAACGAGCTAGTCAACTAGAGGCTTACTAGGACATGGTGTTGTTTATGTACCCACACATGTATCTGAGTTTCCTATCAATACAATTATAGCATGGGTAATAAACAATTATCATGAACAAGGAAATATAATAATAACTAATTTATTATTGCCTCTAGGGCATATTTCCAACAGCTCGTTGATCAACAGATGGTTACGGTTTTCTGACCATAGACATTGGATGTCGTTGATAACGGGATCACATCATTTGGAGAATGATGTGATGGACAAGACCCAATCCTAAGCCTAGCACAAAGATCGTAGTTCAGATCCTAAAGCTTTTCTAATGTCAAGTATCATTTCCTTAGACCATGAGATTGTGCAACTCCCGGATACCGTAGGAGTGCTTTGGTGTACCAAACGCCACAACGTGAATCGGGTGGCTATAAAGGTGAACTACATGTGTATCTCCGAAAGTGTCTGGGTTGGCAATGAATCGAGATCGATTTGTCACTCCGTTAACGGAGAGGTATCTTCCGGGCCCACTCGGTAGGACATCATCATATCGTGCACAATGTGACCAAGGGGTTGATCACGGATGATGTGTTACGGAACGAGTAAAGAGACTTGCCGAACGAGATTGAACAAGGTATCGCATACCGACGATCAATCTCGCAAGTACAATACCGCTAGACAAAGGGAATTTTATACGGGATTGATTGAGTCCTTGACATCGTGGTTCATCCGATGAGATCATCGTGGAACTTGTGGGAGCCAACATGGGTATCCAGATCCCGATGTTGGTTATTGACCGGAGAACGCCCGGTCATGTCTCCATGGTTCCCGAACCCGTAGGGTCTACACACTTAAGGTCTGAGCAACGCTTAGGATTATAAAGGAAGTTTGTATGTGGTTACCGAATGTTGTACGGAGTCCCGGATGAGATCCCAGAAGTCACGAGGAGTTCCGGAATGGTCCGGAGGTAAAGATTTATTTATGGAAAGTTGTTGTTCGGGTTCCGAGAAAAGTTCGGGTTTTTTCGGTATTGTACCGGGAAGCTTCCAGAAGGTTCCGGAGGATTCCGGAGGGGTCCGGAGGTCCAGAAAATGTTCCACCACGTCCAATACAGCAGCATGGGCTGTAAGGGGGCGCCCTACCCTTAATGGGCCAGGGGCACCAGCCCCCCAAGGCCCATGCGCATGGGAGAGGGGAAACCCTAAGGGGGAGGGCCTCCACTTGACTTGGGAGGCACTCCTCCCCCCCCTGGCCGCCCCTAGATGGGATCTAGGGTTGGCCGCTGCCCCTAGGGGTGGAACCCTAGGTGGGGGCGCAGCCCCCCCCCCCCTCTCCCACTATATATAGTGGAGGCAAAGGGGCAGCCCAACACACGAAGTTCTTCTCATGTTGGTGCAGCCCTACCTCTCTTTCTCCTCATATCTCGCGGTGCTTGGCGAAGCCCTGCAGGATTGCCACGCTCCTCCACCACCACCACGCCGTTGTGCTGCTGCTGGATGGAGTCTTCCCCAACCTCTCCCTCTCTCTTTGCTGGATCAAGGCATGGGAGACGTCACCGGGTTGTACGTGTGTTGAACGCGGAGGTGCCGTCTGCTCGCACTAGGATCTCCGGTGATTTGGATCACGACAATGCACGACTCCTTCAACCCCGTTCTCTTGAATGCTTCCGCTTAGCGATCTACAAGGGTATGTAGATGCACTCTCCTTCCCCTCGTTGCTGGTTTCTCCATAGATAGATCTTGGTGACACATAGGAAAATTTTGAATTTCTGCTACGTTCCCCAACAGTCCGATGAGTGTTGAGGCTCGCGACGGGTATCATTATTTTCTGACCTTCACAGATGATTTGAGCATATATGGTATGTCTACTTGATGAAACAAAAGTCTGAAACATTTGAAAAGTTCAAAGAATTTCAGAGTGAAGTGGAAAAATATCGTAACAAGAAAATAAAGTTTCTACAATCTGATCGTGGAGGAGAATATTGGAGTTATGAGTTTATTCTTCATTTGAAACAGTGTGGACTAGTTTCGCAACTCACACCACCTGGAAGACCACACGTAATGGTGTGTATGAACGTCGTAACCGTACTTTATTAGATATGGTGTGATGTATGATGTCTCTTAATGATTTACCTCTATCATTTTGGGGTTATGCTTTAGAGACGGCTGCATTCACATTAAATAGGACACCATCTAAATCCGTTGAGACGACACCATATGAACTGTGGTTTGGCAAGAAATCCAAGTAGACGTTTCTTAAAGTTTGGGGCTGCGATACTTATGTGAAAAAGCATCAACCTGATAATCTCGAACCCAAATCGTAGAAATGTGTCTTCATAGGATATCCAAAGGAGACTGTTGGATACACCTTCTATCACAGATCCGAAGGCAAGATATTTGTTGCTAAGAATGGATCCTTTCTAGAGAAGGAGTTTCTCTCGAAAGAATTGAGTGGGAGGAAAGTAGAACTTGATGAGGTAATTGTACCTGCTCCCGAATTGGAAAGTAGTTCATCACAGAAATCAGTTCCAGTGATTCCTACACCAAACAGTGAGGAAGCTAATGATGATGATCATGAAACTTCTGATCAAGTTACTACTGAACCTCGTAGGTCAACCAGAGTACGTTCCGCACCAGAGTGGTACGATAACCCTGTTCTGTACAACATGTTACTACACCATGACGAACCTACGAACTATGAGGAAGCCACGATGAGCCTAGATTCCGCAAAATGGCTTGAGGCCATGAAATCTGAGATGGGATCCATGTATGAGAACAAAGTGTGGACTTTGGTTGACTTGCCCGATGATCGGCAAGCCATAGAGAATAAATGGATTTTCAAGAAGAAGACTGACGCTGATGGTAATGTTACTGTCTACAAAGCTCGACTTGTTGCAAAAGGATTTCGACAAGTTCAAGGAGTTGACTACGATGAGACCTTCTCACCCATAGCATTGCTTAAGTCTGTCCGAATCCTGTTAGAAATTGCAGCATTTTATGATTATGAAAGTTGGCAATTGGATATCAAAATTGCATTCCTTAATGGATATCTTAAAGAATAGTTGTATATGACACAACCAGAAGGTTTTGTCGATCCAAAAGGTGCTAACAAAGTGTGCATGCTCCAGCGATCAATTTATGGACTGGTGGAAGCCTCTCGGAGTTGGAATATACGCTTTGGTAGTGTGATCAAAGCATATGGTTTTATAAAGACTTTTGGAGAAGCCTGTATTTGCTAGAAAGTGAGTGGGAGCTCTGTTGCATTTCTGATATTATATGTGGATGACATATTGTTGATTGGAAATGATACAAAATTTTTGAATAGCATAAAAGGATACTTGAATAAGTATTTTTCAATGAAAGACCACAGTGAAGTTGCTTATATATTGGGCATCAAGATCTATAGAGATAGATCAAGACGCTTAATTGGAGTTTCACAAAGCACATACCTTGACAAGATTTTGAAGAAGTTCAAAATGGACCAGTCAAAGAAAGGGTTCTTTCCTGTGTTACAAGGTGTGAAGTTGAGTGGGACTCAATGCCCGACCACGGCAGAAGATAGAGAGAAAATGAAAGCCATTCCCTATGCTTCAGCCATAGGTTATATCATGTATGCAATGCTATGTACCAGACCTGATGTGTGCCTTGCTTAAGTATAGTAGGGAGGTACCAAAGTAATCCAGGAGTGGATCACTGGACAGCGGTCAAGAACATCCTGAAATACCTGAAAAGGACTAAGGACATGTTTCTCGTTTATGGAGGTGACAAAGAGCTCGTCGTAAATGTTTACGTCGATGCAAGCTTTGACACTGATCCGTATGACTCTAAGTGACAAACCGGATACATATTTATATTGAATGGAGGGGCTGTCAGTTGGTGCTGTTCCAAGAAAAGCGTCGTGGAAGGATCTACGTGTGAAGCGGAGTACATAGCTGCTTCGGAAGCAGCAAATGAAGGAATCTCGATGAAGGAGTTCATATCCTATCTAGGTGTCATACCTAGTGCATCGGGTCCAATGAAAATCTTTTGTGACAATACTGGAGCAATTGCCTTAGCGAAGGAATCCAGATTTCACAACAAAACCAAGCACATCAAGAGATGCTTCAATTCCATCCGCAATCTAGCCAAGGAGGGAGACATAGAAGTTTGCAAAATACATACGGATCTGAATGTTGCAGACCCGTTGACTAAGCCTCTTCCATGAGCAAAACATGATCAGCACCAAGAATCCATGGGTGTTACCATCATTACTATGTAATCTAGATTATTGACTCTAGTGCAAGTGGGAGACTGAAGGAAATATGCCCTAGAGGCAATAATAAAGTTGTTATTTATATTTCCTTATATCATGATAAATGTTTATTATTCATGCTAGAATTGTATTAACCAGAAACTTAGTACATGTGTGAATACATAGACAAACAGAGTGTCCCTAGTATGCGTCTACTTGACTAGCTCGTTAATCAAAGATGGTTAAGTTTCCTAACCATAGACATGTGTTGTCATTTGATGAACGGGATCACATCATTAGATAATGATGTGATGGACAAGACCCATCCGTTAGCTTAGCATTATGCCCTAGAGGCAATAATAAAGTTGTTATTTATATTTCCTTATATCATGATAAATGTTTATTATTCATGCTAGAATTGTATTAACCAGAAACTTAGTACATGTGTGAATACATAGACAAACATAGTTGTCCAAGGAAATATGTCAAACATCACAACGTAACTGGGTGATTATAAAGATGCTCTACAGGTGTCTCCGAAGGTGTTTGTTGGGTTGGCATAGATCAAGATTAGGATTTGTCACTCCGTGTATCGGAGAGGTATCTCTGGGCCCTCTCGGTAATGATCATCACTATAAGCCATGTAAGCAATGTGACTAATGAGTTAGTTGTGAGATGATGCATTACAAAACGAGTAAAAAGACTTGCCGGTAATGAGATTGAATTAGGTATGATGATACCGACGATCGAATCTCGGGCAAGTAACATACCGATGACAAAGGGAACAACGTATGTGGTTATGCGGTTTGATCGATAAAGATCTGCGTCGAATATGTAGGAGCCAATATAAGCATCCAAGTTCCGCTATTGGTTATTGACTGGAGATGTGTCTTGGTCATGTCTACATAGTTCTCGAACCCGTAGGGTCCGCACGCTTAACGTTCAATGACGATTTGTATTATGAGTTATGTGATTTGAGGACCGAAGTTTGTTCGAAGTCCCAGATGAAATCATGGACATGAAGAGGTGTCTCGAAATAGTCGATACATAAAGATTGATATATTGGACGATGTTATTCGGACACCGGATGAGTTCCGAGAGGTACCAGATAATTATCGGAGTGTTGGAGGGTTATCGGAACCCCCCGGGGGAACTAATGGGCCTTGATGGGCCTTAGTGGGAAGAGAGGAAGGGCCAAGTGGGGCTGGCCCCACTCCCCCTTGGGTCTGAATTGGACTAGGGGAAGGGGGCGGCGCCCCCTTTCCTTCCCTTCCCCCTCTTCCTTCCTTCTTCCCCATCTTACTTAGGTGGAAACCTACTAGGAATTGGAGTCCTAGTAGGCTTACCCTCTCCTGGCGCGCCCTAGGAGGGCCGGCGGGCCTCCCCTCCCCTCCCCTCCTTTATATACGAGGGCAGGGGGGCACCCTAGAAGACACAAGCTTCTCTTAACTGTGTGCGGTGCCCCCCTCCACAGTAACACACCTCGATCATATCATCGTAGTGCTTAGGCAAAGACCTGCGCAGGTAACTTCATCATCACCGTCGCCACGCTGTCTTGCTGACAGAACTCTCCCTCGGCCTCAACTAGATCAAGAATTGAGGGACGTCATCGAGCTGAACGTGTGATGAACGCGGAGGTGCCGTACGTTCGGTGCTTGGATCGGTTGGATCACGAAGACGTTCGACCACATCAACCGTGTTACTAAACGCTTCCGCTTTTGGTCTACGAGGGTACGTGGACACACTCTCCCCGCTTGTTGCTATGCTTCTCCTAGATAGGTCTTGCGTGATCGTTGGAATTTTTTTGAAATACTACGTTCCCCAACACATGGCATAAAGATCAAAGTTCTATGATCAGATCATGGAGTAGAATATCTAAGTTATGAATTTGGCAAATATCTGAGTGATCATGGAATTGTTTCACAATTTATTCCTCCCAGAACTCTGCAGAGAAACGGAGTATCTGAGAGGCATAACTGAACCTTGTTATACATGGTAAGGTCAATGATGTTCCATATGCTCCGGCAATTGGATCTATCATGTAAGCTATGATATGTACAAAAACCAGTTGTTTCTTATGCGATAAGTGTTAGTAGAAAATACCAAAGTGATCCTAGAGTGGGTCACTAGGCACTTATTAGAATATTTTAAGTATCTCGGGAGGACAAAGGACACGCACCTTGTCTATGGAGAAGATGAATGATACGTCTCCAACGTATCTATAATTTTTTTATTGTTCCGTGCTATTATAGTATCAATCTTGCACGTTTTATATGCAATTATATATCATTTTTTGGGACTAATCTATTAACCTAGTGATAACCCACTAGTATACGGGATCACAATAGTTTTCGACGGTAGAGTATTCAACCCAAATTTATAGATTCGACACAAGGGGAGCCAAAGAATATTTGCAAGTACACTACAAGAAATATGTCAACTTGCGACCATCACTATTGGTCACTGAAAGGTCATTGTTTTTCATTTGTGACCTTTTTTGACCAAAACTGATGGTCAAAAGCTGGCAGTCGTAAACTGAAATTAACGACCTTCTTTTTGATATGCAAAAGGTCGTTGGTTCCACGACCAATTTTTTGGTCACTAGCAGCCTCCCCAGACCACGTAGGATCGAGCGTGGCAAGCTGACGTGGATAGGAATCAGCCCGGTCCAGTTCGGTGTTTTACATGGGCCGAGCCCAACAATTCAGTCGGTGCTTTACTTGGGCCAAGCCCGACAATTTGGTCTTCCTATTATTATTTTCCTACGAATTTTGTTCGGCTATATGGGTCAAGCCCAATAATTCAGCCTTTTGAATTTTTGGACCGTGGCCTTCCTGGCTCAATAGTTTTAGTTTTTTCCTCATAAGACGGGTCCTAATTATCAGTTTCTAGTAATGGGTCCCAAGGTCAGTTCATATTTCATTTTGACAGTAAATAAGTAACCAATATTTAAATTAGCACCGACAAAAAAAAATGTTTGAAATAATAACTAGAATGGCAATCAGAGTATTACAATGTGGATACATATTTTTATAGGTAAACACAGATACATCATACAACAGAAATACAATGGCAATCACAGTAATACAGTATTACAAGCTCTACTGCTCCTGTCCATGGACCTCCTTTCAATCTGCTTTTGCATGGAGCTTCTTTTGCATAGAGCTCGTGTCAGAGGAAATCCATATTGTTAGTACTACTAACAATAAAAACAATTAAGAACAAAATACAGAACAAGTATACAAGCAAGCAGTTGGGTACATATCACTTTGGAAAGCACAAAATACCATTTGGCTGGACATGAAAACCATAGTACTACATTAACAGTCTTTTATTGCAGGGTCAACAATGAAATAGAAGCATAATTAACAGCTCTAAATCTATAAGAAACATAATTAATAACTAATAAAAGGCACATGTAATTGACAGGAAGCGCATAACTCGACACTCGTTATTAACATATAAATTGTTTAGAGAATTTAAGTTGGCACATGACAAAATAAACATTCGGTGAACATGGAATATCCAGGAGTGAATGATGTAGCATGTAGTGAACATGGCAGACTTCACAAACACAAAAACTCAAGCTGCTAGTGTACACGGGGTGCTTGAGCTCCTGCTGCTTAGTACATATACATGGTAGAATCCTGCTGCTAGTGTTCTAAACCAACAGAGCATGTTACAGGAGCAAAAAAGAGGGAGCTAGGGGTAGGAGATGGACCAACTCACCGGAGAACTTCTGGTCGCCGCCGTACACAGCCTCCATAACACTGGTCACCTTGTTGATCTTGTCCTTGAAGTTCTCTAACTCCAGGGTGTTCCACTACAGCTCGGTATTTGCTAAACCGTGTGTGTACATGCATAAAGGCATACATAAAATATTCAAGTCAATATTCTCAGCTAACTA
The DNA here is from genome assembly GCA_021605145.1 of Aegilops bicornis. Classification (NCBI taxonomy): domain Eukaryota; kingdom Viridiplantae; phylum Streptophyta; class Magnoliopsida; order Poales; family Poaceae; genus Aegilops; species Aegilops bicornis. Next base: position 70,476,238 of record CM038674.1, on the reverse strand, counting down.
AAATGTAATGAAAATAATTACTTAAGGACTTTGCAGTGCTCATTTCAGCCATGTTGAGATAAACTTGGGGTAAATTAGCAGTAAGGATATTAGTTGCAAGCTAGGTGAAGCATAAACGAAGTCCTATTGTATTTATGGATCCCAACTTGTTTAAGCTACAGCATATCGTTCAATTTGTACAATCTAGCAGTCTAGAGAGAGAGAAATATGCTCATTCTCAGTTACACATTAATTGGGACAGAAATGAAAGACACTAATGTAAGCAAGAACTTACAACAAAGTATACATTAAATATATTGCAGCATCTCTAGCACTTTTGTTGTTTGCATATTAAAACCAATGGTTGACAACTATGGATCATCACTGATAAATTTGCATCTTATGCTACCACTTAATTTCAGCACATGACAAGACCAAAAGAGAAATCGAGCGGACTAGAAGGGGATGTTGTGCGGGGTGCGGGCAATGTGACTGAACTGCCCCAGAACATAAATCGTAAAACAAGACCTGAAGCAAGTGTGTTGTCTACAAACAGCCTAAACACTGAGGCAGGAAAGAAAGACCTGACTTGGTAGCTGAATGCAAAGCATACAACCTTTGGCAGTGGTAATTCGATTAATTTGGAGCAAACCATTGTTTTAAACTTTTATCACAACCTACAACAATCATATGAAGCAATGTGACTGCACTGCCCAAGAACATAAATGAAGAGGGTCACTTTATCCATTGATTTTGTCACTTACTTGTGAAACACAACAATCATTTAGGTAATTGCAGAGAATCAGTGAATCAAGAATCAAGAAAACAATAATATACGAGTGTCACAGCAACATTAATATACGAGTGTTATAATGTTTAGACAATCAAGAATCAACAATCATCTAACTTGTTTTTGTTAACTCTGTAGCAACATTAATAGGTAAGCTTAGCATGTTTTGTTGACAATGTATCACCGAAAAGGCTTGTACTGCCAGAGTGATAACCAGCAGCAGCAGCATGGAACGGAAGCAGAGTAGCAAAGCAATGCTTGTGCAGAACTCGGCATGCATGCAGAGTGACACAAACTCATCATCACACAATATGAATACCGTAAACTCCAAAATTACTCGGACACTAGTGACACAAGTTTCCGAGTAGTGCAATGCATGTATCAAACCCTATGCAGACCGATGAAAACTCATGGGCCAAATGAGTAAGTAGCATGCAAAATCAAACAGCAGCTGTAACCACCGGACAACTGTTGTAACAGGAGAATTAAGCTATTGTAACCTCCTGCGGCAGTATATCTCCAAGCCCAAACCCTATGCTAATCTCAGATTCGCAGAACGCACAGCACAAACCTAACCTAAATCTGTCCAACCATAGAACTAGAGGCTCGTAATACTAGAACCACGGAAGCACCGGCCAACACACACTAACGCTACCAAATCTCACTGATCGCACGATACCACAGAGGAAGGAAGGGGGATCAGGCGCGTTACCATACCTTGAGGATGCCGATCTTGATGGAGCCGTAGACGACACCGACACCGACGGCGGAGACCCTGGCCACCTTCAGAGCAACATCCATCCCGGGGTGAACGGCATGGCTGCATCGGCGGCTGGATCCGGGCGATGAGGGTTCGGCGCTCCGACGGCAGGGCCGAGGACTTCGGGCTTCTCTTGTCTCTGCGTCGGCCAGTCGAGGTGGAGGAGGAACAACACCGACGATGCGGTGGCCCAAACTCTGCCTGCCTGCGTTGTTGAGGAAGTCAGATCGCGACCTTGACTTAGCGTGCGTGCGGGAGGGGGATGGACCTTGAAGAGCAGCTCCATGGCGGGCGTCGAGGGTGCCTGCCTGTCTCATCTCCTCCTCACGAGCCTGGTGCTAGATCTGGCCGCTGCTGGATCTCGCCATGGCTGTGCGGTTCAGCTATGTTTATGGCGTGAGCGAGGAGGGTCCAATCGTGGCCGTGGGAGAGGAGGGGGAGGGGAGTGGTCGCCGATGGCCGGGGTCGGCGGAGAGGATGGAGGTCGACGGTGGTGGGTTGGGTGTGTGGGCTGGGAATCGAGAGTGATGGAGGAGGAGCTGCACTCTCCTCTCCTCTGGTAGGTTTCTAGCCACTTGAGGGCGGGGAGGCGTGGGAACTCGGGCTCGTCGCCGTCGACGCAGGGTTGGAGGCCAGCAATGGTGCGGGCGCGGGGGCGGCTAGGGTTTTGGCCAAAGGGGGCAGCGGCGGCTAAGGGTGCGGGAGAGAAGGTGGAGAAGGTGGGGAAGTGGGGTCGTGGGGAAGTGGGGTTGTGTTAGGGCTAGGTGGGTGAGAGGGTGAGGGGCGAGGGCTACCGTTGGATCCAGGAGCATCCAATGGTTCTTGATGCATGATCCGCGTGAGATGGCTATGGCCCAATCATAATGCAGTATGTGTGTATGACGTTATGACCATCTAGTATTGGATGTTATGACCATTCAAAATTGGTCGTGGTCAAATAAAAATAAAGTGTAAAACCATGTCAGCATTTTATTTTTTATTTTTTGAGTGTCCAAAATGATTTTTTTGTGAGGAAGCTACCAAATATTTGTACAAGGGTGCATCTTGGGATGGCAAACAATGTTGCCTAATGAAGTTTTCATTTTCTTTGGACGAAAAATTCATTTTCTATTTTGCGAGTGCCCAAAATGAGTTTTTTTTGTGAAGGACCTACCATATATTTGTTGCAATATTGGACCAAATCATTTTTATAAAACACTAGGCCATATATAATGCACAATTGATCAAATGGTTGGGTGTCAAAAGATTTGATCGACCTCTCGTGAAAAAGACAACTTTCCGCCGATTCAACAGGAAGCGGGTCAAATTTGAACTGCAGCTGCCTCATAGTTTGCTATTTATTTTTTCAAAAAATCATTTATAGGTACATAAGTATCTATTTAATCAGAGAAACATCAAAAGTTTTCCAAGATTGAACCACTAGCTAGGAACGGTCAAGCCCGCCGTTTTGACTGCATTTTGAAACGGGCATAACAAATTCAAAAAAAAAATTTGGAAAACCTTCGCATTGTGTCATTATATGTGACCAAGTTGCTAGGAAAAATAATAAACTTGTAATACGGTAATTATTTTAAAAAAATGTTCTCAGAAATGAGCTATCATGCGTGAAGATTAATGGCTTTCAAGCCAAATGATCAATCTTATGGCCACATTCATGGCATAGTTTGTTCAAATGATCTCATATTGTGCACAAGGGTGCATCTTGGGATGGCAAACAATGTTGCCTAAGGAAGTTTTCATTTTCTTTGGACGAAAAATCAAATTTCCACTTTCTAAGTGCCCAAAATGAGTTCTCTTATGAAGGACCTACCATATATTTGTTGCAATATTGGACCAAATCACTTTTATAAAATACTAGGCCATATATAATGAAGAATTGACCAAATGGTTGGGTGTTAAAAGCTTTGATCCACCTCTCGTGAAAAAGACAAATTTCCACTGATTCTGTCGGAAGCAGGTAAAATTTGAACTGCAGCTGCCTCATAGTTTGCTCGTTATTTTTTCCAAAAATCATTTCTAGGTACATAAGTATCTATTTAATCAGAGAAACACAAAAAATATTCCAAGATTCAACCACTAGCTAGGAACGGTCATGCCCACCATTTTGACCGCATTTTGAAACGGGCATAAAAAATTCAAAAAAAATCAAAAAAATTGGGAAACATTCGCATTGTGTCATTATATGTGACCAAGTTTAGGAAAAGTAATAAACTTGTAATATGGTAATTATTTTTAAAAAGTGTTCTCAGAAACGAGCTACCATGCGCGAAGATGCATGGCTTTCAAGCCAAATGATCAATCTTATGGCCATATTCATGGCATAGTTTGTTAAAATGATCTCATATTGAGCACAAGGGTGCATCTTGGAATTCCAAACAATGTTGCCTAGGGGAGTTTTCATTTTCTTTGCACGGAAAATTCATTTTCCATTTTCCGACTGCACGAAATGAGTTTTTTTGTGAAGGACCTACCATATATTTGTTGCAAAATTGGACCAAATCAATTTTCTAAAATACTAGGCCATATTTAATGCACAATTGAAAAAATGGTTCGGTGTCAAAAGTTTTGATCCACCTCTGGTGAAAAAGACAAATTTCCACTGATTCAGTAGGAAGCGGGTCAAATTTGAACTGCAGCTGCCTTATAGTTTGCTCTTTATTTTTTGTAAAAATCATTTCTAGATACATAAGTATATACTAGCACATATGCTCGTGCGTTGCAACGGGAGATAAAATAGTATGCATTTAAAGTCAGTGAGAATTATATGTGCAAGGAAAACCCTATGTGCACATGAAAAAATGAACATTTAGCTTCTCGGCTTCGCTGCGTGTGAAGGAATCAATCCGCTATTTTTTCATTCATTGATCAAGGGCATTTAAGAGTTTTGTTACGTTATCATACCTCAGATAAGGCCCATGAGTTATTCAATCTACTTTTCTTTCAGTTCTTTCAATCGAGGGGATTTTAAGATATCTAGTTTCTAAATATTCTAGAAAACATGAACATTTTTGAAAATCCGGCATAGTTTTTTGAAAATTATGTACACTTTAAAAAACACTAACAAAATATGAAAGGGAACATCTTCTTAAATCCACAAACATTTTCTGAAAACACTAACTTTTTTATTAAAACAATAACATTATTTGACTTTATAAACATTTTTCAAAAACGGGAACATGTGTTGAAAATTTGTAAGATTATTAGAGAATATGTATCTTTTATACAAAACATTATTTTTAATTATGAAAATTTGACTAAAATATTAATATTTTCCGATTTTGGAGCATTTTTAAATGCCATTTTCTTTTAGACATCTCGAACAATTTTGAAGAATAATAATTTTTGGAAAAAATGGGTAACTTTTTGCAAGTTTCGAATATTTTCAAAATAGCAACAAAATTTTGGAATTCTTAACATTTTCAAAAATTTGTTTTTCTTCAGTGTGAACTTTCTTTGAGAATTTTCAATTTATGAAATAAATTCTAAAATGAAAATAAACTTGGAAGGAAAAAAGATATAGAGAAAGCAGAATAAAAATAAAAGCAAAACAGAAAAACAAAGAAAAATGGGCCAGCCCGTTATTGGTTGTCCTGTGCGAAAGTCCGATGAAAAAACATGAACATTATTTCAATTTGTGAACATTTTTTTAAAATGGGAACATGTGCTGAAAATTCATAAGATTTTCCAGAATATTGATCTTTTATACAGGGATATTAATTTTAGTTGTGAAGATTTAACTAAAACAAGAATTTCTTTCGAATTTGGAGCATTTTTTGAAATGCCATTTGCCTTTAGATATCGCTAACAATATTTAAAAAAAAATTATGAAAAAAGTGGAAACTTTTGCAAGTTCCGAAATTTTTCAGAATAGCAACTAAAATTTGGAATTCTGAACAGTTTCCAATAATTGGTTTTTAATTCTGAATGTTTTTAAGAACTTTTAATTTACGAAATTAATTCTAAAATAAAAATTAAAATGGAAGGTAAAAAAGAGATATAGGAGAATAATAAGAATAAAAATAGAAGGAAAACACATAAACAAAGAAAAAAATGGGCCAGCCCAATATTTGTTGTCCGATGCGAAACTTGACTATTTGTCGCCCATTGCAGAAAATAGATTTTTTCCTGTTTGCGTGGGCAGAAAAATAAGGGGGCTGGCTTGGCTGGGCCTTAGCGCGTGGCCCACGTACGAAAATTCTTTTTCTAGCAGACAAACACATAAAATTTTAGTACCACCTCGAATAGGAATATATTTATTTTAGCAATTTATTTTTTTTCAGCGGTGAACGGATGAAAAAGTTGGCGAAACGCACCTTGCTTTATTAGTAGGTATAGATTTAATTAGAGAAACACCAAAAAAAATCCAAGATTCAACCACTAGTTAGGAACGGTCATTCCCGCCGTTTTGATCGCATTTTGAAATGGGCATAAAAAATTCAAAAAAATCAAAAATTTGGAAAACCTTCGCATTGTGTCATTATATGTGACCAAGTTACTATGAAAAACAATAAACTTGTAATACGAAAATTCTTTTAAAAAAGTGTTCTCATAAATGAGCTATCATCTCTGAAGATTCGTGGCTTTCAAGCCAAATGATCAATCTTATGGCCACATTCATGGCATAGTTTGTTCAAATGATCTCATATTGTGCACAAGGGTGCATATAGGAATGGCAAACAATGTTGCCTAAGGGAGTTTTTATTTTCTTTGGATGAAAAATCAATTTTCCATTTTTTGAGTGCCCAAAATGAGTTTTTTTGTGAAGGACCTACCATATATTTGTTGCAAAATGGGACCAGGTCATTTTATAATATATTATGACATATTTAATGTACAATTGAAAAAATGGTTGGTCGTCAAAAGTACCTATGCACATCTGGTGAAACAGACAAATTTCCATCGATTCAGTAGGAAGCGGGTCAAGTTTGAATTGCAGCTGCCTCATAGTTTGCTCTTTATTTTTTACAAAAATCATTTATAGGTACATAAGTATCTATTTAATCAGAAATATATGGTTTGGTGGCAATACGTTGAGGTTTTGATGGTGGCCCAGGGCCCCAGCTCCAAAGCGCATAGACTCGCATGCCCGCCGCTTGGTCATCGTGTGACCGTGGTGTTGCCACGCATTCCGGGCGGCCTAGGCATGTCTAGTGGGTTGGGCACTCCCCTGATAGGTGTCAGGAAGAATAAGGCAATAGAAGACTCTCATGAGGAGACTGAACTGAGCTCAAACATGAATTAGCACTCAAGTGTTTGATTAGTTGTACGGGAAATGCACATGGCCAATGGGCCTGAGTTTTGGCCAAGGATGATCATCTACTATATCTTGGAAATTTGCAGCTCAAAGGGAGGAGCCTAGGTGTCACTTGCTTTGCAACGTACCACACTGGACAAAAATATGAATGTTGAAGCCACACTCACATGTATTGTTAGATGGGGCTCAAATTTTGTGGAGAGCTATGGTTTGGGAATATAGAAGATGTGGAAAAAATTCCGCTCATTAGGATATGCCTAGCTAGTACTTCCCTCACAACAGTTCGAGTTGAACAAAAACTTTGGAAATTTGCCAAGGAAGATTTACCAGGCAAATGGAGTTGAATATTGTCATGAGGCAATGATTTGGATAGTAAAGAATGCCCAATTTTTTGGGGAATTTTGGGAATGACCGAAATATAGGTTGCTTCACAACCTAGGGCAAAAATTGACGCATGGACATGACACATAGGCAAAACTGATGAGGTGGCGCCTGGTCATAGCAATCCACCACAATTTACAAGGTTATGACCATCTATATTGGTCGCAATCAGCTAGAAATAAGGCAATGGATCAGTGTTGTCTGCTTTATGACCATTTCATGCAAGGAAATTACGACCTTTATGGCCAAAATGGTCGATATAGTTGAGGGTTTGGAGCCCCCCGAGCAGCTTTTGACCAATTGGTCTCGAATGGTCGTAGATCTATGACCAATTCTTGCAGGGTCACTGACAGAAGGTCACTAGTTGACATGTTCCTTGAAGTGGTATTAGCAGCTGAGTTGTCAATTCAACCACACCTGGAGATTAATTATCTGCAGCAAAGTGATCAGTAGCAAAGTAGTATGATAGTTTTGATAGTAGTAGCAGCAACAATGATAACAGTAACAGTGATAGCAGTGATTTTATAGCAAGTGCAACAGTAAAAATAGCAGTAGTAACTTAGGAGAAACAATATAAGATAAATTTGTAGGCATTGGATCGGTAATTTGTTGGATGATATTCACTAGCTCCAGTTCATAAATATAATGTAGGCATGTATTCCGTAAATAGTCATACGTGCTTATGGAAAGAACTTGCATGACATCTTTTGTCCTACCCTCCCATGGCAGCGAGGTCCATATTGGAAACAAAGGGATATCAAGGCCTCCTTTTAATAAAGAACCCGAACAAAGCATTTACATATGGTGAATACATGAACTCCTCAAACTACGGTCTTCACCGGGAGTGGTCCCGACTATTGTCACTCCGGGTTGCCAGATTGTAACACATAGTAGGTGACTATAACTTGCAAGATCGGATCTATAACATGGATATAATGGTGATAACATAAACGGTTCAGATCTGAAATCATGGCACCCAGGTCCAAAGTCACAAGCATTAAGGATAGCAAAGTCATACAACATCAATCTCAGAACATAGTGGATACTAGGGATCAAGCCCTAACAAAAACTGTCGGCGTTCTGGGAACGGGGGTCCCCAGACTTGCCTGCCTGTGGCCCACAGCGTGGCTAAGCCAGCAGGCCGTACGACCCATCTTCATTGACAAGGCATCCACGACCCTCGCGAGGGGCCAAGCCTCGCGGGGCAGACGATGCAAGACCTCCTCAGGAGTGGCTGCCCAGGCAGGCTCATGAGGAGCGGAGATATCAAGGCGGGGCAAACCTCGCGAGGCTCTCGTGACGTGAGCCATGACGATCGGCACCAGTGCGCGCCAAGACGTGGCGATGTGTTTCCTCTTTGGTGCTAAGGAGGCCAGCGCATGCGAGGAGTACCAAGGCATCAGGCAAAGGTTGCTATATCGGTGCAACGAGACCAAGACCAGCAGGTCATAGTGGAGCCCAAGACGGCGTCACCACCAGAGCTTTTTGCAGACGAAGACCGCTTTTGTCAGGATAGCTTGTACTAGCTGTCCCCCATCAAATTTGCCCGCCGTTGTTGGCTCCCTTCCCGCTCAACATTTGGGGAGAGGACCAGGGCCTATATAAGTAGGGCTAGCCACCACAGTAGGGGGTATCGAACAGTTCACCCAGCTCTCACCCGCCAAGGTACCAAGCACAAGAGCACCTCAACCTCAGGAGGCTGTTCTTCCCTCTGTACTATTCATCATCAGCCCAAGAGGCAATCCACCACCACCACACTTGAGTAGGGTATTACACCACAACGGTGGCCCGAACCAGTATAAATCTCGTGTCTCTCTGTGATTGCGAGTTCATCGAGTTCGTCCGCAAGATCTTAGCGAGCTAGGCGTAGATCGGTAGGAGGGAAACATTTCGCGCGCACCCCAGTGTTAGAACCTTAAGGGTTTGCCGGAACCCCACATCCGACATTTGGCACGCCAGGTAGGGGTGCGCCGGAGCTTCTTCCTCGACAATCGACTCGCCAACGCTCCACGGTCAAGATGTCCGGCGACCCAAGAGCTGACTCCGACCGTTGGGCAGCCTGGCCGGCCTGGGAGACGACGCCAGCTCATGAAGACCTCGACCCCGCGCTCCAGGCGGCACGGGCGCCCTCCAATGTTGCGGGGCGCGGGCGGCGCGGCCAGGCGTCGTCCGTCCTCACTCCACGACAAGTACGAGCCGCAGCAAGGGCATCAAGCCACGCCGCGGCAACGGCACCGCACTCACCATGGCAAGGGAGCTCGTGCGGTGCCGGCTGATAGAGAGCGGCGGACGGCTTCTTTGGAGCAGCGTTCTTTGAAAGCCTCTTGGGCCAGCGGCGGCCTCGGGAGCGCCGCCTTTCTACTATAGACTCCCTCCTCAGGCCGTTACGGGGTCTCCTGGCGAGCCTCGCTGCAGCCATGCTCCGTCAGGCACACATGGGGGCTTCGTCAGTGCCAGCGCGGCTGGCGGCGCCTGGGGCTCCGCCAGCCCCATACCGCCCACAGCAAGCACGGGCACGAGCGTCGCCCCCCATGGTCCCGGTGAGATGCCGCGCTACTACCCTCAGGACGCCGCGCTGGGCCTGGCAACGTGGAGTGTGGGGCACTTCGGCGAGGTGTTCGGGGTAACAGCCCCGGAAGCCTACATGCCCCGCATGACGAACCAGAAGTACACTCCGGAGGATGACCCCGGCTCGTTTGTTGGAGAAGATTGGGAAGAAGGGGAGCTAGGAGTCGAAGCCTTCCAGGAGCCGCTAGGAACCACCACGACCGCGTGTGCGACGAACACTATAGGGTACACCTAATCCCTCAGGAGCAAGCTTACGCTAACCATGAGTCGCAGGAGGAACATATCATCACTACGGCCGGCGGCCCAAGATCGGCGGCCTCCCTGCCAGCAGGGGGATCGCGTTGGGGGCTGCAGGAGAGGGGTCGGGAGCCAGGCCTCTCCCACGGCGCGTGAAGCCAGGGGACACCTGGAGGTAGGCCCTCTGTCGGGGAGGCTTCGACAACCCTTCCCCCGGCAGAGGACATGTGGTCGCCGAGGGCACCGTTGGCGTCCTCTTTCCCTCTTTTGTGTCGTCCTGGCGACCGGTCGGCTCAAAGGAGGTCTAGGGTGGCGTAAGGCGGGGCCCTCGTCTGGCGATATGAAGCAAGGCCGGTACCTATGAAGAAGGCCTGGTGCCTGTGAAGCTCGCCGCCCGTGACACTCTCACGTAATAATGAGTTGGGGTTGTACACGCCCCGGAGTCTCAGGAGCACCGGCCTCAGGCCCTGGGACTCCCTCCCACACCTAGTGGCAGCACTTAGCTCCGCGCTAGTGAGAAGACTTGAAGGCCGGAAGACTAGACAAGGTGCCGGACGCGGCCTTTCGCTTTGGATCTCTCTTTCTATAGCTTTGCTTTCTGGATCTGGATTTAAGTTGAAGCCAAATTTTTATCGATTCGCGCGGGGGTGCCTTTTCTCGTTCGAGCAATTTCTTGCTTTCTGGATCTCGTTTTGTCTGGGACTCACGTCCATCGCCTTTGCCTCACGAGCTCCTTGCGAGCTGGACCGCCTGAGCGCCACGCCGTCAGCCGCGCCCGGCCTGCGGCTGGTGCTCACCCCTTGCGGGGCCCCCTCAGACGGGCGATAAGCTCCGCAGGATTCTCAGAAACTCGTCGCTTCACGACCCATCTCAAAGCTGGCGCTGGCTAAGGTAAACCACGACGGAAAACTCGCCCCCGGATTCGCAGGTTCACGAGGACACATACTCACATTGCATGGGAAAGTAAAAACTGCAATCTGCTTACATGAGGGGCTCCCCCTCTCAAAGTGCTCTTACAAGTCTTCCAAGAGCCACGCCCGAGTTTTGTGCACAGGGTGAAAAAACAGGAGGACATGGGATCAGCCAGAAATGTCACTCGCTACATCACCTGCGGACGCGTCACTCACGTCGTCATCGTCTTCGTCGGCATTGTCGACGCCGTCGGCGACGCCCCCGACGCTGTCGTCAACCACGTCGCCTTCATCTGCGACGGCCACCACCGCGTCATCCTCCGAAGTGAAGGCCCTGACCAGCGCGTCCACATTGTCCTCAACCCAACGCGCCAGGTCACCCCGGACGGCCATGGGTACGGGGACGATGGCGGCATCGAAATCAAAGTGGGGTTCGGCATTCAGAAGGTGCCTGAAGACACGGGAGAAAGCACGCTCAAACAGGCCACGCCCCCTTTCCTCCACAAGTTGGCGAGCTCTGGCAGATCGAGCCTCCAGGCGCGTCACCACCTTGGTGAAGAAGGTTAGGTGGCTGGCATAGTCATTTGAGTGAGGGGCCAGCGCATCCACGTCGCAGATATAGCCCAGGGCGATATTGGCCCTGTTCCGGAGATCCTGAAGCATAGGGGCATGCTCGCGCTCCAGCGTTCATCATTGGAGCACTTCCTCCGTGTTTTGTCGTGCGACGGCCTCAACGTCATCAACCCGCCTCCGAAGGGAATGCAGCTCGGCGTGGCCGGAGGCCAAGTCCGCCTGCGCCGTAACTAGGGCGTCGGCCATGGCTTCCGCGCGCCTCTCTGCCTCATCCAACCTGGGGCTGAGGGCAGCTGCCCTGCCCGCATCCTCCGTACCCGCGAACCTCGGCCACCCGGCGGTTCACCTCCTCGTGGACCTTAGCCTCGCTAACCCCGATGGCATCTTCTGCTTGAGTGACTTGGCGCTCCCTCATCTCCAATTGTTCAAGCTCGAGGCTGCGCTCCACCGCCTCCAGCGCCAATGCCTCCGCGCACTTACGGACCTCTTCCTCCTCGACAGGCGTCCCCCTAAGTGATGCAAGGGCGGCTCTACGCGCCTCCACCTGCTGCTCAAGGGACGCGCTTCAGACCTGGAGCTCCCACGCGCGCTTCTCCGCGGCCTCGCGATGGCGGTCAGCCTCGTGAGCCTCTTCCAAGGCTCGCGAGCGAGCTTCATGGGCGATCTTGAGGGACGACTCGGCCTTCACATTCTCAAGATCGCGCTGATAGCAACCGAGGTTGATAGCCACCCTCAGCTTACGCCGCTCCTCCACCAGCCGGAGACCTTCAGCCTCAAGGCGCGAGTCAATGCCCGCGAGCTCTTCACCAAGTCGACTCATCGCACCCATCGCCTCCTGGAAGAGCTCGTGACGAACTACGCTCCGCCCGCGCTCGAGCTCGAACGCTCGGCCCACCTCGCCCTCCACCTCCGGGGCAACAGTCGGGGCGTGTCGGGGATATACCGCACGACGTAAACGGTGTAAACCGCGTTAACGAGACCGACGGGTGATCCAATTCCAAGCCAGATCATGTTTTTTGGAGCTCTCGCACGTTGGCAAGACCGACTATTTTTTTCCATCAAGAGCCGCCATGATTCGAAGTACGCGGACAGGTTCTCCGCCCAATGACAGCTGTTATACAGTGTCACTTCAAAGTCTCGTGTTTCGTCGAGTATCAAGACTGTTGGATTACCGCTAGTTCATGACCAAGCCCACAAAACGACCATGACTCGGAGAAACAAAGATGAATTGGCCAGAACGACCACGACCCGGACTCTCAGCCACCACGGGTCACGTCCCGCCTCCGGTCCGAGTCACCCTACGCCTCGTCTCCTATCCGAGTCGCCGTCACGCCATCGCACTATGTTACGCGTCCGCTTCCGCGCAGAGCGTCTTCGTGCGCCGGGTCTCAAAACCGAAGCCACCATCCGGATCTTACGCGTTATCTCCGCCCATGTTGGGGTTCTGTCTGTGCAGCCGTCATGGCCTTGACCCGCCCGTGCGTTGAGTCGGCCTTGCCTCTGCCGCAAACTACCGCGCCTCACCTTGGCCGCCTCGCCAGCTCCGCCCGGTGCGCCTCTCCACCTGCCGCCGTCTTGCAGCGCCTCTCAGCCCTCTGCCGGTTCACTGCTCCGCCTCGTCGGGGCCCTTCCTGAGCTGCCGTGCAGGAGTTGTCCTGCTCCTCGAAGTCACTACCATAGCCAGCCTCCTCCGTTTCGAGCCACCCGGCTGCTTGCGCTGCGGTTCGTCTCCGCCTCCACAAGTCGCCAATACTGACAAGTTTCCTGCTACTGATTCAATTTGTACGTACAGATGGAGACCGGCTCCTCTGCAATCTGCCAAGATGGACGCAAACGTCGGCTGTGCTACTGATGTAAATTTGAAAATCACCTCTGTACACATGCGCCTTGCCTGCTGCGAGCTGCCAGCGCTCTGAGCCGCTACCGCGTCCTGCCTCAACTCGCTGCTACAGCCTACTTTGCCGCCGCGGCCTTACTTCAAGCCAGCCCTGTTTCTGCTTCTGCAGAATGACGTGTCACAAGGCCCTGTTTCTGGCATCCGCTGTTCTTCTTAGCCTGCGTGTTCACGATGCCGTTGCTACTAAAGGCTGTTGACAGGGGAAAGGGTTCGGCTAGGGATTCAATTACTAATTGCGGGCTTTTGCTCCTCCTGATGATTTCAAGATGGTGTTGCTCACATTAGAGTTAAGGTATAATGAAGGCAAAAGTACAGCCGAGCTGAGGTCTGGATGCCATTTTGATGCCCAATAACTCCAGAAGAGATTTTCTGGACCAGGTCATAACAAACGGACAACGAGTGCCATTTGAATTTTATGGAACAAGCTAAATACACAGTGTCAATTAAGCTTGGTTAGAGGCAAGTCGGGCGTTGAATACGTAAAACATCAGTCAGATCCCTGTTGGACCAAGGGCGCTGCGCGCGTAGCCCTATCGCATGTCAACACTGTCATTGTGCTGCATGAGCCATCTTGATTCGCGCGGACTCAGGCTCCTACCTACGACGTCGTTGAACCGCCATTTTCTTCTGCCCCCTATCAGTAATAAGAATGAGCAGAAACAACAACTTCTATACGGACAATTTGAGCCAAGACGGAGATAGTATCTACTATTGCTGTTGTTTAGGTAATATGTGCCAAAGTGCAAGAAGAGAAAAACTGAGAGTTCGGTTACTAGTCTCCCAAGAACAATTGATTATAACATACTGCTGATGGATAAGATATTTGGATTTGATATTGAAATGGAGCGGGCAAGTCAACATTTCCATGACCGCAACATTACTGGAGTAAATTATTGGTCATCCGAACTAATCAAGTGATATTCATCCAAGTTTATTTTCTTAACACTTATTATTTTATCAAAGAACAGTTTATCTTTGCCTTGGTCTGCAATATTGTTTATGCAGGGCGAATATTAAAAGGAACAAGGGTGACGTTATGCCACGGATGCACGTTCAGCTGTGCCGCGCGGTTTTCATGGACACGTGTATCGCGGTCCGGTTTACATCAGCGCACCGGCCGACTCGCCCGTCTGCACCGCCTTACAACGCCACAGACGACTCACCCGTCCGCCCTCGCGACCGATCCATGCGTCCGCGCCGGCTTCCAACGCGGAGGACAACTTGCTCGTCTGCACCGGCTTACAACACTAGGCCGACTCTTCTGTCTGCTCCCGCGGCTGACTCACCCAACAATCATTTACTACAAATGTGGTTTATACCATGGGTATGGAGCATGGGCTGACAATATTCCGGCGATAGTCCGTAACATATTACCCGATGAATGGAAGCGCACAAGCCGCTGCCCGTACGGCCTGGTCTACATCAACATATCGGGCCGCACCTGTCTGCACGAGCTGTTTATTGATTGAGCAAGTCACAGCTTGGGTAGCCCAGTTTTCTTTCAACAAAATGGAGGCAAATTATCATATACTATCAACCGCCGTCTGCACTGGGTGGCCCAATGGGCAGGCACACAAGTCGCCACCACAAGTCGCCACCACTACAGTTTGGTTAAACTTCAAAACAGCCAGTTGGAAGGAACCATTGGCCGAGTTGCTGATACGGCTCATACGGGATCATTTATAACCCGTCGCAGTCACCTCAACCTTATGTGGATTCACATCGTGCTATCAACACCAATGATATACAACTTTTTCGGTTTATATCACGGTCAAATATGGAGAATCTCAATTCAACTCCGTGAGTCACCTTGAGACTCGGGGCCTACAGTAATATGACTTAGCAAATATTGTCAGTTTTTAGTGAAGTCAAGAACCCCAGGACGTTGGAGGGAAAGATAATCCGGTCCCGGAGACTACTACCATATTGATGACAATTTGAAGGCCGTCAAAAAATTTCCGGTATAAAATAAAGAATGCCGGTTTAAAGTCTGGTGCAAGGGAAATCTGTTCTCCCGCCAAGCTCTGAAGCTCTTAAATTCGGTTTAAGAATTTCCGGTTCAAGAGGAATTTATCTTTCGCAAGTTCGAGCCGAAAGGCCGTCAGAAAATTTCCGGCTGAAAATGAAGGTTCCGGTTTAAAAACCGGTTCAAGGGAAAGATGTCTCCCATAAAACATTGAAGCTCTCAATATCCGGTTACAAATCCCGGTTAAAGAAGAATTTATCTCTTGCAAAAAGTTAAAGGTAGCCGAAGAGGGCATGTTGCCATGATGCGCGGTTCAAACATGGGTATCCCGCCTTATTGGCCTGTCATATTATTAATCACATGGGGGCTTCTTCTTTATAAAGCGGCGTCCGGTTTACCCCTTGATTCAGCTTATCAAAGCTTTCTACAATATCACTTGGGGGCTTGGTCGTATCCGAACCATAGCTACACCTCTTGATAAGCGCAATGCCACAACATCACTTGGGGGCTTGGTCGTATCCGAACCATAGTCACACCTCTTGATCGGCTCAAAGCCAAATCAATCCGGCGCCAAAGAGAGTGTTGTAAAACAACAATTCAAACATAGGCTCCCACCACTACAAAAAAAAGACACATCCGTGAACTTTTGGGCCGAACGAATTTTTTTTCTTTCATACATATGACACTTCTATGACGATAATTGTGACAAAACCCGGTATCATCATAGATGTGGTGGGCTCCTACTTCTATGACAAAAAATCATGACAGAAAATGGGCTTTTAAGTCTGGCGGGCGGAGACGCAGCTGCATGACATTCTTTGGGCCGTCCATGACGGAAAAAATCATGGTAGAAGCAAGGGGGAGGAAAATATTGGGGAGTTCCCGGTTACGGTGGGAGGTCGGGGGCCGAGCGATGCGTGTTTCTCTTGTACACGTACGCACGTGTGTGCGAGGCGTTGACTCTAACTGAACCCGAGCAAGGCATTGGGCTCTAACTGAACCCGAGCGATTACCGCAGGCTCGCGTTCTCGAACCTGGCGATCGATCGATGGCTGTTAATCGAACCCGATCGGCGATTCGCCGCTACTACTGCTAACTAAAGCCGATCGATTGGATGAACAATAAGTGTTGCGGGGGGAGGGGGAGGGGGGTGGATGAACAGTGAGCGATGGCGTTGCCTCTGGATGAACAGGACCCCGTGGTGTGGATGGCTGGATGAACAGTAGACGGTGGAGGGGTTGTTAAACAGCACCCCATGGTGTGGAGGGTTGGATGAACAGTAGACGGTGGAGGGGTGGTTGAACAGTAGCCGGTGGAGTAGTGCGCGGTGGAGGCTGGATGAACAGGAGCCCGTGGAGGCTGGAGGAGGTCGACGGTAGCCCATGGAGGCTGGAGGAGGTCGACGGTGGAGATGAACAGTATCCCGTGGAGTCCCGTTTTGTGGTACGCCACACCCCTCCCGATGAAAAGGACCCCCGTTTCGACCGTAGCGCTCCAACACAAGTCCGTTTCGTCCGTTTTGCGGTACGCCACATCCCTCCCGATCAACAGGACCCCGTTTTGACCATAGGAGGTCCGTTTTGTCCGTTTTGCGGTACGCCACACTCCTCCCGATCAACAGGACCCCCATTTCGACCGTAGGAGGTCTGTTTCATCCGTTCTGCGGTACGCCACACCCCTCCCGATCAACAGGACCACCGTTTCGACCGTAGGAGGTCCGTTTCCTCCGTTCTGCGGTACGCCACACCCCTCCCGATCAACAGGACCCCTGTTTCGACCGTACGAGGTCCGTTTCCTCCGTTCTGCGGTACGCCAAGCCTCGTTTCCATCGCGTGTTCCGTCCAAGCCCTCCCGATGAACAAGACCATGCATTCTGTTCCGACCCAGCCGGTTGGCTCCCACATATTCCGTTGCCTCCCCATGAACACGATGCATTCCGTTGCCTCCCTGAACACGACGACGACGCTGTTTCTCCGTTCCGACCTAGCCATGTACACGAGCCCTGGCCGTATGTATGCGCGAGTAGGCGTTCGGGACCCTGCCTGTATGTACGTACATGGTCGTATTTTCTTTCTTGCACCCTAGCCGTTGTACGTACGTGTACATGCTACGTGTGCGTCTCTACTACGACACGTACGCGCCTCTACTACGACACGTGCGCGCCTCTACATCGACCAGTATATATGTACGTACACGTTCGCGACTAGAATGACAACGCTACTTACGCTTCGACCAGGTGGGTCCCGACTGTCAGGCACTTCCTTGCGTGCGAAGATGTAGCTGGTGGGTCCCAGCAGTCATGGGGGCGAATTGTTTTTTTTCTGCCTAGACGCACTTCCTTGCGTGTGAAGATGTAGCTGGTGGGTCCCAGCAGTCAGGGGGCAAATCGTTTTTTTTCGAACGCACTTCCTTGCGTGCGAAGATGTAGCTGGTGGGTCCCAGCAGTCAAGGGGGCGAATCGTTTTTTTTTGCAAAATACGGTGGCCCGTCCGGTGGGTCCCCGCTGTCAGGTGGAGGGATAATTATTTTGTACGTAATAAGGAGGCACTTCCTTGCTGGGGCCGTGGACCCAGCTGTCAGCCTCTCCACGTATAGTCCATGTCCGATGGAAGCTGTTCCTTGACCATGTTGACCACGCCGCGCCGAGAGCACCAGGGCGGTGGACGACGGCGAGGCCTAGGAAGGGGACGACGCGGAGCCGGGGAAGATGCGGCAGTGGATGCCCACGCGTAGAGGAGTACGAGGGTTCACTGGTTCGCTGCGGTGTGAGGCTGCCATCGCTGCAGAATAACAGGGGGTGTGGGTGAGTAGAGGGATGGCCTGGCCAGCGGTGGGAGTAGTAGGGGGCGGTGAGGCCTCCGCCGCATCGCAGCCGGCCACGGGAGGCAGGAGCACCAGGCACGACCGGCGCTGGTTTGGGCGGCTGAAGCAAGAAGACCAGAGGTTGAAGAAGCACTACGGCCGTTGGATGGACAGCGTACGGTCACTGGAGCTAGAATTGTGCATATTGACTAAGTTTACAAAGCCCTTCGTCCCCGTCAACTTAGTAGGCCTACAAGTCAGCCTGCCACTATACTGGGTCCCAGCTAACAGGGGGAGTATACTTTTTTTGTGCATAATAAGGAGACACTTCCTTGCGTGCGAAGATATAGCTGGTGGGTCCGAGCTGTCAGCGGCGGTAACCTTTTTTCCCCGAAATACAGAGGCCCTTTCGATGGGTCCCTGATTGTCGGAGTAATTGGACACAGATACCCCGAAGACGGCAAGACGATATTCCAAGACATCGGGGCTAGCAAAGCCCTCGGTCAAACTCCCGGCCGCCGCCCAGCCGCATCTTACTAATCGCACCACCGGGCGATTGCTGCCGATCGCACCACCGAGCCGATCTGGCTGCCGACTCCGCCGCCCGACCGGCGGCTGCCGATCGCACCACCAGCCGGGCTGCCGACTCCCGGCCGCCCAGCCGATATTGGCTGCCGATCAGACCGCCAGCCGATCATTGGTGACGATCGCGCCACCAGCCGATCACGCCGACTCCCGGCCGCCCAGCCGACCGTTATTGGCCGATCGCGCTTAACCAGCCTGCCGACCTACGCCAACCAGCCGACTGCCGACTGCAGCCCGACGCGACCCCGACATGACGACCGTACCCGGCACTGTTCACGTGATACCCCAACCATCATGTATAGTGTCACTTGTCCCCTGGCACTATTTATGAAGTGACCCAGGGGACAAGGATGACACCCCACCATGCCTTGCCCATGCCCCCACTTAGCTTACTTCCTAAGCTAGCCATGCCTATATATGTGAGCACACATCCATCCATCCACTCCCACGGGCTAGCAGGCTCACGCACACACCCATGGCCATCAGCCATTAGGCCACTAGAGCATCCTTGCCTACTCGGCCACCCGTATATACAAAGTCAGATGCCTACGGCACTGACCAATGATACAACTCCAGGAGCACTCCGTACCAGATATACTCAGACATGCAGGAGTAGGGGTGTTATCTCTCCGGAGAGCCCCGAACCTGGGTAAACTAGCGCGTGCTACTCGCATACCCGTCCCTGGATATTCCGGCAGCAGTCTTGCCCTCACACGAAGCCACCTTGTGGCATATGTCGTCTTGCACCCCCGTGAGAATACCACGACATTTGGCGCCCACCGTGAGGCGGTACTATGCTACCGCGCTGCTGCTGGTTTCGCAGTCCGGGCGGGACCATCTTCGTCATCACCGCCGCAGCGTCGTGCCCTCTCTCCGGTAGCGCTCGGGGGCTCGACTTCGACCCGCCCCCGGAGCGGCCGCATGGGACGGTGCGTCCTCATCGTCGGCCTCGGCGCCTTCGTCATCGCCACCATTGCGACGCCGGCCGTCCATCCGCGCACGCGCCGCGGACGGGGCCTCGCTTCGGTCGGCCGCATCCGCCCACGTGCCCATTGCATCTGCTCCCCTCTGTGTTGCGCCTTGCTCTGGCCGAAACGCGCGTTGGCTCTTCCATATACCATCTATGCAAGCTAGCTAGATGCAAGTCAAACTTTGGTCATACACCATCCATACACCACCCAAAAAGTCTTTCGGATGCAAGCCAGATACGCATCCCAGACTATTGCCATACATGCCTTGTACATGCATCAGACAACACTTGCATACTCGCCAGACATTCTCCGGATGATGGCCATACACTAAGCGTGCACAACCCACGCATCAGCCGGATACGAGTTGGACAGAGGTTGGTCAGATAATAGCCGGCCTTTGGTCAGATAACGACCAGACGCTAGCTGGTCTTCGCTCCGCATTGAGTGCTGCGCTCCTCCTAAGCCTCCTCTCCTGCCTGCGCATGTTGTTGCTGCCGCTAGCCACCACATCCAACCACCGGGCCTCATCGTTGACCCGCTGGATCGGCTGCTACCTCGACCGCACGAGCCTCCTCCGCCCCTGCCCGTCGCCGGCGGCCGCCTGGGCTGCCAGCCCAGCGGCCAGCTTCCTGCGGCCGTCCCGCAAGCCGCACAACCCACAGCCCGCGCCGACTGCGCCGCCTGCCGGGTCGGCGTGCCCTGGCCGGCTCCGCCTCACCTGCCTGCTGGGTCGCCACTCCGCGCCGGCTTCGGGTCGCCGGCGCTGCCCCGCCTCGCGACGCCCAGCTGCTGCTCCGCGTCCGCGCGCCCAGCTTCACAACCACGCCGTCGCCGTCTGCTGGTTCCACACGCACCCGGCAAGGCTTCGCCTCCCCCGCCTCCGCGTGCGGGTCTCGGGGCTGGCTCCCCGCGTCGACCCGGCCACCCCATGCCGGGTCCGGCTCCCCGCGTCAACTCGGCCGCCAACTCACCGCCCCGAGCGCCGGCTTCGCCCGAGTCCTCGTGCTCCTCGCTGACGCGTCCGCCTCCGCCTCACGACCGCGGCCGACCCTCGCCTTCCCGGCCTCCGACTCGCTGTGCCGAGCCGCCTCCGCTACCCGGCCACGCACGACCCAGCATCTTCGCGCCCGCCGACTGGCTCCCGTCCGACTGCAGCTCCCCGCCGCCTTCCCGCACCGGCTCAGCCACGCGCGCCCGCGTCCGACTCCGGCCGAGGCCGCCTGCGCCTCAGCGCAACGTGCCGACTCCCCTGCCGCGCCTCTGGCCGGCCGGGTCGCGCCTCCACTGCCGGCTCCCGGGTCGCAAGACCGTGTCCGGCTGTGCCACGCGTGCCCCTGCCGGGTCCCGCTCCAGCCGCATGATGAGACCAGCGCCTGAAGAAAGAAAGAAGGGGCCGGCTGGAGATTAAAAAAAGAGAGATAAAGAAGAGGCCGATTGCCTGGTGGCCGACTGCTCGCGTGGCCGGGTGCCCAGCGGCCGCCCGAAAGTCTGTCACGACCGGTTTTTCAATAAAAATATTTATTGAACAACCGACCTATGAAGTCCAATATGAGGAAAATTCTTCATACTGATGGACAAAACTTTGATACAATAAGCCAGTAGCATTACAATATTACAGGGGTCGGACTGAAGATGCCCAACCAATTATTACAAACACGCCCATAATTATACATAGTGGCGGGTATGACTCAAAGGTGTGGGGTGAAAAATACTACTGACTCGAGATATTAGTGGTTGGTGGAATAACACAGCGGGGTGGTTAATAAGTCTACTGCACTGGCGGCTCATCGAGCGTCGAGGTGAGGCTCGATGAATTTATTTGGGTAGCGGAAGCGGATATATCACAATGACTAGTCCAGGGATCGCACGAGACTGACTGGGATTCCTCTAGGCGTCGGACTCGCTATCGAATTCTTCATCCATGAGATCGCCTTCGTCAGCATCTGGCCAAATCAACAAGCCAGGTGAGTACTTTGAAAGTACTCGCAAAACAGTTCGGACAAAAGAAATAACAAATGAATGCATGAATGAGTCATGATTTATTTTAACAATGCTCAAATAAATCAGTATAGCAAAAATAAAATGAGAAGGGAATCGGCGGTTTTCCGCTCGAAAACCCAAAGAAGGATAAACTCAAAACCGATCGAGTGTCTGAAGTGACGCCTCGAAGGGTGAAAATAAGTAAAACATACCACAGTCGGGCGTCTGGACGACACCTCATAAAGGGCTTATATTGAGACAAAAATACATGTGCGCCGCAGTCGGACGTCGGAGCGACATCACAGAAAGGGCTTATAATGAAAATAAATAACAACAATGCCGCAGTCGGACGTCTGAGCGACATCACAGAAAGGGCTTATAATGAAAATAAATAACAACAATGCCGCAGTCGGACGTTTGAGCGACATCGCAGAAAGGGCTTATAATGAAAATAAATAACAACAATGCCGCAGTCGGACGTCTGAGCGACATCGCAGAAAGGGCTTATAATGAAAATAAATAATAACAATACCGCAGTCGGACGTCTGAGCGACATCGCAGAAAGGGCTTATAATGAAAATAAATAACAACAATGCCGCAGTCGGACGTCTGAGCGACATTGCAGAAAGGGCTTATCATAAATTATCCATAACTGACAAGATATAGTGCTCACGGAAAATATTCATGACAAGACAATAAGCGGGTTAGTCCGTTCACAGGAAAGTAAACATTTAATACTCAAATGGTTCTCAGGAGTTTCACATCGAGACTGTCACTTGACAAGATGAGATGATCACGGTACTTGGACATGGATAAGATGAATTCAAGGATTTTGACTCTGCAGAGTTTGTACCAAAATTGTCCACAGCCAACGGATTTCCGTAGTCACGAAGGACTAGTTCCGTTCTGGTATTTCAGAGGAAACACAACTAGCTAGTACACACCCATCATACCTCACGTTGCCAGGAATCACCCTAGACAGCGTTTAAGAAAAACTTTGAGACGGGAGATCACAATCTCGATTAGCATGGGATCAAATTTATATCGCGGCGCTCTAAGGGGTGCCCCCTCTCGGTCCCAACCGGAAACACCCATGCCCCTGACGGATGTAAGGCTTTAATCCAGGGCCATGGAACCTTCATCCCGGCCTCTCGATTTGGTGTGTTCCAGAAGTGGTTTGCAACCTACTAGGCCAGTATCCCTTGCGGGAAACAGGTGGTAGTACGGAAAGGAAGACGGACGGAAATCGACCGATTTATGTTGACACTGGGTCAACGATATGGCATAAGCCTGGCATGCTACAACACTGCCATCTTACCCATACTCATGCCAACACATGGCCATGCAACAAGTTTCCAGCAACTCACGGATTTATCGAGCTCATTTGCCTCAATGCTCACGAGGTAAACTATCATAAAAAATGCTCATGAACGTGCCATGATACAAAAATAATGCAAACATGCCCAGACACTCATCATATCAAAAGTTCAAACTTTGCTTGCCTGGTTCAGAGTAGTCGGGGTCTAGCTCGGCGAAGTTCGCGGTTCCGTCACCTCCTTCGGTATCTACGGTAAACAAAAATACACGCGCTAACCTAAATACCATGGGGTACAGAAAGTTGACCCAAATATTTTTCAAATAAATATGACAAAAAACTAGACAGAAAAATAAAGATGACAGAAAAGGAATCAATCAAAAATCATTTTCTGTTTAAAAGTTATAAGAGTTTCTGTCCAAGGGCCCATCTGTAATGAAACAGAAAGTTTCCAGGGGGCTCTATGGAAAAGTCCAGGATAACGTTTCGTTTAAAAAAGACGGCTGTGAGGCTGACAGGCGGGCTCCACCTGTCGGGTTTGAAATTTCAAAGGGAGAAAACAGAGCGCGACGGCGCCTGACAGGTGCGGTGGTCGCCGGCGGCGATCCACGGCGAGGTAAGGTGATCGGGGTGTACCTTCGTGATCAGTGCGCCCTTTCGCGCCTGTGGGTGGTGGCAGAGGTCGTCGGCGAGCACCACGTCGACGGCGGCCCTTGCTCCGGCGGACGGCGGTTCGGACGGTCGTGGATCTCGCCGGAGAGAGCTGCGGGGCCAAAATTGAGGTGGGGGTTATCCTACTAGAGGTGGTACGAGGCTACGGGCGAAAGTAGGGCGGCGGAGGAGTTCTCACCGGAGAGAACGATGCCGGAGCCCAAGGCGGACGGAGGTGGCCGGAGTCGAGGAAGAAAGGCCCCTCGAGGCCCCTCCAGTGGCTAGGCGGGGTCTGGTGAGGTGGTGGAGTCGTGCGGGGGCGAGAGCAGGCTCGGGTGCTATATATAGCCGGCCCGAGTCGGTTGCCATGAAAGGATAAGTCCGGCGAGTTGATTACGGCGGCGCTGTGGCTGGACGGTCGGCTTAGGAGCTTGAGCATCGCCTAGGTGGAGTAGTGGTGCCATTTTAGGGTCCAGCTCAAGACGGAGGAAGGTTTACGGCTTGCCCTCGGCGGAACGGCCGCACGGCCCGTCGGCAGAGAGCGCGCTCTGCGCGTGCCAAGCGGCGATGGTGCCGCATGCGTGTCTTGGCAAGGAGGTGGCCACGCGAAGCCACCAGACGCTTAAGCGGCGCCCGAACGGCGTTAACGCCGCAGTTTGCCCCTGTCGCCGTTCACGGTGTTTCGGCCGCCGCAAAGCACGCCGGCGCAGGCGGGCCAGGGCGCCACCGATGCTGGGAAGGCGCCAAGCGCGCGTGTGGAGCTCCGGACAAGCAGGCCAGGCTGCGAGCATCGAGCCAAAACGCACAGTGGACATGTGACTGTAGTTCTGTCGGAGAAACGACACTGAACTTTCTGAATTTACTGAATATGAACAAAATAGTGCATGCCAGGTGTTCGACAAAATGATTCTGGTATCCACGATTTTTCCTTGAGCTGATTTTTGGTGGAGTGGTCTCTCATTGCAAATAGAGGTTGCCTGAATTTTGGTGGAATTTTTGGAGAAGTGTAGATATGAATTTCACCAAATTTGGCAAATCTGGTCCAAACTTGCAAAGTGAGTGAAATTTGAAATATTTGAAAAGAAGAAGAGTGGATCAAGATGGTTACGGGTTGTGGATACCAAGGACTATCCAGGGTGTGGAGTTGAGGTCAAAAATCAAAAGCATTAGGGTACTTGCTTTGCAAATCACCTAGGCTCAAAAGAAAAGGCATAATTATTTTGGGAGGAGAATAATTGGAATAAAATCCAAATTGGATTTTATTAGTTTGGACAGAATGTTTGAGTTGTACCAAAGTGGAAGGAGAGATTTTTGGGAAGGTTTTACCATGTGGTGCATGGAAGAATCATGAATGGTTTCAAATATGGGAGAGGATGAAAAACTCCTAGAGTTTCCTTTTGAAATAAAACAAACTCCAAAGATTTTTCTTGAAATTTTGAGAAGAGGGCAATCAGAAGAAAATTTAAAACCAAACACTAGAGTTGAAGGAGATGCAAAAATAAAATATTTGCTAAAGGGAAAAAGCTTTGAGAGAGATTTTTGGAAGGGTTTTGGAGACCTCCTTCAAATCCAACAAAATTTTGAAGAAAACGAAAGGAAAATTTTTGGAGTGTCACAAAGTCAGGCCGGGTTCCCAGCCGGCTGACTGTAAAAAAAAGAGGGGGTCCCACTCCTCGCATGGAGCCGGACAGAGAGAGAAGAGAAGAGGCCGGCTGGCCTTATAAAAAAATGAATGAAGAGGCCGAGTGCCCGATCCGGCTGGGGAGAGATGCCGGGTGCTGAAGAAAGAAAAAAAAGAAGAATAGAAGAAAGAAATGTGCGTCCGACTGCCAGATGTGAGTCCGACCTCTGGCTGCCTAGCCGGCTGCAAAAAGCCCGACTGCTGTGTCGGAGTCCGCTGCCCAGCCGGCTGAAAAAAAAGAGAAGAAGACAAAGTAGTCGCCGGGAGATCCGGCCCGACTGCTCAGCAGTCGCCCCGAATCTCGGGGCTACACCCAGCGGAGTCTTGTGGCCTGAAGAAGAAAAAGTAGTTACTGGGAGATCCGGCCTGGCCCGCCATCGACTGAAACTCGAGGCTACACCAGTAGTCTTGTTGGCCGCGCCCCATAAAGATTGCAGACAAGAAGAGTTTTGTCCGCCTGCCAGCAGCCGGCAGAAGAGAAAAATAAGAAGAAGGGCGTTGCAAGACGCCTCGCCGCTGGCGGTCGAGCCTGACCGGCGGGGGCCCGTTCGAGCACCCGGGGCTCAAGGCCACACCAATGGTCTTGGCCGGCCTTCTGCGGCCGCCGAGCCGCGTCGGCTGTCTTAGGCAAACTCCGCCTCGGCTACACGAAAAACAATGTGAGCTCCTCACCCGCATTTTTTTTGCACCACAAGAGCATGGATAACCCCGAGCGATGCTCGGGGGCTACCTTCGCATTTCATTACAGTGGCATCACTGTTAAGCCAGCGCCACCGAGTTGGCCCGGGCTGGCCGCTTCCGAGACGTTAGTTCCGCAGACGGCTTAGTAGCGTCTGCAGCGGTACCAAAGGCCCACTCTCAGTCACAGACCGCAGAGCGGCTGTCCGGCTGGCTAGAGTGAACGCTGGAGGACACCCACGTGAAAAACGTCTGGGAAGAAAAAACGGATCGGCCGACCCGGCCGTTTACTTTACAAGTATCAACTCGGTTGAATCTGCTCCCAGAGTCTGAGTATTGTACGCTCCACTCCGTGGCCCACTCTCAGCCACAGACCGCAGATATATCTGATATATCTGTGTGGACTAACTTCGTCTTTTTCATGATCATTTCCACGAACACTCGCCAAAAAACCTCCGCCCAACTTTGCCAAGTTGCCCGGAGGCTTGGGGGCTACTATCGGAGTAATTGGACACGGATACTCCGAAGACGGCAAGACGATATTCCAAGACATCGGGCTAGCAAAGCCACTCAGTCCGACTCCCCGGCCGCCCGGGCCGACCGCGAACTACTAATCGCACCACCAGGCCGATCACCGGCTGCCGACCGCACCACCGAGCCGATCACCG
The DNA here is from genome assembly GCA_021605145.1 of Aegilops bicornis. NCBI lineage: Eukaryota > Viridiplantae > Streptophyta > Magnoliopsida > Poales > Poaceae > Aegilops > Aegilops bicornis. Next base: position 70,449,591 of record CM038674.1, on the reverse strand, counting down.
GCTGCCAACTCCCCGACCGCCCAGGCCGACTGCGGGCTGCCGACTGCACAACTAGGCCGACTGCTGGCTGCCGACTCCCCGGCCGCCCAGGCCGACTGTTGGCTGCCGACTGCACCGCCAGGCCGACTGCTGGCTGCCGATTGCGCCACCAGCCGATCGCTGGCTGCCGACTCCGCCGCCCAGCCGACTGGTTATTGCCGATCGCGCAACCAATACGGCCGACTACGCCAACCAGCCGACTGCCGACTGCAGCCCGACGCGACCCCGACGTGACGACCGTACCCGACACTGTTCACGTACACCCCAGCCATCATGTACAGTGGCACTTGTCCCCTGGCACTATTTATGAAGTGACCCAGGGGACAAGGATGACACCCCACCATGCCTTGCCCATGCCCCCACTTAGCTTACTTCCTAAGCTAGCCATGCCTATATATATGAGCACACATCCATCCATCCACTCCCACGGGCTAGCAGGCTCACGCACACACCCATGGCCATCAGCCATTCGGCCACTAGAGCATCCTTGCCTACTCGGCCACCCGCATATACAAAGTCAGATGCCTATGGCACTGACCAATGATACAGCTCCGTGAGCACTCCGTGCAGATATACTCGGACATGCAGGAGTAGGGGTGTGATCACTCCGGAGAGCCCCGAACCTGGGTAAACTAGCGCGTGCTACTCGCATACCCGTCCCTGGATATTCCGGCAGCAGTCTTGCCCTCACACGAAGCCACCTTGTGGCATATGTCGTCTTGCACCCCCCCCCCCCCGTGAGAATACCACGACACTGATGTTAGGTGGAGGAATCATTATTTTGCGCGTAATAAGGAGGCATTTCCTTGCGTGCGGCCGTGGACCCAGCTGTCGGCCTCTCCACGTACAGTCCACTTCAGATGCATGTGGTCGTTGACCACGTTGACCAGGCCGCGCCGAGAGCACCAGGGCGGTGGACGACGGCGAGGCCTAGGAACGGAACGACACGGAGGTAGGGAAGACTCGGCAGTTGTTCCAAACACGGAGGGGAGTACAATTGTACGACGGTTTACTGGTTCATCTGTCGTTGCCGGAGAATAACAACAGGTGTGGGTGAGTAGAGGGATGGCTAGGCCAGCGATGGGTGTACGGTGGGGCGGTGAGGCCTGCGCGGCAGCAGAGCCGGCCGCGGGGAGGAGGGAGCAGGCAGTCCCGCCGGCGCTTGTTTGAGCGGCTGGAGCAGGAAGAGCAGAGATTGAAGAAGCACGACGGCCGTTGGATGGCCATCCAACAGTCACTGCTTGTGCGTCAACCTTTTTTTAGGAAAGCCTCAAATCTGTGGAAAACAGCATACAGCCCATCTGCCATTATTTCTTATAATTTACAGCCCATTTGCTAATTATTAATGTTTTTTTGGAGCTCATATTCTTTTTGTTATCATTACAACCCATATTGTGGCCACGGTTAAAAAATTATACGAAATTTTGCATATTTCGGTGCGGTCCGAACTGTTTTTAATCCCGAAATTTCAACTCACATTCAAACTGATTTTAAAAATAAATGTATATCAATATAAAATCCAATAAATTCTCCACGCATAAAAATTAATGTAATTTAAAATCTCAAAATGAAAAAAAGATATTTGAAACTAATTGCCGGTTTGATGTGTTTTAAAAATGTACAACCCATTTCTCATTACTGATGGGCCATTTTCTCGGCCAGCCGAATGAAAGCTCTCCTCGTCTGGAAAGATTTGCAGCCCAACAGGCCTGACAAAGTGACTTACTTGGCAAATCACAAAAAAACTAGGCTGTGGCCGTGGACCCAGCTGTCTGCCTCTCCACAGACAGTACTCTTCCGATGGAAGTCGTTCCTTGACCACGTTGACCACGCCGCACGGAGAGCACCACGGCGGTGGACGACGGCTAGGCCTAGGAAGGGGACGACGCGGAGCCGGGGAAGACACGACAGTGGAAGCCCGCGCGGAGAGGAATACGAGGGTTCACTGGTTCGGCTGCGGTGTGAGGCTGCCGTCACCGCAGGGCCTGGCCAGCGGTGGGAATAGTAGGGGGCGGTGAGGCCTCCAGCGCAACCCGGCCACGGGAGGCAGGAGCATGTGGCACGACTGGCGCTGGTTTGGGCGGCTGGAGCAAGAAGACCAGAGGTTGAAGAAGCACTACGGCCGTTGGATGGACATCGTACGGTTAATGGAGCTAGAATCGTTCATATTGACTAAGTTGACAAAGCCCTTCGTCCCCGTCAACTTAGTAGGCCCACAAGTCACCCTCCCACCAAGGTGGGTCCCAGCTAGCCGGGGGAGTATTCATTTTTTTGCGTAATATGGAGGCACTTCTGGTGGGTTCGAGCTGACAGCGAGGGGGGGGACGTTTTTTTTGCGAAATACGGTGCCCCGTCAGGTGGGTCCCAGAAGTCAGGGGGCAAACATTTTTTTCGCAAAATACGGTGGCCCATCCAGTGGGTCCTTGCTGTTAGTTGGAGGAATCATTATTTTCCGCGTAATAAGGAGGCACTTACTTGCTGCGGCCGTGGACCCAGCTGAGACTCTCCACGTACAGTATACTTCCAATGGAAGTCGTTCCTTGACCACGTTGACCTCGCCGCGTTCCGTTGCATGCACGCGTCCATGGGCGTGGTGTGTCCTCACTGTCAGCCTCTCACGTACAGTCATCTTCCGATGACTCTCGGTTGTTGACCATGTTGACCACACCATGCCGAGCGCACCCAGACTGGAACGACCCGAAGATGGGGAAGACGGGGCAGTGGAGTCGCAGATGGAGAGGAGTGGGAAACTTCACTGGTTCGGGTGCGCGGCAGCACAGCCGCGGTGCCGCTCACGGGAGACAGGAGCAAGAACAGAGGTTGAAGAAGGAGCACGGCTGTTGGATTAACATCCAACGGTCCAGCTGCTAGAATCATTTGTTGATTAAGTTGACAAAGCCGTGCGTACACGTCCGCTTAGTAGGCCCACAAGTCAGTCACCAAATCTGACGGGTCCCAACTGTCAACGGGATGAATAATTTTTCTCGCAAAACAAGGACGCACTTCCTTCCGTGCGAAGATACAGCCGGGGGGTCCCAGTAGTTAGGTGGAGGAAACATTTTTTTAGCTTAATAAAGAGGAATTTTCCTTGCGTGCGACCATGGACCTCGTGGGTCCCAGCCGTCAGGCTCTCCACGTACAGTCCTCTTCCGATGAATCTCTTTTGTTGACCACGCCGCACCGAACACAGCGAGGCGGTGGACGACGGCGAGGCACCGGATGGGAACGCGGCAGTGGAGTCGCAGATTGAAAGGAGGAGAAGGGTTATAACTGGTTCTGTTGCGGCGTGGGGCTGTAGTCTGTGGAGAATAACAGGAGGTGTCGAGGGGTGGAGGGATAGCCTGGCCGACGGTGGGGTAGCGCTTCGCAGCGATGCGTGCTAAGCAGAGCCGCTAGCCGCCGGAGGCCGGACCAGGCAGTCCCGGCGACGCTGGAGGAAGAAGACGAGAGATTGAAGGTGCATGTCGGCCGTTGGATATAAATCCAATGGTTGTGGATGACACAATCATTTGTTGACCAAGTTGACAACGCCCTGCGTAGGCTTCGACCTATTGGCCCACATGTCAGCCTGCAAAAATGTGGCATATATTTAACCCATGTTTTCTAGAATGTACAGTCCATTTGCTGGGTTGGGTGAACAAATAATTTCGCGTCAATCATGCCCATTTATATTTTCTAAGAAATCCCAGCCCATTTGCACTTCCTTGAAATACACGTATTAGGTGGTCTCGTTATATATATAATGTTATGTTAGAAGGAGCAACTAATATCAAAGAATAAACCGGAGAGGCACATTTTTTATTTATATAATTAAGAAATTAGCGAGTTATTGCTCAAAATAAAAATGAGCGCGTTATTATTAAATTGGTCCTTAAAATCTTCACAAGCTTTTTTACGCAATCACCAGGATTTTCCTTGCCTTTGAGTTAAAAACAACCAGGATTTTCCGTTAAACATTTACTTTTATAAGTTAATAACACGTGGGATGTTTTTATAATGTATATATAAGTCTCTATAAAATATACAATAATAGTAATAATATAAATATATATAATGTGGTTAGAAGGAAAACATAAATTGGACATAGCATTACTTTTATAAGAGACTCATGCGTTTTATACCCCACAGTAGGCATACTAACAAGTTCACACACAAATACAACAAAAAAGGTAAACATTCATATCAAACTCAGGTTCACAGGACACATTCATATTCATAGCCAACATTCACTATCAACAACTCAAAAGATTCATATATACACAAGCTCAGCATATCTATGCATACAAATGATTGACAGATCACACGACAATATTCTACATTGCAGACGACAAAGGAGGCGGTTGAGAAAATGAATCACCCGAAAATTTTGTGCAGTTCAACTGAAATGGAGCATCCTTGGCGTGCATACTGATTAAGTGCCAGATGAATATACGCGTCAACCAACTTGTCTAGAATCTTTAGACTCCATGCCATATAGTTCGCTACCATATGTGTCGATAATCAAAAGGCACAAGTTGGGACCAAAGACTGGACTGCGTTTTTACGGGCTATGCACCAAGCAATATTTTTATGCGTTCACTCTCCTAATACTTGGAGTTTGACAATTGGTTGACGCCTTGGTTGATACTCGAATGAATATAGGCACTTCTTGTCAACATTGATGCTTGTCTGAGTGAACTTTGGAGTACATAGCAGCAGCATAAGTACCTGTCCATCTGATCATTTTGTGCAGTTCTACTGAAATCACCCGATGTAATGATTTGCCTGTGAGTTCAGCCTCCAAATTACTCCTTTATGAAATCGGCAAACAGTAGCACAATACCAAATTACCAATACATATGACAGACACAATAATCAGAATAAAGACCAGTACCAACCTATGTGAGGTAGCATATCAATTACTATTTCCTTTGACTAGAAGCCGAGATAAGCCAAGCGACTGACAGCAAAGGAAGAAAGCAAGCGGAGATTAGCGACTGACAGGAAAGGACGGAAGCTGTCGAGGCAATGAAGCACCCAAAGTTTTTGTGCAGTTCCACCAAAATCGAGCATCCCTGTTGGCACATATATTGAGAGAGTGAGATTACTGTAATAGTGGGACTAGTTGATGAAGCATACACTAACAAATAGAAGCACCCTCATTATCTTAATGGGTAAAGTTAGCAACATAGTAGTCTTGCTTAAAGAGAGGTATTAGTCTATTTAATCAGTGCCATTTAGCTCAACTCAACACTCAAAGCATTGCCATTTATCATAGGTTGCAAAACTTTAACGTGCAAAGATAAAGGAGTTTCTCATGACAAAGATGTACGATACAAATAGAGATGACAGCAAACTAATATGGATGAAGGCCTTAGGCCCGTACCAACCTGAGAAAAAAAGCTTATTCATGTAGTCCCATAAGAGATGATAAAGCACTCGCTGGAATCACACAATAGTATATATTTTTGTGCACTTCAAATGTATGGTTGAAATCACTCTTGTTTACCAGTGCTGAGATTATATAGAAAGATTATCAAGAACTTCCAGCAGAGTTAAAGCATTGGCTGGGATACAGTTCATTGTATTGTCTTGTGTAGTTCCACTAAAATGTATGATTGTCACAACATGATTCCTGTTTGCACAAGTAGGAACAAGGTGAAACCTTCATTAGCTTAGTGAGAAAGGATAGGAAGACATTAGCATATTACTCAAACGGTAGCATCAAATTCATGATGGACAATACGCAAAACATTGCCTCATTGAACCAATGGCAATAAATTGACATGGAAAACAATAGCACTATTATGTCATGACACTAATAATATTCCCTCCCTGCTCCACCACATGATTCACCTCCATAGACAAACATACACACGTACATGATTCACCATAGGGTCCTACTAAAGACTTGTTTAACTCCAACAGGAAAATTAGGCAGTAATAAATTAGTGGTACTTAAGTACTCCTAATTAATTAAGTGAGACAGCAGAAGCGGAAGGGCTCCCTGGAAGATCGTCTCACATGTAAGGTAGTTGTTGCCGGAGCCCTTGAATGGCCTCGACTGAGGCCTCTGGCTTCAGCAAGATCGCCACAACCTTTATTTATTCTTCTTCTTCTTCCTCTTCATGCTCTGTTTGTCTTTATCCTCACCAGTTGGTTCAACCAAGTACATGATTGGCCTTCTAATTCAGAATTGGTTTTGTCAGTGAGGGAGTACAAGTGTACTAGTAAAAAACAACATTATTTTCTCATGGCAGTCGGAAAATAGAGATGAACACATGCATTAAATATCATTCTTACCTAAAGGAAGGTTATGGCGCCAATATGGATGATGAGGATTGGAACACAGATCTCGCTTTGTGCAGTTCCACCAAAATGAACCAACTGTTCCATTCTGACATTCCAGTTAAACAGCACAAAAGTCACTTCTTTTAAGAAGAGTTTTGTGCAGTGCACCAAAAGGTCACAACTGCAACCGTGTGAATTGGATATCCCTGTTTGCACAAAAAGGCACAGAGGAAACAGTCAGAGTCTCAAACAATTACAGGCAAAAACATTTGGCTAAACTTGTCATGGCTTATAAAAGTGGCATGGCTTCATTTTTACCAGGGACATTAGATTAAGAACAGCTAAGGCTGCGTTCGGTTCCACGAGTTTGGTGCAGGATTTTCGTAGGAACACAATTCCTACGGTATTTTTTCCTTCCAACCGTTCGGAACACGGGAAAGGTGAATAGTGTTTCATAGGAAAGCTGGTCTGGTAGTACTGATTCCATAGGATTAGAAACATCCACGCGCTGCTCATTTTTTCGGCGGAAGCCCGTGGCAGGCGCTCGCTGCCATGCGTTAGACAGGTTGATGTGCTGTGTTGCCGAAACAAAAAAATCAACCTATGTGTGGTACGTGAGGTGAGGACAAGAGTAGTCACTGTGCAGCTGAATAAACAAAAAGCATCTCATACTGCCAAGCATGCTACTCTAAAAAAACAAATCTGTACATTTCGTAGTCCATCCGAACACATTCTCTTGAGAGTTTCCTCCGTTCATTGTACCATAGTTTTATACCTACATTCCTTTCCTATTCCTCTATTTTCATCAAGACCTATGTTTTCTGCCCTTTATTCCGAATGGAGCCTATATATTTGGTATAAGGGCATGGGACAAGGTGCACCGTAAGTCCAAAGACCATGTAAATGCAGGGGGCATAAAGTGGGGATTCATAGTTTTGTTTCCCCGAGAAACAAACATCCAAGAAACATATCTGGGTTGGTCCCATTTTTGTTCACTCTAGCTACCTACTCCTATGTGTGGATAGCAAATCAAGTCCTGTTCATACCACTGTGTACAGCGTTACCCCTATATTTCCCTTTTCGACCAAGAGACCGGTTGGATGACCAGTCTATACTAATTTCACCCCCTTTCCTTCCTGTTTGTACCAAGTCCGATGTACATACTAAATTCTCCCACCCCCACTTTATTTCTTGTTTGAACCAAGTACTCCCTCCGTCTGGAATTACTTGTCATGAAACTCGATGTGTCTAGAACTAAAATACATCTAGACACATCCATTTCAATGACAAGTATTTTCGGACGGAGGGAGTACAAGATTCGACTCCATGAACTAGCTTTACCTCTAAAAATAGAAGAAGAAAAATGTGATGTTGGACCATCCGATCGAGAGGGACTGAGAGGTAGAAAATGATGCACATGCAGTGACGTAGCGAGCTCGGGAAGTAGAGCTAAGGCGGTTTCGAACGACGATATACCTGAAGGTCGTCAGGATGTGGATAGGTGGGCGGCGGGAGGCCGGATCTGCCCACAGGCAACGACGAAGGGATCGGAGGACCTCCCGCGCCGGCGCTAGGACAGAGATAACTGTGCGGCCAGCAGTGGTTCTCCTCCCTCGCTGTCGACGACGGCCTAAACGCTGCCCCTCCTCCCCTTCACCGGCGGAGGGGGATACATCCGGATCTGTAACCAGCGGTGAGGATAGAAAGCTAGTGTTTTTTGAAGGGAGAAAGACAGTGTTACTACCCCTATCTTGTTTAGGTCTGGAGAGGATGAGAGTGTGTGAATAGAGCAACCCTAGCAACCAAGCGCGGAGGCTCCGGCCTATATATAAGTAGTGGGGTAGTTTTCCTTTTTCACTCCATCAAAACAATCGTTTAAAATTGTGTACTACTACATGCCAGGTCGCAGTTTTTTTAGTTGTTGATTGTTTTTTGAGATAGCTACCCGCTTGTTCCAAGTGGTGTTACGGTGTGCCAGATTGCACTTTGTATCTTCAAGTCTGGTACTACAAGTCCCTCCATTAAATGAACAACCACCCCCTCGTAAAAATTGTGAACAAGCCCACGGCTAAAATTAGCGGAAACGTGGGTTGCCCCAACATGCATTATTATTTATATTTTCTACTCCCTCCGCTCCTAAATATAAGTCTTTTATTAGCCACACCTAAGACAAGAAATTTTTTATTAGCAGTGAACCCCACATGTCATAGACACAAAAATTGTGGCAAGATTCCCTTAGGCAAGCCAAAGTGTGTTTAACAATTTGAGCAACTCAGGTTAGGCAAGTGTGGCAAGTGTGGGAAAAATAATGTGGCAACATAAGACAAACATAGTCACAATCCAAACAGCCCCGTAATTTTTTGTGACATGCATGAAAATTTGGTTAGTTAAATTTATAGTCAAAATTTGGCAAGGTGCATCAAATCAACACATGCAAGTATCAAAAGGAAAGTCACGGCATGCATTAGGAAAGGGCTATAGATGATATGGCCACTAATGGCGCACCAGACATGTGGTGCGCCACTAGTAACAATTTTTTTTTCCAAAAATACTAATGGCGCACCAGGCCAGAGTGCGCCATTACTAGTTTAAACTAGTAATGGCGCACCATCCACAGAGTGCGCCACTAGTAACAATTTTTTTTCCAAAAATAGTAATGGCGCACCAGGGCAGAGTGCGTCATTACTAGTTTTAACTAGTAATGGCGCACCAGCCACAAAGTGCGCCACTACTATATTTTTTGTTTTAATTATTTTTTTTGCAAAACTATTAATGGCGCACCACTAGCTGGTGCATCATTAGTAACCAGGCTTACTAATGGCGCATTTGTAGGTGGTGCGCCATTAGTAACCTGGGACCAGCTAGATATTTTGGACAGCCACACCTACACACTCACTTTCCCCACTTCATTCACTCCACCTCCTCCTCCAAGCTTGTCTCGGCTGCCTCCTCCTCCTCACCTCATTTGCACCATATATTCATCCAAATTAAGTGGTTAAATTACCTTTTTTTGATAGGTAAGTAAGGGGAAAGCTATCTTTATGTTGTAGATCTACTTTTTTCTCCCTCCAACAACGTGCACAGGCACTTTTTATGGCCTTGCTAGATCTATGTATGTTTGTGGTGTTGCATATGTTTGTGGTGTTGCATATATGTTTGTGTTTGCAGGTACGGTATTTGAAATGCGATAGTTGCCAATATTTTGCGGAATGTTGATTCATTTCTGTTTGGCGAGAATTTTGGCACTATGCATTCTTTTGGACCTATTTTTAGGAAAGTCATGCAAAATTTTTCTAGGTTCTAAAATATCATTTTGCTCTACCCATGAGCGACCATAGTCCATACGATGACCGAAGGCATCGTGAATAGGTTTTGAGCTCCATGAAGGCCAAGATGCTTCAAAAGAATGAGACGGAGATAAGATGTCCGTGTCGAAGATGCAAGTCAAGAGCCTTATTGCGGACCCGGATTCGGGCAGGTCTTGGGACCACCTGCTCTTGCGTGGTTTCATGGATGGCTATCGGTGGCAAGGTGATGAAGATGACTATGAAGTCGTCCATGGGGGCCGGGCAAGAAATGAGGAAGGGTAGCAAGACAACCGCGGCGAGGGCGGGCGAGAAGACGAAGAATCCCCAGGACATGATCACGAAGTAGATGCAGTACACAGTCATCATGTAGAAGTTGTCGGACATGATGATGAGGAAGATGCCGGAGCAGACGAAGGGCATGATCATGAAGATGAAGATGCCAGAGTAGACAACGATGGACCATCAATGGGCTGGGTGCAGGACCCTCATATTCAAGGGCTGCTTCTCAAGCAGACGGATAACGCAAGAGCTGCCGCCCGAGAGAAAGCCAAGCTGGATCAACTGGAGATAGACGCGGTTACTCCATTGTATAAAGATGCAGGCCCGAGGATACCCACCTGAAAGTAACGCTCATAGCTCTGGAGATGAAGGTAAAACACAAAATGACCGACGCATGCTTCGACGAGAACATGTCATTCTGGCACGAACGTTTTCCCAAGGGGAACAAGTGCCCGACCAGTTTCGAGGAGGCAAAGAAAATCATGTTTCCTATGGATTTACCGCACGTGAAATACCATGTGTGCATGAACAATTGCATCATTTATCGGGACGAGCACGCGGAGTCTACCATATGTCCGGTGTGCGGCGTCACTCAATACAAGAAGAGGAAGAAAGCTCCTCGAAAAGTGGTGTGGTACTTTCCGATCACTCCTCGTCTGCAGCAATATTTCGCGGACCCTAAGGTAGCAAAGCTCCTGCGTTGCACGCCGGATAGGGAGGAGAAGAAGCGAGAAGATGACGCAAATGATCCGGAGATAAATAAAAAAGACAAGATGCTGAGTCACCCTAAGGATGGGAGCCAGTGGCAAGTGTTGAACTTCGAACACCCAGAATTTGGGAAGGATCCAAGGAACATCGTGCTGGGCGCGAGCACCGATGGAGTCAATCCGTTTGGCAGCCAGAGAAGCACACATAGCAACTGGCCTGTATTTTTTGTGATGTACAACCTTCCCCCTGGTTGTGCATGAAGAGTAAGTACATTCACATGAGTATGCTAATTGAAGGGCCGAAACAACCAGGGAACGACAACAATCTGTATATGGGGCTGCTGAAAGAGGAGCTAGACACGCTGCTGAAAATGCCAGCCAATACGTGGGATGCCACAGAGAAAGAATATTTCCCTATGAGAGCCGCACTGCTCACGACAGTGCACGACTATCTCAGTTACGGATATCTCGCGGGGCAGGTGGTCCACGGGTTTTCTGGATGCGTCAGGTGCATGGATGACACAATGTATCGCCAGCTAGATAGAGATCACGGGTCTTCGAAAACCGTGTTCATGGGACATCGAAGGTGGCTTCGTGACGATGACCCATGGAGAAAACGCAAGGATCTGTTCGATGGTGAAACCGAACCCCGAAGACGCCTGCGTACGAGGAGCAGCGAGGAAATAGACGAGATGTTGAAAAATTGGAAAGATTGCCCACTGCCGAGAAAGAAGCAAAAGGCGCCAGAGCCGGGAAAAAGCGAAAGGCGCCAGAGCCGCTGCTGAAGGTATGGAAAACGAGGTCTATTTTCTGGGACTTGCCGTACTGGAGGATCCACCGTGTGCCTCACAGCCTTGATGTCATGCATATCACAAAGAACGTGTCGAGAGTCTGCTTGGTACCCTGCTCAAGAAGCCAGAGAGGACCAAAGATGGGCCGAAAGCAAGGGCAGACTTGTAATCAATGGGCATCAGGGAGGAGCTTCACGCTAATGATGATGATGATGATGATGATGAGGCGAAGCAGGACTCGGAAATTCATCGCAAAGGCAAAAAGGCCAAGAAGACCGGAAATGACTACCCTCCCGCGTGCTTCACTCTAAGTCAGGAGGAGATCGATCAGTTTTTCACCTGCCTCGTAGGAGTAAAACTTCCTTACAGTTACGCGGGGAAGATAAGCAGATACCTAGACCCAGCGAAGCAGAAGTTCAACGGGATGAAGTCTCACGACGGTCACGTGCTGATGATGCAGATACTTCTAGTTGCAATCTGTGGGATCATGGACGCGCACGTCCGTGAAATGCTATTTTGCTATGCAACTTTTTCGACGTCATCTCTTGGAAGTCGGTTGGCGTGAGGCAACTCAGAAGGCTACAGGAAGAGATCGTGGTGATACTATGCGAGCTTGAGATGTACTTCCCGCCCGCATTCTTCGACGTTATGGAGCATCTGCTGGTCCATATCGTGGAGGATATCATCCAACTCGGGCCGACGTTCCTGCACAGCATGATGATGTTCGAAACGATGAATGGTGTCATCAAAGGATACGTTCGCAACATGTCACGTCCGGAGGGAAGCATAGCCAGGGGATTTCTGGCCGAAGAGTGCATCTCCTACTGCACGAATTATCTAGGCATCGAGAACCCCGTTGGTCTGCCCATCAACAGGCACCTCGGCAGGCTCGCTGGATGGGGTCACCGTGAGGGTCGCCGTAAAATGCATGTCGACTTCGAGGGTCAACTCGCCGACTTTGAAAGAGCAAACCTAGTCGCGCTACAACACATAGACGTGGTCGATCCTTGGGTGGTAGAGCACAAAACCTTTATTGAGAAGTCGTACAATGACCGAGGCCAACAGAGGACGGACGGAGATATAATAAAAGAGCACAACTCATGTTTCACGCATTGGTTCAAGCAGAAGCTTCTGTCGTACCCTTTACATGAGGATTCTTCCGCGGAAGAACAACTCATATTCGCCTTGTCATAGGGCGCCGAGCACAACCTGGTGACGTATGAGTCGTACGATATCAACGGCTACACATTCTACACCGAGGACAAGGACATCAAGAGCGATGTCTATCAGAACTCCGGGGTAATGATGGAATCCTACACCGGTAACGACAAGGACAGATACTACGGAAGGATCGAGGAGATCTGGGAGCTGAGCTACGCTGGAGAGAAGGTCCCGATGTTCCGTGTCAGATGGGCCAAGAGCGTCATAAAAGAAGACCAGTATTTCACCACCATGGTTATACCTGAAGCCAAATCCAAGACCGCGGGCGCAAACATCACCATGAAAAATGAGCCATGGGTACAGGCTTCCCAAGTGGACCAATGCTTCTTCATTACCAACCCGTCAAAGCCCAATCGTGTTGTCGTGAGGAGAGGCAAAAGGAAGATCATCGAAATGGATCGAGTCGCCAATGAGCAAGACTTCGACAAGTACGGCGACCCGAAGATGGAACATGACGACGATGATGAAGTACCAGCATACACCACAAGAAGAATCAGGACCACCCTAGCTAAAGGACGTCCGTTCAAGAGAAGAACTCCATTTGCGAAAAAGAAGGGCAAGAAGATTGTGAACAGATAGCTAGCTAAGATCGATTGTATTTAATTGTAGCCTTCATTTCTCGATTGTATTTCATGGGTACTTTTTGAGCTCATGTATATTTTTAAATTTCATGGGCACTTTTTGAATTTCCCCCTCCATCTCGATCGCTATCCCCCTCCATCTCGATCTCGATCCTCCCCCCGCACCCTCCTGGCCCGCTCCACCGCCCGAGCACCCCCGCTCCACCGCCGACCGACCCCCCCGCTCCACCGCCGCCGACTAACCACCGCACCCTCCCCGGCCCGCTCCACCGTCGCCGAGCACCCCTCAACCCCCCCCCCCCCGCTCCACCGCCGCCGATGACCCCCCGCACCCTCCCCAGTAATGTTTTACCAATTCACAAATGAATGCAACTAAAAATCCAAAAAAAAACAAATTTGATTATATTTTCAAATAATAAATTTGATTATATTTTCAAATAACAAATTTGATGATATTTTCAATTAACAAATTTGATGATATTTTTTAAAAAATTATTACTGTTTTTATAAAAAATTATTAATGTTTCATATTCATATACATTTTCTAAAAAATTATTAGATGCAACAAAAAATAATGGCGCACCGCTGGGTGCTGCGCCATTGCTGTGCAAAAAAAGTTACTAATGGTATCTAAAAAAAGATTTGTAATGGCGCACCTCTCGGGGGTGCACCATTGCTATAAAAAAACATACTAATGGCGCACCGCTGCGGGGTGCGCCATTAGTAATCTCCCCCCCCCCTAGCTAATTCGTCCCTCTCCTCGCCATATCCCTTCGTCCCTCTCCTCGCCAGATCCACCCGCTGCCCGACACACAGCGCCGCCGCCCGAGCCCCGCCGCCCAGCGCCCCCACAGCAGCTCCCCCGCGCCGCCGCCCCCGCGCCCCCCACCACTGCATTCGCTGCACCGTCGACGACCGCACGGGGTTCAGGACGACGACCGCCGCCGACCCGCGAAGCACGTGGCCGCCGGCCTCCCCACGACCAACCGAGGCACCCAGAAGGACCGTCGTCGTCTTCCTCTTCGACTACGAGGACCCGAACGAGCTCGGACGCCCTCGAGCCATCCCTTCGACGCCGCCGCCGCCGCCGACCCCGACCCCAACCACGACCTCGACCCCTCCGGCGACCGGCCGCGCCCGCCCAGGTACCTCTCGTCCTTCCTCCTTCCTCCCTCTCCACCCTTCCTCCCCATTCCCTCCCTCCCTCCCCTCGACCGTGGTACAGGTCGTCGGCGTACTGCGCCGGCATGTAGCTGAATGTTGTAGGTTAAGTCAACACCTAGAAATGTTGTAGTTTGATCTGTTCGTTGACATGATCTTATCTCCTCTCATCTGTCATCTCTTCTCTCACTGGCCCCGTCTCATCTCGTCTCTGCAGGTAGAGCGGCCAGAGGAGCATACCAACATCCCTCTTTACCTTCCACCCAACACCAACGTGGTGAGTTTCCCCTCTCCCCCATCTACCCCCATATCTGAACATCAACTGCAGTTTGTACGTTTTGGTTATACTTTGTTTCAGTTTGTACATATATAGTTTTGGTTAAACTCCTGTCTTAGATGCCATGGCTGAAACTAGAGCAAACTGTGTGTGTGCATCACGTTTTGGTTCAGTTTTGGATGACTAAGACTAGGTAGAGCATACTATGTGTGTGTGTGTCCATTGTATCATGATGAATTGACTTGTGGTAAAATTAGAAAGGAGAAATGGTACACAGACTAAGACTAGGATAAGCTCAGTAAGCCGTCGTCAGCTGGTCGTGTGGCCGGCAAAGGCTTGTCCACAAAATGGTCGTCATACTATAACGCTGGTGGGCGAAAGGAGAGAAAGACCAGCTCGGAAAGCCAGTCGCACGAGGTTCAAGAACTCAAGGCACAAGTGGCGCGGATTTCGAAGATTGTCAAAGAGCAAGTGCAACAACAACTGGGAACGACGCTCACCGTCATGGTGCCTACCTTGATTCAGGGGCTGACGGCGTGGATTGTGGGCGGCCAACAGGGGCCTCCCCCGGTTCCCAGCTTCATGGCCAGCAACTCGCACAACACGCAAGCGGCGCCATTGGTGTCTCCGACGGAGGCGGTATTCGTGTCTCCGGTGCCGGCACGGGCATTGGAGCTTAATGCACCCGGGTGTATGCCGGCCGGCACCTCGCCAGCAAGCAGCCCCTCCGTTAGTTGCACGCCCGCCGTTGGCGGTGCCTCGACATTAGCCGAGCTCGACGCCATCACGGTAACTAATTAAGCCCCTCGGCCGATGACTTCATCTCCTTGCCTTTGACTGGGCATCCCTGACGCCCTACATGTTTCCACAGGGCGCCGCCGACGTTTCGTGCACTCTCACGCGCCGTGAGCAGCGAGTTGGTCGATGTCGCGAAGGGCAGAATCGTTCAACCGGGCAACCCCGTGTTCCACGGTAATCCGATGCCACCCACCGTGTATAGGGTTCAACTGGTTCGGGTGCTGCCAGGCTGCGACGAGTTGTTACCTCGATTCGACCCACCGGGGCCGACGAAGATGATGTGATGATCCTCAGCACCTACGTAAGCTGGCCCCTGCTTTGGCCAAAGAGCTAGATTCGTTTGGGGGCGGGGGACACCAGCCCACAGACAACACCGCCAGTCATGCCGGCGCCAAGCCATGGCAAGACCGCCGCAACACTACCGGACATCACAGACATCCCTATGGCACAGGATCCAAATATGCATATGGCACAGGATCCGGACAACGACGATGGTACATTTACCGACGTTGATAAGTACTTTGCCAAACATGGGTACGATGACAAATTCATGGGGCCTCCTTGTCAAGAACCCAACCCTGCAAAAGACGATCGCGATCTAGCTGGTACCGCGGAGAAACCCAATTCAACAGGCGTCGTCTGGCATTCAGTTCTTAGGAGACGCCTCTAGCTGCCGACTTCACCGAGCCTCAGATAGCCGAGGTGCGAAATATTATCAGCCCCAACACACTCAAGAAGGCGGTCTATGAGCAGAACTCGGTCCCATTATAGCAGAATAAGAAGGGACGGAAAAGAAAGAGTAACAAGGGCGCGAGCCAGCCGGCACCAAGTATGATCCGTGCTCAGGACGGGCCACCTTCACCTAAGGATCTCTCGAGGAGGGTGCATGCGGGTAGGCCGATGCTACCGACAAATCTGCTCAATGCTGCAACCGGTGCTATGCGGAGTCTGCATGACAGTGTTCTTTCTTTGGAGAAGCGGTGTATCAGAGAGAATGATGTGGCATACCCGGTTTTCGTGGCCAAGGTGCCGGAGGGCAAGGGCTTTGTGGATAATGCCATCGGGGGTACGATCGTCCTGCGGTTTGATGACATCTTCGCTATGTTTAACCTTCATCCGCTGCACTACACCTTCGTTCGGCTATTTTCTCTGAGTATGGAGATGTGGATCATTAGAGACAAGACCCCGGACATCGTGATAGTCGACCCCTTCTACATGCGTGCCAAAACCTTGGGCAGCGCTGGGGACCGACAAGCCGCGAGTTCTTACCTCGAAGGCGTCATTCTGGCAAACCCAGATAAGGATAACTTCCTCGTGCCTTACTTTCCCGAGTAAGTCATCCCGTCACCGCCCCGTAACATATGATTTCTTAGATTTCGATCGTTATTTTTTTCCTAACATTCCGTTTTTGTGCGATGACACATTGCACACTCATCCTCTTAAGCCCGAAATATTCCATGGCCACGTATTTCGGCCGGACCGTCGATCGAAGAAAGACTACACAAATATCAAGAAAGTTCTTGATGATGTTCTCCCCACGCCAAATCTGGAGGCACCTTCACCAGCCGGTTTGTAGGTACGGCAAGCACGTGTTTGCCCACAATACGATGTTCTGCTGCGTCAAGCAGCCGCCTGGCGGTCAGAAGGATGCCTACTACGCCCTCCATCACATGCAGGCGATCGTACGAGACCATAATCACCTTCTGCTACCAAATAATCTCAAAGATTCGGCCGCGAGCTTGTCGGCAATCCAGGACGCGGACATCAGACAAGAATTATTTCGCATCCAATCGGAGTTTGCGGAAATCATCCATCAAGATGTCCTTCGTACCTCGGGGCAGTTCTACCTCAGATATCAACCGTCCAACAGTGATATAGGCACAACCTAAAAATGCAGGCTGACAACGCTCGCGATTTCATGACCATCACGAGAGACGGCGGCTTCATCCACGCTCCGGTCCCTTGAGTCGAGTCGAAAGTAGTGATGCTATGTGTAGTTCTGAAACATTGATTGGCTCATGTTGTAATTAAACTTTAATGAACTTGTATGTCTCTTTGGTTTGGACAGTTGTTCAACTTAGATGTAATCGATGCTATTTATTAGTAGGACCATGAATCGTGCTATTAATGTCTTGCTTTTCTCTTCCGATCCTTTTGTTGCATACTTCTATATTGCTTATTCATTGTCTGCGAATTTCTACTAACGTTTTGTTTGGCTAGTGCATAGAGATGTCATCGTATGTCATGTACAAGGGTAAGGTTCCTGGAGTCTACGACGACTGGGAGGAGTGTCGGAGACAGGTTCACCGTTTCAGCGGTAACAGATACGAAGGGTACACCACTAGGGCGTGGCGGAATCTAGATCATACGCTATCTAGCGAGAGAGAGGAGGGAGCGTTGGAGGAACCATATGAAGACCAGTTTCATCGCGATGATGCTCATCATGATGACCGCAGCTCTCTTCTATGTGATGGTAGTTTAGATGATCGATATCGACTTGTAATGTGAAGACAAACTCGCTACTCGCGGTCTCGACACTTGTAATGTTCTATCTTTGTTCGGTCTTTTGAATTCGGAGACTAATATGATGAATTGTATTCAGAGACTAATCTTCTATTGTATTCGATTAATCTGCTGTTGCTGTGTGGTGCTGTCTATATTCTGTCCAATAATATATTTTGTAACCTGTGAAAATATCAGAAAAGAAAAAATCCCTAATATTCATACTAGTGGCGCACCACTCAGCACACTAATGGTGCACTGCAAAAAGGACACTAATGGCGCATCACCCACTAGTGCGCCATTAGTATGCCAAAGCACATGGGTAAATATGCCCCCCTGGGAGGCATACTAATGGCGCACGGTGGTCTATACTAATGGCGCACTGCATGGTGCGCGCCATTAGTATTTAATTCTAATGGCGTGGTGCTAGTGGCGCACCAGTAGTGCGCCATTAGTAGGCAAAACTGGTGCGCCACTAGCAGGCCTTTTCCCAGTAGTGATGCATGCGTTGTACTCCCTCCGTTTCCAAATATAAGTCTTTTTAGAGATTGCAACAAGTGACTACATACGAAGCAGAATATGTCTACTCCTACATACGAAGTAGCCCATTTGAAATGTGTAAAAAGAATCGAGTGCAGTGCTTTGATGTGTCGAGTCAACTCGTACAAGACCGAGAAATTTGATTACTACAACGCCCTCTCCATCGCGGACTGAGCTCCGGTGCCTTAACTGCACCTGCCTTTGGCTGCATGACAAGAGGGCCAACCACCTGTTGGGCCCTGATACGTCTCCAACGTATCTATAATTTTTGATTGCTCCATGCTATATTATCTACTGTTTTGGACCATATTGGGCTTTATTTTCCACTTTTATATTACTAACCTATTAACCGGAGGCTCAGCCCAGATTTGCTGTTTTTTGCCTATTTCAGTGTTTCGAAGAAACGGAATATCAAACGGAGTCCAAACGGAATGAAATCTTCGGGAACATGATTTTCTCATCAGATAAGATCCAGGAGACATGGACCCTCGGTCAAGAAAGGAGGGAGGCGGCCACGAGGGTGGGCGCCCCCTAGGGCGCCCCACCTCGTGGGCCCCCCGAAGCTCCACCAACGTACTCCTTCCTCCTATATATACCTATGTACCCCCAACAGATCAGATACAGAGCCAAATACCTAATTCCACCGCCGCAACTTTCTGTATCCACGAGATCCCATCTTGGGGCCTGTTCCGGAGCTCCGCCTGAAGGGGAATGCACCACGGAGGGCTTCTACATCATCATGATAGCCTCTCCGATGAAGTGTGAGTAGTTTACTTGAGACCTTCGGGTCCATAGTTAGTAGCTAGATGGCCTCTTCTCTCTTTTTGGATCTCAATACAATGTTCTCCCCCTCTCTCGTGGAGATCTATTTGATGTAATCTTCTTTTGCGGTGTGTTTGTTGAGATCGATGAATTGTGGGTTTATGATCAAGATTATCTATGAGCAATATTTGAATCTTCTCTGAATTATTTTATGTATGATTGGTTATCTTTGCAAGTCTCTTTGAATTATCCTTTTGGTTTGGCCAACTAGATTGGTAGTTCTTGTAATGGGAGAAGTCCTTAGCTTTGGGTTCAATCTTGCGGTGTCCTTTCCCAGTGACAGTAGGGGCAGCAAGGAAAGTATTGTATTGTTGCCATCGAGGATAACAAGATGGGGTTTTTATCATATTGCATGAATTTATCCCTCTACATCATGTCATCTTTCTTAAGGCGTTACTCTGTTTTCATTAACTTAATACTCTAGATGCATGCTGGATAGCGGTCGATGAGTGGAGTAATAGTAGTAGATGCAGGCAGGAGTCGGTCTACTTGTCTCGGACGTGATGCCTATATACATGATCATACCTAGATACTCCCATAACTATGCTCAATTCTGTCAATTGCTCAACAGTAATTCGTTCACCCACCGTAAAATACTTATGCTCTTGAGAGAAGCAACTAGTGAAATCTATGGCCCCCGGGTCTATTCTCATCATATTAATCTTCCTATGCTATATTATTGCTTTGCTTTTTACCTTGCCTTTTATTTTACTTTGCATCTTTATACCAAAAATACCAAAAATATTATCTATCAGATCTCACTCTCGTAAGTGACCGTGAAGGGATTGACAACCCCTATTCGCGTTGGTTGCGAGGAGTTATTTGCTTTGTGTAGGTACGAGGGACTTGCGCGTGGCCTCCTACTGGATTGATACCTTGGTTCTCAAAAACTGAGGGAAATACTTATGCTACTGTGCTGCATCATCCTCTCCTCTTCGAGGAAAACCAACGCAAGCTCAAGACGTAGCAAGAAGGATTTCTGGCGCCGTTCCCGGGGAGTCTACGCAAAAGTCAACGTACAAAGTACCCATCAAAATCCCTTATCTCCCACATTACATTATTTGCCATTTGCCTCTCGGTTTCTTCTCCCCCACTTCACCCTTGCCGTTTTATTCACCCTCTCTTTTCCATTTGCCTTCCCGTTGCCATGGCCGAATCAAAAAGAACTAAGGGTCCTTTCCAGGGTTCTAGTACCTTGGATAACCCCTCTATCCTCTCTAAGCTCATAAATAATGATGCTACGGAAAGACCCACCGGGGTTACCAATGAGAACTTAAATAATTTTGATGAAGATGACTCTGGAATTTTTCGTTATTTACTTGATGAGTCTTTAAAATATGCTTGGGATAGGTTATTAAGGATTCGGGCTAGCTATGTACCACAATATCAAATTGAGGTGTACTTAAAAAGTTTCTATGTTGGATTGCCCGCTTCTTTCAAACAAGTTCTAGACTCTATTTTTTATGAAGGTTTTCTTGAAGGGGATGCTATAGATACCTATGAAAAAAATGAAAACTATATTTTGGCACCCCATGAATGATAAGGTTGAGTCTACCACTCTCTTATGCTTCTATCAAAACGAAATTATCAAAGAGATGAAATCTAGTTTAGATGCAAATTTCAGTAACGTGCTTAATCTCACTTCCTCCATTAATGGCAATGTGCTTTCCCAAAATAGAAGGATGAATGCCATAGAAAGGAAATTTTCTCTTTTCTCTCCGAGTACCAAAGATGGCAATACCTAGATCTATCATTGCTTTCCTGCCTAGCTCGGGGCGTTAAACGATAGCGCTTGTTGGGAGGCAACCCAATTTTATTTTTAGTTTTGTTTTTGTTTATGTTTAGAAATAAATAATACATCTAACTTCTGTTTAGATGTGGTTTTATGTTTTAATTAGTGTTTGTGCCAAGTTAAACCGGATCTTCTTGGATAATAGTTATTTGATCTTGCTGTAATTTTCAGAAACTTTCGGTTCACGAAAACAATTGTTAAAAATCACCAGAACGTGATAAAATAGTGATTCAAATTGCTGCTGATCAATAAACAAATTGCCTAGGTCTTCCTATTTTTTCTGAATTTGTTGTGTTCCAGAAGTTTGCGTTAGTTACAGATTACTACAGACTGTTCTGTTTTTGACAGATTCTGTTTTTCGTGTGTTGTTTGTTTATTTTGATGAATCTATGGCTAGTAAAATAGTTTATAATCCATAGAGAAGTTGGAATACAGTAGGTTTAACACCAATATAAATAAATAATGAGTTCATTACAGTACCTTGAAGTGGTCTTTTGTTTTCTTTCGCTAACGTAGCTCACGAGATTTCTGTTGAGTTTTGTGTTGTGAAGTTTTCAAGTTTTGGGTGAAATCTTTTGATGGATTATGGAACAAGGAGTGGCAAGAGCCTAAGCTTGGGGATGCCCATGGCACCCCCAAGATAATCCAAGGACACCAAAAGTCAAAGCTTGGGGATGCCCGGAAGGCATCCCCTCTTTAAATCCACTTCCATTGGTAACTTTACTTGGAGCTATATTTTTATTCACTACATGATATGTGTTTTGCTTGGAGCGTCTTGTATTATTTGTGTCTTTGCTTTTTAGTTTACCACAATCATCCTTGCTATACACACCTTTTGAGAGATCCATACATGAATTGGAATTTGTTAGAATACTCTATGTGCTTCACTTATATCTTTTGAGCTATATAGTTTTGCTCTAGTACTTGTACTTCACTTATATCTTTTAGAGCACGGTGGTGGATTTGTTTTAAAGAAACTATTGATATCTCATGCTTCACTTAGATTATTTTGAGAGCCTTAAATAGCATGGTAATTTGCTTAATAATATTATGCTAGGTATACAAAAATAGTAAAAACTTTCTTATGAGTGTGTTGAATACTAAGAAAAGTTTGATGCTTGATAATTGTTTTGAGATATGGAGGTGATAATCTCAAAGTCGTGCTAGTTGAGTAGTTGTGAATTTGAGAAATGCTTCTGTTGAAGTTTGCAAATCCCGTAGCATGCACGTATGGTAAACATTATGTAACAAATTTGAAACATGAGGTGTTATTTGATTGTCCTCCTTATGAGTGGCGGTCGGGGATGAGCGATGGTCTTTTCCTACCAATCTATCCCCGTAGAAGCATGCGCGTAGTGCTTTGGTTTTTGATGGCTTGTAGATTTTTGCAATAAGTATGTGAGTTCTTTATGACTAATGTTGAGTCCATGGATTATCGCACTCTCACCCTTCCATCATTGCTAGCCTCTTTGGTACCGTGCATTGCCCTTTCTCACATTGAGAGTTGGTGCAAACTTAGCGGTGCATCCAAACCCCGTGATATGATACGCTCTTTCACACATAAACCTCCTTATATCTTCCTCAAAACAGCCACCATACCTACCTATTATGGCATTTCCATATCCATTCCGAGATATATTGCCATGCAACTTTCCACCATACCGTTCTTCATGACACATTCATCATTGTCATATTGCTTAGCATGATCATGTAGTTGACATAATATTTGTGGCAAAGCCACCGTTCATAATTCTTTCATACATGTCACTCTTGATTCATTGCATATCCCGGTACACCGCCGAAGGCATTCATATAGAGTCATACATTGTTCTAGTATCGAGTTGTAATCATTGAGTCATAAATAAATATAAGTGTGATGATCATAATTTAATAGAGCATTGTCCCAAAAAAAGAGAAATGCCAAAAGAAAAAAAATAAGGCCCAAAAAAATAGAAATAAAAAGGGGCAATGTTACTATCTCTTTTTCCACACTTGTGCTTCAAAGTAGCACCATGTTCTTCATATAGCGAGTCTCATATATTGTGCTTCAAAGTAGCACCATGTTTTTCATATAGAGAGTTCATATGTTGTCACTTTCATATAATAGTGGGAATTTTTCATTATAGAACTTCGCTTGTATATTCCAACGATGGGCTTCCTCAAATGCCCTAGGTCTTCATGAGCAAGCAAGTTGGATGCACACCCACTTAGTTTATTTTGTTGAGCTTTCATACATTTATAGCTCTAGTGCATCTGTTGCATGGCAATCCCTACTCCTTGCATTAACATCAATTGATGGGCATCTCCATAGCCCGTTGATTAGCCTCGTTGATGTAAGACCTTCTCCTTTTTTGTCTTCTCCACATAACCCCCATCATCATATTCTATTCCACCCATAGTGCTATGTCCATGACTAGCGCTCATATATTGCGTGAAAGTTTATAGGTTTGAGATTACTAAAGTATGACACAATTTCTTGGCTTGTCATCGGGGTTGTGCATGATAAGAGCATTCTTGTGTAACGAAAATGGAGCATGACTAAACTATATGATTTTTGTAGGGATGAACTTTCTTTGGCCATGTTATTTTGAGAAGACATAATTGCTTAGTTAGTATGCTTGTAGTATTATTATTTTTATGTCAATATGAACTTTTGTCTTGAATCTTTCGGATCTGAATATTCATACCACAATTAAGAAGAGTTACATTGAAATTATGCCAAGTAGCACTCTTCATCAAAAAATCTCTTTTGTTCATTTACCTACTCGAGGACAAGCATGAATTAAGCTTGGGAATGCCTGATACGTCTCCAACGTATCTATAATTTTTGATTGCTCCATGCTATATTATCTACTGTTTTGGACCATATTGGGCTTTATTTTCCACTTTCATATTACTTTTGGGACTAACCTATTAACCGGAGGCTCAGCCCAGATTTGTTGTTTTTTGCCTATTTTAGTGTTCGGAAGAAACGTAATATCAAACGGAGTCCAAACGGAATGAAATCTTCGGGAACGTGATTTTCTCATCAGATAAGATCCAGGAGACTTGGACCCTCGGTCAAGAAAGGAGAGAGGCGGCCACGAGGGTGGAGGGGCCCCCCCTAGGGCGCGCCCCCTGCCTCGTGGCCCCCACGAAGCTCCACCGACATACTCCTTCCTCCTATATATACCTACGTACCCCCAAAAGATCAGATATGGAGCCAAAAACCTAACTCCACTGCCGCAACTTTCTTTATCCATGAGATCCCATCTTGGGGCCTGTTCCGGAGCTCTGCCGGAGGGGGAATCCACCACGGAGGGCTTCTACATCATCATCATAGCCTCTCCGATGAAGTGTGAGTAGTTTACTTTAGACCTTCGGGTCCATAGTTAGTAGCTAGATGGCTTCTTCTCTTTTTTTGGATCTCAATACAATGTTCTCCCCCTCTCTCGTGGAGATCTATTTGATGTAATCTTCTTTTTGCGGTGTGTTTCTTGAGATCGATGAATTGTGGGTTTATGATCAAGACTATCTATGAACAATATTTGAATCTTCTCTGAATTCTTTTATGTATGATTGGTTATCTTTGCAAGTCTCTTCTAATTATCCTTTTGGTTTGGCCAACTAGATTGGTAGTTCTTGCAATGGGAGAAGTGCTTAGCTTTGGGTTCAATCTTGCAGTGTCCTTTCCCAGTGACAGTAGGGGCAGCAAGGCACGTATTGTATTGTTGCCATCGAGGATAACAAGATGGGGTTTTTATCATATTGCATGAATTTATCCCTCTACATCATGTCATCTTGCTTAAGGCGTTACTTTGTTTTCATTAACTTAATACTCTAGATGCATGCTGGATAGCAGTCGATGCGTGGAGTAATAGTAGTAGATGCAGGCAGGAGTCGGTCTACTTGTCTCGGACTTGATGCCTATATACATGATCATACCTAGATACTCTCATAAATATGCTCAATTCTGTCAATTGCTCAACAGTAATTCGTTCACCCACCGTAAAATACTTATGTTCTTGAGAGAAGCCACTAGTGAAATCTATGGCCCCCGGGTCTATTCTCATCATATTAATCTTCCTAGGCTTTATTATTGCTTTGCTTTTTACCTTGCCTTTTATTTTACTTTGCATCTTTATACCAAAAATACGAAAAATATTATCTATCATCTCTATCAGATCTCTCTCTTGTAAGTGACCGTGAAGGGATTGACAACCCCTATTTGCCTTGGTTGCGAGGAGTTATTTGCTTTGTGTAGGTACGAGGGACTTGCGCGTGGCCTCCTACTGGATTGATACCTTGGTTATCAAAAACTGAGGGAAATACTTACGCTACTCTGCTGCATCATCCTCTCCTCTTCGGGGAAAACCAACGCAAGCTCAAGATGTAGCAGGCCCACATGTCATAGACGCAAAGGCAGGAGCAGTAAGTAGAAGCTTTCGCTACACGCTATCCCTCCCGCACGAGGTGGACGGACATGCAGCAGTGGATTCGATATTGTAGAAGTAGGAGTAACATCATTGTTCGTCTTCTCGAAGAGGCGAAGAGCCAAGCGCAACCCGAACGTGGCAGTTGCGAACGCTCGCATGGTGCGGTTCCATGGAGTACTAGCCAGGCTCTTGCATGAGACAAAATTGCTATTGTTTAACAATTAAACTCCATTATCCATGGTTGATACTCATTCTGCATAGGTCCACGCGCTTAGCACCGTTTCCTCCTGGGGTCACCAATGTTTTTGCTAATTAATAGCATTGCATGCAATGAACTAGCCATTGCAAGTCATTAAAACCATGCACACCTCTCATCTCTTATTGGTTGATATGTCAAGAAACAAGAAACAAGGTAGAAGTTAACGCACCTAAGTGTTTTGGGACTATTTGGTTTTCATAAGATGACTTACACACCTAGACGGAGGGAGTAGTATAGCCCTGTAAACCGGAAAGGAGTATTTTCCTTTCTAGAGATTTCAACAAGTGACTAGACTACACCGTGTGCAGTACTCCCTCCCTTCCGGTTTATAGGGCTCAAATCTCAAATCTCATGAACCAAGGCATTTTGCGATTCGAGGAATGTATCTCGTACTTTACAAAACTACCCTAATTAAACTCATGCATTAATTACGTAGTTCTCTCGTTTTCCTCTCCGCCTTGGTCGCGGTGCACAATATTGAGCACTCCTATATGACTAGTAGCTCTATCTACATGCGGGACATTTCAAAGCATCCGCGCCCGCGTGCCATCCACCAAATCACAGCGAGGTGCTACAATGAGACTCACCTGTCACCCCGGTGTGGCCGTCATGACCGTCATATCACAAAACCCACACCTTTACCGGCCGGTGGTAAGGTGGCCTCCAAGTTGGACCGACGAAGCAACCATTATTTCACTGGAACGCTTGTTCAAGCCCTTTCTTCCCTTTCTTGAAGAAAACCTCACTCCAGGCTACTCACTTCCGCCATTTTTCTTCTGTACCGACGAAGGAAAGGTGGGCGAATCAGTTATGCTGCTATATTTTCATTCCAAGTATCTTCTTTTTGCGAAGCACCGACCGATTCTCACATCCTATGTAACATCCCAAATTTTCAATTTGGAATGTTATACACTAGATCATCAATGCATATCATATTTCGTTGCTTTTGGTTTGATCCTAGAAATTCTACGCAACTCAAGAACCCTCGGAGAGAGTTGGGGATTTCATTATTTTCATATTTGGGTTTTCTCAAATTTTGAAAATAGGATCATTTGATTTTATTTATTTTATCTTCAATTATTTCTACTATAAAAATATGAGAGAGGGAATAAAATGACTTTCCCAAAATAAAGAAATATTGGGGATTTAATAATGAAAAATCAAATAAGTTTTATTTTGGAGTTTTTGCTATTTTATTTGAATTTAGGAAAAATTGCACGTTTTCAAAACTGCATTCTTAGGGCCAAGAAATGTTCATCTTGTTCTAAATATTTTATTTAGACGGTGAAAATTTGTTTTGGCATTTTTAGATTTTTATTTATTTTTCTAGGATTTATTTTGTTCGGCGGAATTGTTTAAAAAAATCCCATAGGCTAGCTTCTAGGGTTTAGCCTCTACGATCTCATGGTAGATCAACTCTTGTAATACTCATATTCATCAAGATCAATCAAGCAGGAAGTAGGGTATTACCTCCATAGAGAGGGCCCGAACCTGGGTAAACATTGTGTCCCTTGCCTCCTGTTACCATCCGCCTTAGACGCACAGTTCGGGACCCCCTACCCGAGATCCGCCGGTTTTGACACCGACAGTAGTATTGCGGGTATAGTAAGTTTTCTTGAAGAAGCGGAATTCAACGAAGTCATGATGGTTCCTTCGTCCGAACAACTCAAAGTGGGAAAGGTTGGGCCTGCGATACGACTGGGGTAGACCATGATAATTTTGTGCATGGCAGGTGGACCACGATGGTCGACGTCCCACATGTCGGCGAATGAAAGTATTCTTTCTGATATAGAGGACGAGCAACGAGTATTCATTGTTTATTTTTGATGAAAGCTATTGTCTCCATTATTCTGACGGAGGAGTGTGAAACACGGCAACCCAAATGAACTTGGCATGTGCACCACTCCCTCCTTCCTCATGTAATTCCCAAAGTTCTGACTTTTTCTCACTTTCTCTCTATCTATTTCCTCTCAAATGTTTTTTACCTTTCTTTTTTAAGACACAATTGTTTTTTATGCCTTTTGTTAGAATTATTTTTTTATACCTAGGAGCACATGTAGAGACGGGCTCTTGTAGAGCCCACTCCTTGAGTTTGTCAATGCCTCTCTCTCCTCCACATAAGGAGTACTACTTGCTATGCATGCATGCGGCGGGCAGCTGGCGTCTTGAGGGGCCAGGGCGGTGAGAGCGGGCTCCGGAAGCGGTCCGGACTCCAGCATGGCCCACCTCACATTATCACCATATATTTCTTGGAGTCCGTGCGCGGCGGGCGGGCGATCTCTTCTCCCTCCCCCGTTTCTCTCTTCTCAGCCGACGCCCGCCGAGCGATTAGATTTCGGCTATCGACGGTTTATTCAATTACGGTCCCACATGTCAGTGAAATTGCAAGACAAAGCGTGTCCCCTCTGGTGAGCGGCGTGCGAGCCGGACTGTCGGGGTTGCGACGCGTACGAGTCGTAAGTGTGCCGCCTTTTCCTTTCGAACTTGCGAAGAGTAACATTTTCGCGCGGTCGATCGATAGAAATCCAGAACAAAATGACGAGGGCGGTGCTTTCCCGCTCGTTAGGCGGGCTAGTTCGAGTGATATGGCGTGCTCTGATGCGTCCACTTGCTCCATTTTTATGTAAGCAAAAGTTTACACTCTTACGCGGGAGGAGTGTGAAACACCGCGGATCTGATTTTGATCGAGGGATAACTTTTCCTTGCCAAATAATGGAGGATTGTTAGCGATTATAGCATGATGGTTAGGGCATCTCCAGCGCTGGCCCATAAATTTACATCGGCATCTGTCCGAGGACACTGATGGATGCCATCCGATGCTGCCTGCATACCTTTCGACAACTATATGAACTAACCGAACGAAATTCGTGCAAAGAAAGAAAATTTCAAATTAACCGGATGAAATTCATTACATTTCAAAAACTTTTCCTACAAACCGGACGAAATTCATTACATATTTCGCACAAACCGTACTAAAACCTACTGTAAACCTAATCTAAACGATCGCCGGCGCCCGACCACCATGTCCGGCCATGAACCCGAGAAAGCCGACCATTGCCTTTGCCTCCTCCTCATCCGCCTCGATAACCTCCTCCTCCGGAGCACAAGGTTCTGAAGATTTCCGCCTCCACGTCGCCGTCAAGCAGCTAATCGGCTGCCGATGTTTACCCCACCAAGCTTGGCGTCGACTGAGTGGAGTAGTGGTGGCCTTCCCGAGACCAGAGCGGCGGCGACCTACCGTGTACTACTCTTCCTCACTGCCGGCTGTGCCCGCGCACGCGCGCCGGCTTCGTGGTCGTGGCGGCGGAGGGCGGCCGGGGGGGTGCCGGCGATCTCCTTCGTTTGCTCCTGCGACAGTACGTCGAAGAGAGCTTTGGAGCGCGCCCGGAGTGGAGCCGCCGATGTCCCTCGTCTGCTCCTGCGACAGTACGTCCAAGAGAGCTTCGGAGCACCAGGAGACCATGGTTGAAGTGGTGCCGACAGAAGGAAGGGACCGGAGGAGAATAAGTGTGGGTCTTTGGCTATGGCTGGGAGCTGGGGCTCAAGTTAATATAGCGGGCGAATGGCAATGAGCCGCGGCAGACGGATGGTCAACTGGCGCCGGAGTAGGTTCGTCGGGCATGAATGTGGACACTGCTTCAGTGACTTAACTGCAGATGCGTTTGGATTACTGACATGTGGGCAGAACGGGCGTCTGGCCCGCATGTCAGTGACACACCAATTGCACCTGCAGTTAAGTCCGGTGAATGCGGCATTGACATTCTGGAGAGACGGTGACCGTTTCAGGTAGGAAGCGCGCGCTAGCGATGGAAGGGGTTTCGGTGTGCAGTGGCACTAAGATCAGTCGCTCATGATAGTACATACTCCGTACCATACTACCATAGTACCCTCTCTAGCTTAGGCTGTTTTATAGATTGTCGTTGTGATGGACGATATACATGAGCAAGGCGATCCGAGTATGACCGTTGGTGTTGAGCCAGGTGAATACATGCTCGGCGTTAGCGTGAAGCCTCCGTCAAACGTCTAAACAGTAATGTCAGGCACCGCCGGGGCGCGCAGGTGATGGGCTCGTCGTTTGCGTTGCGCCATGAGCAGGACTTTGATTTAGAGGGCGACGTGCATGCATTAGCATGCTTTGACAGCGTGAGCGTGAGTTTCTGACACGAAGTATCATTTGGCTGACGAGGGTGCAATGCAGCGACGAGTCCGTGGTTTGGTTCCCCACATACGCATAATTTTGGTTTTTACAGTATT
Organism: Aegilops bicornis; assembly: GCA_021605145.1. NCBI lineage: Eukaryota > Viridiplantae > Streptophyta > Magnoliopsida > Poales > Poaceae > Aegilops > Aegilops bicornis. The sequence goes on along the minus strand of CM038674.1, from coordinate 70,419,575 downwards.
TATTTCTCCATTGACAGGTAGGCCCGCGTAGATAGATAAAGAACACGAGCTGATGAGGCGCATGCGGACTGTTTGACTGGTCAACCAGACAAATACGGAGCTATACGCTGAGCCAGTGACCGTATAATCACCATATCTCGTATACAATGATCAAAGTGAGCTATCAAGACAAGTTCGATGACCGCCAATGCATTTTACTTGGTAATAAATGACCAGGATTGAAGGCGAATCCAAATTTGCTTCATCTTCTGCCCTTGAGCTCTTGACAAACCAATGCACTATACGGTTGTTCGGCCACTCCACCCCAGAGCTCTCACCAAGCGTCGGTCATGCCACCGCGCCGCACACTAACCGGTAAGGCATTGATGGCATCCCGCCGCACCGAGTTCCTCGCCGCCCACGACCGCACACAAAATGGTAGGGAAGCGATGGCATCCCGCCGTGCCGAGTTCATCGCTGCTCGCGACCTCACAACTATGTGGAGGAATTTGAAGATGCCAAGGCCGAATGGGCGGTAGAGCAAGAGGCGGCCAAAGCCGCCTGAGAGGGAGCGGAAAAGTCGAAGCACTCAAGAAAAGAGAGGCCCATACCGCAAGAAAGAAAAGGACGACGCAGCTCTTTGCGGAGAGGTCGGCGGAGATCCAAGCACGATGGGGTGTCGCCCGACAAAGCCGGGAAGGAGAACGGCCACGTCTGGCCAGCATGTGAGAAGTAGTAGTACTAGTAGTTAGTGTGTGTGTCTGTGTCTGAGTATGAGCATGTACCAGTACTACTAGTTACTACTGTAGTTTTTAGAGCAAATTACCAGTACATTAGCCTAGACTAAATGGAAAAATTCCTATCCTAAGCATCAAATGGCATCTCTTTCTCTATAGGAATTGAGATGCATGTCATCTCACTTCCTATGATTTTCATATTCCTATAAAATTCCTATCCTATGAATGAAAGGAGGCCTCTGCTGGACTAACTACTGTAGCTAGCAGTACTACTGGTACAGTAGTTTTCTTCAAGAAGCGGAATTCAACGAAGTCATGATCGTTCCTTCGTCCGAGCAACTTCAAAGTGGGAAGTGGGCCTGTGATTTGACGGCTCATTATTGTTATCTTGGCGTAGCGACCTGGGTGACTCTCCCTTGGAGTTCTGCATGCATGGCAAGTGGACCAGGATGGTCGACGTCCCACATGTTGGCGAACGGGAGTATTCTTTCCGATATCGAGGAGCAAGGAAACCGCGTGGTATAGTATCAATGCTGATTGGTTCGCAAAAAAATAGTATCACTGCCGATTTATAATTATTTTTTATTTTTGATGAATGCTAGCGTTTCAACTCTTACGACGAAGGGTGCCAAACATGGGACGTGCTGGATGTCCCTGCGTCGTGAAAGGAGTGGGACATGAACAGCGTGGTAGAGCCCAGCGTAAAAAACAGCGTGGTAGAGCGTCTCCACTTCTTCCACTTCTGGGTCGGAGACCACACGTAGTAGTACTTAGTGGTATGAACGATAAAAAGTGTGACCTGGAGAGAAAGACACGTCTAGTTGGAAGGTCTCGGGGCATACACGTAAACAAATATGAAAGTTAATATGTGCCTCCGACTAATATAGTAGTAGTAGAGTACTTAGGCACGTACTCCATAACATCACCGTGCATTGCACGTACAACATTTAATGGTAGTACGTAGTAAGAGACAAATGTCGTCCAAGAGTTCCCTTGTCGACCTACTTTTGGGTGTTTGGTAGAGTGTATGGAGGATGCATGAGTCCACACTAGTTTAGCACAAATACACTAGAAGCATGCATGAAGAGAGCATGCATGAAGAGGGGTGTTGAGTTGAGCATGCATGAAGAGGAACAACTATCTGAGACGAGAACGCAACCAAACACACCCTATATGCCACGCATGTTCATACCATTTGTGCCTTTCTACTTCACTTACTATGCTACATTACTCAGGTTAAATGCGTCCACTCCTGGGTACATGTCCGTCTCGTAGTTCCAGTCCCACGTGCTCTTCATACAGATGGAATGATCCTTGCATAACACGTGCACCTTGATGCTAGATGTCTCGCGTGTTGGCAAAAGGATGAACAAAGCTCACGTAAAAAAATAGAGTGGAAGAACATAGATTCCGAATGACCGAGAAGGAGCAAGGAACCTCGTGGTGGAGCGTTGGCACTCATAATATTTAATATTATTCAGCGATAAAAAATTAACCAATCATCTCCACAGTGGACTGGAAGAGTACGAAACACGGCAGCCCAGTGTAGTTACATCATACTAGTACATGGCTAACCCATGCTATCACCATATTTCTTGGCTTCCGTGCGACACCTGTCTCTAGTAATCCAGCAGCCTGTATCGCTTCTCCCTCCTCGTCTCTATCAAAGTGCGGCGGGCTAGCGTTTCTGCCGTCTATTGAGGTCGGTTAAATATCACATGTTAGCGACATGCCAAGAGCATTCTAAAAAAATTCCTTTCATGTTCCGTTTTCAAAAATAAAAAATACTTTCACGTACGAATTTGCCTGTATGCTTTGAGCAACTTCCATGTCTTATACTGCTCCTGTTTGATACTCTAACTTAGCTAGAGGTTAGACTAACTCATGACTAACCCTGAACTAACTGTAGCCAAAGAGGTGTTTGGGTGACAGGGTTAGATTGACAATAAATGCACTTCATGGAGAGAGAAAAGTGATTTTTCAGTTGTCCCAATGAGAACTATCTCCGGTTAGCACCTCTTGGGTGGGATAGTTTTTTTTGGTGGGTTCGCTGCAACTTGCTCCAATTTAAACCCTCATGCTTGGATACTTTAGGGCTATTTGAGCCCCAACTAGCTCAAACTAACTCTAACCCATGGATCCCAACAGGGCCTATGGCCAGTCTCGAAGCGGAGCAGTCGCGTGCACCGGGAAGCGGCGCTCTCTCGGCCGTCGCGCCACTTCAAAGCCGGCGCCAGTGAGAGGTCGCCTCCGCTCTGGCCGGGCATTAATGCGGCACTGACGATCCATGGCGACGCTGACCGTTTCACGCGGGAAGCCTTACCGCAAGGGAGTATAGGTTTTGAACCGTTTCAGGTGTAGTACTAGCAGTTTGCAAAACTACTCAATTATTGCACTCAGTTTCCTAAGAAATTGTGGTAAAAAACATTACTCCACAGCCCTCTTCCCTTCTCCTTCCTCTTCCACCGCCCGCGCACATCTGGGGGAAGCGACCGGTCAACCCTTATATAGGAGTGCTAGCACAAAAAGATGCATGCATGACCACTAAAATTTCCATATTAAAGCGCCGCTCCGGCGGGAGTATGGCGTATGTTGTTACCTTCGCCGCCTGGCTACTGGCGGCGGTGACCGTGAGAAGAGGCGGCGGGAGGGGAATGCATGCAGCTACTGTTTGGGTTCACCTTCCGTCTTAAATAAATGCGCAGCATCACGTGTACCCACGGGTGCACAAATTGTAGCATACGTGTCTGCTTAAGTGGGGTTCACGTAACTGGTGTGTGTGTGTGAGAGATTCTGAGAGACAGAGTGCGTGTGTGACTCTACTCTTCGGACATGTACTCAACCTTTTGCATCGGGATATAAGTATAATGGTATTTACTTTAGCTAGTGATTTACGTGGCCATCTTAACGTGGTTGTGTCAAAAAAATGCGACTTCCTACTCGTGATTTGCGTTATATAATTACAAGCAAGATTCTTGTGCATTGCACGGAACATCAATATGCAGTTTTTTACAAAACACCTGTTGTGATTGACCCATGCAGGATTAATCCCATGTGTAAAAACTAATGATATCTCGAGAATTTTATCGGAAAATTGGTATCTCGAGAATGTCATCGAAAAAAATGAAAGATGAGAGATAAGGCGAGGAGGAGTAGAGCGTGGTGGTGACTGGTAGTCGGAATGGACGGAGGCATGGGGATGGATTTGGGCCAGGCGCCCGGCGCAGGCCACCATGCATGCTAGATTGTTCCAGAGACTTATTCCTTTTTAATTGCTGAGCAATGAGGTTGCAGGAGATAATGATGTGGAGAGAGGTGCGGGTATCTTTTGTAAAATTATCATAGTTTGCTTTCTATCCGTCAGATATAGATCATACGGTCTGTATTACAATATGGTAGGCACACCATCATCGCCAACTCGTTTTTTTATAAGGGTACAGATGATAAGTTTGCTGACTACTAAAGTAAAGTAGAATTTGTCCATGTTATGCAAGTAAATTAAGGTGATTGTTTATCATACGGGTAAGGTTGGATGAAGGGTGGTAGGAACAAATGCTCCGCCTAGAGCATGTGTGTGTGAGATGGAGTCTTAGTGTGTGTGTGTGGGGTGTGTGTGTGTGAGAGAGAGAGAGAGAGAGGAGAGAGAGAGATTGAGTCTTAGTTTGTGTGTGTGTGTGTGAGAGAGAGAGAGATGGTGTCTAAGTGTGTGGGGGGGGGGGGTGTGCATGCGTGCGTGCGTGCGTGTGTGTGTGTGTTTGTGTGTGTGTGTGTGAGAGAGAGAGAGAGATGGAGTCTTAGTGTGTGTGGGGGGGTGTGCGTGCGTGCGTGTGTCGCGGGGTCCTGTGTGGCGGATGTAATTTAAGTGTGCATGGCTTCATCATAGAGAGGTGATGTGTATGGCAGAGGCCAGCAACGATGGGGTGCGAGAGAGAAAATGCCCGTAGAGAGGGAAGAGAAAGTGTGTGCGCGTGAGAGGAGTCGACATCTGTTCGAGAGACACCGAGGAAGACTACTATATATCGATGGTGCATGTAGGTGGGAATTAAACAAAGGGATGGTCTTATTGGTTTCGGGGATATAGGGGAAGAGTGAGAGGCGCTGGGGGGAGGGATAGCTAGAAAGAGATTGTTAAGTGTGAGTGTGTGTTTTACCCATCCAGGCGAAAGTTATGTGCACAAAAGAGGAGAATGATTCGATGTGGCGTTATGATTGAGGGTAATTAACTATGTATGGAGACATAGAGACCTTGAACGTGCATGTGTGAGAGGTATACATGTATACGTGGGATGTGTGTGTAAAGCACGCGCATGATCGAGATAAAAGAAAGAAGACATAAGTCATAAGATCAACGACATGGGGGAGACAGATCGGTATGACAATATGCATGCATGTGAGAATGCAGGGAAGAAGGCCCGACAATTGAGCATGTGTTTTTGTCTTTAAGAGATAGTGGCGTGGTCTGGAGCATGCATCTATGGCGAGCAGAGGGAGTGAGGCGCAACGATTGTGCAAAAGAGATCAACCTATAAATGCATATGTATGGAGAGACATATATAGTGTGGGTGATAGGAAGCAAACTCCGTGCGAGAAAGAAATGTTGACGGAGAAACTACGGATAGATACAGAGATGGAGATGCTAGCTAGAGGGACATCCGCTAGTTTGGGTGTTGGAGATGACCGTCGGGTGGTTCAAAGGGTGAAATTATATATGTGTGTGAGAGGTCACTTGACTGGATGTAGAGAGAAACATATGTAGTGTGCGTGATAGGAATCAAGAGTGAGGGCGAGAAAGAAGGTTGATGGAGAAACAGATAAATAGAAAGATAAAGATGCTAGCTAGTGTGCGTTAGAGATAGGAGTCGAGTGGATCAGAAGGCTGGGTTATGTGTGTGGGTGTGAGAGAGATAGAGAGAGGGTGCGTGTGAGTCACATACAAACAGATATCAGAGAGAAATGAGATCCAGAGAGACGGAGTTTTGTGTCTGTGAGAGAGAAATATATTTCACAACGAGAGTGATAGCTAGAGAGACATATGAGGGAACGCAAGATATTTCTAGGGAGAGAGGGTGTGTGTGAGCGACATACAAGAGAACAATGGAGAAATATGAGACCACAGGAGACAGAGTTGTGTTTGTGTGTGAGAAAAAGATATTGAAGAGGAAGAGTCGTAGGTTCTCATATCTAAGGAGCGAAAGACATCTCTGTATGAGGGGTGTGTGGTGGCACACATGGGAATAGTAGAGAGAAATGAGACCCCGGAAGACAAAGTTTTGTGTTTGTGTGAGAGAAAGAGATTCCACATGGAGAATCATAGTTAGAGACACATAGCAGGGAGCGAGATATACTTAGAGAGAGAAAGAGTGATGAAGGTCGAGGAGAGAGTACCGTCGATTGTTACGAAGATAAAAGATCATTGTCGACATACAGGTAGCACGAGAGATACCTGAGAGATGATGAACGCGTATAGGTCCAGAGAGATAGTCCTATATAAGCATGAGTGATAGCTATATGAGACGAATATCTGGATTAAAGGGGATTCAAATATTTAAACTGGAGATCACGACATCGATAATATCATAACACAAATTGGTGTATCAAACATGCATATTCATTTGAATTTGGGCACACGTGTAATGTTATATAGTTTATCAATATTGGTGATCCATAGATTCTTAAATTGCAAACAATGCATGGTTTATATGCTATTAATGTCTAAACGGGATTACACTATATGTTGCGTGTGTGAAACACATTATACATGTTTGAGAAGTTAAAAAAAACCCCGCATGAAACACACATTAATTGGAGACAGTTAGCGAGGAATGCATACATTGGATTTCAACATAAAGTGGTTTCAATATTTGAAAATCCAAATTGATGGATACAACCTTATGAATCTGAGATCATGCCATTTGTAAACCATATATATGTATAAATGGTGTTGTGCTTTTGAAAGTATATATAAAAAAATGATGTATATAGAATGTAATTCCAATTGAAAATGGATCCCGCCCTAAAAAAATAGTAGAATACAAAAGGGATTCGTTTTGAGTTGGCACGGATATCTTGCACTGTGCAAAATTTGAACGAAGCGGGGAAATTTGCAGTAACCGCCCGAAACCAAAATCTGCGAGATGGAAATCACTACTGCCTATCCCTGCCACGCAAAGCCTATCTGCTGGATTTCTATAGGTTTCGATAGGGGTAGGTTTGTAATTTCACCCAAACGTGACGTAACCGCCTCTCACCCGGATTCATACACGGTGGGCGCCAAAACACAGTGTGCCCTCGGCTGAAATCAACTCCCTCCTTGATTCATATTCATACACGGTGGGCGCCAAAAACAAACTCTCGTAGGCAAATATTCGGTGTATGCGAGATTACCGCCCTATCCCCAACCGACGAATGTTGTTGTGATGTAGTAGAAATTTGAAACGGGGGCTAAGTTTGTAAATTTCCTTGCATTTGAGACAAGCGCGCCCTGAATACATGGTTCCCCCTTCCTCTCTACTTCCCTTTTCACCATTCATACACCGTGGGCGCCAAAACACCCTCTCCACCCCACCCTCCTCCGTCCGCCGTCGTCCGCCACCCCATCCACCGCCATCCTCCTCCACCATGCCGGAGCTGATACCCCGACGCCGCCGTCAATTACAAGAGATCGACCTCTCCCATCCACGCCTTCGGACCGGGATCCTTGCATCCCGTCCTCTCGCTTCATCCCTCATTGCCGTCCACCTTGCCGGCACCGCTCCTACGACCGTCTCGTCCACCGCGCCCCGCCGCCACAGTCTACCCTCCTAGATCTGCTTCCACGCCGCCAACAGCCATCGCTACCGCAGCACCGTCAAATTCTCAGCTGATGTGTACCCGGCGCCGCACCAGAGGCGGTACTTTCGTATCTGCTCAACTTATATATCGCAGCAAGAAAATAGATCGCCACTGCTTTACTCTGATTTCTTGTCCTGGTTGCGAAGTTGCCTTTGTCCGGTTTGCACCTTCAGATCCGCCATGGCACGCTCAACACTATACTCCCAATGCTTATGGTTTTCTCCTTTTATATTCCACACTAGTTAAATCACAGTAGACTAAATTTCAAAATTGGGTCAGTCGATTTTTCATAGCTCGCCGGAGTTTGCCGGTGCAATCAAAGGGGCTCGGGTGGTTGTGGGGCCTCGCCGAACGAAGAAAACTTGACGCGGGTGGGGATTGGGGCGGGGGTGGTGGTGGGGGTGGCAGAGGAACACAGGCGGTGGGGGCCGGTGGTCCGTGCGGTGTTCTGTATGGGAAGAATCAGAGACGAGGAAGAAGAAGGGTTAGGAGACGTAGGATCTTCATCCAACCGCCTGAAATGGTCGAGAGACAGCTGGAAGTTGCATTCTTAATGCGCTCTGGTTCATCATGTGTGGGCACTGCGCAACCAACATTTTATTATGCAAAATCTGCTGGCTCTTCTTTACCATGTTCGATAGAGCTGGCCTATACGTGATCGATAGGCTTTCAATTACTAGCGGCAATACAACACCTTATTTTCAAGCCAGTTCCACTTTCCCGATTTATATATCGTGGTTATGGTGTACCCATGTTATGTACACTATGATCTGCCCAGTTGCTGTGTGCTCTTGTTATCATGGTTTGGCCATAAACTCTCTATACAGTATATTATGAACCTATCATCTGCCAGCTATCCTTACTTCTGGAGCCTATTTTTTTGTGTAATTGTGCCAGAGTATATAAATGCACACACCATATTACAGCACACATGAGCTCTCTCATCAGAATCCAGTGATAGCACACAAGTGTTTACAAGGGCGCCCCTATATTAGAATATCATCTGCATTACAAAGATAATCTCACAACTATTTATGTTTTCATGGTTCTCAGATATTATACGCAATTATAGTGCATATCAGAATCCGCGCATCAGAAGAATATTGTGGAACACTGCAATGACTTACAAAATTGGCACCAAGGCATTGAGTGCCATTCTGGAAGCAATGTAACTCGTACGCTCCCCACCTGTTGATTCTTGTTCAGAATATCATCCTAATGACTATTATAACCTCAAGGAGTCATGTGACGACCGGTTTTCCGGGTAATAAATTCCAGAAAATGGCCGTTGTGCTCACCAGCCCCAGGATTACTGTTGCCTGATGAGGCACCAACTTAATACAGAAATTCCAAGCAAAATACAAAATATGCGGTACAAGACTATTCTGGTCTGTGAGTACAACAAATGGTTTCTAGTGGTTGATGGCGGAAGCGGCTCGTGGATCATCAGTGTCTATGGGACTCCATTTTTTCACAGGAACAGCTGACCAGGATAACTCCTATCTTCGCGAGGCTGCTATCACCATTGCTTAGGTTCCGGGGCTGTCATTGCAACGCTCCTCTCCACGCAAGAAATCTGGCCAAGACAATAGCCAGGGACAAGCCAGTGAGTACTTTTGAATGTACTCGCAAACATTGAGAACACTGGAATAATATAACAACCGATAATTATGCTTTGAAAATATTCTATGATCACAACGCCAGTCATAAAAAAATAAAATCCTTGATGCATGCCAGCAGGTTATTAATATGTAACAATGAATATGTAATGACAGAGTAGGAATAAAATGCACCATTCGGATGTCTGAAGCGACGTCTCGAATTGATGGTAAGTAACAAGCATGCCTCAGTCGGGCGTCTGAGCGACACCACATAAGGGCTTATAATGTAAAATAAATAACAAGCATGCCACAGTCGGGCGTCTCAGCGACACCGCAAAAAGGGCTTATAAATTAAATGAATAACGAGTATGCCACAGTCGGGCGTCTCAGCGACACCGCACAAAGGGCTTATAAAGTAAATTAATAACGAGCATGCCACGATAAGGCGTCTCAAATACACCGCATAAAAGGGCTTATGAAGTAAATGAATAACAAGCATGCCACGATCAGGCGTCAATGACACCGCATAAAGGGCTTATAAAGAATCACAGTGAATACCCAGGAGGTAGAACCGTCCCAGGGATACTCAATAATTCAAATAATATAATGGGTTAGTCCACAACAAACAATAATCATGATCATCATAAGTCTCAAGCCATGATCCTAGTTCTGGTTTAACCGTTTCTCCTCCGAAGACCGACACTAAGACCGACACTTGACCCATCCCAGACTGTAATCCTTAACCATGGACACGGCTATTCGAATAGGTTTAAACTCTGCAGAGGGAGTACTCTTTACCCACGAGTAAGGGATTCCTTTAGCCCATTGGGACTAATTCCGTCTACAGCCTTTTAATTGAAAACACACCTATCCGCACACACCAGCCTAACTTACCGGTGTCTGGAATCACCCACGACACCCGTTAAGAGAAACTTTAAGTGGGGAGGCTACAACCTCGACGTAACATGGGATCACAAAATTTATACCGCGTGCAAACTAGGGGGAGCTACCCCTTCGGCTACAACCGAAACACCCATGCTCCCAGACCAGGTGACATGCCTACCGGATGCCTCCGATATCTTCCACCATGGCCTCTCTGTACGGTGTGTGCTAGGAAAGGGGTTGACAACTTACTGAACCGTACCCTACCTATGGCAGGGACAACTGGCAGCATGAAACCAGTATGGGGGTTACCGGAACAAGACTCGATTAACGGTCGACTCAGGAGGTTTATAAATTCCTTGTATGACATGTATCACAAAAATATTTCAACCAACAAAATCAACACTCATTATACCTTACTTTGCCATACCGGACATAACCGTTCCGACGGAGACGGCGACAAACTCATGCCTACCCAAGGCAGAGGTTTTTCCTGGATTCCTTTCCAGCATGCATGCAAGGCACATGAGGATGATTACCATCGCAAGTACATTCATTTGCAACAGCAAGGAAATCACTAATATGCATCCATGCAATTGATCATATCACATGAAATAACAAGTTCTCCGAAATGAGGTGGTGTTATAAACGTGTCGACTAACACACCAAAAATATTATGCCGGGGTTCAGAATGCTTGCCTTCAAGTTGTGGAGGGGTGAGGTGCTCTCCAAAACTTTTGAAAGTTTTCTCTTCTCTCTCCAAAATCCTATTAAAAAATATTTTTGAATCAATAAATAGTTTCAAAACAGAACCAAAAAGTTGTCTGAATTTTTTTAAATAAAGCTTAAAATAAACTAGACAATATTTGAGAGAGGTAGGAAAAAGAATCAACTCATTTGGAGTTGTATTTAAAAAGTTAAGCTCAGTCAAAGTTTTGGTCAAAATCTGTTATTTAAAATAAAATAGAAAAAGAAAACGATTCGAATATAAACGCGTACACGTCGAAGGCGTGGAAACGCCTCCACTTATCCAGCGTGGACCGTCGTGGGTCATCGGCAGTGGGCCCGCCTTGGCCCATTGGTCGTTTGGTGGTCTCCCTCCCTCTTCTTTCTCTGCCCGAGCGGGGGCGGGGCTCCGGCGAGGCTCGCCGGCGAACGGCGACACCATTCTGGAAACCGAGGCCACCCGCGGTCTCAAGGGATCAAGGCGGTCCTACCGGTGGTCGCTTTGGCTCACAGGGTGGAGCCAGAGCTGCCGTGAGCTCCACAAGTGGCCGGTGGCTGTCGGGCAAAGTGAGCTTTTGGCTCCGGCGGTCCCTGACCAAAATCGAGCAGGGGGATGGACTCACGAGGGGGAGAGGGGGATCCTGGTGAAGAGAGTGGAGAGGGGGAGGCCCTGGTGGCGCCGGAATGGCTGGGGCAGGGGCGGCGGCTGAGGTTGCCGGAGATGGGGAAGGAGACCTCCCCGGGTCGATTGGCTGCCAATGGGGGTCTTAGGGAGATGGCTTGAGACTGCCTGCGTGCGGGGACGAGCTCGGGGCTCCTTAAATAGGCGATCGGGGTCGGTTCTAATGGTGGCCGCGGATAAGGTCGCCGGCGACCGCCATTCTGTAGCTAGGGTGTCGTGGCGGCGACGAGCGCTAGGGGACACGCTTGTGGATGAGCTCACGCTGTTCCAGGAGGCAGGTGGCGAGCGGGAGAGGCTCGGGCGGCGTCGACCTGAGCAGGGGCTGTCGGGCGGCCGCGGCGGCTAGCTCCTGGCCTGCCGGAGACGTGGCGAGGGCTGCTTGGCGTGTTGCGGTGAGTAGGGGAGTGTGTGGCGCGGCTCTGCAGTGAGGGCAAAACCAGGGGCGCGACGCGTCGGCTCGGGCGCGGCACGTGCAAAACGCATGCTCTACTCGCTCCCGGAGCATGCACGGAACATGTTCGACAAAATGCCGGGGCAGGCTAGAGGTCTCGGGTGAGGTTAGCAAGCAACGGGACTAGGTTAGTGATAGAGGGAAGATCAAGGGACAAGGTGGTTTGGCCTGGAGACCAAGTTCATAGTGCAAACAATAACTCATGCCAAATCTGTCCATGCTCTCAAGGTGTTTGACAAAATGCCACAGGCACCTAGGCTTTTCTTGGAGTGGCCAAATTTTCCACATTGGGGTCTCTTTAGATGCATAAGAAGGTGGTGAAGTCAGTTTGCCAAAAGGAGAAACTTGCTAGTGCAAGTTTTGCAAATCTTTAGTTCTGAACAGAAAGAACAGGGCATGATTGCATGTACTAGAATTGTTCCAATGAGTCCAAACTCCTGGACTTGAGGTTCTAGCAGGAAGGGCTACAAGTAGGAAAAGGTATCACAGCAAAAGGAGCAAGTTATAATATAGTTGTAGTACAATCCATTAAGTTGGACCAGAATGAAGATGAGGATGATTCACTCAAATTTTTCAAAGAACAAAGCTGGGTTTTTGCATAAAGTTGAATATTATGCTCCTACTGACATCCCATAATTTTGGTGGAAGCTTTAAAGAAATATTTAAATAGGTTGTAGTGCAAATTTGCCTTTGGACCAGATTTGAAGAAGTGGTGTAGAGCTCAAAATTTCCAACGGACAGAAGATATTTTTGCATAAAAGTGGTTTAAAAAACATCATATGACATCTCCAAATTTTGGTGGGATTTTTTTAAGAGTTTATAAAAGGGTTGCAGTACAAATAGGACCATAAAATCATGGGAAACCATTTTTCAAGAAAAATAAAGATTATGACAAATAAACTATGTAATTAATTCCACTGATAAAAGAAAAGTTTTTACTTGAGAGGGCACACAAGTCCAACAAAACATTTGGAATGTTCTCACTTGGGGTAAAATTCCATAATAATCCAAGAAAAGAATGGTTCTGAAATCAAGAAAACCAAGAAAAGGAAAGTTAAATTTCCTGGCAAAATTTTTAATTAATAAAACAAGACCAACTTTTGGGGTGTTACAACAAGCACAACGGCCATTTTCTGGAATTTATTACCCGGAAAACCGGTCGTCACAAACTTGGTATCAGAGCCAGGCTGACCATTGGCTAATCATATCTTAGCCGGGTCAATAAACCTAGGTAAGCCAAACCACCAGACCTTAACCTAAACCCAGCCAAGCTTCTCGTGCAAGATAGCCACACAAAGGTGACCACGACACTTTTGGCGTTGATTGTCAACCTATCAACCTAGCCTGTCTATCGCGCACTGGTGACCAGCACCCAAGGTGCCTTATTCGCAAGCGTGCGAAGGAAGACTTCGTCCCCTTTTACTATAAAAAGGGCACGCTAGCCCCAACCCAGCACAGCATAGCCGCTACCCCCAAACCGAGCCATAATGCCTGGCCCCATCGTGCACAATGAGACCACAGCAACCAACCTTGGAGGCTTTGTGACCATACTCGCAAACCTCACCCGTCGTGCCTATGCGTTAGAAGAGCCCCCAGAATATGTTGTGTACCAGGGACCCATGAGCGGTGAGAGCCATCAATTCTGGGCCACTGTACACATTTACGGTAGGGGTCTAGCGCCCGAGCGCCCCTACAGGTTCACCGGAAGAACGACTTCCTTTGAGCCACAAGCCATCCAACTAGCTGCTCGAGAGGCTATAGTTCATCTCCCGCATCTGTCACCCGTAGTTAATCGTCGCCGTTCCACTACTACCCCAGACGAGAAGGGTATGGCGAGACCACCCCAAGTTGCCAACGGAGATCACGAGGCGGATCCTGCGTTGTTGCACCTAGTGCGCTATGTAGGTGCACTAGAGGAACTGTTCGATCAAATCACCATTGATCTGATCGCAGCTCGTGGAGAGTTGGTTAGTCAAGCCCCGGCAAGAGAAGAGAACGAGCCCGACGCCGACAACCCAGTCGTGCTGTCCGAACACCCAATTGAGACCTTGAGGTCCGCCCCGGTCATCAACCCAGGCGCTTTGATGACCCCAGTAGTGCTCCGTCGCCTCTTGGGAGCACACTCCAACGGGGTTGTGGCCAACAATCCCCGAGATGGTCATCATCGCTACCCCGAGCTTGCAGCCCCTCAACCCTCTCCAGCTAATTCCGACGGTGAGACCCGTGGAGAAGCCTCGACATCCACAAGGCACGCTCGCTTGGATGTAAATGAGGTAGACTAAGTCACTCTAGTAGTATCGAGTTCCAGTGTATCCCCGCTTTGTAATCCTGTGACCTTGTATATAAACACCGCCTGTTGTTGTGCCTCTATAACCTTGCATGGGTGTATTTTCCGAGCACGACTACCAAAAACCACCCCGACAACCCCCACAGGGATACGTCACTTTGGCGAGATATGTATATGTGGCTTTGACCCCGACCCTTGGAGCTGAGATGGCAAATTCATTACCTTTCACCACGGTAAAATGACCCAGCTCCGGTGCTATAAAAAGGCCACCTGTGACCTTGCCAAGCACCTCTCACTCTGAGCACCATCCTCACCCCATTTCGTGCCATGTCGAGCCCTAGTATTTATCTGAGAGCCCCAGATGCAACCCCAGGTAATTTTGTCAAGATATTGTGGGATTTTACTTGCAGTACCATGGGCGCTACCCAGCCACCCCAGTACGAGCTGTTCAAATCGAGAATCACCCCTTCCACCTTGAGATACTGGGCAGCAGTGCACATCCCTCCCGTAAACCCAAACCAAGACCCAACAGAGGTCTCCTTCGTGGGGAAAAATCTATGCCAACCCCACATATGGCCGTAGAAGCTGCTGCTTACGAAGCTCTTGCTCGCCTTTTATTCGCGGTACCCTATGCCAGCGAACGAGGATATTATTACTTTCCGAGCCGTGCAGCACCCGGAGGAGTAACATCTTTTCCCGATGGACGAATTGAGAGAGACCCAGTACTGGCCAACTTGGTCCAGTACGTCATCGCTCAAGAGCGTTTAACCCAACGTGTGATGAGTTACCTCCAGAGTCTCGCGGATTTAAATCCTTAGATCACCATCGGCAGATCACTGAGGCCCGACCAGGAGAGACACATTCATTGACTGGTCAATCCACTTTACCCGATAAAAGAAGAGTGTATCCCAGTACCAGAGACATTTTCTTGGGACCCCGTCCAGTTACCGTTTTCATTTTAGACGTCACTGCTGTGTTTATTACTGCAACATTTGTTTATGTGTTGTAACTTATGCATGGTAACCCAAGTTTGCGCGGCGAGTAAATCATTTAGTTTCTATTTATGTGAGTAGCTCTGTTGCGGATTGACTCTAGTGTATTACTGTTTTCTCTCACGAAAAATCCTGGAGTGAGATTTCCTTTTCCTGAGTTGCTGCATCTACACCTTCTCACGATGTGGATTATTTTATTTCACGCAGCACCACGGCAGCAGACTCACAACCATAATCATTCGAACACATACATTGCTTGCAAAGCCTTGCAACGGTGTTACAACTAACTGAGCACCTCCCGACAACAGTTAGCACCCGACACGCCCCACATACTCCTCGTGATCACCGCCACCGCGGAGAGCCAACACCCGAGCAGCAGCATCGCGACGATCATCGAGGATCATCGCGCACAGGAGCACGGAGAGCCCCAGCACCGCTGCCAGCCCTCCGCACAACAGGATCACGAACCAGTCCGGCACCACCGCCGCCATTAGAGCCTCGCCGCGAGCTTCGGCAAACGGAGACAGAGTAGGAGGAGGAGAAGCGAGGTCAGGTGGGAGGAAGAAGAAGAAGAACACCTCAGCCGTTTTATAGCTCGAGCTCGGTGTACGGTGGGCGAGGTCCACCAGCGCCGCTCGTCGCCCGACCGCCGGTGTTCGGAGGCGAATCCGCGAGCAGTACCGACAGCGCAGTATGGCCTAGATACCCTACGCGCTAGACGTCGCCGGTGCAGAAAACACGGGAAAGCGCGCGGGAGAGAGGAAGAAGAAGAGACTGACAGTGGACCCCGGGTCCACCTGTCAGCCAGAGAGAGCACTGTGCTCTCGGGTGCGACCAGCGAATTTCTTAATAAATTTAGAATTTATTCTAAATTTATACCCAGCGTAGAAATCTTTCGATTTTCCCCAAAACCGTGGATTTTTCCACGCCGCGCCAGTTATCCACACTGTATTTTTTGCACCACTCATTGCCCTCTCACTGTAGCCGCATTTGTTTTAATGCATATATCTTCTTTAAAACAGCTTTTAGCAAATCTCGAGGACGAGATTTTTCTTAAGGGGGTTAGTGTTGTAACACCCCAAAAATTTTGGTCTTGTTTTATTAATTAAAAATTTTGCCAGGAAATTTAACTTTCCTTTTCTTGGTTTTCTTGATTTCAGAACCATTCTTTTCTTGGATTATTACGGAATTTTACCCCAAGTGAGAACTTTCCAAATGTTTTGTTGGACTTGTGTGCCCTCTCAAGTAAAAACTTTTCTTTTATCAGTGGAATTAATTACATAGTTTATTTCTCATAATCTTTATTTTTCTTGAAAAATGGTTTCCCATGATTTTATGGTCCTATTTGTACTGCAACCCTTTTATAAACTCTTTCAAAAATCCCACCAAAATTTGGAGATGTCATATGATGTTTTTTAAACCACTTTTATGCAAAAATATCTTCTGTCCATTGGAAATTTTGAGCTCTACACCACTTTTTCAAATCTGGTCCAGTGGGCAAATTTGCACTACAACCTATTTAAATATTTCTTTAAAGCTTCCACCAAGATTATGGGATGTCAGTAGGAGCATAATATTCAACTTTATGCAAAAACCCATCTTTGTTCTTTGAAAAATTTGAGTGAATCATCCTCATCTTCATTCTGGTCCAACTTAATGGATTGTACTACAACTATATTATAACTTGCTCCTTTTGTTGTGATACCTTTTCCTACTTGTAGCCCTTCCTGCTAGAACCATAAGTCCAGGAGTTTGGACTCATTGGAACAATTCTAGTACATGCAATCATGCCCTGTTCTTTTTGTTCAGAACTGAAGTTTTGCAAAACTTGCACTAGCAAGTTTCTCCTTTTGGCAAACTGACTTCACCACCTTCTTATGCATCTAAAGAGACCCCAATGTGGAAAATTTGGCCACTCCAAGAAAAGCCTAGGTGCCTGTGGCATTTTGTCAAACACCTTGAGAGCATGGACAGATTTGGCATGAGTTATTGTTTGCACTATGAACTTGGTCTCCAGGCCAAACCACCTTGTCCCTAGATCTTCCCTCTATCACTAACCTAGTCCTGTTGCTTGCTAACCTCACCCGAGACCTCTAGCCTGCCCCGGCATTTTGTCGAGCACGCCTGCGGCGTGCTCGACGCCGAGAAGAGCACGCTGCGTTTTGCACGTGTCGCGCCCGAAATGCGGGCGTCGAGCCCCTGGTTTTGCCCTCACTGCAGAGCCGCGCCACACACTCCCCTACTCACCGCAACACGCCAAGCAGCCCTCGCCACGTCTCCGGCAGGCCAGGAGCTAGCCGCCACGGCCGCCCGACACTCGCCAGTGTCGGCGCCGCCCGAGCCTCTCCCGCTCGCCACCTGCCTCCTGGAACAGCGCGAGCTCATCCACAAGCGTGTCCCCTAGTGCTCGTCGCCGCCACGACACCCTAGCTACAGAATGGCGGTCGCCGGCGACCTTATCCGCGGCCACCATCGGAACCGACCCCGATCGCCTATTTAAGGAGCCCCGAGCTCGTCCCTGCACGCAGGCAGCCTCAAGCCATCTCCCTAAGACCCCCATTGGCAGCCAATCGACCCGTGGAGGTCTCCTTCCCCATCTCCGGCAACCTCAGTTGCCGCCCCTGCCCCAGCCATTCCGACGCCACCAGGGCCTCCCTCTCTCTACTCTCTTCACCAGGATCCCCCTCTCCCCCTCGTGAGTCCATCCCCCTGCTCGATTTTGGTCAGGGACTGCCGGAGCCAAAGACTCACTTTGCCCGACGGCCATCACCACTTGAGCTTCGCCACGGCAGCACCGCCCACCCCAGAGACCAAAGCGACCACCGGTAGGACCGCCTCGATCCCCTGAGACCCTTGGTGGCCTCGGTTTCGAAGCAGTCATTGTTCGCCGGCGAAGCTCACGAGCCCCGCCTCGCAGGCGAGAGAAAGAAGAGGGGAGGGAAGACCAGTCAAACCTGACCAATGGGCCAGGCGAGCCCACTGTCAGTGACCCACGCACGGTCCACGCTGGATAAGTGGAGGCGCGTTTCCAGAATACGCCTTCGACGTGTACGTTTATATTCGAATCGTTTTCTTTTTCTGTTTTATTTAAAATAACAGATTTTGACCAAAACTTTGACTGAGCTTAACTTTTTAAATACAACTCCAAATGAGTTGATTCTTTTTCCTACCTCTCTCAAATATTGTCTAGTTTATTTTAAGATTTATTTCAAAAACATTCAGACAACTTTTTGGTTCTGTTTTGAAACTATTTATTGATTCAAACATATTTTTTAATAGGATTTTGGAGAGAGAAGAGAAAACTTTCAAAAGATTTGGAGAGCACCTCACCCCTCCACAACTTGAAGGCAAGCATTCTGAACCCCGGCATAATATTTTTGGTGTGTTAGTCGACACGTTTATAACACCACCTCATTTCGGAGAACTTGTTATTTCATGTGATATGATCAATTGCATGGATGCATATTAGTGATTTCCTTGCTGTTGAAAATGAATGTACTTGTGATGGTAATCATCCTCATGTGCCTTGCATGCATGCTGGAAAGGAATACGGGAAAAACCTCTGCCTTGGGTAGGCATGAGTTTGTCGCCGTCTCCGTCGGAACGGTTATGTCCGGTATGGCATAGTAAGGTATAATGAGTGTTGATTTTGTTGGTTGAAATATTTTTGTGATACATGTCATACAAGGAATTTATAAACCTCCTGAGTCGACCGTTGATCGAGTCTTGTTCCGGTAACCCCCATACTGGTTTCATGCTGCCACTTGTCCCTGCCATAGGTAGGGTACGGTTCAGTAAGTTGTCAACCCCTTTCCTAGCACACACCGTACAGAGAGGCCATGGTGGAAGATACCGGAGGCATCCGGTAGGCATGTCACCTGGTCCGGGAGCATGGGTGTTTCGGTTGTAGCCGAAGGGGTAGCTCCCCTAGTTTGCGCGCGGTATAAATTTTGTGATCCCATGTTACGTCGAGGTTGTAGCCTCCCACTTAAAGTTTCTCTTAACGGGTGTCGTGGGTGATTCCGGACACACCGGTAAGTTAGGCTGAGTGTGCGGATAGGTGTGTTTTCAATTAAAAGGCCGTAGACGGAATTAGTCCCGATGGACTAAAGGAATCCGTTACTCGTGGGTAAAGAGTACTCCCTCTACAGAGTTTAAACCTATTCGAATAGCCATGTCCATGGTTAAGGATTACAGTCTGGGATGGGTCAAGTGTCGGTCTTAGTGTCGGTCTTCGGAGGAGAAACGGTTAAACCAGAACTGGGATCATGGCTTGAGACTTATGGTGATCATGATTATTATTTGTTGTGGACTAACCCATTATATTATTTGAATTATTGAGTATCCCTGGGACGGTTCTACCTCCTGGGTATTCACTGTGATTCTTTATAAGCCCTTTATGCGGTGTCATTTGAGGCCTTCCGTGGCATGCTTGTTTTTCTTTTACTTCATAAGCCCTTTATGCGGTGTCGCTGAGACGCCCGACTGTGGCATGCTTGTTATTCATTTACTTCATAAGCCCTTTATGCGGTGTCGCTGAGACGCCCGACTGTGGCATGCTTGTTAATCATTTACTTTATAAGCCCTTTACGCGGTGTCGCTGAGACGCCCGACTGTGGCATACTCATTATTCATTTACTTTATAAGCCCTTTTTGCGGTGTCGCTGAGACACCCGACTGTGGCATGCTTGTTATTTATTTTACTTTATAAGCCCTTTATGTGGTGTCGCTCAGACGCCTCGAGAACATGCTTGTTACTTACCATCAATTCGAGACGTCGCTTCAGACATCGGAATGGTGCATTTTATTCCTACTCTGTCATTACATATTCATTGTTACATATTAATAACCTGCTGGCATGCATCAAGGATTTTATTTTTTTATGACTGACGTTGTGATCATAGAATATTTTCAAAGCATAATTATCGGTTTGATATATTATTCCAGTGTTCTCAATGTTTGCGAGTACATTCAAAAGTACTCACTGGCTTGTCCCTGGCTATTGTCTTGGCCAGATTTCTTGCGTGGAGAGGAGCGTTGCGATGACAGCCCCGGAACCTAAGCAATGGTGATAGCAGCCTCGCGAAGATAGGAGTTATCTTGGTCAGCTGTTCCTGTGGAAAAATGGAGTCCCATAGACATTGATGATCCACGGACCGCTTCCGCCATCAACCACTAGAAACCATTTGTTGTACTCACAGACCAGAATAGTCTTGTACCGCATATTTTGTATGTTGCTTGGAATTTCTGTATCAAGTTGGTGCCTCATCAGCTAACAGTAATCCTGGGGCTGGTGAGCACAACGGCCATTTTCTGGAATTTATTACCCGGAAAACCGGTCGTCACAAGTCAAAGGCAGATGGCATGTCCTGTTCACCCATCAAGGTGCCTGTTCTAATTTGGCAAGGTTTTATTGATTGCGCGCATCTTGCATATGTTGTCTTGCATTTCTTCTACTTTGTTCCACCGCCATCTGCTTAGTTTACTCATCATATAACTCGAGATGCCATGCCCATCCATTATCAATACATATTCCATCTGTCATCATACCATGTTTTTCCACTCAAATGCTGTTCTTGTGCATCAGACATCAAAAAGGAAGAGGGTGATTGCCGAACCTGAAGGAGCACCAGCAAAGTTCTTGAAAAACATGGTGGTGCAGGAGAAATTAGACAGCGCCCCACTTATATTGGATGTACAACCAGTGACACAAAACATAGGACTGACTCCAGCAGACTGTACCCATACTTCACTGGCCACACCGCTGGCCCCACCACACAGGGCCTGCACTCCAGCAAAAGGAATACCGATTTCATTTGCCATAGCACCAGCCGTACCACAGAAAAATCCCACTCCAGCAAAAAGTACAGCAAGTCCACCGGCCGAAGACCTATCCCAAGTGCAGAGACGGCCAGTTCCTGCAGATTGGAACCCCATTCCATTTATTCCCAGTTTAAAAGACAATGCTTTCAATGTTGTTAGGGACTACGTGCATATATTCCCATCATGGGAAGATTATAGTGAATACAAACACCACTTTCACATCTTCCTGTCCAACTTACGTGTAAGTGCTATTATTCATGGTTATTATTTTCCTATTTTCTGCTGATCGAACACATCAATGATTTACATTACATTGTTGTAACTAGGCGAGGGTCAATCTGGATAGTCCTGACGAGCAAAGCTTGCTTGTGCTTTTCAAGGAAGCATTGCAGCAGTATCGGTGTTACCTGAGGAAATCACACTTTGATGGCAAGTCTATAAACGAATTTCCGGTGAAGTCTCCTGTGCTAAATTTAGAACACATTGAATGGAAAAACCTTGTTATGCACTGGTCTCGTTCCCAGGATGAGGTTCTGTCTATGAAATCACATGACAATTTGAACTTCTACTTTTCCGCATGTGCCTTATGGATCTTTTTTGCAGGAAATCTGCTCTAAGAAGAATTCTGGTTTGAAAAGAACGACAGGATATCGCAAATATGTTGCCCGCTGCTTTGCTCTTGTTAGTACCTATTGTCCTGTATCACTGTACTTGCATACATACCTGGTTCATTATGTGGCAGCAGTATGCATGATAGCTTGCTTATCAATTGTTCGCTCCAAATTATATGATCTGTATGAATGGTTACATTAGTGTAGAATATATCCAATGGGAATGAATTTTTTAGCTATGCATTGTTCTTTTAAGTAAATGATGTCCTTTATCAGTGTACTAATATTGACAGTAGTTGTTCATGTACCATCACTCTGCAGCTTATTTTCCTTTGCCTCCATTTTCTACACATCAGATCTATATTTACTCTTACCATAAGGTTGGTACTGAAGAAGTTTAGCTGTGCATTGCTCTTGGCTGTGCCTTTTGCCTGTATCGCTGCACATACATTTATAGCTACTTGGTTATGTAGCATCACTCTACATCTTATCTTACTCCATTTTTTTCGTATATTATCACATCTATATTTACTCTTAACAAAATGTAGAATAAAGGCAATGCTTATGAAGAAGATTATGTGCTAAACTTCTTGAATTCCCCCCCCCCCATCAGCATGGACAAGGGCTTTATAGAGCCTGTCTTCACCAGTAATGTAATTTTGTCCTTCTCAAGCCTTCAAATTTTGTTGTGTAAATTTGGTTAGGCATGACTGCAACAGCTGTTTATTTTTTGTGTTTGCATCAAATTGCATGTTTAAAGTTTATTATGTAGTTCATAAACAAAAGTTTGTGCTTCTCAATTTAAGTTTTCTGTTGTACAACCAAGTTCCTTCTTCATACCATGTAAATTAAACTATACAGAGCAAGTGATCTTGTTTTGCACTGCATGTATGCTTCTGTTCTTCATCCGTAATCTAGTGGTGTGGTGAACCTACCCACTATAGCACAATGTCATATTCTGCAATGTCTTAACTATGTACAATGTCATATCATTCTACTATTATTTAAACTGTCTCTTTATTTGCCAACTGGAATGGGATAAATTGACAAAGACACTAACCATTGATACTTATGAGTTCTTGATCTGTAATCTAGTGGTGTCGTGAAGCTGCCAACTCCTTCACAATGTCATTTCCTGCCATGTCTTGAACTGAACAATACCATATTGTGTTAATGCAATTTTAAACTGTGTCACTTTATTCGTCAGTAAGAAATGTGATGAATTGTCAGCACTGATACTTTTATGTGCAAAACCTGTCATCTGTCTGCTTGTTTATCTTTCAGAGTGAGGAAGATATAAGTGTTGAAAAAGCGCAGTCTCATCATCTTGCTCAGCTGCTTGCGCTGCAGCTCCCCAGCAAGGCTAACCTTTCTTGAACTCTATTGAAGTGATGTCGGTTTTGCATATTATTTTGTCGGCGTGTTTATTTGCATTGGTGGCGATCTTTGATGCCCAGTGTATGTAATCTACTGTCTTCTTGTGCTTTATTATCATAGTGGCGAACTTTGATGCCCAGTGGATGTAACATGCCGTAATTTCTTTATTGTATAGTCTAGGGTTTTTCTTATTCACAATGCTGCAGTTATTTTACTGTATATATATCCTGTCTTCGCAGTAAACCGGCCAAACCATAAAATTACGGTACATAATCAGGCCGTCATGCAATCACGATGTATGATCCGCATCATGGGCCCCGTCAAACTGGCCCACTAGTAGATTCAGGCCTTTAATAGGCCGAGTAACCCCCGGCCCTCTTTTCGCAAGAAAACTCAATGGGCTTTTAGGAGGCTGAGAAGTAGGTTGGGCCTGAAACGTGTGCCGAATAGCTCACGGGTCGGCAGCAGCCGGAAATGGACCCCGGCCCATGATTGTGCAAATCAAATCACGGGCTTTTAACAGGCCAAAGTTGTCTCGGTCCTTGTTTGGCCCAATCAGATATCGGCTGTGAGCAGGCCGGATGCAAACCGGGCCGTAGTTAGGCCCAACTATATGACGGGCTTTTAACAGGCCGAAATTAATATAGGGACGAAATGTTAAACAGACCCTTAATAGGCCGAAACTAATATCAGGCCGAATTACTAAATGGGCCTTTAGCAAGTGGGCCCAAAAGCATAGCATCCAGTTAAACGGGCCGAATCTGATATGGGCCATAATTGAGCCCAAAGCCTCTTAAAGGGCCGGACCTTATCTGGGCCGTGATTTGGCCCAAAAAGTGGGAGGCTTTTAACGGGCCGGATCTTATATGGGCCATTATTAGGCCCGGAACGTGGCAGGCCATTAATGGACCGGATCAAATATGGGCCGCATTTGGCCAAAACATGGCAGCCGATTCGGGCGGCCTACTAGGGTCCTCAAAATCTTGTGGGCCTACAATGGGCCGCCCATTAATGTCCGTGAAATCGCGTGGGCCTTTAGCTGGGCCAGCCCATTATGATCCGCAAGAATTTTTGGGCCTTTACCTGGGCCGGCCCATTATGGCACACAAAAAATCTTGTGTGCCTTTACCTGGGCCGGCCTATTATGGCCCGCGAAATCTTGTGGGCCTTTAGCTGGGCCAGCCCATTATGGTCTGCAAAATCTCGTGGGCCTTTAGCTGGGTCGGCCCATTATGGTCCGAAAAATCTTGTGGGCATTTAGTTGGGCCGGCCCATTTAAACTTGATGGGTCGTGCCACGTGTCGACGTATCATAGGCGCCTTCTGTCCAATGAGTGGATGACATCTGTCCCAACGATGAGCCGACACGTGTTTCCTCCAGCCAATGATGATTTTACACGTGGAAAATCCCCATTGGTCGGGGTTGTTAACGGGTTATGGGATCCAAAACCCGACCCGATAGCTTAACGGTGTTCCATTACGGTGGATGCCACGTGTCGGTCACCCTTGACGAAAGCACTTCTGTGACGCGTAATTTATCGTCATGGAAGTGGACACTTCCGTGATGATGATTTTCGTAATGTCATGGAACACTTCTACAACAGCACAGGTATGACTATCTTGATTCTGTCATAAAATCGTCATGGATGTACATGCATGACAAAAAACGCGACCTACTGTGACAAACATGTATCATCACGGAAGTGTATTTTTTTGTAGTGCACTGAGCACAGCTCAAAACATTACTTGAGGATTCATTGCTATCGAAATGAACTTAGAATCTACACTTGTAATGGGGTATCAAGCCATGGCTTGGAAGCCTGGTGTATACACCTAAAACCCCGGGTTAACCTGCCTATTTAAGTAAGTCACTCTGCCCAGGTGAACCTGGTATGACCCTTCGAACTTTGACAAGTTACTCCAAAAAAGGAGCCTGAACTTGTCAAGTTAAAACGATGATTGGTTAAGGATTGAGGACCATCTTAAAAGGCTTTGCAAAAATGGTTTAACTTCAAGGCACGGCAGCCCATGAAAAGCCTTGAATTTGGGGCCTGGCAGCCCGTGAAAAGCCTCGACTACAACGGTTTTTATTTGCCTTTTGCCAAGTTTTTCTTTCTTTTGACTAGATCTGTGATATTTTCAAACCGGTGTTCATCAACCCGGCTTGACTTTCAACTACAAGTTGTCAGTATATGATCAGTCATAATCCAGATATTATCAACCCTGTCTGGTTTGACTACAAGTCGCCAGTATTATGTATGGTTAATCCGGTGTTTATCACAACCCGGCACGGTTTTATCATAAACCGGCACAATATAGAAGGAGTTATCAGTACTCAAGATTGGGGCTATCACCTTTACTACAAAAAGTTGGTAAACCAACGATGTGATTCAATGTCACACGTATGATATATTTCATATTTGATTATTCTTAAGTGCAGCCTTGGTTATAAACCCGGGTTATATGTTGGGCATTATGACCCGTCGGGCGATAAACCGCCAGGACACTTTAAACTTGTTGTATGCAGAAACAGGTTGAATAAAGCATGATTATAAATCACCGGCGTTTATTAACCCGGCCTGGCTTTTGACTATAAGTCGCCAGTATGATGATAAATTATCCGGTGCTTATTAAACCGGCCTGGTTTTGGACTATAAGTCGCCAGTATATATTTGGATTGCGCCATTGGAATAATGTGCTTATAAATCATTGGGTTATATTATTCAAATAGCCAAACTTGGCTGAATTTTCATTATGATATTAAATGAATAAGGTTTTTCATACCGGATTATATTATCTTGAATAGCCAACATGGCTGGATTTTTATTATGGTTATTAATAGCTGGTATTATTGAGGTTTTCAAAGTCCTTTAGCGCAATGGATATTATTTTATCTATGGATATGATTTATTCCACAATGGAAGGAATAGTCCCGAATCGCTGCAGGCTTACGACCCGGCACTTGGGGGCTACATTATTTAAATTGAGATTATATCAAATATGCAAGTCTCATGTCGCTGCGAGCATGCACCATGACACTTGGGGGCTAATGCAAAGTCATTTTTTTGCTCATCTTATTGAAGACCCGACTCATCATATCATAATGAGCCGGCCCTTGGAGGCTACCAGTTGCTCCTGTCAAACATTCAAGTATATATCAAGTCCCGGTTCAGTATTATCTTACTAAGCCGGCCCTTGGGGGCTACACATCACTGCTCAAGTCTACATGATTATATTTACAAAGTCCCTGCTCATTATTGCATAATGACCCGGCCCTTGGGGGCTACACTGATTGAAGTTTTTATAAGCAATTACAAGTCCCAGGTTGCTGCAAGCATGACAACCCGGTACTTGGGGGCTACATATATGGAGTATTCAGTTTTTACTTGAGATAAACAACATGGATTTCTTCAAAGTGGCAGCAATTATATGGAAACAAGTCTCAAATCATCACTTTTTTCTGTTCAAGACTTGGGGGCTACAGGTAATATGGATATAAGGGAGAAATATCTTCCGATTTTCAATTTTGAGCAAACCAGATTGACCCGGCATCACCAATCATTATGACCCGGTGTCTGAAACAATCATAACCCGGCGTCATCAATAATCATGAACCGGCGTTGGCAACAATCATGAACCGGCGTTGGAAACAATCATGACCCGAAATTATCAGTTTTTATAACCTGGCAATTTTGGTAATATTAAACCGGCAAGTTTTACATCTTCAAACCGGTTGAATATCATATGAGTATTTCAAGACCCATATTTCTTAAATCGGCGCTTTGGAAGCCGACTCAAGTGGATTATTCTTCACACTATTTCTATTTGAGGAACCAATGTCAGCAAATTGAGTATGAAGCTAGCTTGTTTACCCGGATTTTCTAGAAGGAGGAAATGACAAGGACTTAAGGATGATCAGATGCCGGTTTACAAGAATTCTTAACCCGGAGCACAACCTGTCAAATTTGTTCTTGTGTTTATGTTGCAAATCAGTTTAACATGGATAAATCCAAATTAAACGGGGGGCTAATGTCGGGGATATACCCCGCAGCGTAAACCGGCCGGAAGTATAACCCGGCCAGACTTGGCGGTTTACTTGGGACCCGGCTGAGACTTGACGATTCACTGGCGACCCGTTTGGACCTGGCGGTTTACGATTCATTGGTACTCCGGCAGGCGGGTTAGAGGAGCGACAAGACCCGGTGGCCCAACGGGCGGTTCATGAAGGCCGGTTCATACTGTGGTGGGCCGGTTTAAGAGGAAAGGCATGACGAATATTTACCTTACAAGGAATTAAGACCTGGACTTGTATCCGGTTTGTGTAGAGATAGACTAGTCCTAATCCTAATAGGACTCCACATATAACCCACCCCTTCAACATATATAAGGAGGGGCAGGGCTCCCCAAAGAGGGACAAGCAAGAAGAAACAATCTCTAGGGCTAGACACAATTAGAGGAGAGCCGGTTTACGGCGACTCCCTCATGAGCATAATGAGACCTAGCCTCAAACAGCATGTAGGGATATTACCGGATGATGTTTCCCCGGGCCCGAAGCTGTCTAAACCCTTGTCTTGCGTGTTGATCCGCCCTGCGTCTCTTGTCCCACTCAACCCCTCTCAAGCTACCACATAGATGTGTTGGCCTCACAACTAAGTCCTGACATTAAGGACATCTGCCGTGACAAAACCACGACAGGGCGCCAAGTGGCGCGCCACCCCTCGGCAGGGGGCTGGGGGGTGACGCCGCACCAGACCTCAGCCAGTCCTCGCAAGGAGCCCGAGCCGATTGGGGCCTGCTGCTTGGAGAAGAGCCGAAGATCAAAGCTAGCCAGCTGCTGCCATGAGCAAATGAGGAGGTTTGTGCACGCCCGCCAAGCTCCACGCCGCATCAGTGGGGAGGCGTGAAGCCGGCAGCTCAAGACGCCATGAAGGTAGGAACACTCCTCGGTGACCTGCTCCAGGGGCGGTGAGCGGACCAGGAATGCTTGAGGTCGATGGGGGAGTCGAGGAAGGAGGAGGCCGCTTCTCAGGAGACGCAGCAGCCTCGATGGAATGAGCCCTGAAGGACTGATATCAGGAGGAGGAAACAGCACGCAAGAAGCCACAACAGTATGGTACTTACACGTCGATGGCGATGTAATTCCGTCGCTTCAACGGCCCAAAGACATTGCTGCAGCTAGGGGATCCTTTCCTCTTGCGGAGCTCCTCGGAGTCCACGCAAAGACGACCGAAGTGCTGACGTGACGGTCGGTGCGCAACGGGGCCGAAGGGGAGCCGAGGAAGACAGCTTCAGGGGTGCTCGGTTGCGGCGGACAGTCAGGCGCCGTCTCGCCATAACCTCCCGAGGTCACTGGAGCCTTGGAGCCGCATGCCACGTCTCCTCGGTGACCGACGCCTCAGGAGAAGGGTTGCAAGCCCCCGAGGACGACACCCCAGGATCACCACTCAGCATATGATCCACAGTGCTCGAGCCACCGGCCCCCGTCGAAGCTCGCCCTCTTGCACCTTCACCTAGGGCGAGCTCGGCACCGGCGGCAAGGAAGGGAACCACGTCGACGGGGTTCTCGCGGGACCCCACCAGGCCGATTGGGCGCAGCCCCCACTCATCAAAGGAAGGCATGCTCGCGGCAAATGCGGCTTTGTTCTCGCAGCGATACAGCAGGCAGCTATTCCTGGGCATGTCGTCCGGCAGAGGCACACCCGACAGGATCGTGAGCACCGTTTGCCGCATCGCAAGAGGAAGCCCCTTCTCCTGAAACCTCATATGATCCTGGCTGCTGTGCAAGTCCCACATCGGGCGGGAGTGGCGCTGAAGCGGAGCGACTCGGCGCTTGATGAACTCCTTCACCACCATAGGCGCAGTCACGCCGCGGTCCTTCAACCTCCTCAACCTAGCCCAGACGGGGGCAAGGCAGGGGCTCGCGAGCTTTTGATGGCCCCAGCCGGAGTTTGGAACAGCAGGTCCCGCCGGAACTTGGAGCAGAGGGCTGAGCATATCGGCGTCAACGAACACCCACCGTGTGCGGAACTCACTCGTGGATGGAGGAAGCTTGAAGTCAATCCCCGCGCCCGCAGTCGTGGCCACGGCCTGGAAACCCACGCACCCCGAGCTCTGCCGGGGACCGGTCAGATGCAATGAGAAGAAATGGCGAAGTAGGGCCACGGAAGGGGCGACGCCCACCATGGCCTCGCACAAGAAGGCGAAGATGGCAAGGACAGTCACAGATTGAGGGTCGAGATGAAGCATGTGGATCTGATAATGCTCGAGTACCGCATTGAAGAAGGCGGAGAAGGGAGGAATCAAGCCAGCCCAGAGGGCATCAATGAAGATCGGGACATCAGTGGCTTCCCGATCCATGCAAGTGCGGGACACGGGCCAAGACACCGTCTCTCCCCACTCGTTGAAGCTGGAGGCAAGCATGGGGCGCACCTTGTCCATGGCCTCATCGTTAAGCACCCGAGGCCGGCCGAGCGCAGGCTCAAAGGGCGAAGGCGCAGTTGGCAAAGACAGAGGCTCCTCCCCCTTTTCAGCCCGTTTCGACGCCATGGTGATGAAGCAGGCGGAGCACAAGTCAGATTGGAAGGGCAAAGCAGGGCCTCAAGGAAACAGGGAGATTGGAGGAGCCGGGCGTGGGCGAAGGGAGAATAACTGTGCGAGAGGCGGGGGCCGCGTAGCCAGGCGGATTCAAGGGCAGCATGGAGAAGGGGAGACGCCTACGTCCAATCAACCACCACGCGTCAATCGAGGCCGCAGGCTTTGGGGGCCCGCGGTGCTCCGAACTTGACCCTTGGCTTCGCCGCGAAGCCAAGCCCGAGCGCACCTTGGGCCCGGGGGCTACTGTCGGTGTTCTGGGAACGGGGGTCCCCAGACTTGCCTGCCTGCGGCCCATGGCGTGGCTAAGCCAGCAGGCCGTACGGCCCATCTTCATCGACAAGGCATCCAAGACCCTCGCGAGGGGCCAAGCCTCGCGAGGCGGACGATGCAAGACCTCCTCAGGACTGGCCTGGCCAGGCAGGCTCACGACGAGCGGAGATATCAAGGTGGGGCAAACCTCATGAGGCTCTCATGACGTGAGCCATGACGATCAGCACCAGGCGGACGCGAGGCGGGCGCCAATGCGTGCAGCGTCCTTGTTTCCTCTTTGGTGCTAAGGAGGCTAGCGCAGGCGAGGAGTACCAAGGCATCAGGCAAAGGTTGCTATATCGGTGCAACGAGACCAAGACCAGCAGGACGGCAAGACGGAGGTCATCGTGGAGCCCAATATGGCGTCACCACCAGAGCTTTTTGCAGACGAAGACCGCTTTTGTCAGGATAGCTTGTACTAGCTGTCCCCCATCAAATTTGCCCGCCGTTGTTGGCTCCCTTCCCGCTCAACATTTGGGGAGAGGACCAGGGCCTATATAAGTAGGGCTAGCCACCACAGTATGGGGTATCGAGCAGTTCACCCAGCTCTCACCCGCCAAGTTACCAAGCACAAGAGCACCTCGACCTCAGGAGGCTTTTCTTCCCTCTGTACTGTTCATCATCAGCCCAAGAGGCAATCCACCACCACCACACTGGAGTAGGGTATTACACCACAACGGTGGCCCGAACTAGTATAAATCTCGTGTCTCTCTGTGATTGCGAGTTCGTCCGCAAGATCATAGCGGGCTAGGGCGTAGATCAGTAGGAGGGAAAGACTTCGCGTGCACCCCAGTGTTCGAACCTTAAGGGTTTGCCGGAACCCCACATCTGACAAAAACTAACTCTATTACATGATGAATCTCATCCAACTCCTCACCGACCAGCGAGCCTATGAAGGAATTACTCACTCCCGGTGGGGAGCAGCATAGAATTGGCGATAGAGAAGGGCTGGTGATGACGAAGAACGAAGATCCCCCTCTCCGGAGCCCCAAACGGACTCCAGATCTGGCCTCCCGATGAAGAACAGGAGGTGACAACGGCTCTACCTCATGGAACATGATAATTCTTTCTCCCTGATTTTTTCCTAAAAATAGGTTTTATAGCGTCGGTTTCAGGGTCTGCGGGGCCACCAGGTGGGACAACCCACCTGGGCGCACATGTCGTTCGGGAAAAAAATCTAAATCAAGAAATCAAAGTCCAATAATCAATCAAGAAACCAATGAAATCAAGAGACAAAAACTGGGGGAAGAAGATGCTGAGGGCAAAGTGCAGCCTAGATTGGTGATGAAGGACGACGAACAGCGAGCAATGATCGGTAGCGTTGGCCGGATCCACTCCAACGTGATGCGAGCGCCGCTCGAGCTCCGGCGTTGTTGCGCCTTCCCCCATGTTCGTCCTCTCGTCCTACCCTACTGATTCACACTCATCAAAAAAACCACGCCACCCCTGCTCTCCCATGGCAGCGACCTGCGCCTTATCCGGAACCACCGTGCAGGCAACACCGGATCAAGAATGCGGAAAGGCGTTGTCTAGTGGGGAAGAGCGGAAGAGGCAGATAGGCGCTATGGGGAGGGACTATAGAGGCTGCAGCGGCGCTGGAGGGGGGTGCGGGTGAGGCGGCGGCGGTGGAGTGGGGTTGGGGCCTTGTGGGTGAGATGACAGTGGCAGCTCCATGGGGAGGGAACTGAGAAGAGAGAAAGAGAAGGGAAGTTGGAGATATGTTTTCATCCTTCAACCCATGCTTAGCATGCCTCCTGTACGAAGAATAGGAGAAACCCCATGTAATTCTTATGTTCCCACACCCAGTGCGACCCATATGTCATCTGCCTTAGAACCTTCACAAAACGTGAAAGAAAACAGACGACAGACTGGCTGCCGGGCTGCCAGCAGCCAAAAGCAAAGCGACAGTAAAAAATCATGGGGTCCAACCAACTTAGCGCACAGGGATGCCTCGGAATGGCGGGTAGTCTAGCGTCCTTTATATGTTCGATAATAACAGGGGCTTCCCCTCGCTCACGGAAACAAAGAGGAACTTGCAAGGACCATAAAGGTTGCGGGTAGTACATGCATCACTACAGTTGTGGTGTTATCTTCACGTGAACTTGCAGATGGAGTTTATCATCAATGAAGTAAAGGTTGTCATCAGTGATGAGCTCCGACCAAGGAAGCCTGCATCCAACAGGTTGCTTACTATCGATGGAGGTGCTGTTGATGTGCTTGGTGACAAACTGCAGCGACGGTCTTGTCTTTACCCCAATCTTATAATCTACTATCCCCCTTACTACCCCATTGTCTTCCACCATATTTACTAAAAGTGCAACTCTCCCTGGGTGGTTTTGGTAATGATTAACAACATATAGCTCATTGAGCTAATTACTATTTCTAGATAAATATTTTAGGAAAGCTCAATGATTGGCATGGCATGGATTAGAAAGTGGACCCCTCAAAATGCTAAGGACAAAAGATTGGCTCAAGCTCAAAGCACAAGTCTCTACATTTTATATTTAGTGATCCAAGATCACATTGAGTCCATAGGAAAAGCCAATACTACCAAAACGGGGTGAGGTGTTGCTTAATGAGTTACTTGCTCAAAATGCTTAGTGATATGCTCCAAAAACCCTCAACTACTTTCTCATATCCACATTTGACCCAAACCTAAAGTCAATCTCGGCCCCACCGAAACTTTCTATTCGGCGCCACCGAGTTCTCTTGACATAGCCACTGCCACAAACCCTAGTCACTTCGGTCTCACTGATAGGGATCTCGGTCACACCGAGATGGGATTGCAAACTCTCTGTTTCCCTTCATAACGTTTCGGTCTAACCAAGAAGAGCGA
The DNA here is from genome assembly GCA_021605145.1 of Aegilops bicornis. Lineage (NCBI taxonomy): Eukaryota > Viridiplantae > Streptophyta > Magnoliopsida > Poales > Poaceae > Aegilops > Aegilops bicornis. The sequence continues at coordinate 70,386,858 of CM038674.1, read as the reverse complement.
TCGGTCCCACCGAGTCTGCAATGCAAACTCTCTGTTTCCTTTTCATAACACTTCGGTCCCACCGAGATGAGCGAATCGGTCCCATCCAGTTTGCCTGACCAACTCTCTGTTTGCTTATTACCAAAATCGGTCCCACCGAGTTTGAGTAATCGGTCCAACCAAGACGTTATGCCCTAAACCTAACGATATCGGTCCCACTGAGTTGACATGTCGGTCCCACCGAAATGCCTAACGGTCACATTATGAACCAAATTGGTCCGACCGAGTTTTCTAATTCGGTCCCACCGAGTTTGGTGATTTGTGTGTAACGGTTAGATTTTGTGTGGAGGCTATATATACCCCTCCACCCACTCTTCATTCGTGGAGAGAGCCATCAGAACATGCCTAAACTTCTAAAATACATTTTCTGAGAGAGAACCACCTACACTTGTGTTGAGGTCAAGATATTCCATTCCAACCACATAAATATTGATCTCTAGCCTTCCCCAAGTTGCTTTCCACTCAAATCATCTTTCCACCAAATTCAATCCTATGAAAGAGAGTTGAGTGTTGGGGAGACTATCATTTGAAGCACAAGAGCAAGGAGTTCATCATCAACACACCATCTATTACCTTTTGGAGAGTGGTGTCTCCTAGATTGGCTAGGTGTCACTTGGGAGCCTCCGTCAAGATTGTGGAGTTGAACCAAGGAGTTTGTACGGGCAAGGAGATCTCCTACTTCGTGAAGATCTACCCTAGTGAGGAAAGTCCTTCATGGGCGATGGCCATGGTGGGATAGACAAGGTTGCTTCTCTGTGGACCCTTCGTGGGTGGAGCCCTCTGTGGACTCACGCAACCGTTACCCTTCATGGGTTGAAGTCTCCGTCAACGTCTTCAACGTGGATGTACGATAGCACCACCTATCGGAACCACGGATAAAAAATATCCGTGTCTACATTGCGTTTGATCCCTCCAAACTCCTCCCTTTACCTTCATATGCAATTGTTTTACATTCCGCTGCTATACTCTTAGGATTGCATGCGTAGGTGGATTACTTGATTTGTGCTAAGTTGCTAAAATCTGCCAAGACATAAAATTGGGAAAAGACTAGATTTTTATTTGGTCAAGTATTCTAATCACCCCCCTCTAGACATACTTTCGATCCTACAATTGGTATCAGAGCTTTGGTCTCCATTTGCTTTGATTACATAGCCTTTGGTGATCATAGACTTGGTTTCACAACCTAGGAGAGTATGGCGTCTAGCGAGGGAAATTACCATCGTAGAGGTCCTTATTTTGATGGTACTAATTTTGCTAGTTGGAAGCATAAGATGAAAATGCATATTCTTGGACATAACCCCGCCGTTTGGGCTATTGTGTGTGTTGGCTTGCAAGGTGAATTCTTTGATGGGAGAGAACCGAACCGTGAAGCTACCGCGGAAGAGTTGAAGATGCTACAATACAACGCTCAAGCTTGTGATATTCTCTCCAACGGATTGTGCCCCGAAGAATTCAACAAAATCAGCCGTCTTGAGAATGCAAAGGAAATCTGGGATACTTTGATTGATATGCACGAGGGTACCGACTCCGTCAAGGAATCCAAATTGGATGTGCTTCAAAGTCAACTTGACAAGTTCAAAATGAAGGATGGTGAAGGTGTCTCGGAAATGTACTCTGGGCTTGCACTCATCACAAATAAGATTGCCGTCTTAGGAAGTGAAGAGATGACCGATAGATTCATCATCAAGAAGATCCTAAGAGCCTTCGATGGAAAATATGATACCGTGTGCACATTGATCCAAATGATTCCCAACTACAAAGATCTCAGGCCAACATAAGTCATTGGAAGAATTGTTGCTCATGAGATGTCACTCAAGGATAAGGATGAGCTTCACATCAAGTCAAGCGGTGCTTACAAAGCCTCATGTGATGCTCCCACATCATCAAGTGAGAAACAAACCTTCAATGAAGAATTGAGCCTAATGGTGAAGAACTTCAACAAGTTTTACAAGAGTAGAAGCAAGGAAAGAAGTTCCAAGTCAAGGTCCTACAATGACAAAAGATCTTCAAGTCGTGAACGGAATTGCTATAGTTGTGGAAGACCCGGACACTACTCCAATGAGTGTACGGCTCCCTACAAAAGAAGAGAAGATTCTCCCAAGAGAAGAATCACCACCAAGAGAGAGAAGGAGTAGAGATGATTGATATGAACGAAGACCCTCTCGGAGAAGCAAGGATTTATAGAGGAAGGACAAATCATCAAGGAGCTACACAAAGAGAAGACATCAAGCTGATGTTGGTGAATGGGTATCCGGCTCCGACTTCGACCATCACTCCAACTCCAAATATAATCAAGATGAAGGTGTTGTCGTTCTAGCACTTGTGTCAACCAACTCCTACGACATATTTGACTCACCAAATGAAGGAATTGGAAGATGCTTCATGGCCAAATGTCCAAAGGTAACACACCCCGAGTATGTTGATTTCAATAGTGATGAAGATGATTTGCTAGGATATGATGATTTACTTGTTCACAACTCGAGTTATGAGAACTATGATGAACTTGCTATTAATCATGATAATCATGATAAAACGAATGACAATGGTAAGGAGAAGATTGAGCGTCTAACTAAAGAACTAAACACTCTTAAGTTAGCTCATGAAACTACCTTGGAAGATCATCGAGAACTTTTAAAGACTCATGAGAAGCTACGCTTTGAAAAGATCAACCTTGAGCAAGAACATGAGTTTTTAAAGGCAATCAATGATGATCTTCGCATGAAAAGTTCTTCTTACATTGCCAAGTGTTTACTCTTGTCTACTTACATGCCACAAGTTAAATCTGGCATAAGAACAAGAAAGATTCTCCTTCTAATAGTAACAACAATCATGCTAAATCCAATGTTGTTGCTTCTAGTAGTTCTCTTGATTCCACTAAGGACTCTCTTAGCCAAGTTACACTTGAGCAAGAAAATAGCTTATTGAAGGGAATTATAGAGAAAGGTGTTTACAAGAGCCTTGCCGGGAGTAAGCAATTTGAGGAAATTGTACGCAAGCATGGAAGACACCGGAAGAATCAAGCTGTTGGTTTTGAACGAAATTTCCATGCCAATGGAGTTGAGTGGGAATAAGATCAATATCCCAAGACGAAGTTCGTTCCTCAACAAGAGAAGTATGATCCTACTTCTTTCCAAGGAACACAAGCTCAAGATGATCTTCCATCACAAGACCACAAGCTAAAAGGCAAGGACAAGCTTCAAGAGGAGATTGGTGCATTTGAAGAAGCTCCTAAAGCCTTGGTCAAGTGGGTTCCCAAGACTATATCAAGTTCCACTTTATCAAGTACGACTACGACTCCAAGGATTCCCATCAAAATGGTGTGGATACCTAAGAAGAAGAACTAGAGAGTTCTTGAGGGTGACTCCGCCAACATACCTCACTCTTATCATTTTGGCAAGGACAAGTACAAACAACTTCCATAGCTTGCACTAGTTCAAGGACTCACAAACCCTCTTGTTGGTAAGACAAGGGACAAGGTAACCTAATGCATTCATGGACATCATCTCATGTGAACATCACTCTATGTCTATGGATATCCTTGTTTGTTCCTTGTGGGACTAACCCGTGTAGGTATTGAAAGTGCAACTCACTCCAAAGGATTGCTCTGAATGATCTACATCAACATTGAGCATCCACATCTTCAACATCTACATGAAGTCATCATCGACAAAACCCAAGGTTAGTTCATCCCTCTTAGGGGGGATATCACATCTAGGGGGAGATTTACTCTAATCAATTGAGCTAAAGCAACTCTAATGATGTGAGCACAACAATGATTTATGTAAAAGTGGCAACCCCACTTATGCTTAAACGATGAGTATGACCTATGATCAAATGTTCTCATTTGACCCTAAGTCAATATACTCATATATAGATGACCTAGTCATCGCCAAATTGTTTGGTAGATGCTAGAATGATTGTGCATGCTTTGTCACATATTTCGTTTGTCATTTTATTGTGTGAGCATGTTGGATCCATATTTCACTCATTCAAGGACATCCATTTGTTGTTTAGTTTGTTTGGTTTTTTCTTTTGCCAAATGGATGGACAAGAATGCCTAAGAACTCCCTCTAGCTATCTATGATTTTCTCGTCTCAAACTCTATTCATGCTACATCACATAGTTTGATCAAGTCAGATTCGAACCACTCTGTGTGAGGAGCACTCGGAGTCCCTGGTTCGTCATAGACTTAAACTTCCAAAACCTCTTTGTGCATTTCGGTCTGACCGAGAAATCCATTTCGGTCAAACCGAGTTCACTAAGTTGATCTAGGTTTTCATCTCGGTGCAACCGATTTGAAAACTTCGGTCACACCGAGTTTCAGCAACCGCTTGCGGTTCTGCAATCTTGGTGCCACCGAGTTGTTCCACTCGGTCACACCGACAGAGTCGGGATATATATACCCACTGGTGAGACTTTCCAAATTTCTTCAAATTCTCTCAGCCTGCGCGTGTCCTGCTATGCCTCCTCGGGTCTCCGGATCGTCTCCTCGCCGCCAACGACCTCCCGCCGTTGGATTCTGCCGCCGTCGACGGAATCTGCTCCGCCGTCGCCACCGTAGCGAACACTCGCTGTTCTAGGGTAAGTGTTCGACCCCTTGTGTTGTCTTTTTCACTCCGATTCCTAGCACAAGGACAATGCCATGTTTCTTGCCACGAATGAGATTAATCTATCTAGCTAAAACTTCCTTAGGTATAGATTGATTCAAAAAATTTAGGGTTAGCTCTCTGCAGAACTCATCTCGGACCGAACCGAAATGTAGAAATCGGTCCCACTAATTCGGCTTAGGTCATTGCACATGCGCTTTTCGGTCTGACCGAAACATGCAAATCTGTGTGACCGAGTTCAAGATTCTGTGAAACCCTAGCAACCTCGGTGCCACCAAACTGTGACTCGGCCCAACCGAGTTCACTAGTTTAGGTTCCAAGTGTTGCTTCGGTATCACCAAGTTTGTCAATTCGGTAGCTCCGAGATCACTTCTGTAGAGAACTCAAACTAAGATTTTTGACTCAATTTGTTTTGCAAAACCTCTGTACTCTGTGATGCTCATCTACTCTACCTCATCTACAACCTATTCACAGGGTCTGCTGACAGTTTGCCTGCAAGATGTTTGATCAGAGTAACAGCCAGAACAGGTCAGAGGAACATGTGCAGATGAGTGAGGGCTCAGATCCCTCTAGCACTTCTGATGATGGCAGCAGGAGCACTCCAAGTTTAACCACCAGGTCTAGAAAGAAGAGAACCTCAGAATCAGAGGATGAGGACTATGTGGCCACTGAGGAGGAAGTAAGCTCCAAGAAGAAGGTGCTAAAGAAGGAGTATGGCACAGCTGCTGCAAGTAAGCCAGGGCTGCACAAGAAGGCACCTGCCAGGAGAACTCCTATGTCTAAGGCCAGAGCCTCTACTCAAGAGACAATGGAGTTCACTCTTGAACCCAAAGAAGGAGGTGAAGGCAAGAAGAGGAAAGAAAGGGTCAAGAAGACCATTGCCAGAGTTATTGGGAAGTCCTCAATGGTGAGATCAGATGATTAAGAGGAAGAGGATGCTGCACCAGCATCCAAAGCTCAGAAGCTTATGGGAGATGATATAAAGACAGGGGTTGCTCCATCAATGCCCAAAACTGCTCCCAAAGCTCAAGCTCAGAAGCTGATGTCTACTATACAACTTTCTTCTTGTAGACGTTGTTGGGCCTCCAAGTGCAGAGGTTTGTAGGACAGTAGAAAATTTCCCTCAAGTGGATGACATAAGGTTTATCAATCCGTGGGAGGCGTAGGATGAAGATGGTCTCTCTCAAACAACCCTGCAACCAAATAACAAAGAGTCTCTTGTGTCCCCAACACACCCAATACAATGGTAAATTGTATAGGTGCACTAGTTCGGCGAAGAGATGGTGATACAAGTGCAATATGCATGGTAGATATAGGTTTTTTATAATCTGAAAATATAAAAACAGCAAGGTAACTAATGGTAAAATTGAGCACAAACGAAATTGCAATGTGTTGAAACAAGGCCTAGGGTTCATACTTTCACTAGTGAAAGTTCTCTCAACAATAATAACATAATTGGATCATATAACTATCCCTCAACATGCAACAAAGAGTCACTCCAAAGTCGCTAATAGCGGAGAACAAACGAAGAGATAATGGTAGGGTACGAAACCACCTCAAAAGTTATTCTTTCGGATCAATCTATCATAGAGTTCGTACTAGAATAACACCTTAAGGCACAAATCAACCAAAAGCCTAATGTCACCTAGATACTCCAATGTCACCTCAAATATCCGTGGGTATGATTATACGATATGCATCAAACAATCTCAGATTCATCTATTCAACCAACACATAGAACTACAAAGAGTGCCCCAAAAGTTTCTATCGGGGAGTCAAGACGAAAACGTGTGCCAACCCCTAGGCATAGGTTCATGGGCGGAACCCGCAAGTGGATCACCAAAACATACATCAAGTGGATCACGTGATATCCCATTGTCACCATAGATAAGCACGGCAATACATACATCAAGTGTTCTCAAATCCTTAAAGACTCAATCCGATAGGATAACCTCAAAGGGAAAACTAAATCCATTACAAGAGAGTAGAGGGGGAGAAACATCATAAGATCCAACTATAATAGCAAAGCTCGCGATACATCAAGATCGTATCACCTCAAGAACACGAGAGAGAGAGAGAGAGAGAGAGAGAGAGATCAAACACATAGCTACTGGTACATACCCTCAGCCTCGAGGGTGGACTACTCCCTCCTCGTCATGGAGAGCGCCAGGATGATGAAGATGGCCACTTGTGAGGGTTCCCCCCTCTGGCAGGGTGCCGGAACGGGGTCCTGATTGGTTTTTGGTGGCTACAGAGGCTTGCGGCGGTGGAACTCCCGAACTATTCTATTCCCCGAAGTTTTTAGGCTATATGGATATATATATATATATAGGCGAAAGAAGTCGGTCAGGGGAGCCATAAGGGACCCACGAGGGTGGAGGGCGCGCCCCCTGCCTCGTGCTTTCCTCTTTGATTCCCTGATGTGCACTCGAAGTCTCCTGGATTGCTTCCGTTCCAAAAATAAATCTCCCGAAGGTTTCATTCCGTTTGGACTCCATTTGATATTCCTTTTCTGTGAAACACTGAAACAAGGGAAAAAACAGAAACTGGCACTGGGCTCTGGGTTAATAGGTTAGTCCCAAAAATAATATAAAAGTGTATAATAAAGCCCATAAACATCCAAAACAGATAATATAATAGCATGGAACAATCAAAAATTATAGATATCTTGGAGACTTATCAGCATGCCCAAGCTTAATTCCTGCTCGTCCTCGAGTAGGTAAATGATAAAAACAGAATTTTTGATGTGGAATGCTACCTAACATAATTTCCTAAGTAATTTTATTTATTGTGGCATGAATATTCAGATCCATAATATTCAGAACAAAAGTTTAATATTGACATGAAAACAATAATACTTGACGTACTAGCAAAGTAATCATGTCTTCTCAAAATAACATGGCCAAAGAAAGCTATACCTACAAAATCATATAGTCTGGCTATGCTCTATCTTCATGACAGAAAACAGAATCTGTCAAAAACAGAACAGTCTGTAGTAATCTGTATCAAACGTATACTTATGGAACTCCAAAAATTATGAAATAAATTGGTAGACCTGAGTAATTTGTCTAGTAATCATCTGCAAAAAGAATCAACTAAATATCACTCTCCAGTAAAAAGTTTTAGCTAGTTTCGTGAGTGCTAAAGTTTCTGTTTCTACAGCATGATCATAAAGACTTCACCCAAGTCTTCCCAAAGGTTCTACTTGGCACAAACACTAATTAAAACATAAAACCATATCTAACCAGAAGATATATAGATTATTTATTGCTAAACAGGAGCAAAAATCAGGGAACAAAAATAAAAATTGGGTTGCCTCCCAACAAGCGCTAACGTTTAACGCCCCTAGCTAGGCATAATGATTTCAATGATGCTCGCAAGATAAGAATTGAAACACAAATAGAGCATCATGAATAATATGACTAGCACATTTAAGTCTAACCCACTTCCTATGCATAGGGATTTTGTGAGCAAACAACTTATGGGAACAATAATCAACTAGCATAGGAAGGCAAAACAAGCATAACTTCAAAACTTCAAGCACATAGAGAGGAAACTTGATATTATTGTAATTCCTACAAGCATAAATTCCCCCCTCATAATAATTTTCAGTAGCATCATGAATGAATTCAACAATATAACCATCACCTAAAGCATTCTTTTCATGATCTACTTGCATAGAAATTTTACTACTCTCCACATAAGCAAAATTCTTCTCATTCGGAATAGTGGGAGTATCATAAGAGACTTGAATACTATAAATTGTTTCCACATTAAAAGGGTAATATTCATAAAAAGGGTAATCATAATCATGACAAGTTGTATAAATATAATCATCACTACTTTTTATAGCATAAGTTTCATCACAATAGTCATCATAAGTAGCAACTTTGTTCTCATCATAATCAATTAAACCTCTTCCAAGATAGTGGAATCATTACTAAATAAATTCATGACCTCTCCAAATCCACTTTCATAATGATAATAATAAGATTCAACATCCTCCAAAATAGTGGGATCATTACTTCCTAAAGTTGACACTCTTCCAAACCCACTTTCATCAATATAATCATCATAAGTAGGAGGCATGCTATCATCATTATAAATTTGCATATCAAAACTCGGAAGACTAAAAATATCATCTTCATTAAACGTAGCATCCTGTAACATCCCAAATTTTCAATTTGGAATGTTATACATTAGATCATCATGCATATCATATTTTTCTCGCATTTTTCCGATCCTAGAAATTTCACGCAACTCAAGGACCCTCGGAGAGAGTTGGAAGTTTCATTATTTTCATATTTGGGGTTTTCCAAATCTTGAAAATAGGATCATTGGATTTATTTAAATTATCTTCATAACATTTTCCTATAAAAATATTTCGAGAGGGAATAATATGACTTTCCCAAGCAATTAGGAAAAATGAAGATATTATAAATAAACCAAATTTGGTTTTGGACGATTTATTTTGCTTAGGCAAAATGAGCATTTTAAAATTTTATGCAAGTATATTGTTTTTAAAGTTCATTTTGTTCGACTCATTTTTAGGAGTCGGGAAAATTTGTTTTAATTAATTTGGAGTTCGTTTGATATTTTATTTAATTCGTTTTGTTTTAAAAAAAACGCCCCCCCGACGAGGCAGCCGGCCCAACCAGCCAGCCAGGCCCGGCGCCCGCCCCGCCCACCTCCTCTCCTCTCCTCGCCACTTGAGCGGACTCCCGCCGCCAGACGCCATCGCCGCCCGCCCGAGTCCCGCCTCGACCCGGCCTCCCTCGCCCCTTCCCCAAAACCGCCCCCCCCCTTTATAACCGCCGCCCCCCTTCTCCCTCACCTCGACCCGCCGCCCGCCGCCCCAAGCAGCGCCGCCCGCCGCCCGAGCCGCCCGCCGCCGCCCCTCGCCCGCCCGCCGAACTCCGCCGCCCGAGCCTCCCGACCCGCCGGACCCGCCCCAACCGAGCCTCAGACCTCGCGGCGAAGAGCCCCGGAGGTAGCCGACTCGCCGCCCGCCCGATCCGGGTTTTCGAGAAAAAAACCCGATCCGGTTTTTTTTTTTTTAAATATGTTTGGTTTTTTTTAAAAACCGAGATTGGTTTTATTTTTTTCGGTTTTCTTATTTAACGAACGTTCACCGAACCGTTCGCTTCAATTAACATGTTCGTTAGATTCGCTTACGTTAATCTAACGCTCACTTTTTAACTCGTTCGTCGTTTTTCTTTTAATCGAAATTACTCCGTTATTTTCTGATTTGATTTCTGATCCGATTTTCAAAACTGTTTCTTTCTTGCTCGTTTATCGGAATCAGGTGATTCAAGCGCCTGGAGTTTCGTAACGAAACCGCCGTTCCGACTAACCTATTTTCACAGAGTTTTGCTACTGTGAAATTTTGACCTAATTTCAGATTGCTAAACCGAGTCGTTTCTCTCTCGAGTTCCGACTTTCGATGCTTTATTTGATTTGATTCTTTTGCAACCAGGGTTCTTAAGTTGAACTATCTGGTTAGATCTTTTATTCGAGATTTTCCTGTGCATTAGATGAGTACTTATTGTATGCTTGTTGTTTGTCTGCGTTAGATCACCCGGAGTGCGCCGCTTGTTATTTCGAATCTCTAGGACTCATGGATCATCGCAAGGCAAGTAACACTTTGATCATACCTTTTCTACTACCCAGTTTTATGCATTAGATCAAACCCCAAACACTTGCATGTTTAGGATCTAATTAAATTGTGGGATTGGGAAGTAGATTGAGGTAGTACCTATTACCTGTTTTACTTATGAAACCTTGGGAGTTACTTCTACGTTTGCTTGATTATGTCATGCTATGCTAGTAGACGTGGATTGGGTGAGTGAATATCCATGACAGATGTGAGATTGTTAATTAATGGTTTATCTAAGGTGGCAACCTAAACACACATCTGGGTGGATTGAGGCACCTGGTTTCTATCAGGACTTGCCTGTATTTCTTCGGACCGCCACCCAGGCTCTAAGGGATCATGAGATTATTCAAACTAGAAACTTCCGTGTGCAGCCACAAGCCAATTATGGGCTCTGGCGTAGTTGACTAAGTTGTGCGAACTCTTACGGGCAGACTAGCTGATGTAGGGGATGTAGGTTGGTACGGTCTACCCACATGTAAGGTGCTAGCGCTTACGAAAGACTATGTCTCGGTCATCCGCTTTCTCAAACACCATGTAGTGCGAGAACCAAGCGGAGGCGATCGAGTCTTGTGGGGAAAAGTGCTAAACCTCTGCAGAGTGTATAAACTAATCATGATTAGCCGTGTCCCCGGTTATGGACAAATCTTGAGTATCTAGTACTTGATTATCATGTGAATCTCAACATGTTACCTCTAAAATAAATGTATTGGGTTTTTAATGAGTACTTTTTAATTGGGATTGAGGATGCTGTCAACCATCTTCAATGTTTAACAACCACCATGATAGTTAAATAAAATTATTCCTTTGATGTAGGGAAAAATTGGCTTTTCGCAAAAATGTAACCGTGAGAGCCTTACCACCAGCCATATATGCATGTAGTATAGGCTTATTGCATCATTGCTCTTACGTGTTACATTGCCAAGATATTCCATGTGCTTTGACCCGTTTCGGCTGCAACTTTTCATGTTGCGTACTTTTCGCATTTATGAGTAAGATGTTAGGTTGTGGTTCTATACTCGGTGATGCGTGGAGTTGATGGACTCACTCGTTTTCCAAGCCTTCCGCTGTTATTATTAGATGGCCTTAAGCCATATTATTGTATTAAGATCCCTTGTGGACAACGATGTAATAAGTGTGTGATTGCTACTCTGCTATAAATCCTTCGGCATCGTGTCTTGGTCAAGATTATCGATCCAGGGATGACACTGAGTACAGAGCGCTAGATCCATTCGGGTCTGGTCGCGACAGAGAATGGTATCAGAGCACACGCTGACTATAGGACACGACCACTAAGATAAAGCCATAGATCACTACTCTCTTCTCATTTTCTAACTCCTCATCTTTCTACTCTCTTTAGGATGACGGACGCGAAGATCAAGTACACCCAACCAGATTAAGGCACACCATTTGGATTTCACTTGAAGGAAGTTACCAAGTACCTGAACATTGGATTTCCAAGTTTCACCGGATGTTTCAACGCCACTCTGCCTGAAGAGGAGCGCTGGAAGATTCACGCCACGTTCCAGAAGGACATTCGCCCCAATCACCAAGCCTATAGATAGTGTTTTCAGTGCACCAACTTGGAGTCTGGGAAAGAGCATGGCAGCTCACATCACCATGGGACGCATTGGAGAAGTTTATCAAGAAGACCTCAAGGACACAATCTACCAGATTTGCGGACGCCGAGACGACAAATGGGAAATCGTCAACACCAAGAAGGATAGATCCATTGCAGCATTTATCCAGGAGTTAAACCAGCACATTCGACGCCAGGAGAACCAGATGTGCAATGATATGTTGGAGTTGCAGAATGCAAAGGGAAGGATCATCGAGCTTGAAGAAGAACTCAAGACAACTCGCAAGGACTATATGGACGAGATCGTAGCTCTAGCAAGACACAATAACGATCTTAAGTACGAGATTGAAGAATCAAGAAGAAGTTGGCACTCGTGAATGAAGACCAGTATGTCAATCACCCAAGCGACTACATCAACATCGACGACACCGATTCGGATCCAAGCGAACCCGACTTTGAAGACGAAGTGGAGCGGTACATTATGGAGTCTTCCACCGGTTCAAATTAGTAGAAGTCCCCCACATATTAGTAGTATTCCCTCCATGTAAACATTATAGTACACGCACTTTTGCGATAGTTAGATCGTTGTAAGCCTTTGTTTGATTGAATGAAGTGATTTTGTGTGCATTTGCTCATGTGCATTTGGGTAGTGATTCCCCTTAGACCTCATTCTATTCTAAATTCTCATCTTTTCTAAACCCATCAGATGCCTCCGAGACGCGACCCCGGATTTGTTTTCCGCCAGAGATCACCCAATTGATTCAGAAGAGAATACCCTGATTCAAACATTGCCGCGAACCAGGGCAACAACAACAACAACAACAACCCACCGCCACCACCACCACCGCGGATCATCTCGACTCGTTTCTTAGACTAAATCCACGGTGTATTCCAAAGAGCACCGAGCCAATTGTAGCCGATGACCGGCTCCGCAAGATAGGAAGGGAGCTGACCACCGCAGGATGCACGGATGGAGAAAGAGTGAAGTTTGCAGCACATCAGCTTGAAGGACCCGCAGCGGATGGTGGGAGAATTTCACAGCTACTTACCTCAGAGACACTTTCACATGGGATCGATTTCAAAGAAGCTTTTCGCACAGCCCATGTTTCAGCAGGAGCTATGGCCATGAAGAAGCGTGAGTTTCGCAACTTACGCCAAGGAGGAAGGACTGTTGGCGATCGTGGATGACTTTAGTAAATTAGCACGTTATGCCCCGGATGACGCGTTGCTCTGAGATGCAGCCAAGCGGGAGAAGTTTCTAGAAGGACTGAATGATGAGTTCAAGATGCCGTTGATGGTAGCCAGTTTCAATAACTACCAGGAATTAGTAGACCGAGCCCTCATGATTGAAGGAAAGCAGCAGAATTGAGAACTGCAAGCGGAAGTATGGACAAGGGAAGTATAACTGGAGCTCAAAGAAACCTCGTTATACCCCTAAATCGGGAATTCAGTTTCAGCATACCCATGGAGGAGGAAATTCACATAACCATAACAGCACCAAGAATGGGAACGGGAATGGAGGAAGCAACGGACAGAATCGCACCAACCCGTCAACACCATCCAAAGTAGACCTAAGTCATGTTACTTGCTTTAAGTGCCGCAAGACTGGCACTATGCAAATGACTGTCCAGAAGGCCAGAATGGAAATGGCAATGGAAGCTCTGGAAAGAAGCCCAACCCTTTCAATAGAGGACAGGTGAACCACATTGAAGTGGAGGAGGTTGAAGATCAGCCCGATGCAGTAATTGGTAAGTTTTTGGTTAAGTCATTTACTGCAGTTGTTCTTTTCGATACTGGTGCATCGCATTCATACATATCAAGGGGATTTGTGGATAAGTACAAGCTACCAACCCAAGCCCTTAGGTCACCCATGCTAGTAACCTCACCCGGAGCAGAGTACATGGCTAGTAAATGGTGTGATCGACTGCCATTAAGGATTGGACCCTATGTTTTCCCCTCGGACCTAATAGTTCTGGAATCCCAAGGATTGGATGTGATATTAGGAATGGATTGGTTATCGAAGTATGGAGGAAACATTGATTGCTCCACTAGATCAATTTTGCTCACCACACCAGAAGGAAGAAGGATTAAGTATGTATCACGGCACGAGCCGAGGAGAGCACAAGTTAATTGCTTATCGGGAGTGGTACAGGAAGAAGTACCAGTGGTGAAGGATTTTCCTGATGTATTTCCTAAGAGTTGCGTGAATGCCACCGGATAGAGACATTGAGTTTTTGATCGAGCTGTTGCCGAGAACAGGCCCTATATCGAAGCGGCCAGTATAGGATGCCAAAGACAGGATTTGGCGGAAATCAAGAAGCAGATTAATGAACTATTGGATAAAGGTTTTATACGCCCAAGCTCTTCACCTTGGGGATCACCCGTTTTGTTAGTGGAGAAGAAGGATGGATCTTTGAGAATGGTTGTTGATTACCGTGGATTAAATGAAGTAACGATCAAAAACAAGTACCCACTACCTATGATAAATGACCTGTTTGATCGCTTGCAAGGAGCCAAAGTGTTTTCCAAGATCGACTTGCGATCAGGGTACCATCAGTTGAAGATTCGGGAGCAGGACATACCCAAGACAGCATTTACCACGAGATATGGACTATACGAGTATACCGTTATGTCATTTGGACTGACTAACGCACCAGCCTATTTCATGAACCTGATGAACAAAGTGTTTATGGAGTTTTGGATAAGTTAAATCGTGGTGTTCATTGATGACATTTTGATATTCTCGAAGAATGAAGAGGAATACAAGGAACATTTGCGATTGGTTTTGGAGAAACCGAGGAACACCAGTTGTATGCCAAATTCAGCAAATGTGAGTTTTGGTTAAAGGAAGTTGGATTTCTCGGACATGTTATTTCCGGAGAAGGGATAGCAGTTGACCCCACGAAAGTTGAGACCGTAACCAAATGGGAAGCACCAACGACCGTTGGAGAGATTCGGAGTTTTCTTGGACTCGCAGGATACTATCGAAGATTCATTGAGAATTTCTCAAGGATTGCTAAGCCTATGACAGAATTGTTGAAGAAGGAAAATAAATTCATATGGACTGAGGACTGTGAGGCAAGTTTTCGTGGAGTTGAAAAAGATTGGTTACCTCACCAGCTTTTGATACCGCCAGATCAAACTAAGGATTATGAGGTATATTGCGGCGCTTCACGTCGAGGACTTGGAGCGGTGCTTATGCAGGAAGGAAGAGTTGTTTCAGTATGCTTCACGACAACTTAAGCCTCATGAGTTGAATTATGCCACTCATGATTTGGAGTTAGCAGCCGTTGTGCATGCCCTAAAGACATGGAGACATTTTCTCATTGGAAACCATTGTGAAGTATATACGGATCACAAGAGTTTGAAGTACATTTTCACACAGAAGGAATTGAATCTCAGACAAAGGAGATGGTTAGAGCTTATCAAGGATTATGACATGAGATTGCAATATCACCCCGGAAAGGCTAATGTCGTAGCGAGGCATTGAGCCGTAAGAGCCACGTCAATGCCCTAATGATGGGAGGAATACCCAATGAGTTAGCCGAGGACCTTCGAGAGCTATGTTTGGAAATAGTCCCGAGAGGCTATGTAGCAGCATTGGAGATTCAGTCGACACTAATGGACAAAATCAGAGAGGCCCAGAAGGCAGATAAGGAAGTTGCCTCTATAAAGGAGAAAATGAGCAAAGGAAAAGCTAAAGGATTTCGTGAGGACGAGCACGATACCTTATGGTTTAAAGACCGTGTTTATGTGCCCAATGACCCAGAGATCGTGAAGTTGATTTTACAAGAAGCCCATGATTCACCCTATTCGATTCACCCAGGAAATACCAAGATGTATTTGGATTTGAAGAATACTTTCGGTGGACCGGAATGAAGAAGGATATTGCGAGTACGTAGCAGTTTGCGATGTATGTCGAAGGTAAAGGCGTAACATCGAAGCCAGCAGGATTGTTACAACCATTGCCGATACCGAATGGAAGTGGGATAAACTAGGCATGGATTTTATCACAGGATTGCCAAAGACTCGTTCAGATATGACTCGATTTGGGTCATAGTCGACCGTTTGACAAAGGTAGCCCATTTCATTCCAGTCAAGACTACCTATAGCAGTGCTAAGTTGGCAAAGATATACATGACCAGAATTGTATGCTTACACGGAGTTCCGAAGAGAATTGTATCAGATAGAGGAACCCAATTTACTTCGAAATTTTGGAACCAGTTGCACGAAACATTGGGAACTAGATTGGAATTCAGTACAGCTTTCCACCCACAGACCGATGGACAGACTGAGAGAGTCAATCAGATTTTGGAGGACATGCTAAGAGCTTGTGCACTAGATTATGGATCTAGCTGGGATGATAATTTGCCGTATGCAGAATTTTCCTACAACAACAGTTACCAAACCAGTTTGAAGATGGCACCTTTCGAAGCTTTGTATGGAAGAAGGTGCAGGACACCATTGTTATGGGACTAAACCGAGATCGCCGCTTGTTCGGACCAGATTTGATTAAGGAGTTTGAACAGAAAGTTAAGTTGATTCGAGACAGGCTCAAGGTAGCCCAGTCCATAAAAGAGCTATGCCGATTCAAAGCGCATAAGCGATTGAGTATGAAGTTGGAGACAGAGTATATCTCGAGTATCCCCGCTTCGAGGAGTTAAGCGTTTTGGAGTTAAAGGAAAGTTAGCACCCCGTTTCGTTGGACCGTATAAGATTTTGCAACGCATGGGAGAAGTTGCGTATAAGTTGGAATTGCCAGAAGGACTGTCAGGAGTTCATGATGTATTCCATGTTTCTCAGTTGAAGAGATGTCACCCCGAGATAGCAGAGGTACCGTTAAGAGACACAGTACCATTGGAAGCAATTCAGTTGAAGGATGACTTGACATATGAGGAAAAACCGTTAAGATTCTCGATTATGCCAAGAGAGTTACCCGCAGCAAGGTTATCAAGTTTTGCAAAGTCAAGGAGCCACCACACCGAGGATGAAGCCACACAGGAAAGAGAGGAAGTTTTGCTCAAGGACCACCCTCACCTATTTTCTAGCCAACCCGAATCTCGAGGGCGAGATTCATCTTAAGAGGTAGGTTTGTAACATCCCAAATTTTCAATTTGGAATGTTATACATTAGATCATCATGCATATCATATTTTTCTCGCATTTTTCCGATCCTAGAAATTTCACGCAACTCAAGGACCCTCGGAGAGTTGGAAGTTTCATTATTTTCATATTTGGGGTTTTCCAAATCTTGAAAATAGGATCATTGGATTTATTTAAATTATCTTCATAACATTTTCCTATAAAAATATTTGGAGAGGGAATAATATGACTTTCCCAAGCAATTAGGAAAAATGAAGATATTATAAATAAACCAAATTTGGTTTTGGAAGATTTATTTTGCTTAGGCAAAAATGAGCATTTTAAAAAAATTTATGCAAGTATATTGTTTTTAAAGTTCATTTTGTTCGACTCATTTTTAGGAGTCGGGGAAAATTTGTTTTAATTAATTTGGAGTTCGTTTGATATTTTATTTAATTCGTTTTGTTTTTAAAAAAAAAAACGCGCCCCCCCCCTGGACCGAGGCCCAGCCGGCCCAGCCAGCCAGGCCCCAGGCCCAGCGCCCCCCGGCCCACCTCCCTCCTCTCCCTCGCGCCCGCCTGAGCGGACTCCGCCGCCGCCACGCCATCGCCCGCCCGCCCGAGTCCCGCCTCGACCCGGCCTCCCTCGCCCCTTCCCAAGGAAACCGCCCCCTTTATAACCGCCCGCCCCTTCTCCCTCACCTCGACCCGCCGCCCGCCCCCAAGCCGAGCGCCACCGCCTAAGGAGCCGCCACGACGCCGCCTCGCCGACGCCGAACTCCGCCGCCCGGAGCCCTCCCGACCTCGGACCCCGCCCCAACCGGGCCTCACGGACCTCGCCGTGAAGAGCCCCGGAGGTAGCCGACCTCGCCGCCCCGCCGATCCGGTTTTCGCGAGAAAAACCCGATCCGGTTTATTTTAAAAAAAAAATGTTCGTTTTTTAAAAAAAAAACCTAGATTGGTTTTATTTTTTTTCGGTTTTCTTATTTAACGAACGTCCACCGAACCGTTCGCTTCAATGAACATGTTCGTTAGATTCGTTCTGTTAACGAACGCTCACTTTTTAACTCGTTCGTCGTTTTTCTTTTAATCGGAATTACTCCGTTATTTTCTGATTTGATTTCTGATCCGATTTTCAAAACTGTTTTATTTCTTGCTCGTTTATCGGAATCAGGTGATTCAAGCGCCTGGAGTTTCGTAACGAAACCGCCGTTCCGACTAACCTATTTTCACAGAGTTTTGCTACTGTGAAATTTTGACCTAATTTCAGATTGCTAAACCGAGTCGTTCTCTCTCGAGTTCCGACTTTCGATGCTTTATTTGATTTGATTCTTTTGCAACCAGGGTTCTTAAGTTGAACTATCTGGTTAGATCTTTTATTCGAGATTTTCCTGTGCATTAGATGAGTACTTATTGTATGCTTGTTGTTTGTCTGCGTTAGATCACCCGGAGTGCGCCGCTTGTTATTTCGAATCTCTAGGACTCGCGGATCATCAGCAAGGCAAGTAACACTTTGATCATACCTTTTCTACTACCCAGTTTTTATGCATTAGATCAAACCCCAAACACTTGCATGTTTAGGATCTAATTAAATTGTGGGATTGGGAAGTAGATTGAGGTAGTACCTATTACCTGTTTTACTTATGAAACCTTGGGAGTTACTTCTACGTTTGCTTGATTATGCCATGCTATGCTAGTAGACGTGGATTGGGTGAGTGAATATCCATGATGATGTCGATTGTTAATTAATGGTTTATCTAAGGTGGCAACCTAAACACACATCCGGGTGGATTGAGGCACCTGGTTTCTATCAGGACTTGCCTGTATTTCTTGGACCGCCACCCGTGCTCTAAGGGATCATGAGATTATTCAAACTAGAAACTTCCGTGTGCAGCCACAAGCCAATTATGGGCTCTGGCGTAGTTGACTAAGTTGTGCGAACTCTTACGGGCAGACTAGCTGATGTAGGGGATGTAGGTTGGTACGGTCTACCCACATGTAAGGTGCTAGCGCTTCTGAAAGACTATGTCTCGGTCATCCGTTTCTCAAACACCATGTAGTGCGAGAACCAAGCGGAGGCGATCGAGTCTTGTGGGGAAAAGTGCGCAAACCTCTGCAGAGTGTATAAACTAATCATGATTAGCCGTGTCCCCGGTTATGGACAAATCTTGAGTATCTAGTACTTGATTATCATGTGAATCTCAACATGTTACCTCTAAAATAAATGTATTGGGTTTTTAATGAGTATTTTTTAATTGGGATTGAGGATGCTGTCAACCATCTTCAATGTTTAACAACCACCATGATAGTTAAATAAAATTATTCCTTTGATGTAGGGAAAAATTGGCTTTTCATAAAAATGTAACCGTGAGAGCCTTACCACCAGCCATATATGCATGTAGTATAGGCTTATTGCATCATTGCTCTTTCGTGTTACATTGCCAGATATTCCATGTGCTGACCCGTTTGAACTGCAACTTTTCATGTTGCGTACTTTTCGCACGACGAGTAAGATGTTAGGTTGTGGTTCTATACTCGGTGATGCTACTGGAGTTGATGGACTCACTCGTTTTCCAAGCCTTCCGCTGTTATTATTAGATGGCCTTAAGCCATATTATTGTATTAAGATCCCTTGTGGACAACGATGTAATAAGTGTGTGATTGCTACTCTGCTATAAATCCTTCGAAGTACTGTGCTGTGTCAGCATTACTGATCCAGGGATGACACTGAGTACAGAGCGCTAGATCCATTCGGGTCTGGTCGCGACACATCCCCAAGCTTGGCCCTTTTCATATCATAAGCATAATCACTCTCATCATTAATAGTATGGATAGCACCAATAGTATAGCAATTATCATATTCTTCCAAGCAAGTGCCAAAAAGGTTTTCAAGATCATAAGAAGTATCATTATCTTCCCAATCATAATCATCACAGCAAGCAATAGGCATAACGCGATCATCATCAAGTGCATCATCTTCCACAATTATTTTTGATTCATTTTCATGAGGCACAACAATAATAGGATCAACATTATTTGGGAGAGATATCTTTTTACCTCTCTTCCTTTTTCTTTTCTTCTTCACCACATCATGTGTGGGTTCAATCCAATTTTTGGAGCTCCTTATTAATGAGATTGGTTCAATAGAAGGCTCCTCCTCGTTACCTGATTCATCATAAGAAATAATAGGAGGATATTTGTAAGTCTCTTCCCTTTCATTAGTATTCTCTTCATCTTCTATTTGTTTTATTGTCTTTATGTAATTGGCTATATAAGGATTTTCAACGCAATTCACCGCACAATACATATAAATTTTCTCTAGATCAAAATCAAGAAGTTTATAACAGGCAAATTCTGGAAGATGCTTGGTTATACGTTTTATTCCTTCGTAACCCATAAGCAAACTAAGTTCATTATAATGTGCAAGGGAAATCAAGTCATCACAATTTTTTGACACGATTAGATCATGAACAATTTGCATCGGATAGTTAAATGACCCCATTCATTGCAAAGTTCACAAGTACGGCTAAGAAAATTTAAATTTTCAGCACAAACATCTAGCCTTTCTTGCAACCATTTAGTTTGTAAGTACTTGTGCCTCTTAAAAAATCTATCTTCCCTTTTTGGTATGTATTTGCAAACTCTATGCACTCCACAAAAATTGACATGCTTATAAGAGATATTTTCATCATGACTAGTGCAATCATCATTAGTACCATGGATATTCAAGGAGTTCATACTAACAACATTGCAATCATGCTCATCATTCAAAGATTTAGTGCCAAACATTTTAATGCATTCTTCTTCTAACACTTTGGCACAATTTTCCTTTCCATCATACTCACAAAATATATTAAAAATATGAAGCGTATGTGGCAAACTTAATTCCATTTTTTTGTAGTTTTCTTTTATAGACTAAACTAGTGATAAAATAAGAAACAAAAAGATTCGATTGCAAGATCTAAAGATATACCTTCAAGCACTCACCTCCCCGGCAACAAATAGAAAAGAGCTTGATGTCTACTACACAACCTTCTTCTTGTAGACGTTGTTGGGCCTCCAAGTGTAGAGGTTTGTAGGACAGTAGCAAATTTCCCTCAAGTGGATGACCTAAGGTTTATCAATCCATGGGAGGCGTAGGATGAAGATGGTCTCTCTCAAACAACCCTGCAACCAAATAACAAAGAGTCTCTTGTGTCCCCAACACACCCAATACAATGGTAAATTGTATATGTGCACTAGTTTGGCGAAGAGGTGGTGATACAAGTGCAATATGGATGGTAGATATAGGTTTTTGTAATCTGAAAATATAAAAACAGCAAGGTAACTAATGGTAAAAGTGAGCACAAACGGTATTGCAATGTGTTGAAACAAGGCCTAGTGTTCATACTTTCACTAGTGCAAGTTCTCTCAACAATAATAACATAATTGGATCATATAACTATCCCCTCAACATGCAACAAAGAGTCACTCCAAAGTCACTAATAGCGGAGAACAAACGAAATGATTATGGTAGGGTACGAAACCACCTCAAAGTTATTCTTTCGGATCAATCTATCATAGAGTTCGTACTAGAATAACACCTTAAGACACAAATCAACCAAAACCCTAATATCACCTAGATACTCCAATGTCACCTCAAGTATCCGTGGGTATGATTATACGATATGCATCAAACAATCTCAGACTCATCTATTCAACCAACACATAGAACTACAAAGAGTGCCCCAAAAGTTTCTACCGGAGAGTCAAGACGAAAATGTGTGCCAACCCCTAGGCATAGGTTCATGGGTGGAACCCGCAAGTGGATCACCAAAACATACATCAAGTGGATCACGTGATATCCCATTGTCACCATAGATAAGCACGGCAATACATACATCAAGTGTTCTCAAATCCTTAAAGACTCAATCCGATAGGATAACCTCAAAGGGAAAACTCAATCCATTACAAGAGAGTAGAGGGGGAGAAACATCATAAGATCCAACTATAATAGCAAAGCTCGCGATACATCATGATCGTATCACCTCAAGAATACGAGAGAGAGAGAGAGAGATCAAACACATAGCTACTGGTACATACCCTTAGCCTCGAGGGTGGACTACTCCCTCCTCGTCATGGAGAGCGCCGGGATGATGAAGATGGCCACTTGTGAGGGTTCCCCCTCTGGCGAGTCTTAACAGGGTCCTGATTGGTTTTTGGTGGCTATAGAGGCTTGCGGCGGTGGAACTCCCGAACTATTCTATTCCCCGAAGTTTTTAGGCTATATGGATATATATATATATATATAGGCGAAAGAAGTCGGTCAGGGGAGCCATAAGGGACCCACGAGGGTGGAGGGCGCGCCCCCTGCCTCGTGCTTTCCTCTTTGATTCCCTGATGTGCACTCGAAGTCTCCTGGATTGCTTCCGTTCCAAAAATAAATCTCCCGAAGGTTTCATTCCGTTTGGAATCCATTTGATATTCCTTTTCTGTGAAACACTGAAACAAGGGAAAAAACAGAAACTGGCACTGGGCTCTGGGTTAATAGGTTAGTCCCAAAAATAATATAAAAGTGTATAATAAAGCCCATTAACATCCAAAACAGATAATATAATAGCATGGAACAATCAAAAATTATAGATATGTTGGAGACTTATTAGCATGCCCAAGCTTAATTCCTGCTCGTCCTCGAGTAGGTAAATGATAAAAACAGAATTTTTGATGTGGAATGCTACCTAACATAATTTCCTAAGTAATTTTATTTATTGTGGCATGAATATTCAGATCCATAATATTCAGAACAAAAGTTTAATATTGACATGAAAACAATAATACTTCGAGCGTACTAGCAAAGTAATCATGTCTTCTCAAAATAACATGGCCAAAGAAAGCTATACCTACAAAATCATATAGTCTGGCTATGCTCTATCTTCATGACAGAAAACAGAATCTGTCAAAAACAGAACAGTCTGTAGTAATCTGTATCAAACGTATACTTATGGAACTCCAAAAATTATGAAATAAATTGGTAGACCTGAGTAATTTGTCTAGTAATCATCTGCAGAAAGAATCAACTAAATATCACTCTCCAGTAAAAAGTTTTAGCTAGTTTCGTGAGTGCTAAAGTTTCTGTTTTTACAGCATGATCATAAAGACTTCACCCAAGTCTTCCCAAAGGTTCTACTTGGCACAAACACTA
The DNA here is from genome assembly GCA_021605145.1 of Aegilops bicornis. NCBI lineage: Eukaryota > Viridiplantae > Streptophyta > Magnoliopsida > Poales > Poaceae > Aegilops > Aegilops bicornis. The sequence continues at coordinate 70,363,719 of CM038674.1, read as the reverse complement.
ATTAAAACATAAAACCATATCTAACCAGAAGATATATAGATTATTTATTGCTAAACAGGAGCAAAATCAGGGAACAAAAGTAAAAATTGGGTTGCCTCCCAACAAGCGCTAACGTTTAACGCCCCTAGCTAGGCATAATGATTTCAATGATGCTCGCAAGATAAGAATTGAAACACAAATAGAGCATCATGAATAATATGACTAGCACATTTAAGTCTAACCCACTTCCTATGCATAGGGATTTTGTGAGCAAACAACTTATGGGAACAATAATCAACTAGCATAGGAAGGCAAAACAAGCATAACTTCAAAACTTTAAGCACATAGAGAGGAAACTTGATATTATTGTAATTCCTACAAGCATAAATTCCCCCCTCATAATAATTTTCAGTAGCATCATGAATGAATTCAACAATATAACCATCACCTAAAGCATTCTTTTCATGATCTACTTGCATAGAAATTTTACTACTCTCCACATAAGCAAAATTCTTCTCATTCGGAATAGTGGGAGTATCATAAGAGACTTGAATACTATAAATTGTTTCCACATTAAAAGGGTAATATTCATAAAAAGGGTAATCATAATCATGACAAGTTGTATAAATATAATCATCACTACTTTTTATAGCATAAGTTTCATCACAATAGTCATCATAAGTAGCAACTTTGTTCTCATCATAATCAATTAAACCTCTTCCAAGATAGTGGAATCATTAATAAATAAATTCATGACCTCTCCAAATCCACTTTCATAATGATAATAATAAGATTCAACATCCTCCAAAATAGTGGGATCATTACTTCCTAAAGTTGACACTCTTCCAAACCCACTTTCATCAATATAATCATCATAAGTAGGAGGCATGCTATCATCATTATAAATTTGCATATCAAAACTCGGAAGACTAAAAATATCATCTTCATTAAACGTAGCATCCCCAAGCTTGGCCCTTTTCATATCATAAGCATAATCACTCTCATCATTAATAGTATGGATAGCACCAATAGTATAGCAATTATCATATTCTTCCAAGCAAGTGCCAAAAAGGTTTTCAAGATCATAAGAAGTATCATTATCTTCCCAATCATAATCATCACAAAGAAGCAATAGGCATAACGCGATCATCATCAAGTGCATCATCTTCCACAATTATTTTGATTCATTTTCATGAGGCACAACAATAATAGGATCAACATTATTTGGGAGAGATATCTTTTTACCTCTCTTCCTTTTTCTTTTCTTCTTCACCACATCATGTGTGGGTTCAATCCAATTTTTGGAGCTCCTTATTAATGAGATTGGTTCAATAGAAGGCTCCTCCTCGTTACCTGATTCATCATAAGAAATAATAGGAGGATATTTGTAAGTCTCTTCCCTTTCATTAGTATTCTCTTCATCTTCTATTTGTTTTATTGTCTTTATGTAATTGGCTATATAAGGATTTTCAACGCAATTCACCGCACAATACATATAAATTTTCTCTAGATCAAAATCAAGAAGTTTATAACAGGCAAATTCTGGAAGATGCTTGGTTATACGTTTTATTCCTTCAGAACCCATAAGCAAACTAAGTTCATTATAATGTGCAAGGGAAATCAAGTCATCACAATTTTTGACACGATTAGATCATGAACAATTTGCATCGGATAGTTAAATGACCCCATTCATTGCAAAGTTCACAAGTACGGCTAAGAAAATTTAAATTTTCAGCACAAACATCTAGCCTTTCTTGCAACCATTTAGTTTGTAAGTACTTGTGCCTCTTAAAAATCTATCTTCCCTTTTTGGTATGTATTTGCAAACTCTATGCACTCCACAAAAATTGACATGCTTATAAGAGATATTTTCATCATGACTAGTGCAATCATCATTAGTACCATGGATATTCAAGGAGTTCATACTAACAACATTGCAATCATGCTCATCATTCAAAGATTTAGTGCCAAACATTTTAATGCATTCTTCTTCTAACACTTTGGCACAATTTTCCTTTCCATCATACTCACGAAATATATTAAAAATATGAAGCGTATGTGGCAAACTTAATTCCATTTTTTTGTAGTTTTCTTTTATAGACTAAACTAGTGATAAAATAAGAAACAAAAAGATTCGATTGCAAGATCTAAAGATATACCTTCAAGCACTCACCTCCCCGGCAACAGCGCCAGAAAAGAGCTTGATGTCTACTACACAACCTTCTTCTTGTAGATGTTGTTGGGCCTCCAAGTGTAGAGGTTTGTAGGACAGTAGCAAATTTCCCTCAAGTGGATGACCTAAGGTTTATCAATCCATGGGAGGCGTAGGATGAAGATGGTCTCTCTCAAACAACCCTGCAACCAAATAACAAAGAGTCTCTTGTGTCCCCAACACACCCAATACAATGGTAAATTGTATATGTGCACTAGTTTGGCGAAGAGATGGTGATACAAGTGCAATATGGATGGTAGATATAGGTTTTTGTAATCTGAAAATATAAAAACAGCAAGGTAACTAATGGTAAAAGTGAGCACAAACAGTATTGCAATGTGTTGAAACAAGGCCTAGGGTTCATACTTTCACTAGTGCAAGTTCTCTCAACAATAATAACATAATTGGATCATATAACTATCCCCTCAACATGCAACAAAGAGTCACTCCAAAGTCACTAATAGCGGAGAACAAACGAAATGATTATGGTAGGGTACGAAACCACCTCAAAGTTATTCTTTCGGATCAATCTATCATAGAGTTCGTACTAGAATAACACCTTAAGACACAAATCAACCAAAACCCTAATATCACCTAGATACTCCAATGTCACCTCAAGTATCCGTGGGTATGATTATACGATATGCATCAAACAATCTCAGACTCATCTATTCAACCAACACATAGAACTACAAAGAGTGCCCCAAAAGTTTCTACCGGAGAGTCAAGACGAAAATGTGTGCCAACCCCTAGGCATAGGTTCATGGGTGGAACCCACAAGTGGATCACCAAAACATACATCAAGTGGATCACGTGATATCCCATTGTCACCACAGATAAGCATGGCAAGACATACATCAAGCGTTCTCAAATCCTTAAAGACTCAATCCGATAAGATAACCTCAAAGGGAAAACTCAATCCATTACAAGAGAGTAGAGAGGTAGAAACATCATAAGATCCAACTATAATAGCAAAGCTCGCGATACATCAAGATCGTATCACCTCAAGAACACGAGAGAGAGAGAGAGAGAGGGAGAGGGAGAGAGAGAGAGATCAAACACATAACTACTGGTACATACCCTCAGCCCCGAGGGTGGACTACTCCCTCCTCGTCACGGAGAGCGCCGAGGTGATGAAGATGGCCACCGGTGAGGGTTCCCCCCTCCGGGCAGGGTGTCGGAACAAGGTCCCGATTGGTTTTTGGTGGCTACAGAGGCTTGCAGCGGTGGAACTCCCGATCTATTCTATTCCCCGAAGTTTTTAGGGTATATGGATATACATAGGCGAAAGAAGTCGGTCGAGGGAGCCCACGAGGGTGGAGGGCGCGCCCAGTGGGGTAGGCGCGCCCCCCTGCCTCGTGCTCTCCTTGTTGATTCCCTGACGTGCACTCCAAGTCTCCTGGATTGCTTCCGTTCCAAAAATAACTCTCCCGAAGGTTTCACTCCCTTTGGACTCCGTTTGATATTCCTTTTCTGCGAAACACTGAAACAAGGAAAAAACAGAAACTGGCACTGGGCTCTGGGTTAATAGGTTAGTCCCAAAAATAATATAAAAGTGTATAATAAAGCCCATAAACATCCAAAACAGATAATATAATAGCATGGAATAATCAAAAATTATAGATACGTTGGAGACGTATCAGAAGCCCCCAAAACCCAAGAGGAACACTAGAAGTATTCCAGTTGAGGAGAAGAACAAGGCCCCAGTGCCTGATGCTGAAGAAGAAGAAGAAGATTCACTTGTTTTGAGGAAGCTGAAGCCAAAGATCCCTGACCATAATGATGCACATCCTGTTCCAGAAGATATGAGGATCAGGAAGGATGCAGGACTGAGATTGTGGAGACAATCAGATCCTTATGCTGTGAGGAGGAGAACAGCAGTTGATTATAGGTTCCATACAAAGGAACAACAAGATTTCTATGAGACTATCCTGCTTGACAAGAAGCCCATAGTGTGTGACATGAGATGGGTGTATTGGGAGTACATCAAGGAAAATGAAGATCACTATCCAGGAGTTTATGACAGCTTCAAGGCTTGTGGAGTAGATAAGTTTGTTGGATAGAAGCTCACCAAATGGAATGATGAGCTGATCATGCAGTTTTACTCCACTGCCAATTTCTATCCAGTGGGAGGATAGTATGGATATCTGAGGGTACAAGGTACCAGTCCACAGTTGAGGAGTGGGCTAATCTGATAAATTCCCCTGAAGAACATGAGGATGACTTGGATGTGTATGCCACCAAGAAGAAAGACCATAACTCAATGGCAAACATGTACAAGAAGATCCCAGATAAGACTTTGGAGACTCACAAACTTGGATCTGTACACTTCTTGTTATCTGGTCTGCCTACCATCAACTGGATCCTTAGGCACACATTGCTACCCAAGTTAGGAGATCACAAGATGATCAGAGGACATGCTATCAATTTGCTACACTTGTTTGATGTGCCTCAGAACTTCAAGGTCATGAGTTTGATTGTAGAGACAATCAAAAGGGCAGCTGCTGACCAGAAGAGATCTTGTGGGTATGCTCCACACATTCAGGAGCTCATCAACTCCAAGATGGGCACAGGTACATACTTGTTGGACAAGGAGCACCTTCCTCTGCATCCTGACTTTGAAGACAATACTGTTGTGATGAATGAGGAAGACCCCACATCTGTGCAAGCACATGAGAAGAGAGAGAAGGCAAGGGCAGAGAAAGCTGCAAAGATGCCAACTGCTGAAGAGGCATCTCAAGTGTTCTTGAAGAGCAAGCAAGATCAGCTTGGACATCTGATCCAATCCACTTTGAGGATGAGAAGGGCTTGGCCACCCTGACTTAAAACCAGGAGAGCTTGGAGAGGATCATTGAGCAGAAATTCTATGATCTTGATGTTAAGGTAACTGAGATTCAGTTAGTGGTTGAGCAACTTCAGGAGGAAGTGGAGGAGAAGAAGGGCAAGTCTACTACAGATACTTTTGCTAGAGTGCCCGTGGCTAGAGGTTCACTGCGGTTCTGTCCCGGACACTAGAGCTACTACATCTGCACCCGGCCAGCCACGGCCTCAGTGCCACCAGCTCCAAAGACCACTCCACCAACTCCGGCTATCGGAAGCTTTAGATCCTTGGAGTCATCTCTACACCACCTCATGAAGGCCAAGCTTGAGAGACGCATAGCACTATGCATATTTTTGACTTTTTGGTACTTGTTGCCAAAGGGGGAGAAATATGTATAGATCATAGTCTTCGAGAGTGTTGTTTTGTCTCTCTTTGCATTTTTCTTGGTTGAACTTTATTGTGTGTTTGCTTGCTACATTATGTCTGTTGTGAGATACTTGGATGATCACGTGATTGATCATTTGCTACCCTAATGTTTGTTTGGATGATACTATCTTTTATATCTTATAGATGATCATTCACTTTGCTTGGTGATGAGTGCATGTTTTTAATCATTATCATTTTGAGCGCTCCACCAAGATGTATGTGACATAGAAGAGTGACCCATGATCCTAACACATTGTGCATTTGCAGTCCAAAGCAAATTTTAAGTAATGCACAAATTTAGGGGGAGCTCTTGCTTATCACATACTTCTCAAAGCGACAATGTATTTCAATCTTATTATCATTTGTCAAAACTTTGATCTATATGTTGTCATCAATTACCAAAAAGGGGGAGATTGGAAGTGCAACTATTCCTGGGTGGTTTTGGTAATGATTAACAACATATAGCTCATAAATATTTCAGGAAAGCTCAATGATTGGCATGGCATGGATTAGAAAGTGGACCCCTCAAAATGCTAAGGACAAAAGATTGGCTCAAGCTCAAAGCACAAGTCTCTACATTTTATTTTTAGTGATCCAAGATCACATTGAGTCCATAGGAAAAGCCAATACTATCAAAAGGGGGTGAGGTGTTTCTTAATGAGTTACTTGCTCAAAATACTTAGTGATATGCTCCAAAAACCCTCAACTACTTTCTCGTATCCACATTTGTCCCAAACCTAAAGTCAAACTCGGCCCCACCAAAACTTTCTATCCGGCGCCGCCGAGTTCTCTTGACATAGCCACTGCCACAAACCCTAGTCACTTCGGTCTCACCGATAGGGATCTCGGTCTCACCGAGATGGGATTGCAAACTTTCTGTTTCCCTTCGTAACGTTTCGGTCTAACCGAGATGAGCGATCGGTCCCACCGAGGGTGCAATGCAAACTCTCTGTTTCCTTTTCGTAACGCTTCGATCCCACCGAGACGAGCAAATCGGTCCCACTGAGTTTGCCTGACCAACTCTCTGTTTGCTTATTACCAAAATCGGTCCCACCGAGTTTGAGTAATCGGTCCAACCAAGATTACGTTATGCCCTAACCCTAACGATATCGGTCCCACCGAAATGCCTAACAGCCACATTATGAACCAAATCGGTCCGACCGAGTTTTCTAATTCGGTCCCACCGAGTTTGGTGATTTGTGCGTAACGGTTAGATTTTGTGTGGAGGCTATATATACCCCTCCACCCACCCTTCATTCGTGGAGAGAGCCATCAGAACATGCCTACACTTCTAACATACATTTTCTGAGAGAGAACCACCTACACTTGTGTTGAGGTCAAGATATTCCATTCCAACCACATAAATCCTGATCTCTAGCCTTCCCCGAGTTGTTTTCCACTCAAATCATCTTTCCACCATATTCAATCCTATGAAAGAGAGTTGAGTGTTGGAGAGACTATCATTTGAAGCACAAGAGCAAGGAGTTCATCATCAACACACCATCTATTACCTTTTGGAGAGTGGTGTCTCCTAGATTGGCTAGGTGTCACTTGGGAGCCCGCGTCAAGATTGTGGAGTTGAACCAAGGAGTTTGTACGGGCAAGGAGATCGCCTACTTCGTGAAGATCTACCCTAGTGAGGCAAGTCCTTCGTGGGCGATGGCCATGGTGGGATATACAAGGTTGCTTCTTTGTGGACCCTTCGTGGGTGGAGCCCTCCGTGGACTCGCGCAACCGTTACCCTTCGTGGGTTGAAGCCACCATCAACGTGGATGTACGATAGCACCACCTATCGGAACCACGGATAAAAAATCTCCGTGTCTACATTGCGTTTGCTCCCTCCAAACTCCTCCCTTTACCTTCATATGCAATTGTTTTACATTCCACTGCTATACTCTTAAAATTGCATGTGTAGGTGGATTACTTGATTTGTGCTAAGTTGCTAAAATCTGCCAAGACATAAAATTGGAAAAAGACTAGATTTTTATTTGGTCAAGTAGTCTAATCACCCCACCCCACCCCCCCCCCCCACCCCCTCTAGACATACTTTCGATCCTATAGGAGTGCCCACAACACTTCTCACGCTTGATAGTAAAGTTAATTATACCAGACGAGTGATCAATTAGAATTGAATCGTCCATACTGAGGACTCGTGGCACTAGTGGAAGTAACTGTGAACTCAAAATCTTGTGTCTTTCTTCTGAATTAGAGTACTGGGAACAGGCCCACCTAAGCACAAACTCATAGACGGCTTCTTCAGATACAAACCCAAGGCAATTCCTGGATAAGATGGCTCGAATTCCAGCGAGAGGGACCCTCTTCAGTTCATCTTGGAACCTGAAATGAGATGAAACCATGCTATGCCTTAATATAATGTTTCTATGACAACAATGTCCACATGTTCCCACAAAAAGAAAAGGAGATATCTAAATCAAACGAGGATCACTTACTTTGTTGACAGGAATTCCTTGTAACTTTGAGCAAGGAAGGTCTTGGCTGCCTCTGTGATGGCAGCTGCCAATGGAATGGTACATGGGAGATCTAGGCACCTCACTGCCGATTCTAGGGTCATAGGCAAGTCTATGAGTCCCTGGCTACAAAGCTTCATGCAAGAAACAACCTCAAATTTGTCCGCGGCCATCAAGATATCAACCAGAAGAGTGGACTCAATTGTTGGTGTCAACTTTCTGGTATACATTAAGCGTAAAAGTGCCATGAAGGCCTTTTCCTCTATTCCAAGTATGAAATGAAAGTAAAGGAGGCATAAGGTCTAATGAAACAGTTCAATAAATCTCAACCGGAATCAGTTAAATAAAAAAGTACTACCTCCGCCTCAAAATATAAGACGTTTTTGTAGGCTAAACTAGCCTAAAAAACGTCTTGCATTTTGAGACAGAGAAGTACAAAAGAAAAGGGATAGCTATCTTTTATGCATGGATGAGTATGTAGTATGACCATTGACTTTTATGAATCAGTTAGTTAAAACTATAGTGTGCATTAAGTGGTCAGCACCTTCGGTGCATAACAGAACACACATGCACACGTAACAGCTTTGCGACTGGTGAAAGTTTCCAACATCAACTTCTAGATATTTACATGTGACATTAATTTCTGTCACCGAAAGAGAGCAGAGAAAATGCTAGCAAATAACTAGAGCACCTAATGCAGACATGGAACTTGAGCAAGGCACATCAAGCTAGCAGCTAATGCACACATTACTATGGCAGTGGTGCTATCCTCACGTGAATTTGCAGATGGAGTTTATCGTAGATGAAGTAAGGGTTGTCGTCAGCCATTAACTCCGACCAAGGAACGCAACAACCATCTTGTCCCATACTATCGGTGGAGGTGGTGCACCTGTACTTGGTGACGAACTTCAGCGATGGTCTTGTCTTTGCCTCAATCTCATAATCTATTGTCCCCCTTACTGCGCCCCCTTGTCTTCTAACATCTTTATGGCGAGGCTAAAAAATTGGGACTGATCTGTCGTCACACAACATGCCGAGAGGAAGAAGTCACGCCCCGCGCAATGGAACGACGGAGAACGCATTAATCCTGATGGGACCAGCCTGCAACACTTCTCACGCTTTATAGTGAAGTTAATTATACAAGATGGATGATCAATTTGAATGTCATCGGTCATCCCGAGCACCCATGGCACCAGTGGAAGTAAACGTGAACTCAAAATCTTGTCCCTTACTTCCGAATTTGGGTAACGTGAACGTGCCCACCTGAGCACAAAGTCATAAATGGATTCTTCCGATGCAGCCCCAAGGCGATTCCTTGATAAGATGGCCTGAATCCCAGCAAGAGGGACCCTCATTAGTTCATCTTGGAAGCTGACATAAAAAAAGCCATGTGTTGCCTTTAGATAACGATTTGTGACAAAAATGTACACATGCTTTTAATAATAAAAGGAAAAGAAGGGGTATATCATCCAATGGAGATCACTTTGTTGACAGGAGCTCCTTGTACCTTTCTGCAAGGAATTGCTTGGCTGCCTCTTTGAGGGCAGCTGCCATTGAAATGGAACATGGCACATTTAGGCACCTCACTGCCGATTCTGGGGTCATAGGCAGGTCTAGCAGCCGCTGACTGCAAAGCTTCATGCAAGAAATGACCTCAAATTTGTCAGCAATCATCAAGATATCAAGTAGAAGAGTAGGCTCAGTTGTTGGTGTCAATTTCCCACTATACATAAAGATTAAAAGCTCCATGAAGGCCTTTTCCTCTGTTCCATGTAAGAAATGAACACAGGTAAGCATCAGGACTAATGAAACAATTCAATAAATCTCTACTGGTAACAGTTAAATAAAGAAGTACAAAAGAAAAGGGATAGCTATGCTTAATATCATGATTATATAATTATGGCCAAAAAATACAAAATCCCTTATGAAAAATTAATGATGCAGCAAACTCCAGTCCACCTGTCTACAATAAGTGATCGTCTTCTAAATTATACAAGAAGTAATCATCTTTTAAATTAAACAATATAGAAATCAACAATATAATAATCAATGCAAAAACTAGAATCATTCGGTTATAAGATGACGATTGTCAGAGTACACTGAACACCGTTACCTGAATCTCCAATTGTAAGTGTTGCTTGCCTCTGATCAGACTCTTTCATGCCATTTGAGAAAAGCTAAGAAGCAAAAAGCTTATCAGAAAGCTAAGTCCACTGATTGTATAACAAATGCAGTTAAGGTCATCTGAATTACCTTGAGGAAAAAAGGACTTCTTGCAGCAAGAATCGCTGAACTAATATGTATGGTATTGACTCGTAAAATAGGCGTGCCCGTCACAGTACTAGAAGAGTTAATACCTTCTCCATCATTGCCTACAAAATACCAAGGTTAGATAAATATAGAGAAACATGCAAAACTAGGGGTGTAGAACGGTAGAAGGCACATAACAGCTTGACAAGGTTTTGCTCTAAAAATATATGAAGCACCATGTTCTCTATGGGCGCGGATTCATTCAATCAAACTTCAGGAATACAGCAAAATATTGAAGAACTTTGATGCTTGCATAAACCATAATAAGCATGCATGTCAGTCGGTACAGTAACCATAAATGTTGATGTGAAATAATTGATCACCTTGCCCTTTAGTCTAAGGCTGAATCATAGATAGAGGCACCCCTAAACAGCACTGCATTTATCTCACCAGCCAACAGAACTATCACTTGCAGATTGTTCCAAATCTTTCTAGTTGTCCATATGGACCGACCTTGTAGTTTGAATAACACTGCTGCATTCTAATTATATTGGGCATATGGATAACATATAATCCTACTGTGTTAATTAATCGTTTCTTCTAAATAAATTTGATACCAACAAACGGAGGAGCAGATTTAAATGTCAGGACTGCATTTGAAATATATAAACGAAGCGAACTTTAGAACCCCTAGGAAACAACGTGATCAGTTCGTTGGAGGTAATTTACTCACTTTTGTCCTCCTCTGGGAGGCGCTTGCGTCTGTGAGACCCGGCAGCATCTTCACTGCCGACGACCTCTATCTTCAGCACCCTGTCGGAGAAGGCCTCGTTGTTGAAGGCGAACTCGAAGCTTTCGCCCACCACCGGCTCCTCCACCTCCGGCCTGGTCGACGCGTCGTCTCTTGCCTTGCCGCGATGTTTCCATACAACTCGCCTCCACTTACCCTGCGTCATGTACGTAACCCTAGCTAACGCGGCGGAGGAAGAAGGCGCGCGGGGGTACAGAGCAGACAAGTCACGCTGCATCAAATATGTGCCCTCCAACTCCAATCCAGATCCAATGAACCGACCTTGACAAGACTTAGATTAGAATACGGATCCGGCTTCTGCCACTTTTACCTGTCACCACGCGTGATTGATGCAGACACAGACACGTATATACTAACATAATTACGAGATGTGGACGACACGGACGAACGCCTCCGGCGATGGCCACCGTGGTAGTGGTACCAAGTCTTCAACAGCGCGGTGGTCCGACTCCGACCTCCCGGACGACCTGCTCGGCAATATCCACCTCAGGCTCGCCTCCCCGCGCGACCGCGTCCGCCTCGCTGCCGTCTGCAGGCCGCGGCGTTGCTCCTCTTGCCGCACCGGACGAAGCACCCCTGCAGTTCGTACTCGTCCAGCAGCAGGACGAAGCACCTGTGTGGGCCCGACGACGCGTGGGTCCTGCGCCTCCAGTCCCGAGCAAGGCGGAGGACAAGTGCTTGGTCGGCTCGCACGACGGCGGCTGGGTTGCGGCGCGCGATGACCAGGAGACTGTGCTCGTGAACCACTTTTCCGGTGCCATATTCGAAAAAAAAACCTCTTTTCCGGTGCCGACGTCGCGGTACGCTCACTGAGTAACCAGATCGTTAAGATCATCTTCTCCGATGCCTCTACCTCTTCTAGAGGCTGCACCCTCGCTGCCATCACCGGCGATTTGTCCAACATTGCACTATGCCAAGCTACGAAGCACCGATACGTCAAAAGTTGGCGTGTCCGCGTACCGCACGTCGCCGATACGGCGATATGCGCGATACGGCTAAGATACTCGTATCCCAGGCGTATCAGGATTCCCGATTAAAAAGAAAAAGAAAAAATGCCGATCGCTGGGAACACGCTCGGGATACGGGCAGGACACGGCCATGCAGCCTCGAGCCCATTAGAGGCCCACGTATACGGCTAACCCTAAGTGCTCTCTCGCTCTTTGTTCGACTTCACGATTGGATCGAGGGCGATGAGCACGCCGCCGCCGCCTGGCCGCCGCTGCCGTCGCCAGGACTGGCTCGTCCCCGCCGCACTGTCAACTCGCCAAGTGACCTCTTCTCCGCCGCTATGGCAAGAGTGAGGTAATTGATTCTTGATGTGTGTATGCTTGACGTATGTGCTTGGCTGCTTGCTGGCATGTGTGTGAGTGTGCGCTTGCCGTATGTGCTTGGTGCTTGCTGATGTTCCTGCTACTGCCTACTGGCACAGAGGGAAATACTCAAATCACCATGTAATCTGCAGGAAATACTCTCCACTGCCGTCGCAACTCACAAGGTAAACAGCAATTACCCCGAGCCCCTAGTGATGTACTGATGTGTGCTTGATCTTGATGCATGCTTGGCTGCTTGCTAGCTTCCATAGACCGTAGTAGTGGACTCTTTCATTAGGTAGTAGTAGTAGTACTACTACTATACTAATTTGGAAGTACAACATGGCATTGCAGGGAGTTCCATGGTAACATTTTGATCTCATCTCACACATTTTATTATGTTTGCTTTTATTACATGTCATTTTATTAATTATTTATATATATACTTGCCGTATCGCATATTGCTGTTTCTAGAAATTGCTGTATCCCGTATCGCCGTACTCGTATCGCCGTATCGGTGTCGCCGTATCGATGCAACGTAGATGCCAAGTTGGTTGCCGCAACAGCAGCAGGTGGACCATATCAGCTTTGTACACTACGTCCACGGACATTGCCTTCTGCAACGATGACTTGTATATGGCCTCTCACACCCCGACGGGACACTGATAAGTTTCAAATCGACACCAAGGGAGACGGACGCTGGTGGCTCAAAAGAACTCGGCTACCTAGCCGTCAAAAGCTACGATGGTACCAGCTACATCATCGAGTTACATGGCAAGCCACTGCTCGCGGTGCCGCTCGGACAATTGTTATTGGCTTGTCGACGCTCTCTGAGGGTTTGTGTTTTCTTTCTTTCTTTCTTTTGTGTGTATGGTCATGTTTTTGTCGTATTGGTGACTGTAATGCCTTCATTAAAAAAAATCCGCCACCCCCACACCGCCCCGCGTGCAAGGCCGTCCAATGCTGCTCAAATCAGACACGCGATGATGAAAGGGCGACCATGATCGTTTATTTTTCTGTTGCATAGCTTGTATCGTCAAAAAAAGAATTTCTTTCCCCAAAAACAAATTTTTTTTGTTGTTTAATTTTTGCTGTGGCCGTTAAAAAATTGTGTGACTCTACGAGAACACTACTATGGTTTCTGCAAAAGATATAATTTATTATTTCATGCTTTATGTATTTTCTTTTTTATACATAGTAGGAGTAAACATTGTTGCAACACTTGGATAAGGTTTCTTTTGTGTGTGTTTCTGTGCAAAATGGACGCTCACAACACGCTCTACCATAATCTTTTGCATCTATGCGGCTGATCTCACGTGTGGATCAGCTGGCTGGAGCCTAGCACGCGTCATACAATTTTGCACTAGAGGCTGGGGCGCCACCTGGTGGCGCCACCTGAGGCGGGCCTGTGTGCTCCCAGTCTGGCTATGCAGATGGTTCGGCCACTGCGTTTTGTATGTGAACATTAGCTCATGAGCAGGTTAAATGTCTCACAATTTCTTTATGCAATCACCAGCAGGTAAATTAGGCAAAGAAATGCTGCATAAGAAGGTCATCTGGGAACTTTATACAGATAGTATATCATCGAATGAAATGCATTATATGAAGTGTAACCCATACATGAATTTATACAGATGGTATATTAAAGAATCAAATGCACAATATGAAGTAGTACACGTTATGGGTTCATGGTCTTCTACATCCAGAACAAAGATTACATGATTACAATGGTACACGTTGCTGATGCTCAGTGTTGGTGGTTCAGTTCTGGCATATGCTCAGAAAAATGAAATCACCTTATAGCATCTAGGAGGCTGGGCATGTAGTCGTTGTGGCAATGCATCATCTTATCATCTTGCAGGACATTTTTTCAACCTTCCATGCCTGCCATATATAAGTGGTTAATTATCACTCAGAATTTATTTAAGGGCAAAAATCTTATCGGCTGGCAACAGTATAATCATCAGAGGCCTACCATTCTCAGTAATGAAGACAGGTGGATTTCCATACTTCTCTTTGGGATAACATGTTTCACCAAAGTGAACATTCCCAAGGAACTATGTGCAGCCAACTCGATGCTGCCTGAATGTAGACACATATATGTGTATTATCAACTGAACATTTGATTAAATAAGATGGCAAACAAAAGTTTAGAGAAAATCTGAAGCTGCAAGTATAACATTTTCTCCTATTCTCCTTCCATGCTTGTTCAAATGGACAAATCATGTTGTTCTTATGATCCTGATAAATACAAAAAAATCCACAACAATAATCCAAACCTAAAAACGGTCAAATAAATCACTATGGAGTAACAAGTGCAGCAGCATGTTTAAAATGCTTAACATCAGTTACTTGTCTAAATAATCACATACTATGCAGTAACAAACAAACATATAGAAATTCCATTTACCAACAAAACAACCGATGCTAAATTCGTAAGACAATTTATGTAAACTCTGGCATTCCACTAAGAACTTAATTAGGATCATCTTGCCAAATCAAGTTGACTGCTACGATCAATTCATTCAACATCTCAGGTAACAATTCATGAATAAACCAATCCTACATGATATCATCTAATTAAGACACATTACAACAATCAGGCAGTAACAACTCACAAAAGAGTTCAGAGGAATTTCCACCTTACCTTAATGAGATTGGTGGAGCCAAACCCGTAGTCGTCATCCTGACCGGTCTCAACTAGCAGCAACTGCAGGTTGTGGCCGCTGTAGTAGAAGAAGAGGAAGTCCAGATCAAGTGGCTTATCTAGAATTATTCAAGCGAAGACCTTTGAACATATAAATACAGACAAACTGCAGTGCATCGACAGTAAATGACAACAAGACATTTGCATAATCTGCAACACGGGCATGCTAGCATATCTACGAAGCAGGGAAGTATACGAAAATCTAAACTCTTTCTACCGCGCCCTTTCTTCTGCACTTCCACAGGTTCCTCCTCATTTTATTTTTGAAACGGAGGCATAAGATTTGCCTCATCTATTAAATAAGGAGAGAATAGAGTTTAGAGAATTACAACACACCCACACTTTCGGCATGACAATTACTCGCCCAGAAAAATATTCCCTAATTTCTTTGCGCCCGCGGCCATCCAAAGCTTGGCCTCGTCGACGATGGCGGTCAGTAGGACGGTCGGTGGTGCACTTTTGTGGCGGAACACCCGTGCATTTCTTTCATTCCAAATGGTCCAAGAGACAAGCATGGTGAGGGAGGCCATAGCTTGCCGGTTAGGGTTGCGGTTGTCGGTTCTCTTGTCCCACCACTGGTAGACGGAGTCGTCCATGAGCCACTCGGAAGTATCCATGTGCGCAAGACCTAGTTTCTCAATAAGAGACTTCCATAGCCGAATCGTGTAGCGGCACTTGAAGAAAAGGTGGGCTCCTGATTCTTGCTCCCTATTGCAGAGCTTGCAAAGGCCACAATTTGGCCAACCTCGACGCTCCAAGCGATCGGCGGTCCAAATCCTATCTTGCAACGCCAGCCACGCAAAAAACTTAACCTTTGGAGGTGCCCATGCCTTCCAAACCATGCGATCCAAGGGGGAGAGAGTCATGCCTAGGAATTGAGCCTTGTATGCGGTGGCCGCCGTGTAGATCCCATCGTTCGCATGCTTCCAAACGATGCGGTCTTCGGTTTGCTCTTGAAGGTGGACGTCATTAAGGAGCATCCAAAGAGTGAAGAACTCCCTAATGTGGGCGATGGAGACAACCGTGTCCGTGTCATGATTGATCTTGAAGATCCAAGCGTTCCCCACGAGGGCCTCACGGACCTTCCAATTCTTCCTTCTCGAGGCCGCAAACAAGAGTGGCGCGATATCCTTGGGTTTGCGACCAAGAAGCCACGGGGAGCCCCAAAAAGGTGTTTTGGCGCCATCCCCTACGGTGATAGTCGTGGAGGCATAGAAAAACGTAGCGCTGACGGTTGCCCTCCGGGCTGGGCAGTTTAGACCACGTACGTTCCAACTCAGGGTGTAGATGGAGTCATGGAGCACACGAACATACACCTTGATCAGTCCGGGAGGGAGGACAACAACGGACGGCCAACAGACCAACAACAGTACTAAACTGGGCTACAAACCCTATTGGGGCACATGAGTACTGGACGTAGCTTAACACATGGACGTAGCCTAAGACATGGCCGAGCCATGCGGCACTAGACTTACACATAGATTGAGCTAAGGCAGCCAACAGGCTGACACACATTACAGTGCAGGAGAGCTAACATAATCAACTAAAACAGCCCTGAACGACGAAACCGGACGAGCAAGTCGTCGCCTACTGTGCTTCCAAGCTCGGCTGCGCCGCACTAGCATCCTGGGATATCTCCAAAGCTCCCTCGCCACCATGATCAATCAGAGCATCCTCGACATCATTGACAGCCTTGTCGTCAAGGTGAAAAAAATCCCTCACGGCCATAATCAGCTCAGGTGCAAGCTGCTCTTTGAACTTGGCTGTGAAATCAGCAAGTGTAGCCTCTGTTACGTCTTCTCCATCTCTGACTATCCCAAAGGACCGGCAAACTAGCTGCTCCGCCGCCTTGGCTGCTGGGAGCACCATACGGGTGCGCTTGATTTTCTGTAGGGAGAGCCCCCCCTTGTTGGAGATCTTGACGCCGGCAATGGTCTTCCGCGAGCCGTGGGAGGCCCGGGAGGGGGACTCGGGCGAGCAAGGATGCCCATCTGGCGCTCCACAAAGATAGGCGCGAGAACATCTTCGTGGCAAGCAACGGCCTGGCCAGACGGGGAGGGCGTGCGCTGCAGCGGGCCATCGCAGCACAGGGGCGGTGTAGGCGATGTCTGGAAACCCGGCGGCCTGGAGGGCGATCGCAGGGGCAGCACGAGAGACGCCGGCGCCATCCCCACCCTTTGCAAGCTTGACTCCTTCTTTTGCAACGCCGAGTGGGACACCACATTCAACACGCATGTGTTGCATGCCCTTTCATCTTCCCTCTCCGACCATTGCCCTCTCACCTTGCCGATGACAAGGGACCTAGACGCCCACGGTCCTTCAAGTTTGAAAATTTTTGGGTATCTTTGCTGGATTCTCTGACGCCGTCCTAAAGGCGTGGAATGAGCGTGTAAACCACACAGAGCCTTTCCAAATTCTTCATCACAGGCTTAAGAAAACTGCGACCCGGCTCACTGAATGGAGCAAGAAGTTTTTCTCCAAGGCCAAGATCCAACTCCATGCGGCCCTCTTGGTGATCCTTGATTGGACTTGGCGCCAAGAGGCAAACCCTCTCATCCGAGGAGAGGGACCTGCGTGCTATACTTAGCGAAGAGTGGTTAGTTTGGCGGTCCTTGAGCGGGCTAGGAAGAGCCAATGTGCTAGACTAGCAAATCTGAGGGAGGGTGATGCCAACACCAATTTCTTCCACCGTCGCATCAATGCCCGTAGAAGAAAAATCATATTCACCGGCTAAAGCATGCTCATGGTTGGGTGACCGACCACAAGGAAAAAGAAGATCATCCATGATCACTTCTCCGAGGTCATGGGCCGGGAAATCTGAGCAATAAGGATTTCAACTGGGAGGAACTGGGCGTTGAGGCCCATGCCTTGCAAGACCTCGGCCGACATCACCGAGGAGGGGGTTTGGGAGGCTATAAAAGAGATGCCTAGTTACAAGGCGCCGGGACCTGATGGTTTCACGGGATCTTCTTCAAGAAGTGTTGGGGAATCATCAAGCATACGATCATGGGGGTCATTCAACGCTTCGATTGCTTACACACCTCCAACCTGCAATGGCTAAACTCTGCCAATGTTGTTCTGCTGCCTAAGAAGGATGGCGCGGAAGGCATCTCTGATTATAGGCCCATTAGCCTCATACATGCCATCGCTAAAATCATTGCCAAGGTTCTATCGCTACGCCTTGCACCCCACATGGATGACCTCGTGTCCAATGCCCGTAGTGCTTTCATTAAGAGGAGAAGTATCCACGACAACTTCATGTATGTTCGAATTTTGCTGGCGTCTACACAAATGCAAAACCCCGCACTCCTTTTCAAGCTTGATATAAAAAAGGCTTTCGACTCAGTCAAGTGGGGATACATTCTTGAGCTGCTCCAACGGTTGGGCTTCCTCCAAAATTTCGAGCTTGGATTGCTGCACTTCTATCCTCTTCTTCATCTCGGATAATGCTAAGCGGGCTACCCGGCCCTCCTGTCAAGCATGGCATGATTCAGGCAGGGGACCCCATCTCTCCTCTCCTCTTCGTCTTGGCAATTGACCCCTTGCATAAGATCCTAGACTTGGCGGCCGAAAAGGGCTCCTACATAAGATCCGTGGCGGGGTGCCATTGTGCACCTCCCTCTATGCGGATGATGCGGCGGTCTTTGTGGCCCCCATCAAGCGGGACATCGACAATCTTGCCTCTATCCTCGTGAGGCTTTGGGGACGTCACAGGCCTTTGTTCCAACTTCCAAAAAGCTCGGTTGTGCCTATTCGCTGCAATCACCTTGACCTTGAGCAAATTCTTCAGAGCATGCCGGCAGCACGAGCCTCTTTTCCGGTCAAATACCTAGGGCTACCACTCTCTGTTTGGCAACTGAAGAAGGTGGATTTCCAATACCTTGAGGACAAAGCGGCCGGCAAATTGGTCACTTGGGAGGGCGAAAACATCACTACGATCGGTCGTACGACTCTTGTTAGATCGGTCATTACCTCCCAAGCAGTATTCTCCATCACGCCCCTCATCGTGCCTCAGAGCTCTCTCCATAGCCTTAACAAAATTGAGAGAGCTTTCCTTTGGTCCGGCTCGGACAAGACAACGGGAGCCAAATGCAAGGTCAACTGGAAGGTGGTTTGTAGACCAAAAGAATATGGTGGCCTCGGGGTGCTCGACACCGACAAGTTTGCACGTGCTTTGCGGCTCCGATGGCTATGGTATGAATGGACTGAACCCTGCAGATTATGGGTTGGCCTTGGAAATCCATGCACGGAGGAGGTCCTCCTCATTTTGAACTTCAACAGACTTCTGTTTAACCAACACGCAACAGCACCAATGTCAACAAAGAAGAAGAAATAACTAACAGGAAGTACTATACTGATCAAGAAACCAAACAGTGAGAGACATATCCAACATACATCTGTGATCTGCTCCATCTTATTAAGAAGAAATTCTGAATAGTGTTGTGTCTTTGTCAGCAGCTCGCCCAGCTTGCTGAACCGTGCATTTGATCAAAAGCCTTCTGAGCTTCTCTCTTCCTGTCCTCTTCCTCCTCTGTCTTGAGCCAGGCCTGGTACATCTCCTCTTCCTCCTTTGCCATCACCTCCGTGACGAAGCCCGTGTCAACTTCCTTGGCGTCCTGGAACCGATCAGCCGTCTCCTCTCTGACGATGTTCAGTAACTGCTTCGATTCACCAGTTCCCCTCATCCTTGATCCCGGACATTTTCTGATCTCGAGCAAAAAATAATTGTATCAGGGTAAAAGGCATGAAATTTCTTTTTGAGAAACCAAGGATCGAATTTGTTGGAAAACCTCGAGGGACGAAATTCACAAATCACGCCCAATCAAAGGAAACGGAGTCCGACCCAGTTGAGATATTAAAGCGGAAGGTTTTAGGAAGACCTAGTCCTCCCGAATGGACACACGAGAACAGGCGGGGGAGGCAGTGTTTGTCGTGGCGGGGGCAGCCGTGGGCGGCTCCCATCTTGACTCCGTTTGCCACAGCGACCACCATCTTGACTGACCTCGATGGCGACGGGCGGTGAAGCCAGTTGTAAGGGCATATTTATCCCGTAAGTGTTTTGGTGATTGATGACGATACTTTTGCGGACTAATCGTATGCTTTGAGTTCCTCGGATGGTTCATCACTAGGCACGAGACGATTCGGTGCCCCTCGGAGATTATTGAAGATGGCGTCGTCCTACGTTTCTTTTTGATGGATTTGAGTCATAAGAGAGCCGTACTATCAAGAGGGGGTCCGCGTCGGAAAGGTTTGGGCGGAATCAACACGTACACTTGTCCCTCCTTTCCCTGCATTTTGGAGCTTCCCTTCGTTATCTTGGTTGTGTGGAAATCTGACAACTTCTACTGTACTTGCGGTAGTACCGCAAGTACACGCGGTAGTACCGCTGGGTGTCACGGTAGTATCGCTCCTCTGGAGCGGTAGTACCGCGGCTCCCAGGCCTAGTGCCGCTCCGGTGCGGTAGTAGGGGCGGATGTAATTTTTTACATCCGCGCCCACCACGGTAGTACCGTTCGTCCAGCGCGGTAGTACCGCGGAGCCCACGGTAGTACTGCTCCCTATGAGCCGTAGTACCGTGGCCCTCCTACCTAGTACAGTAGTTTCACGGTAGTAGGCGCGGGCTACGGTAGTACCGCGTCGGATTTTTGTACCACCGCAGTTTCATCAGAAGTTGGCACGGATGTAATTTATTTCATCCGCACCCTTCCCAGGTCGTGACTCTCCTGCCTTGCGGTAGTACCGCAAGGGGGAGCGGTAGTACTGCGCATGGCGGTAATCTTGCCCGTTAGTCGAGCTAGTTCCGGCCTGTCTTTGCTGCCGCGGTAGTACCGTGGTCCGCCACGGTAGTACCGCGCAGCCTCAGCAGTAATACCGCCACCGAGCGGTAGTACCGCGCGTCGCGGGCTGAATATGTGGATAACGGTGGGATTTTTCCCATGACTATATAAGGGGCGTCTTCTACCTCTAGTTGACCACCTCTTCTCTCTCCAAGCTCCATTGTTGCTCCAAGCTCCATTTTGGCCCGATCTCTCTCCCTAGCCAATCAAACTTGTTGATTTGCTCGGGATTGGGTGACAAGGGCCCGATCTACACTTCCACCACAAGATATTTGATTCCCCCCACTTATCCCTTGCGGATCTTGTTACTCTTGTGTGTTTGAGCATCCTAGACGGTTGAGGTCACCGTGGAGCCATATTCCATTGTGGTGAAGCTTCGTGGTGTTGTTAGGAGCCTCCAATTAAGTTGTGGAGATTGCCCCAACCTTGTTTGTAAAGGTTCGGTCGCCGCCTTCAAGGGCACCAATAGTGGAATCACGGCTCTTGCATTGTGCGAGGGCGTGAGGAGATTCTGATGGCCCTAGTGGCTTCTTTGGGAGCATTGTGCCTCCACACCGCTCTAACGGAGACGTACTTCCCCTCAAAAGGAAGGAACTTCGGTAACACATCCTCGTCTCCACCGGCTCCACTCTTGATTATCTTATCTCTTTACTTGTGCAAGCTTATTTATGTTCCTATCCTTGCTTGCTTTTGTGCTTGTGTTGTTTGCATCATATAGGTTGTCCACCTAGTTGCACATCTAGACAACCTTTATTATTGAGAAGTTTAAATTGGTAAAGAAAAGCTTAAAAATTGTTAGTTGCCTATTCACCCCCCCCCCCTCTAGTCAACTATATTGATCCTTTCAATTGGTATCAGAGCCTCATTTCTTTTTAAGGACTTTACCGTCCGAAGAGTATGGTTGACGTCGTAGATGATGTGGGGGAGCACTCCGGTGCGAATCCGATATCATCTATGGGAGATGGGGGTACCTCGATCTCTCGTGAGGAATTCAATGTGGCGTTGGACACATTGAAAAACTCCATGACGGCGAGGTCAAGGACATGTTTAAGGAATTCCTAGAAGGGCTTAAACTTTCCACCGCACTCCGTGAAAGTGGGTGATCCCGCCAACACGGGAGCGGATGCTAACTCCGATAAGGGGAAGCTACTAGTGAGAAAGCCCCTCATCTAGTGGTAAGAATGGCACCGCATCTTTGCCCATGTGCAACCTCCCGTTTATGGTGGACCGATTCCTTCCACTCATTTGAATCATGCCGGTCCACCACCTAAGATTGATAAAAAGGAGGATTTTGATTCTTGGGTTTATCGTTTTAAGCGTCATTTAAATCATGTGAACACTAATGTCACGCCCAAGATGCGACCCTATCCTAAAGGAACTCGATGGTCCCACCAAGGATAGAAGCGCATTTTGAAGACGCTTTTGCAAGGTGGATATCATTACATCAACAATACATAATGCATAGGGATACATACATAAGGCACGAATGCCACAAGAATACATCAACATCATATACAAGATCAACATCCGACTACGGATGAAACATAAACGAAGCTCAAAGCGACATCCACCACCTGCTAGCCCAGTGCTGCCGACCTGGAACCTATCCCCTGATCGAAGAAGAAGCAGAAGAAGAACTCCAATACAAGCAAACATCGCTCTCATGTAATGATCATCGCAAACCTGTACCTGCAACTGTTGTTGTAGTAATCTGTGAGCCACGAGGACTCAGCAATCCCATTAACATGGGTATGAAGACTAGCAAAGCTTAAAGGGAAAGGAAGGGGTAAAGTGGTGAGGTTGCAGCAGCGACTAAGCATGTATGGTGGCTAACATACGCAAATAAGAGCGAGAAGAGAGCAAAAGGAACGATCGTAAACTAGCAATGATCAAGAAGTGATCCTGAACTCCTACTTACGTCAATCATAACACAGAAACCGTGTTCACTTCCCGGACTCCGCCGAGAAGAGACCATCACGGCTACACACGCGGTTGATGTGTTTTAATTCGGATCTGGTGTCAAGTTATCTACAACCGAACATTAACAAATTCCCATCTGCCTATAACCGCAGGCACGGCTTTCAAAAGATTATACCCTGCAGGGGTGTCCAAACTTAGCTCATGACAAGCTCTCGCGATCAACGAAGGAATAGACCTTCTCCCCGGGAAGACCCGATCAGTCTCGGAATCCCGGCTACAAGACATTTCGACAGCAATAAAACAAGACCAGCAAAGCCGCCCGGATGTGCCGACAAATCCCGATAGGAGCTGCACATATCTCGTTCTCAGGGCACACCGGATGAGCGAAGCGTCTGAAGGAACCAGCGTAACCCAAGTTGCCAAGGAATGGTCCCAAGACGGTGCTCTAGTTTGGACCAACACTCGGAGGAGCACCGCCCGGGGTAAAATAAAGATGACCCTCGAGAGCGCGACTCCCACGGGAAAAAGGGCTAGGTGAGGCAAATGGTAAAACCAAGGTTGGGCCTTCTTTGGAGGAGTCTTATTCAAAGCAAACTGTCAAGGGGGTCTCATAAATCACCCAACCGCGTTAGGGACGCAAAATCCGGGAACATAATACCGATATGACGAAAACTAGGGCGGCAAGAGTGGAACAAAACACCAGGCATAAGGCCAAGCCTTCCACCCTTTACCAAGTATATAGATGCATTAATAATATAAGAGATATTGTGATATCCCAACATAAACATAATCCAACATGGAGCAATCTTCATCTTCACCTGCAACTAGCAGCGCTATAAGAGGGGCTGAGCAAAAGCAGTAACATAGCCAAACAACGGTTTGCTAGGAAGGGTGTCAAAGGTTAGAGGTTCATGGCAATTTGGGAGGCTTGAGGAGCAAAAGATAGGTAACGCAGCATAGCGATAGAACAAAGCAACTAGCATAGCAATGATAGTAATGAGATCCAAGGTGACGGTCATCTTGCCTGAAATCCCGCAAGGAAGAAGAACGAGTCCATGAAGAAGATGAAGACACGAAGACGAACCAAGCGTAGACGAACGAATCCTCACGATCGCAACGAAGCGGGAACTAGCGAGAAGAAGCACACAACAAGGTAAACACATCATACGTGAACAAGGAATGATTCACAACCAAGTATGATGCATGGCAAGGCTACATGAAGCTACTCATGGCAAGAGATGATGCATACAAGAGCAACACATCAAAGCAAGTTTAAATGAGGCCGGGAACAACATATGACAATTCCGGTAAGTCCTCATATGCAAATTTCGAAATTGGTCCAGATCTGAATAAACCTTATGTTTAAGTTGTTAAACAGCAAGTTAAAATGCACCAAGATAATCTACACGAGATTCTAGTCAAGTTACATATAAAGTTCATTTAGTTCGGAGCTACGGTCTAGAAGATATGAGCAAAACAAGTTAAACATGGCATTGATGCAAAATGCACCCAAACATCAAGCAAACACCTTAAAACAAGGATGCAACATGATAATATGAAGCTACATGCAATTCTAAGCAAGTTTCATATAAAGCACACTCAAAACGGAGCAACGGTTCAACACACACATGAAACAAGTTTAAAGGACAAGCTGTCCAAAACAGCAACTAGGCATATTGCAAGCATCAAAACAATATGCTACAGCACCTCAACATAATAACAAAAGGCATGGGCGTGATGTACAGGTAAAGCACAACAAAACATGAACACTGAGCTATCTCCAGAAATCACTAGAACATACTCAAACACACATGGTAAGATTGCAAGTAATAACAATTCAGACTTTGCAGAAAATAACATCAGGTTGCAATGTTCAGAGCTATCAAACAACATGTTACAGGAACTTATCATGACAAACAAAGGCATGACATGATACTACTAAATGCATAGAACAAATGTCCCTTACTGACCATGAGCCAAAAGGGCACAGAAAATATTATGGCACCCATGTAAACATGGCAAATGATATGACAGATTCATACATGGCAGGAACAACAATAAGTAGACATGTTGGTGAGCTTGAACCACTAACCACAGAGCAATACATGTCATGGCAAGGCAATTCACAGTAAGAAGACATGTTTATGAAGCTAAGCATGGCAAGAGCAAGTTCATAGAGTGCCTGGATCACTAACAACAATCATGGCAACATTGAACTTAATGTTAACAGGCTGACAGCAACATTATTTAGCAATTTTGGAGCAAGATTACAACAACCTACAGCAAGCAATAAACGCAATCAGTGGCATGGATTGATAGAGCAAGACATGTATAACAAAACATCCTTAGTTGACATCTCCAGATTATGCATAGAATGACTTGTAGCAGCAGGTTTACATAGCATCACGAAATAACAGATTCAGCCTAGCAAAACAGTAACAGCAAGTACCCTACTTAACAAGCTTGATGCACTCACTACACAACTCACAAAAATACAAAGATGGCACCACTGTAAAGATGGCATGGCATAGTTCAAAACTCATGTAGACATCATGCTCATAAGAGGCACACATTAAACATGGCAAAAATGACAAATAAACATGTTCTGTTAACAGACAGCAGACAACATCATATAGCACACTTGCAACGATGATTCAGGCATCAAGATGAGCTCAAAAGAAAATGATGCAATGGAATGAAATGAAGTACTCGTTGAGACGAACAATTTGACATATTATACGCACAAAACGGAGCAATATGCAACAAGTTATGATGCGATGAACATGGCATGATAATGCAAAATATCTGGGACGGTGGAATTTTACCCTCCGAAAAGTCAATGGGACGAAGACGTGCGGGACGAGGAGATCCAGGACGCAGCAGGGTTGTTTGGTTCGTTGGAGTGGTGGATCTGGTCCCGATCCGCGGGTCGCCGGAGGAGTTCGCCGGAGACGTCGCCGGAGCGCGGGGAGCTCGCCGGAGAGGTCGGGGAAGGATGGATCCGGGCGCGGGCTCCCCGGATCTGGCCGGACTCTGGCGCGGGGAGGCACGGTCGCCGGCGGCGGAGAAGGCGGGAGGAGGGCGGCGACCGGAGCAGGGCTGCGAGGGGCGCGCCGGGCGGCGAATCCATGAGCTTCGGCGCGGAGCACCAGCCAGCGAAGCGGCGCTGGCGACAGCGTTAGGCCGGGCGAAGCGGCGTGGCGACGTCCGTCGAAGAGGCGAGGCGCGCGCGCGGACGGCGGCGCGCGCCCTGCTGGTCACGGCAGCGGCGGGACGGGCAGCAGCGGCGAGATCTGGTTCGCGGGCCCCGGATGGGCTCCAGACGGGCGGGCAGCGGGACGGCGAAGGACAAGTGGCGGGCGCTGGTTGGCCGGGGGCAGCGGGCGGACGTGTCCGGCCCGGTCCGGATGTGTCCGTCGGGCGAGAGGAGCGGGGCTAGGGTTTCGGGGGGATTTGATCCGCGGATTTCGGGGGAGGGGTGTTTAAATAGGTAGAGGGAGCTAGGAGAGTCCAAATGAGGAGCGGTTTTCGCCCACACGATCGTGATCGAACGACCGAGAGCATGGAGGGGAGTTTGCTGGATTTTGGGCCACTTTGGAAGGGTGTTGGGCTGCAAAGAGAAAGGGGGGGGGGGCTTTACGGTTACCCGGTTAACCGTTGGAGTACCAAACGACCTCCAAATGGCACGAAACTTGACAGGCGGTCTACCGGTGCTATACCAAGGCCGCTTGACAAACCTCGGTCCATTCTGAGAACGTTTAATACCCGCACAAAAGAAGAGGCAATAAGGGGGCGCCGGGAGACATAGGAGTGCCGGATTGCAAAACGGACAACGGGGAAAATGCTCGGATGCATGAGACGAACACGTATGCAAATGCGATGCACATGTTGAATAAGGCAACGACGGCGAATAACTGACGGACACCTGGCGCATCGAATTCGGGGCGTTACAACTAACCTTTGGAGAATCATTGAAGAAGGTTTCTATCCGCATGATCCGAGCAATTTTTCTCCAAGAGAGGTCGTGGACCATCAATTCAATGAGAATGCTCTCTTCATCATCCAAGAAGCAATCCTTCCCGAAGACCTCCCTCATCTCCGGCCTTACTCCCGTGCCAAAGATGCTTGGCTCAAGGTGGTTTCCCTTTATCGAGGAAGTGCAAGCATTCAACGTTCCAATTATGAAGTGGTCCAAGATGAAGCCGATGAGTTTGCAATGAAGGAAGAAGAAGAACCTCGTGAGCTCTATCGGAGAGTAACCAAGCTTGTTGTCTCCCTCGGGATCATGGAAGTAAGGACACAGATGACAACTGGATCAAGCGCCAAATTCCTCAAGGCAATGATGCCCTACCACAAAGCCATGTCCTCCGTCATCCGTCAATCGACCGGACTTCCACACCTGTCCTCAAGTGATGTGTTGGATGAGTTTGTGGCTATGAGCATATTGGACAAGACCACCGACAATGCGGTGCTTCGCTCCCCAAAGAGCAAAGAAGCCCAACCTCGCTTTGAAGGCCAAGATTTGTGTCGAAGAAGATGGAGAGGAGGAACAAGAAGAGAGCAACCTCGAAGATACTAAGTATGATTATCATGAACACATGGCCCTTGCTTCAAGACAATTTTGGAGCAAGAAGAACTCAAGGCCCAACTTCAACAAGAGCAACTCAAGTGGCACTAAGGGCAAGCAACGAGTGAGGACTTGTTTCAATTGTGGCAATGTGAGTCACTTTGTTGCGGAGTGTCCATATGAGAAGAGTGAAGACAATGGTGGCAAGCTCATCCGTAAGGACAAGGCCAAGTCTTTCCCCAACAAGAGCAACTTCCCAAAGAAGACTCCTCACAAAGCCTTGGTGGTTCAAGAAGAGTACAATGAGGATGATGAGGAGGAGGAGGATGGTGAATCGGTTGCCATGGCCTCCGTGGCCATTGCAATGACTCCTCGGGTGTCTCTCTTCAGTTCATCCAATGAAAGCATCACCGCCAAGTGCCTCATGGCTAAAGCCACCAACAAGGTAACCCCCAACATCAAAACTACCATCATCAATCATTCTTCTTTGACGGATTGCATTGATGAACATGAGGGGACTAATGTGGAGGAAAATGAATTTGAGATCTTTATGAGTAAACTCAAGGGCAAATCCAAGAAGCACTTCGTTGCTCTCTTGGAACAACTTAGTGAAGCCAATGTCATGATCGAGACTCATGAAGAAACCATCTCTAAGATGGAAGGGCATAGTCATGACTATGCCGATGAGATTTCGGATCTTTCCAATGCTCTTGAGGAAGAGCGTGGTCTTCGTTTTGCTCTTGAGGAGTCATACAACGATGATCATGCTAAATTAAAGAAAGACATTGATCATGCTCTTGTTGTGTCTCGTGTGCTTAGCTCCGAGAAGGCAAAGCTTGGAGTTGATCTTGCTAGACTCAACGAGGACTTTGACATTCTCGACAAGGCTCACAAAGTCTTGAAGGGTGCTCATGCTAGTCTCAAAGAGTCTCATGATCAACTCCAAGTGAAGCTAACCAAGGAGAAAGCCACCTTTCCTCATATGATATTGATTGATAATGCAAATGCTACTAACCCTTGTTGTGAGCATGTGCATCTTGTTGAGGAGAATGCTAAGTTGAAGGAGCAACTTGAAAAGGGCCTTGTCACATGCATTCAAGGTGAGAAGAACCTTAACGACCTTTTGAGTAATCAAAAGGAAGTTGTGGCCAAGGAGGGATTGGGTTGGCCCAAGCCCAAGAGTAAGAAGAAGAATGACAAGACCAAGCAACCTCCCCTCTCAAGCAAACTTTTGTGAGGGAGGGAGAGGGTGCTTCCAAGAAAGAAGAAGAACCGTGCAAAGGGTGGCAATGCCAAGAAGGACAACGTCATCCCCATGAACATAGCCGGCGACTTTAACCCCTCATATGTGTTGTGTCGTGCTAGTGATGGGCATGTTTATGCTAAATTTGTTGGTTCTTCTTATGAGTACATTGAATGGTCTATTTGGGTTCCTAAGACCCTCGTTACTAACATCAAAGGACCCATTACCAAGTGGGTACCTAAAACCAAGCATTGATCTCTTGTAGGGATTTGCTTCCGGTGGGGGTTCATGGTTGCTCGATAGTGGAGCAACAAATCATATGACCGGGAGCAAGGACATGGTGGCTGACGTGCAAGAGATTCCATCTATGCCCACCAATGTCGAGTGGGGTGATGCATCACATTCTAAGGTATTGGGTCTCGGCAAGGTTGTCATTTCTCATGATCTTACGATCGAGAAAGTCATGCTTGTTGAGTCCCTTGCATACAATTTGCTTTCCGTTCGTCAACTTGCAGTCATGGGTTTTGCTACCTTCTTTGACATTGATCCCAATGGTAAAGCGGTGGATCAAAAGGTATATCGCTCCATGATTGGATCATTGCTTTACCTTTGTGCATCTAGACCGGATATCATGTTGAGTGTGGGAATGTGTGCACGGTTTCAAGCCGCACCGAAGGAAAGTCACTATGTGGCGGTCAAGCGAATCTTTCGATATTTGGCTCATACCCCAAACTTTGGCTTATGGTACCCAAGAGGAGCAAACTTCAAGCTTGAAGGATTTACGGATTCCAATTGGGCGGGAGACAAAGTGGATAGGAAGTCCACTTCCGGAGGGTGCCAATTTCTTGGTTGCTCCTTGGTAAGTTGGTCTTCCAAGAAGCAAAGTTGTGTGTCTCTCTCGTCCATCGAAGCGGAATATGTGGCGGCCGGTAGTTGTCGTGCTCAACTCCTATGGATGAGCCAAACTTTAAAGGAGTACGGTGTCATTTGTGACAAAGTGCCTCTTTGGTGTGATAATGAAAGTGCCATCAAGATTTCTCTCAACCCGGTGCAACACTTCAAGACGAAGCACATCGAGATTCGGTATCATTTCATCCGGGATCACATTAGGCGAGGGGAGATCGAGCTCAAGTATGTCAACACTCAGGATAACCTTGCAGATATATTCACGAATCCCTTGGATGAAGCAAGATTTCGCGAGTTAAGGCATGAGTAAATATCATCGATTTGAGCAATGTGACTTGAGCCCGTGCACTCCCCACCACACTCAACTTGTTGTCTAGTTTAGGTGTAGGCATGGACATAGGGGGAGTGTTGTTCTCTCAATGAACTCTCCCTCCCCCCATTATGCATAAATCGATCACCTCTTTCACATTAGCCATTTTTTATGCTACTTGTGTTCCAAAGACGAGTTTTGGTCATGGGCCCAAGGATAATTCTTCGCGGTGCCATACCATCCAACTCAAACATAGGTGGCTTCGGCCACCGCCCTCTCTCCTTGAGAGGCCTTGTCGTTTGGTGGTTTCTTGTTGTCTTTTGCCCCTGGTTTTGTGCTAGATCTTGTGGTTTCTTGTGTGTGAATAGTTTCCTTGCAAAGGCCCTCTTCTCGTTTTTGAAACTTGCGGTGACTTGAGTTCACGGTACTACCGCGGCCAGCTGCGGTACTACCGCAGCATGCCACGGTACTACCGCGACCTCACGGCAGTAATTTTTTACTGCCGCCCGGTTGAGCGGTGCTACCGCCTCGGTGCGGAACTTCCGCCCAAGCGGTACTACCGCGATGATACGCGGTACTACCGTGACGGTTCGAGGGCGTGGGGATAAGGACGGGCAGGGGGAGTTCTAACTCCCCATACCCATTCGCTGTCTTCTCCCCACGTCGCCTCCTTCTCTCCCTTGCTCAAGAACGGAACCGGCGTCCTTCGCCGGATCTCCTCCACCGGCTGCCCTCCCGTGATTCCGACCGGTGGGATCGTTCCCCACCACGTGCTCTTGCTATGGACCCAGGTTTTTCCCCAACTCCCTCTCCTTGTTAATGGTGTTTGGTGTTTCTAGGTTTTGGGGGAGGCTTGTGTGTTCTTGAGGTTGATAGGCTTAATCTCTGCAAGAATAGGATGAAGGAGTGTGGTATTGCATAGGATTTATATGTGTATTGTTGTCATGCGCTAGATCTGATCACTGTAGCACCGCCATTGTTTCGCGGTTCTTTTCAGATTCGAATCGCTAGTTGGATCTGCTGCGACGCGGTACTACCGCCCGGATGGCGGTACTACCGCTGCAGTTACTACCGCCCTTGGTGCGGTACTACCGTGCTCTGTGCGGCACTAAAGCTCTACTTCCGCTCCAACCACGGTACTACCGTGACCTCGCACGGTACTACCGCGTTTGGAGCAGTACTAATGCTTTAGTGCCGCAGGCAGTGGCAGTCCTACCGTGACTCACACCTATCGCATGCCAACTTTCTCATATGTCCCCTATGTGTTTCTTGTGTTTTTTCGTGGCCTTTGCATTGATCTTCTTTGCGTCTTTGGTGCTTTGCGTGTGTGTCTCAGGTGGTGGCTCTCGCCGGTCCAATCCCAGCCGTGACACTGGCTCCAAGCGTCTGCGCAAGAACCCCGGTGAAGCACCGGAGGGCTCCTCCTCGCCCCCAAAGCGCCATGTCAAGACAAGCTGCTAGCAAGTACAAGGAGCACGCCAAGGGCATGGATGAGATGCCCCAATCGACCACGTCCGTCTCGAGCAAATTGACCCGTCACGTGACCCCTTGTTCCTCTGTCGGGGTTGTGAGCTGTTCTCGAACAAGCATCAAACCAACGTCTATCTGGATGTCATCAAGAACAAGCGAGAATACCTATGTGGATGTGAAGTGGATTGACATGCATCACTTGAGGAAGGACAAGTTCCGTGCCTACTTTGGAGAGGCTCGACTTGGTGGAGCAGTTTGGCATTGAGCATGTGATATCCTTTCACCTTGACTATGATCCTGAGCTCATTGGTCAATTCTTTGCTTCAGTTTACTTTCACCCTAATGAGGAGAGGAGGATGACCTGGATGACCAATGGCCGTAAGCTGACTGCTACCTGGAAGGAGCTCATGGATTTGCTTCAAGTTCCTGATGACGGGCTCGACTCTCCCGTGGGTGTTCGCCCCCATGCCAACTCTGACTCTGCCAAGAAGGACAGGCTTGCACCGTACTATGTTGAGAAGACACTTCCAAGTGGCAAGATAGGGTTGGTGCTCAACTCTTTTCTGGATATCATGTACCGCATCTTCCGCAACTCCTTGTTCCCTCGCATTGGTGACAAGGACAAGGTCCATGCCTATATGGTGGATATGATGCTCATCTGCGAGGAGGCTCGTTTGTCTCAGACTCAGCCACTTGATGTCTCACACATCATGTGGTGTGAGCTTCGGTTTGCGGTGTTCAACCACAAAGTGCCTATCTACGGGCCCTATCTGTTTCTGCTGATCTCGAGGACCTGGGAGAAGATGTTCCCTGGTGAGGAGTTCCTTGCCCCTAACTGGATTCGCCATGACCCCATCTGTCTGCGTGTCAAACCCAACTGGGCCAACACTACTACTCGTGCTGAGGCGTCTGCAGCTAGGGCTGCTGTTGGAGAGGAGGATCTTTGGCGCCGAGACTGTTCTTGAGGGCCATGCTGCTAGGCCTTCCTGAGCTCCTCTATGCCTTCTTGGGCCCACGGTGAAGGACAAGATGAAGACTCTTTTCTGCATGCAAGCCAAGGGGCAGTACAGGACTCACGTGGCATCCAAGGAGAGTCGTCGCCGGGACAGGAAAATCTTGAAGCTCTATGAAAGGATCGATATGGTTGACTAGAGGGGGGGTGAATAGGCAACTAACAATTTTAAGCTTTTCTTTACCAATTTAAACTTTGCACTAATAAAGGTTGTCTAGATGTGCAACTAGGTGGAAAACCTATATGATGCAACAACACACGCACACGAGCAAGCAAGGATAGGAACACAAATAAGCTAGCAAGTAAGGGGATAAGATAACCAAGAGTGGAGCCGGTGGAGACGAGGATGTGTTACCGAAGTTCTTTCCTTTTGAGGGGAAGTACGTCCCCGTTAGAGCGGTGTGGAGGCACAATGCTCCCCAAGAAGCCACTAGGGCCACCGTAATCTCCTCACGCCCTCGCACAATGCAAGAGCCGTGATTCCACTATTGTTGCCCTTGAAGGCGGCGAACGAAACTTTACAAACAAGGTTGGGTCAATCTCCACACCTTAATTGGAGGCTCCCAACAACACCACGTAAGCTTCACCACAATGGAATATGGCTCCACGGTGACCTCAACCGTCTAGGATGCTCAAACACCCAAGAGTAACAAGATCCGCAAGGGATAAGTGGGGGAATCAAATATCTTGTGGTGGAAGTATAGATCGGGCCCTTGTCACCCAATCCCGAGCAAATCAACAAGTTTGATTGGCTAGGGAGAGATCGGGCCAAAATGGAGCTTGGAGCAACAATGGAGCTTAGAGAGAGAAGAGGTAGTCAACTAGAGGTTGAAGAAGCCCCTTATATAGTCGTGGAAAAATCCAACCGTTATCCACTTAGTCAGCTCGCGAAGCGCGGTACTACCGCTCCAGGGGCGCGGTACTACCGCGAGGCCGCACGGTACTACCGTGGAGGACCACGGTACTACCGCAGCAGCAGCACAGGCCGGAACTAGCCTGACTAGGGGCAGTACTACCGCTCGCGCGGTACTACCGCTCCCCCTTACGGTACTACCGCAAGGCAGGGGAGTCACGACCTGAGAAGGGCGCGGACGAAATAAATTACATCCGTGCCAACTTCCGCTGAAACTGCGGTAGTGCGAAAATCCGACACGGTACTACCGCTCCTCAGGAGCGGTACTACCGTGGCGCTGCCTACTACCGTGATTCTACGGTACTTGGTAGGAGCGCCACGGTACTACGGCTCAGGGGAGCAGTACTACCGTGGGCCACCGCGGTACTACCGCTCCGGACGAGCGGTACTACCGTGGTGGGCGCGGATGTAAAAAATTACATCCGCCCCTACTACCGCACCGGAGCGGCACTAGGCCTGGGAGCCGCGGTACTACCGCTCCTGGGGAGCGGTACTACCGTGGCGCCCCGCGGTACTACCGCTCCGGACGAGCGGTACTACCGTGGTGGGCGCGGATGTAAAAAATTACATCCGCCCCTACTACCGCACCGGAGCGGCACTAGGCCTAGGAGTCAGCGGTACTACCGCTCCCGGGAGCGGTACTATCGTGGCGCCCAGTATTATCACAGGTACTCGCGGTACTACCGCAAGTACAGAGGCAGCTGTCAGATATCCGCACAACCAAGATAACGAAGGGAAGCTCCAAAGTGCAGGAAAGGAGGGACAAGTGCGTGTTGATTCCGCCCTAACCTTTCCGACGCGGACCCCTCTTAATAGTACGGCTCTCCCTCGACTCAAATCCACCAAAAAGAAACGTAGGATGACGCCGTCTTCAATAGTCTCCGAGGGCACACCGAATCGTCTCGAGCCTAGAGATGAACCATCCGAGGAACTCAAAGCATACGATTAGTCCGCAAAAGTATCGTCATCAATCACCAAAACACTTACGGGATAAATATGCCCTTACAATCTCCCCCTTTTGGTGGATTGATGACAATACGGATTTGCACAAGGATACAATAATATAGAGCAAAAGCAAACCCTCCTCTCCAAAATATAGACGGGCTCCCCTAGATGTGTGCACTCCGGATGAATGCTTTGGACTGCATAGCACACGATCTAGGATCACCACTCCCCTATATTTTAGAGACAAAAGTCCAAGAATAACATCTAAACAACATATAGCACGAAATAACATAAGCTTGCTAAGATAGATAGAGTGCATATGTCTTACACCATAAGAAGGAAAAGCAACTAAAACGAGGTTCAAACGAGATTCAAACGAGAACGCAATAAACACACCAAACGAACGCGAACACGACACAAGACTCGCCAAATCTCGCTCTCTCTCCCCTTTGGCATCGAGACGCCAAAAGGCGTAGAGGACACCTACACACATGCGGTGGTTCAAGCAGCAGGAACTCGTCCCAACCCTCGTCGTCAGACTCCTCAGCTGACGAGGATGGACTCCTCGGCGTCCTCCTCGTAATCAGTCCACATGTAGCCTTGCTTCGCCATCCACTCGGCCTCAGGGTGATGTGCTCCTCAGATCCTCCGCACACATCCTCACCATAGAGCTTCAAGATCTTCCTGTCCCGGCATTTACTCTCCTTAGATGCCACATGAGTCTTGTACTGCCCCTTGGCTTGCATGCAGAAAAGAGTCTTCATCTTGTCCTTCAGCTTCGTGGCCCAAGAAGGCATAGAGGAGCTCTGGGAAGGCCTAGCAGCATGGCCTTCATCAACATGCTCGGCGCCAGCATCCTCCTCTCCAACAGCAGCCCTAGCTGCAGACGCCTCAGCACGAGTAGTAGTGTTGGCCCAGTTGGGTTTGACACGCAGACAGATGGGGTCATGGCGAATCCAGTCAGGGGCAAGGAACTCCTCACCAGGGAACATCTTGTCCCAAGTCCTCGAGATCAGCAGAAACAGATATGGACCGTATATAGGCACCTTGCGGTTGAACACGGCAAACCGAAGCTCAATCCACATGATGTGTGAGATATCAAGTGGCTGAGTCTGAGACACACGAGCCTCCTCGCAGATGAGCATCATATCCACCATATAGGCATGAACCTTGTCCTTGTCACCAATGCGGGGAACAAGGAGTTGCGGAAGATGCGGTACATGATATCCAAAAGGAGTTGAGCACCAAACCTATCTTGCCACTTGAAGTGTCTTCTCAACATAGAACGGTGCAAGCCCGTCCTTGTTGGCGAGTCGTGGTTGGCATGGGGACGAACACCTACGGGGAGTCAAGCCCGTCATCAGAACTTGGAGCAGATCCATGAACTCCTTCCGTGTAGCAGTCAGCTTGCGGCCATTTGTCATCCGTGTCATTCTCCTTTCCTCATTGGGGTGAAAGTAGATGAAGCAAAGAACTGACCAATGAGCTCAGGATCATAGTCAAGGTGAAAAGAGATGATATGCTCAATGCCAAACTGCTCCACCAAGTCCAGAGCCTCGCCAAAGTAGGCACGGAACTTCTCCTTCCTCAAGTGATGCATGTCAATCCACTTCACATCCACATAGGTATTCTGCTTGTTCTTAATGACGTCCAGATAGATGTTGGTTTGATGCTTGTTCCAGAACAGCTCACAGCCCCGACCGAGGAACGAGGGTCACGTCACGGATCCATGTTCCGAGGCGGACGTAGTCGAATGGGGTATCTCATCCATGCTCTTGGAGGGCTCCTTGACCTTGGTGGCGCTTGTCTTGACATGGCGCTTGGGGGCAGTAAGAGGAGCCCTACAGTGCGTCACCGGGGGTTCTTGAGACGCTTGGAGCCGGTGTCACGGCTGAGATTGGACCGGCGAGAGCCACCACCTGAACCACACACGGAAAGCACCAAAAACGCAAGAAGATCAATGCAAAGGCCACGAAAAAGCACACGAAAAACATAGGAGACATATGAGAAAGTTGGCATGCGATAGGTGTGAGGCACGGTAGGGGCCACCGTCATGCGGTACTAAAGCGAATACTGCTCGCACGCCGTAGTACTGTGGGGTCACGGTAGTACCGTGGCTGGAGCGGAAGTAAAGCTGTAGTGTCCGCCAGTATGCCGTAGTACCGCCAGAGGGGCGGTAGTACCGTGCGCGCGGTAGTACCGCACCCGAGGGGCGGTAGTACCGTGCGTGCGGTAGTACCGCACCGTAGGGGCGGTAGTACCGCGCCGCAGCGGATCCAACTACCGATTTGAATCTGAAAAGAACCGCGAAACAATGGCGGTGCTACAGTGATCAGATCTAGCGCATGACAGCAATACACATATAAATCCTATGCAATACTACACTCCTTCATCCTATTATTGCAGAGATTAGGCCTATCAATCTCAAGAACACACAAGCCTCCCCAAAACCTAGAAACGCCAAACACCAACAATAAGGAGAGGGAATTGGGGAAAAACCTGGGTCCATAGCAAGAGCACGCGGTGGAGAACGATCCCACCGGTCGGAATCACGGGAGGGCAGCCGGTGAAGGAGATCCGGCGAGAGACGCCGGCTCCGTTCTTGAGCAAGGGAGAGAAGGAGGCGATGTGGGGAGAAGGTAACGAATGGGTATGGGGGAGTTGGAACTCCCCCTGCCCGTCCTTATCCCCTCGCCCGCGAACCGTCGCGGTAGTACCGCGTCTCATCGCGGTAGTACCGCTCGGGCGGAAGTTCCGCACCGAGGCGGAAGTTCCGCACCGAGGCGGTAGTACCGCTCGACCGGGAGGCAGTAAAAAATTACTGCCGTGAGGTTGCGGTAGTACCGTGCTCCCGCAAGCGGTAGTACCGTGGCTGGCTGCGGTAGTACCGTAGCTGGCCATGGTAGTACCGTGAATCTCAAGTCACCGCATGATTCAAAAACGAAAAAGGCCTTTGCAATGAATTTTTTTTTACACACAAGAAACCACAAATTCAACCGCAAACTAGAGGCAAAAGACAACAAGAAACCACCAAACGGCAAGGCCTCTCAAGGGGAGAGGGCGGTGGCCGAAGCCACCTATGTTTGAGTAGGATGGTATGGCACCGCGAAGAATTATCCTTGAGCCCATGACCAAAACTCGTCTTTGGAACACAAGTACCATAAAAAATGGCTAATGTGAAAGAGGGATCGATTTACGCATAATGGGGGGAGGGAGAGTTCATTGAGAGAACAATACTCCCCCCATGTCCATGCCTACACCTAAACTAGACATCAACTTGATTGTGGTGGGGAGTCGTATGGCTCAAGTCACATTGCTCATATCAATGATATTTCGCTCATGCCTTAACTCATGAAATCTTGCTTCATCTAAGGGCTTCGTGAATATATCCGCAAGGTTATCCTGATTGTTGACATACTTGAGCTCGATCTCTCCTCGCCTAATGTGATCCCGGATGAAGTGATACCGAATCTCGATGTGCTTCGTCTTGAAGTGTTGCACGGGTTGAGAGAAATCTTGATGGCACTTTCATTATCACACCAAAGAGGCACTTTTTCACAAATGACACCGTACTCCTTTAAAGTTTGCCTCATCCATAGGAGTTGAGCACAACAACTACCGGCCGCCACATATTCCGCTTGATTGGACGAGAGAGACACACAACTTTGCTTCTTGGAAGACCAACTTACCAAGGAGCAACCAAGAAATTGGCACCCTCCGTAAGTGGACTTCTTATCCACTTTGTCTCCCATGTCGGAATCCGTAAATCCTTCAAGCTTGAAGTTTGCTCCTCTTGGGTACCATAAGCCAAAGTTTGGGGTATGAGCCAAATATCGAAGATTAAACTTGACCGCCACAAAATGACTTTCCTTTGGTGCGGCTTGAAACCGTGCACACATTCCCACACTCAACATGATATCCGGTCTAGATGCACAAAGGTAAAGCAAGGATCCAATCATGGAGCGATATACCTTTTGATCCACCGCTTTACCATTGGGATCAATGTCAAGTTGGCACTTGGTGGGCATTGGTGTAGTAGCCGCTTGACATCACTTAGCTTGAATCTTTTGAGCATGTCTTGAGTGTATTTGGCTTGGTTGATGAAGGTTCCTTCTCTTCTTTGTTTGATATCGAAACCAAGAAAGAACTTCAACTCTCCCATCGAAGACATCTTGAACTTGGAGGTCATGAGAGCGGCAAATTCCTCATTGAAAGCTTTGTTAGGAGAACCAAAGATAATATCATCAACATATAGTTGGCACACAAACAACTCCCATTGACCTTCTTAGTAAAAAGAGTGGGATCGATTTGCCCCACTTCAAAACCACGATCTTGTAACAACTTCGGTAAGGTGGTCATACCATGCACGTGGGGCTTGTTTAAGTCCATAGAGTGCCTTATCGAGTTGATACACATGATCCGGGAAGTAGGGGTCCTCGAACCCGGGGTTGCTTGACATAGACCAACTCATTAATGGGACCATTAAGAAAAGCACTTTTACATCCATTTGTTGCAACTTAAAGTTGTGATGGGAAGCATAAGCAATCAACAAACGAATGGATTCAAGGCGATCAACGGGAGCAAAGGTTTCACCGTAGTCGATACCCTCGACTTGGGAGTAGCCTTGTGCTACCAATCTTGCCTTGTTGCGAATGATGTTCCCATGAGCATCTTGCTTGTTCTTGAAAATCCACTTGGTTCCAATGACGTTGTGGTTCTCCGATGGCCTTGGCACCAATCTCCACACCTTGTTGTACTCAAAGTTGTTGAGTTCTTCATGCATGGCATTTAGCCAATCCGAGTCTTCTAGCGCCTCATAAACCTTTTGAGGTTCAACACAAGAGACAAACGCGTGATGTTCACAATAGTTTGCCAATTGTCTACGAGTGCTTACCCCTTTTCTTAGGCTTCCAACCACATTCTCCATGAGATGGCCTTTGGTAGTGAGTTTGGAAGCAATCTTGGCGGCACGACGCTCTAAATCCTCCTCGGAAGTGCGATGAGGAGAGGTCACTTGATCATCTTGAGCGCCGTCTTGAGCATGACCTTCATCTTGAGCATGCTCGGGAAGAGAACTCGACCTTGGGCATCATTTAAGGTGATATCATCATCTTGAGCACGATCTTGCCCTTGGTCTTGTTCATGAGGTTGAGGGCCTTCACTTTGTTCTTCGGAGCGTGTGGGCTTTGGGTTGGTGACGGCTCCACTTGAGTGAAGCATTGTCCTTCTCCTTCGGCCATAAGGGGTTCCTCAATGGGTAGGATAAAGCCAACCCCATTCTTCTTATGGCTTGGGGAGGAATTTCATCACCTACATCACAAGTGCCACTTTGCTCCACTTGGGAGCCGTTATTCTCATCAAACTCCACGTTACACGTCTCCTCAATAAGTCTCGTGGATTTATTGAGGACACGGTAAGCATGAGAGTTTGTAGCATAACCAACAAATATGCCCTCATGAGCTCTAGTTTCAAATTTAGACAAACGAACACCTTTCTTGAGAATGAAACACTTACACCCGAACACCCGGAAGTACTTGAGGTTGGGCTTGTTGCGGTGAGTATCTCATAAGGAGTCTTGTTCAAGCCTTTGCGGAGATAAAGCCGATTGGATGCATGACAAGTGGTGTTGATGGCTTCGGCCCAAAAGTTGTATGGAGACTTGAACTCCGCCATCATGGTCCTTGCCGCATCCATCAACGTCCGGTTCTTTCTCTCCGCCACACCATTTTGTTGAGGGGTATATGGTGCCGAATATTGATGCTTGATCCCCTCATCACTAAGAAACTCATCCAAAGTGTAGTTCTTGAACTCGTGTCGTTGTCACTTCTTATAGTCAAGATCTTTGCATTATGTTGACGTTGAGCTTCATTTGCAAAGTCGATGACGGTTTGTTGGGTCTCACTCTTCCTCTTGAAGAAATATACCCAAGTGTATCTCGAATAGTCATCCACGATCACCAAGCAATACTTTCTTAATCCAAGACTATCAAATGATGGTGGCCCAAAGAGATCCATGTGAAGGAGCTCCAAGGGTCTCTTTGAGTATATGATAGTCGTGGGAGGGTGAGCCTTCTCATGAAGCTTTCCTTCAATACAAGCACTGCAAGCACGGTCTTTGGCAAAACTAACATTTGTTAGTCCAAGGACATGGTCCCCCTTGAGAAGACTTTGCAAAGATCTCATATTGACATGGGCTAAACGGCGATGCCAAAGCCATCCCACGTCAACTTTAGCCATTAGGCATGTCGCGGTCTTAGTGGGTCGCTCCGAAAAGTTAATCACATAGAGACCATTTTTGACATGCCCAACAAAGGCTACTTTAAGAGTCTTGCTCCACAAGAGGGCCACGGTATCAATGTCAAAGAAAGTAGCATAACCCATGACTGCAAGTTGACGAACGGAAAGCAAATTGTATGCAAGGGACTCAACAAGCATGACTTTCTCGATCGTAAGATCATGAGAAATGACAACCTTGCCGAGACCCAATACCTTAGAATGTGATGCATCACCCCACTCGACATCGGTGGGCATAGATGGAATCTCTTGCACGTCCACCACAATGTCCTTGCTCCGGTCATATGATTTGTTGCTCCACTATCGAGCAACCATGATCCCCACCTAAGCAAACCCCTACAAGAGATCAATGCTTGGTTTTAGGTACCCATTTGGTAATGGGTCCTTTGATGTTAGTAACGAGGGTCTTAGGAACCCAAATAGACCATTCAATGTACTCATAAGAAGAACCAACAAATTTAGCATAAACATGCCCATCACTAGCACGGCACAACACATAAGAGGGGTTAAAGTCGTCGGCTATGTTCATGGGGATGACGTTGTCCTTCTTGACATTGCCACCCTTTGCACGGTTCTTCTTCTTCTTGGAAGCACCCTCTCCCTCCCTCACAAAAGTTTGCTTGAGAGGTGGAGGTTGCTTGGTCTTGTCATTCTTCTTCTTGCTCTTGGGCTTGGGTGCGAACCCAATCCCCTCCTTGGCCACAACTTCCTTTTGATTACTCAAAAGATCGTTAAGGTTCTTCTCACCTTGAATGCATGTGACAAGGCCCTTTTCAAGTTGCTCCTTCAACTTAGCATTCTCCTCAACAAGATGCACATGCTCACAACAAGGGTTAGTAGCATTTGCATTATCAATCAATATCATATGAGGAAAGGTGGCTTTCTCCTTGGTTAGCTTCACTTGGAGTTGATCATGAGACTCTTTGATACTAGCATGAGCACCCTTCAAGACTTTGTGAGCCTTGTCGAGAGTGTCAAGGTCCTCGTTGAGTCTAGCAAGATCAACTCCAAGCTTTGCCTTCTCGGAACTAAGCACACGAGACACAACAAGAGCATGATCAATGTCTTTCTTTAATTTAGCGTGATCATCGTTGTGTGACTCCTCAAGAGCCAAATGAAGACCACGCTCTTCCTCAAGAGCATTGGAAAGATCCGAAATCTCATCGGCATAGTCACGACTATGCCCATCCATCTTAGAAATGGTTTCTTCATGAGTCTCGATCATGACATTGGCTTCACCAAGTTGTTCCAAGAGAGCAACGGTGCATCTTGGATTTCCCTTTGAGTTTACTCATAAAGATCTCAAATTCATTTTCCTCTACACTAGTCCCCTCATGTTCATCAATGCAATCCGTCAAAGAAGAATGATTGATGATGGTAGTTTTGATGTTGGGGTTACCTTATTGGTGGCTTTAGCCAT
Organism: Aegilops bicornis; assembly: GCA_021605145.1. Taxonomy (NCBI): domain Eukaryota; kingdom Viridiplantae; phylum Streptophyta; class Magnoliopsida; order Poales; family Poaceae; genus Aegilops; species Aegilops bicornis. The sequence goes on along the minus strand of CM038674.1, from coordinate 70,321,899 downwards.
GAGGCACTTAAGCGGTGATGCTTTCATTGGGTGAACCAAGAGAGACACTGAGGAGTCATTGCAATGGCCACGGAGGCCATGGCAACCGGTTCACCATCCTCATCATCATCATCATCCTCATTGTACTCTTCTTGAACCACCAAAGCTTTGTGAGGAGTCTTCTTTGGGAAGTTGCTCTTGTTGGGAAAAGACTTGGCCTTGTCCTTACGGATGAGCTTGCCACCATTGTCTTCCCTCTTCTCATATGGACACTCCGCAACAAAGTGACTCACATTTCCACAATTGAAACACGTCCTCACTCGTTGCTTGCCCTTAGAGCCACTTGAATTGCTCTTGTTGAAGTTGGGCCTTGAGTTCTTCTTGCTCCAAAATTGTCTTGAAGCAAGGGCCATTGTTCATGATAATCATACTTAGTATCTTCGAGGTTGCTCTCTTCTTCTTCCTCCTCTCCATCTTCTTCGACACAAATCTTGGCCTTCAAAGCGAGGTTGGGCTTCTTTGCTCTTTGAGAGCGAAGCACCGCATTGTCGGCGGTCTTGTCCAATATGCTCATAGCCACAAACTCATCCAACACATCACTTGAGGACAAGGTGTGGAAGTCCGGTCGTTGACGGATGACGGAGGACATGGCTTTGTGGTAGGGCATCATTGCCTTGAGAAATTTTCGCTTGATCCAGTTGTCATCTGTGTCCTTACTTCCATGATCCCGGAGGGAGACGGCAAGCTTGGTTACTCTCCGATAGAGCTCACGAGGTTCTTCTTCTTCCTTCATTGCAAACTCATCGGCTTCATCTTGGACCACTTCATAATTGGAGCGTTGAATGCTTGCGCTTCCTCGATACATGGAAACCACCTTGAGCCAAGCATCTTTGGCACGGGTGTAAGGCCGGAGATGAGGGAGGTCTTCGGAAGGATTGCTTCTTGGATGATGAAGAGAGCATTCTCATTGAATTGATGGTCCACGACCTCTCTAGGAGAGAAATTGCTCGGATCATGCGGATAGAAACCTTCTTCAATGATTCTCCAAAGGTTAGTGTTCACATGATTTAAATGACGCTTAAAACGATAAACCCAAGAATCAAAATCCTCCTTTTTATCAATCTTAGGTGGTGGACCGGCATGATTCAAATGAGTGGAAGGAATCGGTCCACCATAAGCGGGAGGTTGCACATGGGTGAAGATGCGGTGCCATTCTTACCACTAGACGAGGGGCTTTCTCACTAGTAGCTTCCCCTTATCGGAGTTAGCATCCGCTCCCGTGTTGGCGGGATCACCCACTTTCACGGTGCGGTGGAAAGTTTAAGCCCTTCTAGGAATTCCTTAAACATGTCCTTGACCTCGCTTCGTCATGGAATTTTTCAATGTGTCCAACGCCACATTGAATTCCTCACGAAGATCGAGGTACTCCCATCTCCGTAGATGATGTCGGATTCGCACCGGAGTGCTCCCCACATCATCTCGACGTCAACTCATACTCTACGGACGGTGAAGTCCTTAAAAAGAGACGAGGCTCGATACCAATTGAAAGGATCGATATGGTTGACTAGAGGGGGGCGAATAGGCAACTAACAATTTTAAGCTGTTCTTTACCAATTTAAACTTTGCACTAATAAAGGTTGTCTAGATGTGCAACTAGGTGGACAACCTATATGATGCAACAACACACAGCATGAGCAAGCAAGGATAGGAACACAAATAAGCTAGCAAGTAAGGGATAAGATAACCAAGAGTGGAGCCGGTGGAGGCGAGGATGTGTTACAGTTCCTTCCTTTTGAGGGAAATGCGTCTCCGTTAGGCGGTGTGGAGGCACAATGCTCCCAAGAAGCCACTAGGGCCACCGTAATCTCCTCACGCCCTCGCACAATGCAAGAGCCGTGATTCCACTATTGGTGCCCTTGAAGGCGGCGACCGAACCTTTACAAACAAGGTTGGGGCAATCTCCACAACTTAATTGGAGGCTCCCAACAACACCACAAAGCTTCACCACAATGGAATATGGCTCCACGGTGACCTCAACCGTCTAGGATGCTCAAACACCCAAGAGTAACAAGATCCATGAGGGATAAGTGGGGGAATCAAATATCTTGTGGTGGAAGTGTAGATCGGGCCCTTGTCACCCAATCCCGAGCAAATCAACAAGTTTGATTGGCTAGGGAGAGATCGGTCAAAATGGAGCTTGGAGCAACAATGGAGCTTAGAAAGAAGAGGTAGTCAACTAGAGGTTGAAGAAGCCCTTATATAGTCATGGAAAAATCCAACCGTTATCCACTTAGTCATTTCATGAGCTTATTACCGCTCGAGGTGCGGTACTACCGTAAGCCGCCTGATACTACCGTGGAGGACCACGCAGTACTACCGCAGCAGCACCTGTGCCGGAACTAGCCTGACTAGGCGATACTACCGCTGCTCGCGGTACTACCGCTCCCCTTACGGTACTACCGCAAAGGCGAAGTCACGACACGAGAAGGCGCGGACGAAATAAATTACATCCGTGCCAACTTCCGCTGAAACTGCGGTAGTCGCGAAAATCCGACGCAGTACTACCGCTCCTCGTGAGCGGTACTACCGCAGCAGCGTGCCTACTACCGTGATTCTACGGTACTTGGTAGGGCGCCACGGTACTACGGCTCGGGAAGCGATACTACCGTGAGCCACAGCGGTACTACCGCTCCGGACGAGCGGTACTACCGTGGTGGGCGCGGATGTAAAAAATTACATCCGCCCCTACTACCGCACCGGAGCGGCACTAGGCCTAGGAGCCGCGGTACTACGGCTCCTGGGGAGCGGTACTACCATGGCGCCCCGCGGTACTACCGCTCGGTGGCGGTACTACCGTGGTGGCGCGGATGTAAAAATTACATCCGCCCTACTACCGCACCGGAGCGGCACTAGGCCTAGGAGCAGCGGTACTACCGCTCTGGGAGCGGTACTACCGTGGCGCCCAGCAGTATCACAGGTACCTGCGGTACTACCGCAAGTACAGAGGCAGCTGTCAGATATCCGCACAACCAAGATAACGAAGGGAAGCTCCAAAGTGCAGGGAAAGGAGGGACAAGTGTACGTGTTGATTCCGCCCTAACCTTTCCGACGCGGACCCCCTCTTAATAGTACGGCTCTCCTACGACTCAAATCCACCAAAAAGAAACGTTGGACGACGCCGTCTTCAATAGTCTCCGAGGGGCACCGAATCGTCTCGAGCCTAGAGATGAACCATCTGAGGAACTCAAAGCATACGATTAGTCCGCAAAAGTATCGTCATCAATCACCAAAACACTTACGGGATAAATATGCCCTTACACTCTATGGTGAGGATGTGTCTGGCGGGTCTGAGGAGCACATCACTCCAGAGGCCGAGTGGATGGAGAAGCAAGGCTACAAGTGGACTGATTCTGAGGAGGACGTCGAGGAGTCCATCCCTGCTGCTGAGGAGTCTGACGGAGAGGGTTGGGACGAGTTCCCTCCTGCTTGAGCCACTGCTTGTGTGTAGGTGTCCTCTCTGCCTTTTTGGCGTCTCGATGCCAAAGGGGGAGAGAGCGTAGGGATTTGCGAGTCTTGTGTCGTGTTCGTGTTTGCTGTGTTTATTGCGTTTTCGGTTGAACCTCGTTTGAACCTCGTTTTAGTTGCTTTTCCTTCATATGGTGTAAAACATATGCACTCTATCTATCTTAGCAAGCTTGTGTTATATCGTGCTATATGTTGCTTAGATGTTATTCTTGAGCCTTTGTCTCTAAAATATAGGGGAGTGGTGATCCTAGTACGTGTGCTATGCAGTCCAAAGCATTCATCCAGAGTGCACACATCTAGGGGAGCCCGTCTATATTTTGGAGAGGAGGGTTTGCCCTTGCTCTATATTATTGTATCTTTGTGCAAATCCGTATTGTCATCAATCCACCAAAAAGGGGGAGATTGTAAGGGCATATTTATCCCGTAAGTGTTTTGGTGATTGATGACGATACTTTTGCGGACTAATCGTATGCTTTGAGTTCCTCAGATGGTTCATCACTAGGCACGAGACGATTCGGTGCCCCTCGGAGACTATTGAAGACAGCGTCGTCCTACGTTTCTTTTTGGTGAATTTGAGTCGTAGGAGAGCCGTACTATTAAGAGGGGGTCCGCGTCGGAAAGGTTTGGGCGGAATCAACACGTACACTTGTCCCTCCTTTCCCTGCATTTTGGAGCTTCCCTTCGTTATCTTGGTTGTGCGGAAATCTGACAACTTCTACTGTACTTGCAGTAGTACCGCAAGTACACGCGGTAGTACCGCTGGGTGTCACGGTAGTACCGCTCCTCTGGAGCGGTAGTACCGCTGACTCCCGAGCCTAGTGCCGCTCACAGGGTAGTAGGGCGGATGTAATTTTTACATCCACGCCCACCACGGTAGTACCGTTAAATCAGCCGGTAGTACCGCGGAGCCTGATAGTACTGCTCCCTATGAGCCGTAGTACCGTGGCCCTCCTACCTAGTACCGTAGTTTCACGATAGTAGGCGCGCGCTACGGTAGTACCGCTCCTCGGGAGCGGTAGTACCGCGTCGGATTTTTGTACCACCGCAGTTTCAGCGGAAGTTGGCACGGATGTAATTTATTTCATCCGCGCCCTTCCCAGGCCGTGACTCTCCTGCCTTGCGGTAGTACCGCAAGGGGGAGCGGTAGTACCGCGCAAGCGGTAGTACTGCCCCTTAGTCAGGCTAGTTCCGGCCTGTGCTGCTGCCGCGGTAGTACCGTGGTCCGCCACGGTAGTACCGCGCAGCCTCGCGGTAGTACCGCGCCCCTGGAGCGGTAGTACCGCGCGTCGCGGGCTGAATATGTGGATAACGGTTGGATTTTTCCCACGACTATATAAGGGGCGTCTTCTACCTCTAGTTGACCACCTCTTCTCTCTCCAAGCTCCATTGTTGCTCCAAGCTCCATTTTGGCCCGATCTCTCTCCCTAGCCAATCAAACTTGTTGATTTGCTCGGGATTGGGTGACGGGCCCGATCTACACTTCCACCACAAGATATTTGATTCCCCCCACTTATCCTTTGCGGATCTTGTTACTCTTGTGTGTTTGAGCATCCTAGACGGTTGAGGTCACCGTGGAGCCATATTCCATTGTGGTGAAGCTTCGTGGTGTTGTTGGGAGCCTCCAATTGTTGTGGAGATTGCCCCAACCTTGTTTGTAAAGGTTCGGTCGCCGCCTTCAAGGGCACCAATAGTGGAATCACGGCTCTTGCATTGTGCTTGGCGTGAGGAGATTACGGTGGCCCTAGTGGCTTCTTTGGGAGCATTGTGCCTCCACACCGCTCTAACGGAGACGTATTTCCCCTCAAAAGGAAGGAACTTCGTAACACATCCTCGTCTCCACCGGCTCCACTCTTCGTTATCTTATCCCTTTACTTGTGCAAGCTTATTTGTGTTCCTATCCTTGCTTGCTTTTGTGCTTGTGTTGTTTGCATCATATAGGTTGTCCACCTAGTTGCACATCTAGACAACCTTTATTATTGCAAAGTTTAAATTGGTAAAGAAAAGCTTAAAATTTGTTAGTTGCCTATTCACCCCCCCCCCCTCTAGTCAACTATATCGATCCTTTCACCAGTCATTCCCGATGGAGACGAGGCGGCATGGGGGCGGAGAAGACGGCGGTGGCGTTAACCCTAGACGGGAGGAAAGGGGAAAAGAAGGGACATTGGGTGCTCCTCGGACGCCCCCTCTCCATCGGCCGCCACCACCATGTTCCCGTCCTCCCGGCGAAGGAGCGGCGGATGGCGGGTCGAGGATGTGCTTTTCACGTGGTCGCCGCCTCTCCTTCTCCTTAGATCTAACGACGCCGAGAAAAAAGAGGGGTAGAGGATGAGGTGGGTCAAGGCAAGGAGGAAGGACGGTGACAGTGGCGACGGCTAGAGAAGAGAGGGGCAGAGGATGGGTTAGGTTAGGATTTCTAGTTTTCACCTGCTCTGGCCTATTCTGCATGCGTGAGCGAGACGACTTGGCTAATCCTCATCGCGTTCATTTTGTCCTTTTCTATCTGACGTGGACATGGCGAGGAGGCGCCCTTCTACCGACGGTTATTGTGTTTGATGTGATCAAATTTATTCCTCTCCGATGTCCATAATTACCATCTACTCCCTATGTTCCTAAATCTTAGATTCTGGCATGAACATGATACTAAAATGACATTTGGTGTAAGTGTTGCTGCTTTAGAATGATAAATAGACTGCTCTTGGTACTGGAATCGATTACAGTACATCCCACATGATCAAGCATTCATGCATTTACTACTTTGTACTTCTGATCATCCATGCTTTATCAAACTTGTTATTCTTCTTTCTTGATCCAGAATATTTTATGGTGTCACCTAATTTATAGTAAAGATTGGGTCCTCAAATAATGCAGCATCTGTAGACAAGAACAGAAGATCCTGATCTCTTTTCTCTTATCTCCTAAAGTATGACTACCACTAGCTCAGACCTAACATAATCAGATGACTGTCCAGGCATGTGAGGTATTGAACAAGCGATTACCTGAAAGTAACTGTTATCTAACTTCATCCATTCGGATGTCCATACTGTCCACGAGGTGCACCAGGACCATTTCTCTGTCCAAGCAAATAATGGAAGAACATAGCTCACACAGGCAATGCACTTGAACATCTACATGAAGCAGTACACACAACATCAATGTTTTGAAGTGGGTATTATAAATAATGTGTAGGCAAAAAAAAATCATATTCCAGCTGACACCGTCAGATGTGAACAAAGGCTAATAAACAACTATACTCCAGCAATATACACTACTGCTATTGAACCAGATTACATAGGTATATGTGACCTTTGCCGCTAGTAAGAAACCTCACTTCAATATTGAATTATTTAGGATCCCAAAAATCATTCCACAAGAATGCATCCCTGCAAGGAGGAATATGGGCATCTGAATGCTCAATATAAATACCAATTAGGCGACAGTAGCTCAAAGTGAATGTGCCATATGATTTAGCTCAGATAAGCAATTATAGGACGCACAGACATATATCTAGCACCAGTAGACAAAACATAAATTTAAATACCGGCATGCAACATTTTTAAGGCAGAAATTTTCGCTGTGTTTGTTCGGTAATCTTCATGATAGTGGAACCTAGTCCATGTGGGATAGTATGGAACAAAAAATAATCTCACTGCATTTGAATGCAAGGAGCTCCAATACGACAACTGGTTCATTTCTAATTCATGTTCCAGCAAACTGTAATAACACACTCAAGTTAATGTGTTAGCTAGAAAACATATTATGAAAGTAAAGCACATATTCTCAACGTAAACAAAACTTTCCATTGAAGATGAACCATCTGTATTAATTGAAAGTAACATGACACAAACCCGTACATGATACAACCCTATTAATCTTCCTGGGCTCTTCCTCCTCACCCTTCATATGATTATGCGCTACTACAACAGCAACTTAGTTGCTTCCACAAATTAAAGTGATCGAATAATTCAATGCTAGCACGAAAAGTACACTAAGGAGTTATAAGGTAACCAATTAAAACCTGCAAAAAGGATTACAAAGTAAGAACATGAGGTGTTGGTGGCTCACCTGCTTGAGGCCAATGAAGGAGAGGTTGGACACGGTAAAGGATAGTTGGCGTCAACACCCATGGCACAGTTGTCTTCACCTGCAAGAGAGAATATAGTGTCATGGCGACCAGCAAAGCATGAGAAAGCCATCATCATCCTTCAATTTTTCGGATTAAATAAGTAGATGCTGCCTAATTCCTTCACGAAAGATGGTGTCGAGCTTACATAGTATACAAAAACTGATATAGCAACTTTCACTTCATAATAATTTGATTTACCGGACAACCACATCTAAGCCATTTATCCATCAACAGCAAAGACTAATCAATGAACACAAAAGTCGCAATTTCGCAAGGCCTGCTTTCACAAAAGGGGTAGAAAGTTCTCAGGTCCATCAAGATTGCCTTGTTGTGCTTCACTCCAATTCAAATTATCCAATCCTAAACTGGATCAGCCAAGCCTAAGAGGTAACTCTTGGCTTTGGCCGCTTTTGAGCAATATATTCAGGTGGGAGATCTCTCCCCCCGGTGATTCCTCAAAAAAAAATATCCAATCCAGCACCACTTTGCTAATGACCAAATATTGCTGATTTTCCATCAAAATAATCTGCAATAATAGACGTACATATATACGAGGAGCAATAGAAGAGCAACTAAAGATAGTAGCAGCAGCAGCACACATCTTGGGCTCACATATCTAGCAAAAATAACGGCACCAACAGCGCATCGATCAAAATAGCAACAACGCACCTCTTTCTTTGTATATGCGTTAGTATCACATACCTTCTTGAGAATCATACATCTTGGGCTCACGTAGCCTGATATATCCCCTAAATCTCTCTCAACTTCTCTTCTCTAATATCTCTAATTCACCCCCATAGCATCAGCTAGTCCAACACTTCCTTTCCCACCTCTCTCTTCTTCACATAGTCGTCCCAACATCGTGGCTCGACCCGCCACGCAGCGCCTCCCGGTCAACTAAACCTAGGGCTCCTCTGCATCTCGCCGCCCTGGCCCAGGGCCTCCATCCGCACCTCGGCGCCCTGTGAAGAACAGGTGACAGAGCATTGGGTGCTCGGAGAAGGGGAGCGAAGGTAGGAAGCGCGGCCTCATCCGGTGGAGGGCGAGATGCACAAATGGCAGCAATCCAAACCTGCTGCTCGATCTGGGGCGAGTAAGAGCCGAGGAGGTCGCCGGTGGTGGGGAGATGGTGAGGGAAGGAGAGAAGGGGTGGGGGCGCCAGCTGCGGGGAGGACGCAGGTGGTGGCGGCGGCGGCTGCAGGCGAGGGAGAGGGAGAGGGAGAGGGACGAGGGCTGAGGGAACCCTTTCTCTTTTTTTTGTCTGTCCCTTCGACTGTTCGACACTGTGGAAGATGACGTGCACCAACCAACATGAAGCAGTACGAATGACTAATCAGAACTCGGCCAACGTGGCTAGCGCGAGGAGGCGCCCATGCCGCGACTCTTATAGTGTTTAATATCTCCGCATGTGTTATGCCTACATGCATCATGAAGAACTAGCATCAAATCATGTATGTCGAGGGGAAGTCTACATCAATCATGTAGGACCAAGTACTCCTGGTGAAATAAGATGCGAATGCTAACAAATAACTAGAGCACCCCAAGTTCGGGTTTCTTCATGTTTGAGAATAACATGAGCCCCTCCTCGTCCTCGCTCACAGAAACAAAAAAGAACCTGGGAAAGGCACATCAAGCTTGCGGCTAATGAAGAAACCTGCTGAATATAACACTAAAAGATGGTGTTAATTGTAACATCAAGATGGTGTGAAGATTAATTTAAGAGAATGATGCCTTTACAAAAAAAAATGCACATGCTCTTAATTTGTAGGTGGCCATTTGGACATTGGCAAATGGCGCCTTTGCCTTCACCACTTCACTGTCAGGGTGCATCCATCCAAGACCAGCCCATCGAGGATGGCCTCGGCGTCATCTAGTCTGTCCACCATGTCCATGAACATGGTAACACATGCCATCCCTGGTGAGATCACTTCAGCGGCGGAAACTAGGCCATGTTTACCAAAGAGGGAGGACAACCGAGAGCTATCCACGCCTGTAGGTAGATTTTGCACGAGGAAACTGAAGAAGGGCGCCTTGGGTTGTTTTGGTTGTCTCTTCATGCGGTAAATGCTAATTGTTCTCATATTTGGATGATCTGCCCCCTCTAGCCTTTCTCTAACTAGATGACCCGTTGCGCCCATGGCGCAAGGACCTTAATCAAGCCGGGCTTTAAGAGCTTAATAATATCCCGTTATGCCTCTGGTACAAGTACCCGAGTCAGCCCATAATTTAATTGCATAGTAACGATTTTCTTTATCAGCCATTAGACTTAACATACTTTTTTTTTATGTCCTACTGTCAAAGATGCCATTTTTCTAGTGATGATGCTAGAAAAATAGCCTAACAAATGGTGGTCAATCGAAGCCAAAACCTATTAGCTGGTAGAATACGAATGTTTTATACTATGTAAAAATATGGCGACTTGTTTGCTATACGTTATTATCATTTTTGTTTTTTTGCACCGCATGCCCTACCAATTCAGGCATTTATAACATACCATCAAACTATGACCATTCAGTGCCAAGTGGACCCTATGTTCATTGAATTTTTTGTTTAAGCATGTTCTTTGCTTTTGTCGAGGTTTACGAATTACGACATGCATATAGGGTAGATGGGTAGCATTGATACAACAATGATATTGTACAATATGTAACAAACGAAAGTGAGACGATAAGGCCGAAATGAACAGATGACACGAAATATTAGTTCACCTGATGATCACACATAGTCAAACGGTTCTTAGTACATGTACATGTAACCCATTAATGTGAGAAAGCAAATGGAAGCACACAGGCTGCGACACAAACAACTAAATACATGGACCGGCATTATATATATCTTTTAGGCAACTTTCCTAGTGCCAAAGACAAAGATTGCACTGCTGAGCTTGGTCATCATTTTCCTCGATGATAGTAAAGAGATGCAACTCCACCATCATACGTTAGGAAATTATATATAAGAATAAAGAAATTGACATATCCAAACTTTCTCGTTATTCTACCTAGCTTTCAAACCTGAGACACGGTAATTTGCCACCGTGATCCTACTACCAGTAAATAATTATTTTATTTTACTTTAGAAATAACTGCAGGTCTACACAGAGTATGGCTTCAATCTAAATAATTCAGAGCAAGGAGTATTATGTGATCTGTTTTGACGAATAATTGTCAATTGAGCTAAAAATATTCATAACTCGTGTGCATTTTTATGTGTCAAATTTTCCCCATAATAATATTGTAAATTGGAGAAGCAATATTTACTGAAGTATACGTCACACAACCACACATTAAAATTCATTAAACACTGAATTCGTGTATAGAAGTTTGTGAGTAAAGTAAACACATCTCTTCAGGGTGTCGAAAGCATGCATATGTTTTGAGAGTGTCATTTGGTTTAATTTGGCAAATGATTGATGTGTAGGTATGTAAAAGGCAACTGTAAAAACAAAAATCTTGAACACAAGAACAATACCTAGTAGCAAAGGAAAAGAAAACCGTCAAAAGGCAGAGGTCATAGTCCAGGCACCGACATTGGATGGGGAAAACACAGGTATAGAGGATAGTAGGTATCGAATAAGTATATAACACTGGCCAGAGAGAAAGGAAAACCCAGGTTTTTCATGGTCTACTTAGATCGTTGATAGGTATAAGAACGTAGCTGATATTTAAAGGTAATTGTGACCCAAAAAATTACACTATTCTTAGCAAATACAACTGTCAAATTCATGAAGCAAAAAACATAGTGGATACTTTCAGCAGCATAAAGCATATATTAAAGTAGATAGAATCATCAATGTCTAGTATACAATCTAAAAGTGCTTCGATGCTCAGAATATAGGAAAGAATTATGGCGCATAAAAGGAAAACAACACATTACATGTGATAAATGGATGACATCTTAAGATGCAGGGACTCTATTTGATTACATCAAATTTGTCAACTCGAGCGCTAGAAAGGAGAAATGATGGTGTCAAACAACTCACCATATATCATCAGTTCTCGCAATAATAGATCCGTAGAACTGTGACAAATTTCAGAATTGTATCTCGTGGGAAGGCCTGCATGCCATGCATACAGATACAACCAAAACTAAATTAGCAGTAGTAGAAATAACCATCAACTTGCTTGAGGAAATAACTAAGTAGTAAGAAAGAGGGGACGGAAAAGTTGTTGGCAGCATATCAACAACTGGACTAAAATGGCGAACATACACAAAAAATAAAGTGGTTTTTGGTGGTCAATAGGCACGTTTCAACAAACTTTTTTTGGAAGTAAAGCAAAACTTTGTAACTTATCGGTACTTGGGCAAATCACACATAACACAATCGGCCACATGGGCTGGTACATCAGACTTCCATTCCACATAGTGGTCTGGTGCATAGAAACGACCCATATTCACTAATTCATGTGCTACAAAGTTTGCACTTCGACGATACAAAGATATCTGATGTTTCAAGAACCACAGCTTCAGCTGTAACTTTGTATCCTCAATGTCAACTGCATAGGACATTGAGTCCACATTGGTAAGATCAAGTGCTTCCTGTAGAAGCTGTGAATCCGTCTCAAATACCACCAGGACATCCCCAGGTCAGCAGCAAGCGAGACAGTATGGGACATGGCACATGATTCAGCAGTGAACACGTCCTCGACATTCTCCTAGCGACCGGTGCGGGCACAAACAATGATGCCGTCTGAGGATCTAGCAACCACCTCCCAACCGGCATGTGTATCACCTGGTACAAAGGATCCATCAAGGTCGACTTTAACCATGTCCGCCGCTGGGGGTCGCCATGCCATTGCCGCCACACAGACGCAGGGTTCCTCATTGTTTTCAATCTCACAGCCATGTTCTTCTTGTTATAATTTAGCTTTTGTTCATTTGCTATGTTTAGTACAAGCAGGACATTCTCCTTTTTAATCTCCAAATCAGTTAAGCTATGTCTACTGGTTAGATCCTTCTGCACTCTTGTGTATCATAATTTTCCCAATTGGATACTCTCCTATCTGAAATATTTTTCTTACCAATTTGGTGTTGGTTCATATGCAGGTTTTATTGCGGGACAGTGCTTTCGAGTTTCATGAGATATGGTCATTCTCAAAAGGTAGTTCTTTTCTTTGCCATATTTGTTCATGAAGAGTACGCTATGCCAACTATATATTATTACTTGACATGCCTCCTTTCTTTTCTGAAAATGAGTGTAATCCTTTTTCTGTATGCTTCAATTGATACCATCAAGCAGGTCCTACTTATTACCCCATGGTATGTGTAATGCCGATTGCCTCCTAGGCAGTTGTAAGTGTGAGGCCTTATTACCTCCAAGCTCCAACGTCCAGCAACTACACGGTTTAGAGATAAACGGCAGTCCGTGATACGTAAGATTTTCTCTGAGTGATGAATGTAGATTTTGATTTCCACTATGTTTATGTAGCACAAACTTTGCGGGGCTTCAGGATGCCTCCACCACCATTGCCTTTTCTTTATGGTGCCATTGCTTGTAGGAATAAACTAAGGGAAGGGGAGCTTCCTGTTGCTGCTACTGAAGTGGCAAGGCGGACTAGGAGCAATGTCCTTGAGTACATACAGATTTTTGCACGAGTGTGAGCATGAGTCAATATGGCTTGCTGCAATCACATCAGTGCTCATCGACGAGGAGGGAGTCCCGAGGCCTCGTGTGCCAACTCATTGACAAGAACACCACTACCTACAACTCGAAACGTAAATGCCCCTATTTAGATGCAAAAAATCAACCAATCATGATACTTAGACCAATCATCAGCACCACAATATTTTCTACATGTATGAACAAGAAAAAATACAAAGAAGAAAAGTGAGCCGGTAGTGTCTTATTTAGGATTATCAACTGCAACATCAGTCAGCATTCACATAGTTTTATCAACTGCAACATTAGCATCTTATAATTATTTACTGTTTTATTCAGGTAACTGGGCTTTCATAGATTATTATCTCTTTATTATAAGCAAATCATCCCCATTTGACGTAGGCAAAATTACATAGCCCACTTGAAGAACCATTTATGCAATAGATTGTTACCGCAGATGGTCATGAAATCGCTAAAGGACATGAAGAAGCTCAACTGTCCTGGTGTTTGGGAGTTGTCCTCTTCTGCAGTCAGCCTCAAGCCAGGACTTACACAGAAGCACAAAGTTCTATACGACACCAATTTTTTAGAGAATCAAAGTAGTCCAAAGAAATACTCTTAACTATTCAAACAAAAAAATCCTATAGAGATGTTAAGAAGAAAAAACATCAAACATGTATCTTGTCCCCATCATGGCTTGTTGCTCCAAGCCCATGTAGCCCCATATCCTCCATAGTTTGCCGCTCTGAACCTGAGCAGCCCTCAAATTCTCCATAGTTTGCCGCTCTGAACCTGAGCAGCCCTCAAATTCTCCATGGTTTACTATTGTGGGCTTCTTCAGGGGATATAGTGGGGGGGGGGGGGGGGTATGCACTCACCTATACACCCTCCGTTCCTAAATATACTCATGCTACTATGGAGAATCTACGCCTACATCTACTCATGCTACTATGGAGAATCTGGTTTGTCCAGAATGAGATTGTTCATTACTAACCGGCACCATCTAATGAAGTTTCAAAACGATTCTATCCAGTTATGTGCAATCACTCCTCAATATCTGAATGTCCGCCCCTCGGTTCTGTATACCCGTATACCGGCGCCCTGGCCGGCGCGTATTATACTTCTCTAAATCCCGGAATACTTGACTAATGCATGCATGCACCAGTATAATCTGGGCTGGCCGTGGCGTGTTAAATATGGTTGAGTTCTAGTACTATGTACATGCATGTATACAAATACCCGCAATCGTAGACGGGATTTCATATCTCTTTCCTTCCAGGAAGATTGGAACAAACGCTCACGCTCTACCTATCTCCCTTCCCTATAAATACAGAGGCACAAGGCCATTTGCATGACTCACGCACGACCGGAGAGGGAACCATACATCGTTCACAACATCCATCCCATTTGCCAACGTCCACACCCATCCATCACTCTCATCTCGCGGAGGCGTTCGGCGGCGTCGGAGTCCTCGGAGCATAGTACATCCAACCACCATCCGCTCAACACCAGCACCGACGACTGTCTCGTACGAGCACCAACACCATTTTTTTGGATTGAAATCAGTTCATTGAACTCAACCTATACTCCCTCCGTTCCTAAATATGCTCATGCTACTATGGAGAATCTACGCCTACATCTACTCATGCTACTATGGAGAATCTGGTTTGTCCAGAATGAGATTGTTCATTACTAACCGGCACCATCTAATGAAGTTTCAAAACGATTCTATCCAGTTATGTGCAATCACTCCTCAATATCTGAATGTCCGCCCCTCGGTTCTGTATACCCGTATACCGGCGCCCTGGCCGGCGCGTATTATACTTCTCTAAATCCCGGAATACTTGACTAATGCATGCATGCACCAGTATAATCTGGGCTGGCCGTGGCGTGTTAAATATGGTTGAGTTCTAGTACTATGTACATGCATGTATACAAATACCCGCAATCGTAGACGGGATTTCATATCTCTTTCCTTCCAGGAAGATTGGAACAAACGCTCACGCCTACCTATCTCCCTTCCCTATAAATACAGAGGCACAAGGCCATTTGCATGACTCACGCACGGCCGGAGAGGGAACCATACATCGTTCACAACATCCATCCCATTTGCCAACGTCCACACCCATCCATCACTCTCATCTCGCGGAGGCGTTCGGCGGCGTCGGAGTCCTCGGAGCATAGTACATCCAACCACCATCCGCTCAACACCAGCACCGACGACTGTCTCGTACGAGCACCAACACCATTTTTTTGGATTGAAATCAGTTCATTGAACTCAACCTATACTCCCTCCGTTCCTAAATATACTCATGCTACTATGGAGAATCTACGCCTACATCTACTCATGCTACTATGGAGAATCTGGTTTGTCCAGAATGAGATTGTTCATTACTAACCGGCACCATCTAATGAAGTTTCAAAACGATTCTATCCAGTTATGTGCAATCACTCCTCAATATCTGAATGTCCGCCCCTCGGTTCTGTATACCCGTATACCGGCGCCCTGGCCGGCGCGTATTATACTTCTCTAAATCCCGGAATACTTGACTAATGCATGCATGCACCAGTATAATCTGGGCTGGCCGTGGCGTGTTAAATATGGTTGAGTTCTAGTACTATGTACATGCATGTATACAAATACCCGCAATCGTGAGACGGATTTTATATCTCTTTCCTTCCAGGAAGATTGGAACAAACGCTCACGCCTACCTATCTCCCTTCCCTATAAATACAGAGGCACAAGGCCATTTGCATGACTCACGCACGGCCGGAGAGGGGAACCATACATCGTTCACAACATCCATCCCATTTGCCAACGTCCACACCCATCCATCACTCTCATCTCGCGGAGGCGTTCGGCGGCGTCGGAGTCCTCGGAGCATAGTACATCCAACCACCATCCGCTCAACACCAGCACCGACGACTGTCTCGTACGAGCACCAACACCATTTTTTTGGATTGAAATCAGTTCATTGAACTCAACCTATACTCCCTCCGTTCCTAAATATGCTCATGCTACTATGGAGAATCTACGCCTACATCTACTCATGCTACTATGGAGAATCTGGTTTGTCCAGAATGAGATTGTTCATTACTAACCGGCACCATCTAATGAAGTTTCAAAACGATTCTATCCAGTTATGTGCAATCACTCCTCAATATCTGAATGTCCGCCCCTCGGTTCTGTATACCCGTATACCGGCGCCCTGGCCGGCGCGTATTATACTTCTCTAAATCCCGGAATACTTGACTAATGCATGCATGCACCAGTATAATCTGGGCTGGCCGTGGCGTGTTAAATATGGTTGAGTTCTAGTACTATGTACATGCATGTATACAAATACCCGCAATCGTAGACGGGATTTCATATCTCTTTCCTTCCAGGAAGATTGGAACAAACGCTCACGCTCTACCTATCTCCCTTCCCTATAAATACAGAGGCACAAGGCCATTTGCATGACTCACGCACGGCCGGAGAGGGGAACCATACATCGTTCACAACATCCATCCCATTTGCCAACGTCCACACCCATCCATCACTCTCATCTCGCGGAGGCGTTCGGCGGCGTCGGAGTCCTCGGAGCATAGTACATCCAACCACCATCCGCTCAACACCAGCACCGACGACTGTCTCGTACGAGCACCAACACCATTTTTTTGGATTGAAATCAGTTCATTGAACTCAACCTATACTCCCTCCGTTCCTAAATATACTCATGCTACTATGGAGAATCTACGCCTACATCTACTCATGCTACTATGGAGAATCTGGTTTGTCCAGAATGAGATTGTTCATTACTAACCGGCACCATCTAATGAAGTTTCAAAACGATTCTATCCAGTTATGTGCAATCACTCCTCAATATCTGAATGTCCGCCCCTCGGTTCTGTATACCCGTATACCGGCGCCCTGGCCGGCGCGTATTATACTTCTCTAAATCCCGGAATACTTGACTAATGCATGCATGCACCAGTATAATCTGGGCTGGCCGTGGCGTGTTAAATATGGTTGAGTTCTAGTACTATGTACATGCATGTATACAAATACCCGCAATCGTAGACGGGATTTCATATCTCTTTCCTTCCAGGAAGATTGGAACAAACGCTCACGCTCTACCTATCTCCCTTCCCTATAAATACAGAGGCACAAGGCCATTTGCATGACTCACGCACGGCCGGAGAGGGAACCATACATCGTTCACAACATCCATCCCATTTGCCAACGTCCACACCCATCCATCACTCTCATCTCGCGGAGGCGTTCGGCGGCGTCGGAGTCCTCGGAGCATAGTACATCCAACCACCATCCGCTCAACACCAGCACCGACGACTGTCTCGTACGAGCACCAACACCATTTTTTTGGATTGAAATCAGTTCATTGAACTCAACCTATACTCCCTCCGTTCCTAAATATACTCATGCTACTATGGAGAATCTACGCCTACATCTACTCATGCTACTATGGAGAATCTGGTTTGTCCAGAATGAGATTGTTCATTACTAACCGGCACCATCTAATGAAGTTTCAAAACGATTCTATCCAGTTATGTGCAATCACTCCTCAATATCTGAATGTCCGCCCTCGGTTCTGTATACCCGTATACCGGCGCCCTGGCCGGCGCGTATTATACTTCTCTAAATCCCGGAATACTTGACTAATGCATGCATGCACCAGTATAATCTGGGCTGGCCGTGGCGTGTTAAATATGGTTGAGTTCTAGTACTATGTACATGCATGTATACAAATACCCGCAATCGTAGACGGGATTTCATATCTCTTTCCTTCCAGGAAGATTGGAACAAACGCTCACGCTCTACCTATCTCCCTTCCCTATAAATACAGAGGCACAAGGCCATTTGCATGACTCACGCACGGCCGGAGAGGGAACCATACATCGTTCACAACATCCATCCCATTTGCCAACGTCCACACCCATCCATCACTCTCATCTCGCGGAGGCGTTCAAGTGCGTCGGAGTCCTCGGAGCATAGTACATCCAACCACCATCCGCTCAACACCAGCACCGACGACTGTCTCGTACGAGCACCAACACCATTTTTTTGGATTGAAATCAGTTCATTGACCAAATTATGGGGTCTCAATTGGTCATTTAACATGACCAAATTTATAACATAATGGTAGATATTGTCATGTACAGATTTTTGGTCATCTTATGCACGAGGGGTAAAAAGGTCTTTTCACATCTGTCTTTAACACCGTTTGTGAATAAAATGCACTAGAGTGTCATATTGGGAAAGAAATTTAAAGCAGATGTCAAACAGGGAAGAAAGGTTTCTTCAGGGCCAAATAGGGAACCACATTTTAAGGTAGTGTCAAATAAGGAATTCTCTCTAAAAGTCAAGGCATCTTATGGGGGAAGCTACCACGGCAGCAGTAATAACCATGCATCAAGCATGTCACGAATAGAACATACTAGGCACAACCCACGTAGGTTGCATCATACTGCCACGGCCTATGGAGATAAAGATTGTTGGAGTAGAGGCATTTCCCTGCAGTGGCTTGTCCAGCTCAAAATTGATCCAATTATTAGAATCATGGAAATAGAAGTATATAAAATTGCTCCTCCCTCCCCATCTCTCTGGGTTCATGCAACACAATGGCTGGCTTCTGTCGTCTGTGCTGATGAAGATTGCCCAATTTTCTAGCTTTTCCACCTTCACCCATTTTGCAGGTTCACTCGTTAGGTCGAGGCGGAAAGCTTCAAACGTATCCCCTGTTGATGGAAAAGATCGATGACAACTAACCAGGAGAAGCATATTTCCGCACGCAACAAGCCATGGGCGGGGAAGATGCCATTTGTTGCGCATGCTTTCACCAGGATCAACTGTTATTTTCTGTATTTGGATCCGTGGTACCAAGTTCATGATAATGAGCCTGCGGTCATTATCCATGCCAAATATTTGTCCTTCGAAGACCATGACCTTCTCGATCGTTCCATTGCGAAGAGAACGTCTCAACCAAGATTAGTGGCGTCCTTTGGTGACCATGAGATATGAATTGGGTGACGCTAGAGGAGCCGTGAGGGAAGCATGGTCGAGGAAAGTGTTTTTGTCGACCGGTAGTTTCGGAGTTGAGAAACTAACATCAGTAAAGACATCAATAACAAGACATGATTGATTTTGGTTAAAACAAGATGAGATGGCCATAGGAAACACCCCCGGAATAAGAACTATTTAGAGGACTTTGTGGCGATTTGCTCTCACCAAAATGAGAAAACTGGGGAATCTGACAACGCATGTAGGTACCTTGGTTGGCTAAATCAGTGACATGGCATGACTGTTTAGGTACGAGGCTGTTGCTAAATGGGCGAGGGCGAGGAGGGCACTGTTAGAATAAATCCGAGGCATACCGTTGATCATCCGAGGACCAAGCAATCACGCGAGCACGACACCGAAATTTGTTAACGAGGTTCACCGATATGGCTACATCCCCGGGGCCTGACTACGGGCACTCCTCCCCGTGATACCGCACACCGGCCACCCGGGCGCCGGCACAAGCCGCCGGCTCCCCCTTGCGAGCCTGTGCTATTATGTTGACATAGGTTACATCGTGTGTCTACCCCCGCTATATAAGAGAGGCCTAGGATACAAGTGTCCTACTAGGACACGACTCCACATCCTATGTAAACACAATACAACTCATAGTCCAACTGTAACCTACCTTGTACACTATATTCGACACAACTCTAACAAACTCCACCTTGGCGAATATTCTCCACCACCTTGAATTCGTCAATGCGTCAAACTTTCATGTACATTGGACTTGAGTTTATCCCATGAGAACCGCTGCTACTCCAAAGACTCCATATGACTCCACCTGCAACTTGTAGTCCATTCTTTTCTTAACCACGGTCAACACTCGAGCAAAATTAAGTTCCTTGTTACTCTAGTTTGTGCTCCCAACTTTCAGAGTATCCGTCCAACGCCATCACACACTGGTCACTGACCTACGTGAAAGTGAACAACTCACATATTGGGTGTCACACATAAGAGTTACCTGAACTCGACATCACCGCTCCTTTCTTGACCGCCTGTCTGAAACATGAAGGAATTTCACCATTGCTTGTAGTCATCCCGAGTCAAATTCGCAGTTGTCTCACCGCATGTATGACCACCAGAGCCCTAGCCCATCTCCATGCCCCGTGCGTACCGCACGCCTCGCCGCTATTGCCGCGTCGAGCCTCCGCTGTCCCGGTCAAGTCTCAAGGGTCGCGAAACCACACCACTCAACCCCCACTGCAGAGTACCACCGATCATCATCGACCGATGACGAGTTTCACACTTCCATCAGACCACTGGGCTCCAGTCCGAACTGTATGTCACTCGCTTTTTCCCCTTGCTGAATAGGCTTCGATTCCCTGGATCCTAACACTGTAGCCCCTCAATCCAGCTCCACCTTCAACATGACTCCATGGTGGTTGTACTTGCCACCCCGCGCCTCGTCTGACTCCAAGATCTCATGTGCACCGTCTTGAATCAACCCCACGCCATAGTCTTGTCGAAGCCACACAAGCCCTCAAGCCCGCGCCACGTGTTTCCACGCCCCAGAAGTCGGTCACCATCAGTATCACGCTCCTATGTCGCCGCCGTCGATCCCGCACCGTCTTCTGTACCAACCGACTTGCGTCGATACATCAGACTGACAAGTCTGACCCAGCCGAGCTTCTCCGACTGCATGACACGCTCGAGGCTCCCAAATCGTCTTCTGCGAATTTCCATCCATCACATAATTCCATCTCAGCTGACATGACTTCCCTCAACGCCTTCAAGCATCTCTGTTGTGCCAACAATCTTTCACCCATATCTACCATAACCCAAGGTTTTCAGTTCCGTTGAACTTCTCCACCTCAAACCAGGTATCCAATGGCGCCTCTGTTCTTTGTACGGTTGACCTTGTAAAAAATACATGAGCAATCGCCTTGTGACGCACAAGTACACAACACATCCGTGTACTACTAGTAATTCCAACCAAATATCTTTTGATCTTCACGTCATTGCTCCTGACTCAACTCCCGATGCTAGTGTTGTCCTTTGTGTCAAATCTGCTCCTGATGGATACACAACGATGGATGTTTGCCTTTGCCGATCTGATCTGCCCGCCTCCGTGTCGCACAGGAGAGGCCGCTGTCTCGCACCGCATCCCTGCCGCGTAGCGCACCTAGGCAGCCTTCCGCGCGACCTTCAGCGCAACATACGCACCAACTAGCCCCGCTGGGCCAGCCCACACCACGCGCGCCTCGGCTCCGCTTGGCCCGCCGAGCGTCGCTTGCCACGCGCGTCTCCAGGACGCACGCCGTCTAGGGTTGTCTCCTACGTCCGCTGACAGCTCATAATCCGATCTGTACAACTCATCGAGATTGCCTTCGTCTGACATATTTTTCAATCGGTCCCAACCGCGCACACCAGTTGCTCTACGGCGACTTCCAGTGCAGACGATATCGATCAACACATCAAACCTTCCTTTTGATCAACAATCCACAGCCTCCGAATAACCTAGCTCATGATACCACTTGTTAGAATAAATCCGAGGCATACCGTCGATCATCCGAGGATCAAGCAATCACGCGAGCACGACACCGAGATTTGTTAACGAGATTCACCGATATGGCTACATCCCCGGGGCCTGACTACGAGCGCTCCTCCCCGTGACACCGTCACAATACCGCACACCGGCCACCCGGGCGCCGGCACAAGCCGCCGGCTCCCCCTTGCGAGCCTGTGCTATTATGTTGGCATAGGTTACATCGTGTGTCTACCCCCGCTATATAAGAGAGGCGTAGGATACAAGTGTCCTACTAGGACACGACTCCACATTCTATGTAAACACAATACAACTCATAGTCCAACTGTAACCTACCTTGTACACTATATTCGACACAACTCTAACAGGCACTCATGAAGATCAGGTTGGAGGAGAGGTGGCAACATTTGCAAGAGTGTATGTTTGGATGGATAGGAGGAGAGGGCAGCACGCCAAGAGGAGCAGGCGGCAGCAAAAGCAAGGAAGGATCCCAATCGAGGAACAATGGAGTGAAGCAGGTCATCTGGGAGGTCTGGCCAACCTTGAAGAGTGGACATAGCTGAGAGCCTGAGACGGGACAGACCCAAACACAGCAGACCTTGGAGTTACCCGCGGCTGCAGCTTCTCTGAAAGAAATTTTGAATCAAAAGAAAAATATTAGAAGAATGACGTGAACATTTGAAAAGGTAACAGGTAGAGAAGCGACACAGATTGCCAAGGGGAAATGGGTAGTACACGGGTTACATACATGCGCTCTGACATGAAAAACAATAGTGACACAATAACACAGCAAGAGATTGGGTACGCATGCTGCTGACAATAACATCGAAAATCAAATGGGGTAAATATTTATAACATTGCCTCAGTCTGTCATGTCCCCAATCTACCGGACCGGAGTGCTACCCAGTCCCGCCTGGGTGACCTCCCCTCCCCTCGCGTCGTCCTCCCCAGGGCGACCCGAGGGCCCCTAGGGTTTCCCTAGGCGCCGTCCCCTTCACCCCTCCCCCCTGTCGTCACCCGAGGGAGTCGTCGGGCATCGCCTGGGCGACTGCCGATGACGGTGGCGGCAGGGCTTCGTCGCTTCGCCTGCTGTGGCGTTGGATCTCGGAAGTCTGGGCTGCGTCCCGGTTGGTGAGGCGGCGCCGTCCTTCGGCGGGCGGCGCGCGTGGGAGGTGATGGCCGGCCCCCTTGGCTGCTCGGGCAGCGAGGCCCCGGCGGGTAGCGGTCACGGCGCGGCGAGGTTCCTCCTCCTCTGCTCCAGATCTGAAGGTCAGGTTTTTCCCCCCTCTCTGCTCTCCTCGCTGGATTCGCCTGATTCCGGGCCTCTGGTCGCCAGATCTGGTGCCGGCGGGTGATCCCCGTGCAGGTGGTGCTGGACGAGCCTGGGGGAAACCCTTGTTGGTATTTCCAACGCAGCGGCGGCGGCGCCCTTTTGCGTCGTTCTGCTCGTTGGAGTCGCAGCCGTGGGCTCTCCTCCACACTCCGGCCATGCCTCCCGGGCGAAAGCTCAAATCCTGGCCTGGGATGGGCGGCGGCGGCGCTTGATGCGTCGTGTCCTCCTTGGAGGCGCCGTCTGGGAAAGTTTGGTGCTTTGGGGGCGTGTAGCAGTTGAAGGTGGGTGCCTGGCGTATGTGGAGTCTGTGGCGTCCCTTCTGTGTAGGTTTCAGATCCAGCCACAAGTGCTCTACGGTGGTGTTTGCAATGTCCCGGCGGGTCGGCGCCCTCGAGTACGGGCGGAAGGGGATCGGGTTCCCCTTCCCGGCAGCAGCAATGCCGCAGGTGCCGATTCGGCTGGTTCTTGAGTTCCTCGTTACTAATCTTCGTCATGTGGCTCGACAGCTTCTTCCTTTCGGCGACTCTCCTGGCGGCTTACCCTCTTCCATCGGTCTCCTTCGGCGCCTGCGTTGTAGCTTGCGTGTGTGTGCTCCGGCATGATGTGGTTGGCCCCATTGCTGGCCCGGTCTTGAGACCAACCTATGCTCTAGCTCTCGGGTGAGCGTCTCTACACTTCGACGGTGCGGCGCCTTCGAGCCTAGGCGAGGGGAAGGGATCCCCTTCGGTGTTAGAGAAGGCATGTGTTGTGTCATCTCCAGTTTCGGGTTTCAACCATGTGCCCGACCTATTTTGGCGGCTGCAGATCCTCATGGCTTCTTCATAGTCGTTTCAGGGCTTTTGTGTAGAGGGCTTATCCTCAATTAGCTGTTCTTCAATGTAATTTTCTGTTCGCTGATTGTAGGTGTAGCTTAGTAAGTTGTTCTTCTTTCTCCCTTGTATCCTTTAGCCGTTGCTTTGTTCGTGGTCTGCTCTTGTACTCCTGGCTGGTTGATGGCTGATGTACATCTGTGGCACATCCAGTATTAGGTGTAGACGTTTTTGTATCAGCGGCTATCCTCGTAGTTAAATTGCACATGGTCATATCAATGGCTTTATTAATTCAAAATCGGGCTCCTCTGGAACCTTTGTTCCAAAAAAAAATATTAGTCCCGCCTATGTGGCTTGGATGGGGCATCCGGCGTTAGATGTTAGGCTTTCGTGCGATGTCTGTTTGGTATTTGACCCGGACATTCGGCACCCCTTCATCAAAAGGATAGGAGTAGCGACAGGTGTCGTCTAGATGATGGCCTCGGGCTTACTGTTGTAGTACTTTGTAAGGTCTTTGTGAATAATAAATAATATGGCGGCCGGGGGTGATTCCTCCTTTTCTAAAAAAAAGAAAAAATGTCCCTAATCTACCATTGATTACTTGAAGGCAATGGAAAACACATCCATCTGTATCTTCGGAGCATGATACTGATTCTACCTTTTTTTCTTAGTATATATAGACCAAAGAGAACAGCTACAGTTCTATCTGTATCTGATAGAGGTAGTCCTAGTCATTAGGAGATCAATGGATCCCATGATTCCCAATTTACCGTCGATCCAGTCTAGGGCCCATAGCAGTATGTTCAAAATTCTTTCTTACAGAAAATAAATCAAGTAGGAATCTAAATATCTAATCTAGCCCTATCAAAGTGGCGACGCGATTTGGAACTCTTCTCGCAGCAATTAATGGTGGCAAGGCGGACTGTACTACAAAGTGGAGAACAGCTGCGGCTCTATCTCTAATAACAAAGTTCAACCAGTGTATTAATCGATCAGGACGATGAAACGTTGACGCAAGCGAAAAAATTCTAATGGAAAAAATCTAGTGGGAACTGGGAATCAAGAAACAAGGGGAAAGCTAGCATGCCTTGTAGAGAAGGCGTGCGTTGGAAACGACGGCGAAGGTGATGCGGTAGGCGGCGGTGCTTCGCGTGCATCCTTCTCCGGCGGCCGCTTCAAAACGAGGATGTGCGACGGCGGAACAGGTGTGGTTGGGGTGGGCGCTGTTGGTTGGACTGGGCTGAAGCCTCTACATACAAGCGGGCCAAGCATATACTAATATTCTTGGACTTTGTTTTCTTTTTTTTTCCTAAAATATTTGAAATTGCATTTTTCACTTTCACTTTCACTTTCTTCTTCCGAACAGAGCCAAACAGAGCGGCCGCGTGTTTTCCTGTTTCCAGTTTTCACTTTCTCTGTTTATTTGTCTCAAAAAAGAACTTTCTCTGTTTATTTGCCTAAAACAAATTTCCTCTGTCTATTATTTTTTCTTTACACTTTAGTCCTTAAACATTTCAGGTTTTTCAATGTATCTTTTCTTTTGTTCCTCCGATCCGTCTTCCTCCCCTCCTCCCTCGCACCATCGCCGTCTGTCTTGTTTCCTCTGGCGCCGCCCCTCGTGTCGGTCCTGGCTTCATGTCCGGTTGTTGTTTTTCCACCTTCTCTCCTTCGCCGGTCATCTTATCATATGCTATGCGGCTACCGTGTTTTCGTCGGTTAGCATCGACTGCCCTCTTTGTTGTTCAATGTTTTCAGTTTCTTTTCCCCGTCATATTTCTGAGTGATGGAGTTTTATGGGATAATTACGGGTGGGGGCTCCCAGTACTACTAAAACGACAGCTTTCAACTCGTTTATTCAATATATTAATTGAATAAATTCTTAGTAAATCTATCATTATACAACATATTTATTGAAGCAACATATTGCTTTGCAGCTATGTCTTGACCTTCTTGCTGCATGGCAACTAGCCCTTGTCCCCTAGGTTATGTTTGTCCAGGTCAGTTCACTATTATCTAGGACTCCTTTTTGATAAAACTTTATTTACTCCAAAGGACGTCACCTGTGAAATACCCAGAAAATTTAGTGCATGAACACGATAAAACTCCTCAAAGCCTGCCATGTAGGCACAACATAACTATTAAAATTATCACATAAATTGGACTAATCAACTCCCCCAAGATAAAAGGTTTGCTCGTCCCGAGCAAATGCCGCAGCTTGTAAGAAAGAGGTCATCTTTATTATGAGCTGCGGGTAATCAAAATGAATGACTCCAATACATAATTCCAGAATTTGCCTCGTATGAGCAATCTTGTTGTGCACTCATATTTCCATCCTAATTAGACGAGCATGAAGGTTTCCACACCTTACTATCAATCAGTCAAGAGACGTGTTCCAACTATGTGATAATTCACCCGTCTTTCAGACGATTAATTGACATGCTTTATTTCTTATGAGGTAGGACCATATCCAAAACAATGGTTTTTTTAGAACGAAGGCTCGCGAAGAGCCCGGCTTTAAATTAACAAGGCCATCAACCGGCCAAGATTACATCTCGACAAACCAAACACACAACTCACCAAGAAAAAGAAAAAGAAAACAAAAAAAAGACGGCAAGATACAACGACGCCAGGGAGCAGCTCACAGACCTAGCATACAACAAGCTAAAGAAGATCGACAATGAGCTCCTAGCTTGGGGATGACAAGGCCCTCTTGCACACACGAAGTCTAGGAGTAGGAGAATGCCGGCGCAGAAGAGGAAGAACAGACGCCGCCGAGCAGGCCAGCCGTCGCCAAACACCGGGGCCCCAGCGAAAAACACTACCATCCAGATCCATCTTCGAAGAAGGCCCCTGCCTCCTCGCCTGGCTCGAAAGGCGCCGCACCGTCGACAGATGGACATGTTCACCCTAGAACCTGGATGGACGGCATCGATGGAAACCACAGGAGCGGAACCAGGCAGTCCCGTCTTGTCACCAACTTCTCACCTGGAGCAGAACATCGCCGAAATCCATGGACCCGAGCACACAAAAGACAAGCCACCGGGATGAACAAAAGAGCAACAGCCAGGACCAAGATCAAAATTATAAGCTTTGGCTCTACGGCTTGCTGGAGTGACACCAACAGCCAGGAACCACGGGCGCCGGACAGGGGCACTATAGGAGCATGGAGAGCACTCAATCATCATGGTCCCTCACCAGGGAGGGCACCGCCACCACTGGAGAAACACTGTCGCCGCCGACACCCACCACACACATCTCAACGAAATCCAACAACCATCCTTGTTCCCTAAGCAACGCCTTCAGGAAGGATACGGTGCCAAGGGCGTCGCCGCCGCCCAACAAAGTTGGGGTTTTCACCCGGGAAGCCAAGGGGGAGACGGGAGCAATATACCTGACGGCGCCTCCGGGAAGGTGAGTGGCGCCCGCGGGCGTCACCGCCGTCGAAGCAAAATATGTCAGAGAGGAGAAAAATATGTCCCTGTAGCAAAATAGCAACTTTTTTTAGGGGAAGCAAAATAGCAGCCGACAAAGTACTAGCACAAGATGATTGTAAGATTTTTTTTCTCTCTCACTCTCACGTCACTACAAGTTAGCCAGCTTTTATGTTAAGCAATGGGCAATTCTATAACCATTTGATTGAGGACGGGGTGTCGACCCGTTGGCTGGGCAGCTAAGGTTGCTGCCAGCCCATTAGAGTTCAAGTCCTAGCTCGGGCGCGCGGTGCTAGCAACAAGGGTTAGCCTTTGGGTTAGTCTCACTTTTTTATAACCATTTGATTTAACTGAACTAATTTTTTGCCATCACCAAAGTTTTAGAACATACTTCCTCCGCTCCTAAATACATGACGATTTGGTGGTTCAAATTAACATATACTCCCTCCGTCCGGAAATACTTGTCATCAAAATGGATAAAAATGAATGTATCTAGATACATCCATTTTAATGACAAGTATTTACGGACGGAGGGAGTACTTATTTAGGAACGGAGGGAGTAGAGTGTATCTGATTACAAAAATAACACATAAATTCAGAGAACGTTTCTGCGTAACCAACTATTATACAGAAAAGATCACTTCCGGCTCCCTTTTCATCATGAAGCCCATGATGAGGCGCCAAGTACAGCATTCCAACGCCAAGAGTAGTGCTGAAAGTGGCACAGAACAGAACCATGATGCATCAAAGCATCAGAGATAAAACATACGGCTCTAAAAGAAGCACCTCTTCAGATGGAGACAGTTTGACCGCCATCCCCTTCCACCTCGTTGACATACGGCTGCAGAGGAGCTGGGTTTGGGAACAGACTGCACAACGAAATACAGTAGAAACAGAACAAAGGGCATGGTATGAAGACCCAAACGAAAATTACCGCAATTACTTTTCTCTGCTCAGGAAAATTTAAGTGGCATAACAAGTTGGTGGTGACCAGATTCAAATAGAAAGAACCAACGATCCCATTGCATTCACATTCATCGCCTTTCAATGAGGAACTGACTACAGAGACCGACAGACAACACACGCACTCTTACGAACTGACTGCATTCAGATCCATCGCCATCCACTAACTACACAGACCGATGGACCAACAACGCACGCACTCACTCAGAAACGAAACGCAGCTAGCAGAGTCGACTGGATGGAGATTGGAGCAGCGGCGCAGGTCAGCCGCCGAATCCGTAGAGGGTGCGCCCCTGCCTCTTGAGGGCGTAGACGACGTCCATGGCGGTGACGGTCTTGCGGCGGGCGTGCTCGGTGTAGGTGACGGCGTCGCGGATGACGTTCTCCAGGAAGATCTTGAGCACGCCGCGGGTCTCCTCGTAGATGAGCCCTGAGATGCGCTTCACGCCGCCCCGCCGCGCCAGCCGCCGGATCGCCGGCTTGGTGATGCCCTGGATGTTGTCCCGCAGCACCTTCCGGTGGCGCTTGGCGCCGCCCTTCCCGAGGCCCTTCCCTCCCTTGCCGCGGCCAGACATCTTCGCTTCTGTGCTTGGGTTACTGGTGGTGGTGATTGCGGCGGTGTGGGCCGTCGGATGGATGATGCATGGCTGTGAGTGGGGGAGGAGGGGTGGCGCGGATCGGTGACGTGGCGGTCAACGGGGGCGTGGGCGGGGAGGTGTGTTTTCTCAGGATGTTCCGGGTGGACCTTTTTCTTTCCTTTTTTTAGCAACTCCGGGTGGACCTTTTTTTTACTTTAGAAGGAACTCGGGGTAGGTCCTTTTGAGCCTTGGGAGCACCTTCGGGCTCCTTCACGTGTATTGGCCCAGGCATCTCCGGGACAGGTTTTTAAGTAAGCAGGCTCATGTAAAGACTATTTGTAGTTCTCAAAAAAAAAAAGTAAAGACTATGAGTTTCTCCAAAAAATGTAAAGACTATTTATTGTCTCAAAAATAAGTAAAGAAAAATTCAACAGGTTTTGTGAAGCACCCGGATTTTTTTTTGTTTATCCGTTTCCACTCAGGTTTTGTCTAGTTTTTTTTTGCATTTTCATAAAGAATGTTTATGAAATTTTCAAGATTTCCTTTTCCAAAATTTATGAACTTCTTTTAACCATTTTATGAAATCATCACCTTTCTGAAATTTGAACATAATTCATGAACGATTTAAATTCATGAACACTTTTAGAATTTATAAATATTTTTAAAATTCATGATCTTTTCTATTTCAACAACTAACACAAGATGTGATATCTACTTTTTCTGTGGGAGAGCATACAACAGAGGAACAAGCAAAAAAACGAGCCAACCGAGTGGTTTGAGTGTCGGTCGAGCGTGTGCTATAGAGACATATTTGCCTTAAGCGCTCAATAGGAGCTCCCAAGTTTTTGTGTCAATAAAGATAAACTTGAGAGTGGTTCCCAGGTTTCTCCACGAGGCCCAAGTGCAAGCAAGGCCCCTTTGTTTGGGCTACAAATTCTTGAGAATGCGAATTCTTGGGAATGAGTTGTGGCTGTAGATTTTCAGATTTTCAGGGATCAAATGGGGGGGGGGGGGGGGTTCAAAAAGCAGGTTGGTGTTGTTTACCTTGTTATTCGGGCTGTAGGAGGTGTTTCGGTTGTGAAGTGTTAATAACTTTCTTGGATGTTGAGTACGATTTTATATGTTGATAAAGTGATAATGTTGGTATGATCGTTGGTACGAGCACGTTTGCATGTACCATGTGTCGTCTTCTCCTCTGGAGGCGCCCCGACGCCTCCCGTTGACTTTCCTTGTTCACCACACTTCATGTTTTGTTCTATGTGACGATATTATTCCTTGTTTGAGCTCATTTTCTATGGAAACACGTTAAACAACGGATTTTCTCAATTTCTTGCATCCATTAGTCATTAGTAGCAATATTGCAGTGATTTTTCAGTAATTTTGGGATTATCTGGTTTAAACAATGGTGGAATGAGCACAAAAATGTTGCTATCACACATGTGTGTAGTGCTAAATACTCTCAGATGGAAATAATCGAAGCTGGCCCGAAGAAGGTATTATCCTTCACTTCGCAGAGTATTGTTGAGGGTATTAAAACTTTCAAAAGGTGTTGTATATAGCGTGTGCGGGCATGTTCACAAATAAATATCTAGCAAGATCCTTGCATTGGATACCTTCAAGCGCAACTCGGAGAATTATTACACCAAGGGGTGCAACTATGCTGACAAAAAGTTGAAGAATCGAATTACTCGTATGTGATGCTTTCTCTGCCATTTATGTTCGGCGTACTCTTCAACTTCCGCTTAACGTTCAAGTCATTGAAGACTTTGTCGCCTAGAATTATACTTGCTCGTGATCTTTTTAAGTTAAATCGGCGTACCGTAGAGAATTTGCTCATCAATATGGAGGTCGTGATGAGGTCTGATGGGCAGAGAAATATCCATATTAATATGATTTGGAAGGAGCATTGTGGTTGGGATTTACAGGAAAGGTTAAACACTTTGTCTAGTAGTTTCTTCGGGTACCCTTCCCTACTATGGAACTCTAGCGGGGCGCCACATCCCATGATCAGTCCAATGCCCCATTTTTGCCTCGTCGGATATGAAGACATCCATCATTTTTGTACCTGTCGGCAAGCGAAGGACATTTGGTATGAGTTATGCTTGTTTGAGATTATACAACAAGCAAAAGGATGGAAGATCGCTCAGGCTCGGTCACTATGGAATTTTAGGCAAGATTGAATTCAGTCTCCTGCAGCTGCCTATGGCGGAGCTCATTGTAATCGCAGCCTGGTACTTCTGGTGACAACGCCGACAAATTATCAAAGGGGAAACAATACAGTTACATGAGAGATTTGTGATATCTGAAAGTGTAACTATCCCTAGGTGGTTTTGGTAATTCATAACAACATATAGCTCATTGAGCTAATGCTATTCCAAGACAAATATTTCAGGAAAGCTCAATGAATGGCATGGCATGGATGATGAAAGTGGATCCCTCAAAATATTAAGGACAAAGGATTGGCTCAAGCTCAAAAGCTCAAGACTCTACATTTTACATTTTAGTGATCCAAGATCACGTTGAGTCTATAGGAAAAGCCAATACTATCAAGGAGGGATGAGGTGTTGTTTAATGAGCCTCTTGCTTCATGTGCTTAGTGATATGCTCCAAAACCCTCCACTACTTTCTCA
The DNA here is from genome assembly GCA_021605145.1 of Aegilops bicornis. NCBI lineage: Eukaryota > Viridiplantae > Streptophyta > Magnoliopsida > Poales > Poaceae > Aegilops > Aegilops bicornis. Next base: position 70,290,386 of record CM038674.1, on the reverse strand, counting down.
CATCCACATATGACCTAAACCTAAAGTCAAACTCGGCCCTACCGATTATTTCTATCCGACGCTACCGAGTTCAAATGTCATAGCCACTGCCACAAAACCTAGGCAAATCGGTCTCACCGATAGGGATCTCGGTCTCACCTAGATGGGATTGTAATCTCTCTGTTTCCCTTCGTAACGTTTCGGCCTAACCGAAGTGAGCGATCGGTCCCATCGAGATTGCAATGTAAACTCTCTGTTTCCCTTTCATAACTTTTCGGTCTCACCGAAAGAGCAAATCGGTCCCACCGAGTTTACCTGACCAACTCTCTGGTTAGCTAATTACCAAAATCGGTCTCACCGAATTTGTGTAATCGGTCTCACCGAGATTACGTTATGCCCTAACCCTAATCATATCGGTCCTACCGAAGTTGCATATCGGTCCCACGAAAACCCTAACGGTCACTAGGTTTACTAAATCAGTCCGACCGAGTTTGATGATTCGGTCCCACCGAGTTTGGTAAATTGTGTGTAACGGTTAGATTTTGTGTGGAGGCTATATATACCCATCCACCTCCTCTTCATTCGTGGAGAGAGCCATCAGAACAAACCTACACTTCCAACTTACCAGTTCTGAGAGAGAGCCACCTACTCATGTGTTGAGGCCAAGATATTCCATTCCAACCACAAGAATCTTGATCTCTAGCCTTCCCCAAGTTGCTTTCCACTCAAATCTTCTTTCCACCAAATCCAAATCCTGTGAGAGAGAGTTGAGTGTTGGGGAGACTATCATTTGAAGCACAAGAGCAAGGAGTTCATCATCAACACACCATTTGTTACTTCTTGGAGAGTGGTGTCTCCTAGATTGGCTAGGTGTCACTTGGGAGCCTCCGACAAGATTGTGGAGTTGAACCAAGGAGTTTGTAAGGGCAAGGAGATCGCCTACTTCGTGAAGATCTACCGCTAGTGAGGCAAGTCCTTCGTGGGCGACGGCCATGGTGGGATAGACAAGGTTGCTTCTTCGTGGACCCTTCATGGGTGGAGCCCTCCGTGGACTCACGCAACCGTTACCCTTCGTGGGTTGAAGTCTCCATCAACGTGGATGTAAGATAGCACGACCTATCGGAACCATGACAAAAACATCCGTGTCTCCAATTGCGTTTGAATTCTCCAATTGCGTTTGAATTCTCCAAACCCTTCCCTTTACATTCTTGCAAGTTGCATGCTTTATTTTCCGCTGCCTATATACTCTTTGCATGCTTGATTAAATTGTGTGTAGATTGCTTGACTTGCTCAAAGATAGCTAAAATCTGCCAAAGTCTAAAATTGGTAAAAGGTTAAGTTTTTAATTGGTCAAGTAGTCTAATCACCCCCCTCTAGACATACTTCAAGGTCCTACAAGTGGTATCAGAGCTTTGGTCTCCATTTGCTTTGATTTCCATAGCTTTTGGTGGTCATAGCCTTGGTTTCACAACCTAGGAGAGTATGGCGTCTAGCGAGGGAAATTTTCACCGTAGAGGTCCTTACTTTGATGGCACTAATTTTGCAAGTTGGAAGCATAAGATGAAAATGCATATTCTCGGACATAACCCCACCGTTTGGACTATTGTGTGTATTGGTTTGCAAGGTGAATTCTTTGATGGGAGAGAACCGAACCGTGAAGCTAGCACGGAAGAGTTGAAAATGCTGCAATACAACGCTCAAACTTGTGATATCCTCTTCAATGGCTTGTGCCCCGAAGAATTCAACAAAATCAGCCGTCTTGAGAATGCAAAGGAAATTTGGGATACTTTGATTGATATGCATGAAGGTATCGACTCCGTCAAGGAATCCAAGTTGGATGTGCTCCAAAGTCAGCTTGACAAGCTCAAAATGAAGGATGGTGAAGGTGTCGCTGAAATGTACTCTAGGCTTGCTCTTATCACAAATGAGATTGCCGGCTTAGAAAGTGAAGAGATGACCGACAGATTCATCATCAAGAAGATCCTAAGAGCATTGGATGGAAAATATGATACCGTGTGCACATTGATCCAAATGATGCCAAATTACAAAGATCTCAAGCCAACGGAAGTCATTGGAAGAATTGTTGCTCATGAGATGTCACTCAAGGATAAGGAGGAACTTCACAACAAGTCAAGTGGTGCTTACAAAGCCTCATGTGAAGCCCCCACATCATCAAGTGAGAAACAAACCTTCAATGAAGAATTGAGCTTAATGGTGAAGAACTTCAACAAATTCTACAAAAGTAGAAGCAAAGAAAGAAGCTCTAAGTCAAGGTCCTACAATGACAAAAGATCTTCTAGTCAAGAGCGCAATTGCTACAATTGTGGGAGACCCGGACACTATTCCAATGAGTGTACGGCACCCTACAAAAGAAGAGAATATTCTCCCAAGAGAAGAAGTAGAAAAGAAGAATCACCACCAAGAGAGAGAAGGAGTAGAGATGATCGTTATGAACGAAGACCCTCACGGAGAAGCAAGGATCCGGAAAGGAAGGACAAGTCCTCAAAGAGCTATACAAAACAAAGACATCAAGATCATGTTGGTGAATGGGTATCCGGCTTCGACTCCGACAATCACTCCGTGAGAAGCTATCACTCCGACTCCGAATACACTCAAGATGAAGGTGTTGCCGGTCTAGCACTTGTGTCAACCAACTCCTACGACATATTTGAATCACCAAATGAAGGAATTGAAAGATGCTTCATGGCCAAAGGTCCTAAGGTAACACACCCCGAGTATGTTGATTTTAATAGTGATGAAGATGACTTGTTAGGTGATGATGATTTACTTATTGACAACTCTAGTGATGAATACTATGATGAAACGTCAATTATGTTGGGGAACGTTACAGAAAATTAAAATTTTCCTACGGTTTCACCAAGATCCATCTATGAGTTCTACTAAGCAACGAGTAACGAGAGAGAGTTTGCATCTACATACCACTTGTAGATCGAGTACGGAAGCGTTCTTGAGAGTGGTGATGATGAAGACGTTCCCAACGTGATTCCGATCACCGATGATCAAAGTACTGAAAGGACAGCACCTCCGTGTTCAACACACGTACGGGACAATGGCGTCTCCTCCGTCTTGATCCAGCAAGAGTGAAGGAGAGGTTGAGGAAGACAACTCCAATGGAAGCACGACGGCGTGGTGCAGTTGGTACGGCAGTTCTCCGGCAGGGCTTCGCCAAGCTCGCGTGGAGAAAGAGAGGTGTTGGGGAGGGGAGGGGCTGTGCCTTCAATGGTGTTGGCAGCCCTCCCCCCCACCCCTCTATTTATAGGAGGAAAGGGCAAAGGGGGGCCGGCCATCTAGGGTAAACCCTAGATGGGGCGGCGGCCCAAGGGAGGAGGGGAGGGTGGCTTGCCCCCCAAGCTAGGGGGGCGCCCCTTTAGGGTTTACCCTCCCAAACCCTAGCCGCATGGGCCTAGGTGGGAGGCGTGCCCAGCCCACCAGGCTGGCTCCCTCCCACTTAGCCCATGTGGCCCCCGAGAGGTGGCCTCCCGTGGACCTCCGGAACCCTCCCGTGGCCCCGTGCATTTACGGTATACCAATCGAAACTTCCCGAGTCCGCTTAACCACTTTCCATATATAAATCTTTACCTCCGGACCATTCCGAACTCCTCGTGACGTCCGGGATCTCATCCGGACTCAACAACATTCGTAATCACATACTTGTCTTCCTATTAACCCTAGCGTCACCGAACCTTATGTGTAGACCCTACGGGTTCGGGAGACATGCGAACATGACCGAGACTACCTCAAGTCAATAACCAACAGCGGGATCTGGATACCCATGTTGGCTCCCACATGCTCCTCGATGTTGTCATCGGATGAACCACGATGTCAAGGGTTCAAGCAACCCGTATTCTATTCCCTTTGTCCGACGGTATGTTACTTGCCCGAGACTCGATCGTTGGTATCCCAATACCTCGTTAGTCTCGTTATCGGCAAGTCACTTTACTCAGATCAATGCATGATCCCGTGACCGGACACTTGATCACTTTGAGCTCATTATGATGATGCATTACCGAGTGGGCCCTAGTGATACCTCTCCGTAATACGGAGTGACAAATCCAGTCTCGATCCGTGTCAACCCAATGGTCACTTTCGGAGATACCGTAGTGCACCTTTATAGTCACCCGCCACGTTGTGACGTTTGATACACCCAAAGCACTCCTACGGTATCCGGGAATTGCACGATCTCATGGTCTAAGGAAGAGATACTTGACATAGGAAAAGCTCTAGCAAAACGAACTACACGATCTTTGTGCTATGCTTAGGATTGGGTCTTGTCCATCACGTCATTCTCCTAATGACGTGATCCCGTTGTCAATGACATCCGATGTCCATAGTCGGAAACCATGACTATCTGTTGACCAATGGGCTAGTCAACTAGAGGCTTACTAGGGACGTATTGTAGTCTATGTATTCACACGTGTATCACGATTTCCGGTTAATACAGTTATAGCATGAATAAAAGACAATTATCATGAACAAGGAAATATAATAATAATGCTTTTATTATTGCCTCTAGGGCATATTTCCAACAGTCTCCCACTTGCACTAGAGTCAATAATCTAGTTTACATTGTGATGAATCGAACACCCATAGAGTTACGGTGTTGATCATGTTTTGCCCGTGGAAGAGGTTTAGTCAACGGATCTGCGACATTCGGATCCGTATGCACTTTACAAATTTCTATGTCTCCATCCCTGAACATTTTCACGGATGGATTTGAAGCGACGCTTGATGTGCCTGGTTTTCTTGTGAAACCTGGGCTCCTTGGCAAGGGCAATAGCTCCGGTGTTGTCACGAAGAGTTTGATCGGCCCGACGCATTGGGTATGACTCCTAGGTCGTTGATGAACTCCTTCACCCAAATTGCTTCATGCGCTGCCTCCGAGGCTGCCATGTACTCCGCTTCACATGTAGATCCTGCCACGACGCTCTGCTTGCAGCACACCAGCTTCTTGCTCCACCATTCAACATATACACGTATCCGGTTTGTGACTTAGAGTCATCCAGATCTGTGTTGAAGCTAAGCGTCGGCGTAACCTGTTACGACGAGCTCTTCGTCACCTCCATAAGCGAGAAACATGTCCTTTGTCCTTTTGTGTACTTCAGGATATTCTTGACCGCTGTCCAAGTGTTCCTTGCGGGATTACTTTGGTACCTTCCTACCAAACTTACGGCAAGGTTTACATCAGTCCGGTACACAGCATGGCATACATAATAGATCCTATGGCTGAGGCATAGGGATGACACTCATCTCTTCTTTATCTTTTGCCGTGGTCGGGCATTGAGCTGAGCTCAATCTCACACCTTGCAAAACAGGCAAGAACCCTTTCTTGGACTGATCCATTTTGAACTTCTTCAAAATCTTATCAAGGTATGTGCTTTGTGAAAGACCTATGAGGCGTCTCGATCTATCTCTATAGATCTTGATGCCTAATATATAAGCAGCTTCTCCAAGGTCCTTCATTGAAAACACTTATTCAAGTAGGCCTTAATGCTGTCCAAGAATTCTATATCATTTCCCATCAGAAGTATGTCATCTACATATAATATGAGAAATGCTACAGAGCTCCCACTCACTTTCTTGTAAACGCAGGCTTCTCCATAAGTCTGCATAAACCCAAACGCTTTGATCATTTCATCAAAGCGAATGTTCCAACTCCGAGATGCTTGCACCAGCCCATAAATGGATCGTTGGAGCTTGCATACTTTGTCGACATTCTTAGGATCGACAAAACCTTACGGCTGTATCATATACAGCTCTTCCTTAAGATAACCGTTAAGGAACGCTGTTTTGACGTCCATCTGCCATATCTCATAATCATAGTATGCGGCAATTGCTAACATGATTCGGACGGACTTAAGCTTCGCTACGGGAGAGAAAGTCTCATCGTAGTCAATCCCTTGAACTTGCCGATAACCCTTAGCGACAAGTCGAGCTTTATAGATGGTGACATTACCATCCGCGTCCGTCTTCTTCTTAAAGATCCATTTGTTTTCTATCGCTCACGATCATCGGGCAAGTCACCAAAGTCCATACTTTGTTTTCATACATGGATTCTATCTCGGACTTCATGGCTTCTAGCCATTTGTTGGAATCTGGGCCCGCCATTGCTTCTTCATAGTTCAAGGTTCACCGTTGTCTAACAACATGATTTCCGGTGACAGGGTTGCCGTACCACTGCAGTGCGGAACGTGTCCTAGTGGACCTCTGGGTTCGGTAGCAACTTGATCCGAAGTACCTTGATCATCATCATGAATTTCCTCTTCAGTTGGTGTAGGCATCACAGAACATTTTCCTGAGCTGCACTACTTTCCTGTTCAAGAGGTAGTACTTCATCGAAGTTCTACTTTCCTCCCACTTACTTTCTTCGAGAGAAACTCTTTTTCCGTAAAGGTTCCGTTCACGGCAACAAAGATCTTGCCTTCGGATCTAAGGTAGAAGGTATACCCAAAGGTTTCCTTAGGGTATCCTATGAAGACGCATTTTTCCGACTTGGGTTCGAGCTTTTCAGGTTGAAGTTTCTTGACATAAGCATCGCATCCCCAAACTTTTAGAAACGACAGCTTAGGTTTCTTCCCAAACCATAATTCATACGGTGTCGTCTCAACGGATTTAGACGGTGCCCTATTTAAAGTGAATGTAGCTGTCTCTAGAGCGTATCCCCAAAATGATAGCGGTAAATCGGTAAGAGACATCATAGATCGCACCATATCCAATAGAGTGCGATTACGACGCTCGTACACACCGTTATTACCGAGGTGTTCCAGCGGCGTTAGTTGTGAAACGATTCCACATTTTCTTAAGTGTGTACCAAATTCGTGACTTAAATATTCTCCTCCACGATCCGATCGTAAGAATTTTATCTTTCGGTCACGTTGATTCTCTACTTCATTCTGAAATTCCTTGAACTTTTCAAAGGTCTCAGACTTGTGTTTCATCAAGTAGACATACCCATATCTACTCAAGTCATCTGTGAGAGTGAGAACATAACGATATCCTCCATGAGCCTCAACGCTCATTGGACCGCACACATCGGTATGTATGATTTCCAACAAGTTGGTTGCTCGCTCCATTGTTCCGAGAGAATGGAGTCTTGGTCATCTTGCCCATGAGGCATGGTTCGCATGTGTCAAATGATTCATAATCAAGAGACTCTAAAAGTCCATCAGCATGGAGCTTCTTCATGCGCTTGACACCAATGTGACCAAAGGCGGCAAGCCACAAGTATGTGGGACTATCGTTATCAACTTTACATCTTTTGGTATTCACGCTATGAACATGTGTAATATTACGTTCGAGATTCATTAAGAATAAACCATTGACCATCGGAGCATGACCATAAAACATATCTCTCATATAAATAGAACAACCATTATTCTTGGATTTAAATGAGTAGCCATCTCGCATTAAACGAGATCCGGATACAATATTCATGCTCAAACATGGCACCAAATAACAATTATTAAGGTTCATAACTAATCCCGTGGGTAAATGAAGAGGTAGCGTGCGACGGGCGATCACATCGACTGAACCATTCCCGACGCGCATCGTCACCTCGCCCTTCGCCAGCCTCCGCTTATTCCGCAGCTCCTGCTGTGAGTTACAAATATGAGCAACGACACGGTATCAAATACCCAGGAGTTACTACGATTCTTGGTAAGGTACACATCAATTACATGTATATCAAATATACCTTTGGTGTTGCCGGCCTTCTTATCCGCTAAGTACTTGGGGCAGTTCCGCTTCAAGTGACCCTTCCCTTGCAATAAAAGCACTCGGTCTCGTGCTTGGGTCCATTCTTTGACTTCTTCCGGCAACTTGCTTACCGGGCGCGGCAATCTCCTTGCCGTCCTTCTTGAAGTTCTTCTTACCCTTGCCCTTCTTGAACTTAGTGGTCTTATTGACCATCAACACTTGATGTTCTTTCTTGATTTCTACCTCGGCTGACTTCAGCATAGAGAACACTTCAGGAATGGTCTTTACCATCCCCAGCAAGATGTAGTTCATCACAAAGCTCTTGTAGCTTGGTGGGAGCGACCGAGGATTCTGTCAATGACCGCCTCATCGGGGAGGTTAATATTCAGCTGGGTCATACGGTTGTGCAACCTGCACATCTTTAGAATGTGCTCACCGACAGAACTGTTTTCCTCCATCTTACAACTATAGAACTTGTCGGAGATGTCATATCTCTCGACCGGGCGTGAGCTTGAAAAACCAGTTTCAGCTCTTGAACATCTCATATGCTCCGTGATGCTCAAAAGCGTTTTTGGAGCCCGGTTCTAAGTCAGTAAAGCATGCCGCACGAACGAGGGAGTAATCATCAAGACGAGACTGCCAAGCATTCATAATGTCTTGGTTCTGCAGGGACGGAGGCGTCACCTAGCGGTCCTTCTAGGACGTATTGTTTCTGGCAGCTATGAGGATGATCCTCAAGTTCCGGACCCAGTCCGTATAGTTGCTGCCGTCATCTTTCAGCTTGGTTTTCTCTAGGAACGTTGAAGTTCAAGTTGACATGAGCGTTGGCCATTTGATCTACAAGACATATAATTCAAAAGTTTTAGACTAAGTTCATGATAATTAAGTTCATCTAATCAAATTATTAATGAACTCCCACTTAGATTAGACATCCCTCTAGTCGCCTAAGTGTTACACGATCCGAGTCGACTAGGCCGTGTCCGATCAACACGTGAGACGGACTAGTCTGCGTCGGTGAACATTCTCATGTTGATCGTATCTTCCATACGACTCGTGTTCGACCTTTCGGTCTCCGTGTTCCGAGGCCATGTCTTCACATGCTAGGCTCGTCAAGTTAACCCTAAGTGTTTCTGCGTGTGTAAATCTTGCTTACACCCGTTGTATGTGAACGTAAGAATCCATCACACCCGATTAACACGTGGTGCTTAGAAGCGACGAACTGTAGCAACGGTGCGATTAGGGGAGAACACTTCTTGAAATTGTTCTAAGGGATCATCTTATTTACTACCGTCGTTCTAAGTAAACAAGATGCATAATCATAATAAACATCACATGCAATTATAAAGTAGTGACATGATATGGCCAATATCATATAGCTCCTTTGATCTTCATCTTGAGGCTCCATGATCATCCTGTCACCGGCATGACACCATGATCTCCATCATCATGATCTCCATCATCGTGTCTTCATGAAGTTGTCACGCCAACGACTACTTCTACTTCTATGACTAACGCGTTTAGCAATAAAGTAAAGTAGATTACATGGCGTTCTTCAATGACACGCAGATCATACAAAAAATAAAGACAACTCCTATGGCTCCTTGGTTGTCATACTCATCGACATGCAAGTCGTGATTCCTATTACAAGAACATGATCTCATACATCACAATATATCATCATTCATCACAACTTGGCCATATCACGTCACATGACAATTGCTGCAAAAACAAGTTAGACGTCCTCTAATTGTTGTTGCATCTTTTACGTGGCTGCAATTGGGTTCTAGCAAGAACGTTTTCTTACCTACGAATAACCACAACGTGATCTTGTCAACTTCTATTTACCCTTCATAAGGACCCTGTTCATCGAATCCGCTCCAACTAAAGTAGGAGAGACAGACACCCGCCAGCCACCTTATGCAACTAGTGCATGTTAGTCGGTGGAACCGGTCTCACGTGGAAATGCGTGTAAGGTTGGTCCGGGCTGCTTCATCCCACAATACCGCGGAAGCAAGAAACAACTAGTAACGGCAAGTAAGTTGACAAGATCCACGCCCACAACAAAATTGTGTTCTACTCGTGCAAAGAGAACTACGCATAGACCTAGCTCATGATGCCACCTGTTGGGGAACGTTACGGAAAATTAAAATTTTCCTCACGGTTTCACCAAGATCCATCTATGAGTTCTACTAAGCAACGAGTAACGAGAGAGAGTTTGCATCTACATACCACTTGTAGATCGAGTGCGGAAGCGTTCTTGAGAGTGGTGATGATGAAGACGTTCCCAACGTGATTCCGATCACCGATGATCAAAGTACTGAAAGGACAGCACCTCCGTGTTCAACACACGTACGGGACGATGGCGTCTCCTCCGTCTTGATCCAGCAAGAGTGAAGGAGAGGTTGAGGAAGACAACTCCAATGGCAGCACGACGGCGTGGTGCGGTTGGTACTGGCAGTTCTCCGGCGAGGCTTCGCCAAGCTCGCGTGGAGAAAGAGAGGTGTTGGGGAGGGGAGGGGCTGCGCCTTCAATGGTGTTGGCAGCCCTCCCCCCCACCCCTCTATTTATAGGAGGAAAGGGCAAAGGGGGGCCGGCCATCTAGGGTAAACCCTAGATGGGGCGGCGGCCCAAGGGAGGAGGGAGGTGGCTTGCCCCCAAGCTAGGGGCGCCCCTTTAGGGTTTACCCTCCCCAAACCCTAGCCGCATGGGCCTAGGTGGGGGCGTGCCCAGCCCACCAGGCTGGCTCCCTCCCACTTAGCCCATGTGGCCCCCGGGAGAGGTGGCCTCCCGGTGGACCTCCGGAACCCTCCCGTGGCCCCGGTACTTTACCCGGTATACCACCGAAACTTCCGGAGTCCGTTTAACCACTTTCCATATATAAATCTTTACCTCCAGACCATTCCGGAACTCCTCGTGACGTCCGGGATCTCATCCGGACTCCGAACAACATTCGGTAATCACATACTTGTCTTCCTATTAACCCTAGAGTCACCTAACCTTAAGTGTGTAGACCCTACTGGTTTGGGAGACAAGCATACATGACCAAGACTACCTCAAGTCAATAACCAACAGCCGTATCTGGATACCCATGTTGGCTCCCACATGCTCCTCGATGTTGTCATCGGATGAACCACGATGTCAAGGGTTCAAGCAACCCCGTATTCTATTCCCTTTGTCCGACGGTATGTTACTTGCCCGAGACTCGATCGTTGGTATCCCAATACCTCGTTAGTCTCGTTATCGGCAAGTCACTTTACTCGTACCGCAATGCATGATCCCGTGACCAGACACTTGATCACTTTGAGCTCATTATGATGATGCATTACCGAAAGTGGGCCCTAGTGATACCTCTCCGTGTCACGGAGTGACAAATCCAGTCTCGATCCGTGTCAACCCAATGGTCACTTTCGAGATACCTGTAGTGCACCTTTATAGTCACCCGATTACGTTGTGACGATTGATACACCCAAAGCACTCCTACGGTATCCGGGAATTGCACGATCTCATGGTCTAAGGAAGAGATACTTGACATAGGAAAAGCTCTAGCAAAACGAACTACACGATCTTTGTGCTATGCTTAGGATTGGGTCTTGTCCATCACGTCATTCTCCTAATGACGTGATCCCGCTTGTCAATGACATCCGATGTCCATAGTCAGTGAAACCATGACTATCTGTTGACCAACGGGCTAGTCAACTAGAGGCTTACTAGGGACGTATTGTAGTCTATGTATTCACACGTGTATCACGATTTCCGGTTAATACAGTTATAGCATGAATAAAAGACAATTATCATGAACAAGGAAATATAATAATAATGCTTTTATTATTGCCTCTAGGGCATATTTCCAACAAATTAATCATGCTAAACAAGATGAAACGAATGACAATGATAAGGAGAAGATTGAGCTTCTAACTAAAGAACTAAACACTCTTAAGTTAGCTCATGAAACTATCTTCGAAGATCATCGAGAACTTTTAAGGGCTCATGAGAAGTTACGCTTTGAAAAGCTCAATCTTGAGCAAGAGCATGAGTTCCTAAAAGCGATCAATGATGATCTCTGTAAGAAAAGTTCTTCTTATATTGCCAAGCGTTTACTCTTATCTACTTACATGCCTCAAGTCAAGTCTAGTAACAAGAACAAGAAAGATTCTTCTCCTAGTAGTAACAATAACAATGCTAAACCCAATATTGTTGCTTCTAGTAGTTCTCTTGATTCCACTAATGATTCTCTTAGCCAAGTTACACTTGAGCAAGAAAACAGCTTATTGAAGGGAATTATAGAGAAAGGTGTTTACAAGAGCCTTGCCGGGAGTTAGCAATTTGAGGAAATTGTACGCAAGCAAGGAAGGCACCGGAAGAATCAAGGTGTTGGTTTTGAATGAAAGTTCGATGCCAATGGAGTTGAGTGGGAAGAAGATCAATACCCCAAGACGAAGTTTGTTCCTCAACAAGAGAAGTATGATCCTACTTCCTTCAAGGGAACACAAGCACAAGATGATCTTCCACCACAAGACCACAAGAACAAAGGCAAGGACAAGCTTCAAGAGGAGATTGATGCATTTGAAGAAGCACCTAAGGCCTTGGTCAAGTGGGTTCCCAAGACTACGTCAAGTTCTACTTCATCAAGTACAACTACTACACCAAGGATTCCCATCAAGATGATGTGGATCCCGAAGAAGAAGAACTAGAGAGTTCTTGAGGGTGACTCCACCAACATTCTTCACTCATATCATTTTGGCAAGGACAAGTGCAACCACCTTCCATATCTTGCACTAGTTCAAGGAGTCACAAACCCTCATGTTGGTAAGGCAAGGGACAAGGTAACCTAATGTTTTCATGGACATCATTTTGTGTGTGCATCACTCTATGTCTATGTATATTCTTGTTTGTTCCTTGTGGGACTAACCCATGTAGGTATTAAAAGTGCAACTCACTTCAAAGGATTGCTCCAAGAGATCTACATCAACATTGAGCATACACATCTTCAACACCTACATGAAGTCATCATCGACAAAACCCAAGGTTAGTTTATCCCTCTAAGGGGGGATCTCACATCTAGGGGGAGCTTAACTCTAAGAATTGAGTCAAAGCAACTCTAATGATGTGAACACATAAATGCTTTATGTAAAAGTGGTAACCCCACTTGAGCTTAAACGATGAGTATGACCTATGATCAAATGTTCTCATTTGACTCCTAAGTCAATATACTCATATATAGATGACTTAGTCATCGCCACTTGTTTGATAGATGCTAGAATTGGTTGTGCATGCTTTGTCACATATTTCATTTGTCATTTTATTGTGTGAGCATGTTTGATGCATACTTTACTCATTCGAGGACATCCACTTGTTGTTTTGATTGATTGGCTTCTTTTTCTTTGGCCGAGTGGATGGACAAGAATGCCTAAGAACCTTCTCTAGCTATCTATGTTTTTCTCATCTCAAACTCTATTCATGCTACATCACAAAATTTGATCAAGTCAGATTCAAACCACTCTGTGTGAGGAGCACTCGGAGTCCCCGATTCGTCATAGACTTAAGCTTCCAAAACTTCTTTGTGATTTTCGGTCTGACCGATTCCTCCATTTTGGTCATACGAGATCACTAAGTCGATCTAGGTTTTCATCTCGGTGCAACCGATTTGAACTTTTCGGCCACATCGAGTTGCTGTAACTGTTAACAGTTATGCATCTCGGTGCCACCGAGTTGTTCCACTCGGTCACACCGACAGTGTCGGGCTATATATTCACACGGGCAAATTTTGGAAAACTTTCTCCGTAGCTCCTCGCCCGCGCATAGCTCGCTCTGCCTACTAGGTCTACGGATCGTCGACCTCGTCGCCAGCCGCCTCCTGTCGCTGGTCTCCGCCGCCGTCAACGGAATTCTTCTCCGCCGTTGCCGCCGTAGCGAGTTCACCGCCGAACTAGGGTATGAACTCGGTCACAGTGCTATCCTTGTCTGATTCTCAGCACATTGTGTTCGTAATGCATCTTGCCATGATTGAAACACTTCTATCTAGTCAAAACAATCCTTAGAATAGGTGTGATTCGAAAATTTAGGGTTAGGTTTCATGAAACCATCTCGGCCCACCGAGTTGAAAAACTCGGTCCCACCGCTTTGGCTAACGCCATTGCACTAGTAAGTCTCGGCCCCACCGAGAAATACAAATCGGTGTGACCGATTTTAGAACTTTGTGAAACCCTAGCAGTCTCGGTGCCATCGAATCGTGACTCGGTCTCGACCGAGTTCACTAGTTTAGGTTCCAAAACTGCTTCGGTATCACCGAGTTTGAAAATCGGTAGATCCGAAATGCTTTACGTGGAAAACTAAAACTAAGTTTTTGAATCATTTGTTTGCAAAAATCTCTGCATTTTGTGATGCTCATCCACTCTACCTCATCTATAACTATTCACGTGGTCAGCGATCGGTGTGTGCAGCATGTCGCACCAAAGTGGCAGCGAACAAGTCAAGAGCAGATTCACATGAGTGAGGGCACTAGTCCCTCTAGCAGCTCGGATGAGGGGAGCGAAGCACTCCCATCAATCTGCCCAAGGCTGCCACAAGGACAAGGAAGAAGAAGACCTCGAGTCCGAGGATGAGGATTATGTGGCGATTGAGGATGAGACAAGTTCAAAGAAGAAAGTGCTCAAGAAGGAGTACAACTCAACTGCAGTAAAGCCAGGCATGAAGATCAAAAGGCCTGCAGGTAGACAACCAATGTCCAAAGCCAGAGTCTCCACTCAAACTTCTTTGGAATCCCAACCCAAAGAGCCTCATTGCTTTGAAGGAAAGAAAAGGAAGGAAAGGGTCAAGAAGACCATGGCCAGAGTGATTGGGAAGCCTTCTATGATGGAGGAAGAAGAAGAATAAGAGGTTGCTGAACCAGCACCCAAGGCACATAAGCTGATGGGTGATGCCATAAAGTCATGGGCTGCAACTTCAAAGCCCAAAGCTGCCCCCAAGCCCAAGAGTGCACCAAAAGGAATACTAGGAGTATACCAAAGAATGAGAAGAACAAGGCCCCAATGCCAGATGTTGCTGCTGAGGAAGATGAAGAAGGGCAGGTCTTAAGGAAGCTCAAACCCAAGATTCCAGACCACAATGATGCTCATCCTGTGGCTGAGAACATGAAGATCAGGAGAGATCTAGGGTTGAGGCTATGGAGAGAGTCAGATCTGTATGCCACCAGGAGAAGGACTGCTGTAGATTACAGGTTTCACACCAAGGAGCAGCAGGACTTCTATGAAACCATCTTATTGGATAAGAAGCCCATAGTTTGTGATATGAGGTGGGTCGACTGGACCTACATTCAGGAGAATGCAGAACACTATCCTGGAGTGTATGACAGCTTCAGTGCACGTGGAGTTGCAGATTTTGTTGGGCAGAAGCTCACAAACTGGAATGACGAGCTCATTATGCAATTCTACTCCACAACACATTTCTATCCAGATGGCAGGATAGTTTGGATGTCTGAAGGAACAAGATACCAATCAACCATAGAGGAATGGGCAAGTCTGATCAATGCCCCCAAGGAGAGTGAAAATGACTTGGACATTTATGCCAAGAAGAAAATGGATCATAACTCAATGTCACAGATGTACAAGGAGATCCCTGATGATGCACTTGAGACTTTCAAGTTTGGATCAGTTCATTTTCTTCTGTCAGGGCTGCCTACGATCAACTGGATCCTAAGGCACACTCTATTGCCCAAATCAGGTGACCACAACATGATCAGAGGGCATGCAATTAATTTGCTTCACATTTTTGATGTGCCCCAGAAATTCAAGGTCATGAGCCTCATAGTTTAAACTATCAAGAGGACAGCAGCAGACCAAAAGAGGAGCTGTGGATATGCCCCACAGATTCAGGAGTTGATTAACTCAAAAATGGGCACAGGGAAGTATCTGTTGGATAAGGAACACTTGGTTCTCTATCCTGAATTTGTGGACAATCAAGTTGTCATGACTGAGAATGAACCATCATCAATTCAAGCTCAAGAGAAGAAGGAGAAGGCAAGAAAAGAGAAGGCTGCCAAGATGCCAACTCAAGCAGAGGCATCTGAGTACTTTTTGAAGAACAAGCAGGAGCAGCTTGGTTACTTGATAGCATCAACTCTGCGGATTGAGAAGGGGTTGGCCACCCTAACTCAAAACCAGGAGAGCCTGGAAAGAATCATGGAACAAAAATTCTATGATCTTGATGTCAAAGTAACTGAGATTCAGTCAGCTGTGGAGCAGCTACAGGATGACATGCAAGAGAGGAAGGGCAGGACAACAACTGATGCATTTGCCAGAGTGCCTCAAGCTCAGAGATCAGCTACAGAGCCAATCACTAGAGTTACTTCATCAGCTCCAGCTACCGCTCCAGCGCAACCAGCTCCAGCACCAACTCCTTCCACTCTAGTGCAAGTTGGAGACTGTTGGAAATATGCCCTAGAGGCAATAATAAAAGGATTATTATTATATTTCCTTGTTCGTGATAATTGTCTTTTATGTTGGAGAACGTTGCAGAAAATTAAAATTTTTCCTACGGTTTCACCAAGATCCATCTATGAGTTCATCTAAGCAACGAGTCATGGGAGAGTAATTGCATCTACATACCACTTGTAGATCGCGTGCGGAAGCGTTCAATGGAACGGGGATGATGGAGTCGTACTTGCCGTGATCCAAATCACCGATGACCTAGTGCTGAACGGACATCACCTCCGCGTTCAACACACATACGGAGCGGATGACGTCTCCTCCTTCTTGATCCAACAAGGGGAAAGGAGAGGTTGATGATGATCCAGCAGCACGACGACGTGGTGGTGGATGCAGCAGAACTCCGGCGAGCTTCGCCAAAGCAACTACGGGAGGAGGAGGAGGTGTAGCAGAGAGGAGGCGCCAAGGGCTTGGTGCGGCCACCCCTCCCTCCCTCCCTTTATATAGGTGCAAGAGAGGGGAGGGCGCAGCCTTGCCCTTACTCCAAGGAAGGGTGCGGCCAGAGGGGGAGGAGTCCATCCTCCCCAAGGCACCCTCGGAGGTGCCTTCCCCCTTTAGGACTCTCCCTCTCTCTTATCTCCAGCGCATGGGCCTCTTGGGGCTGGTGCCCTTGGCCCATATAGGCCAAGGCGCACTCTACAGCCCATGTGGCCCCCAGGCAGGTGGACCCCCGGTGGACCCCGGACCCCTTCGGCACTCCGGTACAATACCGATAAAGTGCGAAACTTTTCCGCGACCAAAATAAGACTTCCCATATATAAATCTTTACCTCCGGACCATTCCGGAACTCCTCGTGACGTCCGGGATCTCATCCGGACTCGAACAACATTCGGTTTGCTGCATACTCATATTCATACAACCCTAGCGTCACCGAACCTTAAGTGTGTAGACCCTACGGGTTCGGGAGACATGCAGACATGACCGAGACGGCTCTCGGGCAATAACCAACAACGGGATCTGGATACCCATGTTGGCTCCCACATGCTCCTCGATGATATCATCGGATGAACCACGATGTCGAGGATTCAATCAACCCCGTATACTATTCCCTTTGTCAATCAGTATTTTACTTGCCCGAGATTCGATCGTCGGTATCCCAATACCTCGTTCAATCTCGTTGCCGGCAAGTCACTTTACTCGTACCGTAATGCATGATCCTGTGACCAAACACTTGGCCACTTTGAGCTCATTATGATGATGCACTACCGAGTGGGCCTAGTGATACCTCTCCGTCATACGGAGTGACAAATCCCAGTCTCGATCCGTGTCAACCCAACAGACACTTTTGGAGATACATGTAATGCACCTTTATAGTCACCCAGTTACGTTGTGACGTTTGGTACACCCAAAGCACTCCTACGGTATCCGGGAGTTACACGATCTCATGGTCTAAGGAAGAGATACTTGACATTGGAAAAGCTCTAGCAAAACGAACTACACGATCTTGTGCTATGCTTAGGATTGGGTCTTGTCCATCACATCATTCTCCTAATGATGTGATCCCGTTATCAATGACATCCAATGTCCATAGTCAGGAAACCATGACTATCTGTTGATCAACGAGCTAGTCAACTAGAGGCTTACTAGGGACATGGTGTTGTCTATGTACCCACACATGTATCTGAGTTTCCTTTCAATACAATTATAGCATGGATAATAAACGATTATCATGAACAAGGAAATATACTAATAACTAATTTATTATTGCCTCTAGGGCATATTTCCAACAGTCTCCCACTTGCACTAGAGTCAATAATCTAGGCCACATCGTCATGTGATTAACACTGATAGGTCACATCACCATGTGACCAACATCCAAAGAGTTTACTAGTGTCTGTAAACTAGTTCACATCATCATGTGATTAAGACTCAATGAGTTCTGAGGTTTGATCATGTTTTGCTTGTGAGAGAGGTTTTAGTCAACGGGTCTGAACCTTTCAGATCCGTGTGTGCTTTGCAAATTTCTAGGTCATATTGTAAACGCTGCTTCCACGCTCCACTTGGAGCTATTCCAAATGGTTGCTCCACTATATGTATCCGGTTTGCTACTCAGAGTCACTCGGATAGGTGTTAAAGCTTGCACCGACGTAACCCTTTACGCCGAACTCTTTATCACCTCCATAATCGAGAAACATGTCCTTATTTACTCCAAGGACAATTTTGAACGCTGTCCAATGATCCATTCCTGGATCATTCTTGTACCCTTGACCGACTCATGGCAAGGCACACTTCCGATGCGGTACACGGCATAGCATACCGTAGAGCCTACGTCTAAGGCATAGGGGCGACCTTCGTCCTTTCTCTCTTTTTCTGCGTGGTCGAGCTTTAAGTCTCAACTTCATACCTTACATCTCGTGCAAGAACTCCTTCTTTGATCGATCCATCTTGAACACCTTCAAGATCATGTCAAGGTATATGCTCATTTGAAAGTACCATTAGCGGTTTTGATCTATCCCTATAGATCTTGATGCTCAATGTTCAAGTAGCTTAATACAGGTTTTCACTTGAAAACACTTTTCAAATAACCCTATATGCTTTCCGGAAATTCTACATCATTTCGATCAACAAGATGTCAACAACATATACTCATCAAAAATTCTATAGTGCTCCCACTCACTTCTTTGGAAATACAAGTTTCTCATAAACTTTGTATAAACCCAAAATCTTTGATCATCTTATCAAAGAGTATATTCCAACTCCGAGATGCTTACTCCGGTCCATGGAAGGATCACTTGAGCTAGCATACCTTTCAAAGCATCCTTAGGATCGACAAAACCTTTCGATTGTATCTCATACAACCTTTCCTTATGGAAACTGGTAAGGAAACTCGTTTTGACATCCATCTGCTAGATTTCATAAATGCAGCTAATGCTAACATGATTTCGACGGACTTAAGCATCGCTACGGATGAGAAAATCTCATCATAGTCAACTTGTGAAAAACTCTTTGCCACAAGTCGAGCTTCATAGACGGTGACATTACCGTCCACGTCCGTCTTCTTCTTAAAAATCCATTTATCTCAATAGCTTGCCGATCATCGGGCAAGTCCACCAAAGTCCATGCTTTGTTCTGATACATGGATCCTATCTCGGATTTCATGGCCTCTAACCATTTGTCGGAATATGGGCCCACCATCGCTTCTCCATAGCTCGTAGGTTCATTGTTGTCTAGCAACATGACCTTCAAGACAGGATTACTGTACCACTCAAGCAAAGTACACATCCTTGTCACCCTACGAGGTACGGTAGTGACATGATCCGAAGTTTCATGATCACTATCATAAGCTTCTACTTCAATTGGTGTAGGTGCCACATGAACAACTTCCTGTGCCCTGCTACACACTAGTTGTAGTGACGGTTCAATAACCATATCAAGTCTCCACCATCCTCCCACTCAACTTTTCGAGACAAACTTTTCCTCGAGAAAGGACCTGATTCAAGAAACAATCCCTATTGCTTTTGGATCTGATTTAGGAGGTATACCCAACTGTTTTGGGTGTCCTATGAAGATGCATTTTATCCGCTTTGGGTTCGAGCTTATCAACCTGAAACTTTTTTCATATAAGCGCCGCAACCCCAAACTTTTAAGAAACGACAACTTAGGTTTCTCCAAACCATAGTTCAAACAGGTCGCCTCAACGGAATTACGTGGTGCCCTATTAAAGTGAGTGCGGTTGTCTCTAATGCCTAACCCATGAACGATAGTGGTAATTCGATAAGAGACATCATGGTACGCACCATATCTAATAGGGTGCAACTATGATGTTTGGACACACCATCACACTATGGTGTTCCTGTGCGGTATTAATTGTGAGACAATTTCCACTATGTCTTAATAGCGTACAAAGCTCAGAATCTCAGATACTCATCTCTATGATCATATCATAGACATTTTCTCCTCTTGTCACGATGATCTTTAACTTCACTCTGAAATTACTTGAACCATTCAATAATTCAGACTTGTGTTTCATCAAGTAAACATACTCAGTATCTACTCAAATCATCTGTGAAGTAAGAACATAACGATATCCATCAAGGCCTCAAAGCATTCATTGGACTGCACACATCAAAATGTATTACTTCCAACAAGTTGCTTTCTTGTTCCATTTCACCTGAAAATGAGGCTTTCAAATATCTTGCCCATGTGGTATGATTTGCATGTCTCAAGTGATTCAAAATCAAGTGAGTCCAAACGGTCCATTTGCATGGAGTTTCTTCATGCATATACACCAATAGACATGGTTTGCATGTCTCAAACTTTTCAAAAACGAGTGAGTCCAAAGATCTATCAACATGGAGCTTCTTCATACATTCTATACCAATATGACTCAAATGGCAGTGCCACAAGCAGATGGTACTATCATTACTATCTTATATCTTTTGGCATGAAAATGTGTATCACTACGATCGAGATTCAATAAACCATTCCTTTAGGTGCAAGACCATTGAAGGTATTATTCAAATAAATAGAGTAACCATTATTCTCCTTAAATGAATAACCGTATTGCGATAGACATAATCCAATCATGTCTATGTTGAACGCAATCACCAAATGACAATTATTCAGGTTTAATACTAATCTTGATGGTAGAGGGAGCGTGCGATGTTTGATCAAATCAAACTTGGAAACACTTCCAACACATATCGTCACTCACCTTTAGCTAGTCTCCGTTTATTTTGTAGCTCTTTTATTTCGAATTACTAACACTTAGCAACCGAACCGGTATCTTAATACCTTGGTGCTACTAGGAGTACTAGTAAAGTACACATTAACATAATGTATATCCAATATACTTCTATCGACCTTGCCGGCCTTCTCATCTACCAAGTATCTAGGGTAATTCTGCTCCAGTGGCTGTTCCCCTTATTACAGAAGCACTTAGTCTCGGGTTTGGGTTCAACCTTGGGTTTCTTCACTAGAGCAGCAGCTGATTTGCTGTTTCATGAAATATCCCTTCTTGCCCTTGCCCTTCTTGAAACTAGTGGTTTCACCAACCATCAACAATTGATGCTCCTTCTTAATTTCTACTTTCGCGGTGTCAAACACTGTGAATACCTCAAGGATCATCATATCTATCCCTGATATGTTATAGTTCATCACGAAGCTCTAGCAGCTTGGTGGCAATGACTTTGGAGAAACATCACTATCTCATCCGGAAGATCAACTCCCACTCGGTTCAAGTGATTGTTGCACTCAGACAATCTGAGCACAAGCTCAATGATTGAGCTTTTCTCCCTTAGTTTGTAGGCTAAGAAAATCGCCGGAGGTCTTATACCTTTTGACGTGGGCACAAGCCTGAAATCCCAATTTCAGCCCTCGAAACATCTTATATGTTTCGAGAAACGCCTTTGGTGCCTCTACTCTAAACCATTTAACTTAACTATCACGTAGTTATCAAACGTGTATGTCCGATGTTCGCAACATCCACAGACGACGCTTTGGGGTTCAGCACATCGAGTGGTGCATTAAGGACATAAGCTTTCTACTGTCCGCATAATCGCCATCGTCAACTTTTAACTATATTTTCTCTAGGAACATATCTAAAAGTGGGACTAAAGCGCCGAGCCATTTATATAATTTGCAAAGATCTTTTGACTATGTTCAGGATAATTAAGTTCATCTCATGAACTCCCACTCAGATAGACATCCCTCTAGTCATCTAAGTGATTACATGATCCGAGTCAACTAGGCCGTGTCCGATCATCACGTGAGACGGACTAGTCATCATCGGTGAACATCTTCATGTTGATCGTATCTACTATACGACTCATGCTCGACCTTTCAGTCTGTTGTGTTCCGAGGCCATGTCTGTACATGCTAGGCTCGTCAAGTCAACCTAAGTGTTTCGCGTGTGTAAATCTGGCTTACACCCGTTGTATGTGAACGTAAGGATCTATCACACCCGATCATCACGCGTGGTGCTTCAAACGCATTTAACTTTAGCAATGGTGCACAGTTAGGGAGAACACTTTCTTGAAATTGTTATGAGGATCATCTTATTTACTACCGTCGTTCTAAGTAAACAAGATGCATAAACATAATAAACATCACATGCAATTATATATAGTAATGACATGATATGGCCAATATCATATAGCTCCTTTGATCTCCATCTTCGGGGCTCCATGATCATCCTGTCACCGGCATGACACCATGATCTCCATCACCATGATCTCTATCATCGTGTCTTCATGAAATTGTCACGCCAACGACTACTTCTACTTCTATGGCTAACGCGTTTAGCAATAAAGTAAAGTAATTTACATGGCGTTCTTCAATGACACGCAGGTCATACAAAAATAAAGACAACCCTATGGCTCCTGCCGGTTGTCATACTCATCGACATGCAAGTCGTGATTCCTATTACAAGAACATGATCTCATACATCACATATATCATTCATCATTCATCACAACTTTGGCCATATCATATCACAAAACACTTGCTGCAAAAACAAGTTAGACGTCCTCTAATTGTTGTTGCAAGTTTTACGTGGCTGCAATAGGGTTCTAGCAAGAACGTTTTCTTACCTACGTGAAAGCCACAACGTGATTTGTCAACTTCTATTTACCCTTCATAAGGACCCTTTTCATCGAACCCGCTCCAACTAAAGTGGGAGAGACAGACACCGCTAGCCACCTTATGCAACTAGTGCATGTCACCGGTGGAACCAGTCTCACGTAAGCGTCACGTAAGGTCGGTCCGGGCCGCTTCATCCCACAATGCCGCTGAAGCAAGATAAGACTAGTAGCGGCAAGAAAGTTGACAACATCTACGCCCATAACAAATTGTGTTCTACTCGCGCAATAGAGAACTACGCATAGACCTAGCTCTGATACCACTGTTGGAGAACGTTGCAGAAAATTAAAAATTTTCCTACGGTTTCACCAAGATCCATCTATGAGTTCATCTAAGCAACGAGTCATGGGAGAGTGATTGCATCTATATACCACTTGTAGATCACAGGCGGAAGCGTTCAATGGAACGGGATGATGGAGTCGTACTCGCCGTGATCCAAATCACCGGCGACCTAGTGCTGAACGGACAGCACCTCCGCGTTCAACACACGACGGAGCGGATGACGTCTCCTCCTTCTTGATCCAGCAAGGGAAAGGAGAGGTTGATGATGATCCAGCAGCACGACGGCGTGGTGGTGGATGCAGCAGAACTCCGCAGGGCTTCGCTAAGCAACCACGGGAGGAGGAGGAGGTGTAGCGAGAGGGAGGCGCCAAGGGCTTCTGTGGTGCGGCCACCTCCCTACCCTCCCTTTATATAGGTGCAAGAGAGGGGAGGGCGCAGCCTGCCCCTTCCTCCAAGGAAGGGTGCGGCCAAGAGGGGAGGAGTCCATCCTCCCCAAGGCACCCTCGGAGGTGCCTTCCCCTTTAGGACTCTCCTCTCTCTTATCTCCAAAGCGCATGGGCCTCTTGGGGCTGGTTCCCTTGGCCCATATAGGCCAAGGCGCACCCCACAGCCCATGTGGCCCCGGGCAGGTGGACCCCCGGTGGACCCCGGACCCCTTTCGGCACTCCTGCACAATACCGATAAAGTGCGAAACTTTTCCGCGACCAAAATAAGACTTCCCATATATAAATCTTTACCTCCGGACCATTCCGGAACTCCTCGTGACGTCCGGGATCTCATCCGGACTCCGAACAACATTCAGTTTGCTGCATACTCATATTCATACAACCTAAGCGCCACCGAACCTTAAGTGTAGACCCTACGGGTTCGGGAGACATGCAACATGACCGAGACGGCTCTCGGGAAATAAACAAAAACGGGATCAGGATACCCATGGTCGAACCCACATGCTCCTCGATGCTATCATCGGATGAACCACGATGTCGAGGATTCAATCAACCCGTATACTATTCCCTTTGTCAATCAAGATTTTACTTGCCCGAGATTCGATCGTCGGTATCCCAATACCTCGCTCAATCTCGTTGCCGGCAAGTCACTTTACTGCATCCGTAATGCATGATCCTGTGACCAAACACTTGGCCACTTTGAGCTCATTATGATGATGCACTACCGAGTGGGCCCGGTGATACCTCTCCGTCATACACGGAGTGACAAATCCCAGTCTCGATCCGTGTCAACCCAATGCAGACACTTTCGGAGATACCTGTAATGCACCTTTATAGTCACCCACTTACGTTGTGACGTTTGGTACACCCAAAGCACTCCTACGGTATCCGGGAGTTACACGATCTCATGGTCTAAGGAAGAGATACTTGACATTGGAAAAGCTCTAGCAAAACAAACTACACGATCTTGTGCTATGCTTAGGATTGGGTCTTGTCCATCACATCATTCTCCTAATGATGTGATCCCGTTATCAATGACATCCAATGTCCGTAGTCAGGAAACCATGACTATCTGTTGATCAACGAGCTAGTCAACTAGAGGCTTACTAGGGACATGGTGTTGTCTATGTACCCACACATGTATCTCGAAGTTTCCTTTCAATACAATTATAGCATGGATAATAAACGATTATCATGAACAAGGAAATATACTAATAACTAATTTATTATTGCCTCTAGGGCATATTTCCAACAGTCTCCCACTTGCACTAGAGTCAATAATCTTGGCCACATCGTCATGTGATTAACACTGATAGGTCACATCACCATGTGACCAACATCCAAAGAGTTTACTAGTGTCTGTAAACTAGTTCACATCATCATGTGATTAAGACTCAATGAGTTCTGAGGTTTGATCATGTTTTGCTTGTGAGAGAGGTTTTAGTCAACGGGTCCGAACCTTTCAGATCCGTGTGTGCTTTGCAAATTTCTAGGTCATATTGTAAACGCTGCTTCCACGCCTCCACTTGGAGCTATTCCAAATGGTTGCTCCACTATACGTATCCGGTTTGCTACTCGAGTCACTCGGATAGGTGTTAAAGCTTGCACCGACGTAACCCTTTACGCCGAACTCTTTATCACCTCCATAATCGAGAAACATGTCCTTATTTACTCCAAGGACAATTTTGATCATTGTCCAATGATCCATTCCTGGATCATTCTTGTACCCCTTGATCGACTCATGGCAAGGCACACTTCCGTGCGGTACACAAGATAGCATACCGTAGAGCCTACGTCTAAGGCATAGGGGCGACCTTCGTCCTTTCTCTCTTTTCTCAAGGTGGTCGAGCTTTAAGTCTCAACTTCATACCTTACATCTCGTGCAAGAACTCCTTCTTTGACTGATCCATCTTGAACACCTTCAAGATCATGTCAAGGTATATGCTCATTTGAAAGTACCATTAAGCGGTTTTGATCTATCCCTATAGATCTTGATGCTCAATGTTCAAGTAGCTTAATACAGGTTTTCACTTGAAAACACTTTTCAAATAACCCTATATGCTTTCCAGAAATTCTACATCATTTCGATCAACAATATGTCAACAACATATACTCATCAAAATTCTATAGTGCTCCCACTCACTTCTTTGGAAATACAAGTTTCTCATAAACTTTGTATAAACCCAAAATCTTTGATCATCTTATCAAAGAGTATATTCCAACTCCGAGATGCTTACTCCAGTCCATGGAAGGATCACTGGAGCTAGCATACCTTTCAGCATCCTTAGGATCGACAAAAACCTTTCTGATTGTATCTCATACAACCTTTCCTTACGGAAACTGGTAAGGAAACTCGTTTGACATCCATCTACTAGATTTCATAAATGCAGCTAATGCTAACATGATTCTGACGGACTTAAGCATCGCTACGGATGAGAAAATCTCATCGTAGTCAACTTGTGAAAAACTCTTTGCCACAAGTCGAGCTTCATAGACGGTGACATTACCGTCCACGTCCGCCTTCTTCTTAAAAATCCATTTATCTCAATAGCTTGCCGATCATCGGGCAAGTCCACCAAAGTCCATGCTTTGTTCTGATACATGGATCCTATCTCGGATTTCATGGCCTCTAACCATTTGTCGGAATATGGGCCCACCATCGCTCCTCCATAGCTCGTAGGTTCATTGTTGTCTAGCAACATGACCTTCAAGACAGGATTACTGTACCACTCAAGCAAGACACATCCTTGTCACCCCACGAGGTACGGTAGTGACTTGATCCAAGTTTCATGATCACTATCATAAGCTTCTACTTCAATTGGTGTAGGTGCCACAGAACAACTTCCTCGTGCCTCGCTACACACTAGTTGTAGTGACGGTTCAATAACCATATCAAGTCTCCACCATCCTCCCACTCAACTTTTCGAGAGAAACTTTTCCTCGAGAAAGGACCTGATTCAAGAAACAATCCCTATTGCTTTCGGATCTGATTTAGGAGGTATACCCAACTGTTTTGGGTGTCCTATGAAGATGCATTTTATCCGCTTTGGGTTCGAGCTTATCAACCTGAAACTTTTTCACATAAGCGTCGCAACCCCAAACTTTTAAGAAACGACAACTTAGGTTTCTCCAAACCATAGTTCAAACAGGGTCGTCTCAACGGAATTACGTGGTGCCCTATTAAAGTGGGTGCGGTTGTCTCTAATGCCTAACCCATGAACGATAGTTGTAATTCGATAAGAGACATCATGGTACGCACCATATCTAATAGGGTGCAACTATGATGTTCGGACACACCATCACACTATGGTGTGCCAGGCGGTATTAATTGTGAAACAATTTCCACTATGTCTTAATAGCGTGCCAAAGCTCAGAATCTCAGATACTCATCTCTATGATCATAACATAGACATTTTCTCCTCTTGTCAAGATGATCTGTAACTTCACTCTGAAATTACTTGAACCATTCAATAATTCAGACTTGTGTTTCATCAAGTAAACATACTCAAGATTCACTCAAATCATCTCGTGAAGTAAGAACATAACGATATCCACTGCGTGCCTCAAAGATTCATTGGACTGCACACATCAAAATGTATTACTTCCAACAAGTTGCTTTCTTGTTCCATTTCACTGAAAAACGAGGCTTTCAGTCATCTTGCCCATGTGGTATGATTTGCATGTCTCAAGTGATTCAAAATCAAGTGAGTCCAAACGGTCCATTTGCATGGAGTTTCTTCATGCATATACACCAATAGACATGGTTTGCATGTCTCAAACTTTTCAAAAACGAGTGAGTCCAAAGATCTATCAACATGGAGCTTCTTCATGCATTCTATACCAATATGACTCAAATGGCAGTGCCACAAGCAGATGGTACTATCATTACTATCTTATATCTTTTGGCATGAAAATGTGTATCACTACGATCGAGATTCAATAAACCATTCCTTTAGGTGCAAGACCATTGAAGGTATTATTCTAATAAATAGAGTAACCATTATTCTCCTTAAATGAATAAATCAGACATGTATAGACATAATCCAATCATGTCTATGTTGAACGCAATCACCAAATGACAATTATTCAGGTTTAATACTAATCTTGATGGTAGAGGGAGCGTGCGATGTTTGATCAAATCAAACTTGGAAACACTTCCAACACATATCGTCAGCTCACCTTTAGCTAGTCTCCGCTTATTTCGTAGCTCTTTTTTTCAAATACTAACACTTAGCAACCGAACCGGTATCTTAATACCCTGGTGCTACTAGGAGTACTAGTAAAGTACACATTAACATAATGTATATCCAATATACTTCTATCGACCTTGCCGCCTTCTCATCTACCAAGTATCTAGGGTAATTCTGCTCCGTTGGCTGTTCCCTTATTACGTAAGCACTTAGTCTCGGGTTTGGGTTCAACCTTGGGTTTCTTCACTAGAGCAGCAGCTGATTTGTTGTTTCATGAAGTATCCCTTCTTGCCCTTGCCCTTCTTGAAACTAGTGGTTTCACCAACCATCAACAATTGATGCTCCTTCTTAATTTCTACTTTCGCGGTGTCAAACACTGTGAATACCTCAAGGATCATCATATCTATCCCTGATATGTTATAGTTCATCACGAAGCTCTAGCAGCTTGGTGGCAATGACTTTGGAGAAACATCACTATCTCATCTGGAAGATCAACTCCCACTCGATTCAAGTGATTGTTGCACTCAGACAATCTGAGCACAAGCTCAACGATTGAGCTTTTCTCCCTTAGTTTGCAGGATAAGAAAATCGTCGGAGGTCTTATACCTTTTGACGTGGGCACAAGCCTGAAATCCCAATTTCAGCCCTCGAAACATCTTATATGTTTCGAGAAACGTCTTTGGTGCCTCTACTCTAAACCATTTAACTTAACTATCACGTAGTTATCAAAACGTGTATGTCTGATGTTCGCAACATCCACAGACGACGTTTGGGGTTCAGCACACTGAGTGGTGCATTAAGGACATAAGCTTTCTACTGTCCGCATAATCGCTACTGTCATCTTTCAACTATATTTTCTCTAGGAACATATCTAAAATGTGCGACTAAAGCGCGAGCTTACGATATAATTTGCAAAGATCTTTTGACTCTGTTCAGGATAATTAAGTTCATCTCATGAACTCCCACTCAGATAGACATCCCTCTAGTCATCTAAGTGATTACATGATCCGAGTCAACTAGGCCGTGTCCGATCATCACGTGAGACGGACTAGTCATCATCGGTGAACATCTTCATGTTGATCGTATCTACTATACGACTCATGCTCGACCTTTCGATCTCTTGTGTTCCGAGGCCATGTCTGTACATGCTAGGCTCGTCAAGTCAACCTAAGTGTTAAGAGTGTGTAAATCTGGCTTACACCTGTTGTATGAGAACGAAAGGATCTATCACACCCGATCATCACGTGGTGCTTCAAACGATTTAACTTTAGCAACGGTGCACGCTTAGGGAGAACACTTTCTTGAAATTGTTATGAGGGATCATCTTATTTACTACCGTCGTTCTAAGTAAACAAGATGCATAAACATAATAAACATCACATGCAATTATATATAGTAATGACATGATATGGCCAATATCATATAGCTCCTTTGATCTCCATCTTCGGGGCTCCATGATCATCCTGTCACCGCATGACACCATGATCTCCATCACCATGATCTCTATCATCGTGTCTTCATGAAATTGTCACGCCAACGACTACTTCTACTTCTATGGCTAACGCATTAGCAATAAAGTAAAGTAATTTACATGGCGTTCTTCAATGACACGCAGGTCATACAAAAATAAAGACAACCCTATGGCTCGCCGGTTGTCATACTCATCGACATGCAAGTCGTGATTCCTATTACAAGAACATGATCTCATACATCACATATATCATTCATCATTCATCACAACTTTGGCCATATCATATCACAAAACACTTGCTGCAAAAACAAGTTAGACGTCCTCTAATTGTTGTTGCAAGTTTTACGTGGCTGCAATAGGGTTCTAGCAAGAACGTTTTCTTACCTACGTGAAAGCCACAACGTGATTTGTCAACTTCTATTTACCCTTCATAAGGACCCTTTTCATCGAACCCGCTCCAACTAAAGTGGGAGAGACAGACACCCGCTAGCCACCTTATGCAACTAGTGCATGTCACCGGTGGAACCAGTCTCACGTAAGCGTCACGTAAGGTCGGTCCGGCCGCTTCATCCCACAATGCCGCTGAAGCAAGATAAGACTAGTAGCGGCAAGAAAGTTGACAACATCTACGCCCATAACAAATTGTGTTCTACTCGCGCAATAGAGAACTACGCATAGACCTAGCTCTGATACCACTGTTGGAGAACGTTGCAGAAAATTAAAATTTTTCCTACGGTTTCACCAAGATCCATCTATGAGTTCATCTAAGCAACGAGTCATGGGAGAGTGATTGCATCTACATACCACTTGTAGATCAAGGCGGAAGCGTTCAATGGAACGGGATGATGGAGTCGTACTCGCCGTGATCCAAATCACCGATGACCTAGTGCTGAACGGACAGCACCTCTGCGTTCAACACACGTACGGAGCGGATGACGTCTCCTCCTTCTTGATCCAGCAAGGGGAAAAGAGAGGTTGATGATGATCCAGCAGCACGACGACGTGGTGGTGGATGCAGCAGAACTCCGGCAGGGCTTCGCTAAGCAACTACGGGAGGAGGAGGAGGTGTAGCAGAGGGAGGCGCCAAGGGCTTCAGGTGCGGCCACCCTCCCTCCCTCCCTTTATATAGGTGCAAGAGAGAGGGGAGGGCGTGAGCCTGCCCCTTCCTCCAAGGAAGGGGTGCGGCCAAGAGGGGGAGGAGTCCATCCTCCCAAGGCACCTTGGAGGTGCCTTCCCCTTTAGGACTCTCCCTCTCTCTTATCTCCAGCGCATGGGCCTCTTGGGCTGGTGCCCTTGGCCCATATAGGCCAAGGCGCACAACCTACAGCCCATGTGGCCCCGGCAGGTGGATTCCCGGTGGACCCCGGACCCCTTTCAGCACTCGGCACAATACCGATAAAGTGCAAACTTTCCACCAAAATAAGACTTCCCATATATTTCTCGATTATTCAGATTCATCCGGACTCAACATTCGGTTTGTTGCATACACCTCATCTCACCGCAGAGACACTCTTTTACGCACCCAGCATCCCATTGCACAGATTGCACTGTTTGTATCACACATCTGTCATCATTGATTATCTGTCGCATATCCTACTGTTCAACTACTAGGACATGGTGTTGTCTATGTACCCACACATGTATCTGAGTTTCCTTTCAATACAATTATAGCATGGATAATAAATGATTATCATGAACAAGGAAATATACTAATAACTAATTTATTATTGCCTCTAGGGCATATTTCCAACATTTTATTCATGCTATAATTGTATTATCCGGAAATCGTAATACACGTGTGAATACATAGACCACAACATGTCCCTAGTGAGCCTCTAGTTGACTAGCTTGTTGATCAATAGATAGTCATGGTTTCCTGACTATGGACATTGGATGTCATTGATAACGGGATCACATCATTAGGAGAATGATGTGATGGACAAGACCCAATCCTAAGCATAGCACAAGATCGGTAGTTCGCTTTTGCTAGAGCTTTTACAATGTCAAGTATCTTTTCCTTAGACCATGAGATCGTGTAACTCCCGGATACCGTAGGAGTGCTTTGGGTTTACCAAACGTAACAACGTAACTGGGTGACTATAAAGGTGCACTACAGGTATCTCCGAAAGTGTTTGTTGGTTTGACACGGATCGAGACTAGGATTTGTCACTCCAGACACGGAGAGGTATCACTGGGCCCACTCGGTAATGCATCATCATAATGAGCTCAGAGTGACCAAGTGTTTGGTCACGGGATCATGCATTACGGTACGAGTAAAGTAACTTGCCGTGAACGAGATTGAACGAGGTATTGGGATACCGACGATCGAATCTCGGGCAAGTAACATACCGATTAACAAAGGGAATTGAATACGGGGTTGCTTGAATCCTCGACATCGTGGTTCATCCGATGAGATCATCGAGGAGCATGTGGGAGCCAACATGGGTATCCAGATCCCGCTGTTGGTTATTGACCGTAGAGCCGCCTCGGTCATGTTCACGTGTCTCCCAACCCGTAGGGTCTACACACTTAAGGTTCGGTGACGCTTAGGGTTGTATGAATATGAGTATGCAGCAAAGCGAATGTTGTTCGAGTCCCTGATGAGATCCCTGGACGTCACGAGGAGTTCCGGAATGGTCCGGAGGTAAAGAATTGTATATAGGAAGTGCGGTTTCGCCATCGGGAAAGTTTCGATCACCCAAGATTGTACAGGTACCACCGGAAGGGTCCTGGGTCCACCGGTGGGGCCACCTATCCCGGAGGGCCCCTGGGCTGAAGTGGAGGGGAACCAGCCCCTAGTGGGCTGGTGCGCCTTGGGCCCCTCGCGCCTAGGGTTGAAAACCCTAGGGTGGGGCGACCCCACTTGCCTTGGGGGCCCTCCACCTCTCGTCCCGCCGCCCCTTGGGAGATTCCCATCTCAGGGACGGCGCCCCTAGGGGCCTATATAAGGAGGGGGAGGAGGGCAGCCGCACCCTAAGTCTTGGCGCCTCCTCCCTGCTACACCTCCTCCTCCTCCCGTAGTTGCTTGGCGGTTCTCACGAAGCCCTCTGCATCCACCACCACGCCGTCAGGCTGCTGAATCTTCATCAACCTCTCCTTCCCCTTGTTGGATCAAGACGGAGGAGACGCCACGCTGACCGCACGTGTGTTGAACGCGAGGTGCCGTCCGTTCAGCGCTAGGATCTCCGGTGATTTGGATCACAACGAGAACGACTCCCTCAACCCCGTTCTCTTGAACGCTTCCGCACGCGATCTACAAGGGTATGTAGATTCATCTCTCTCTCTCTCGTTGCTAGACGAACTCATAGATGGATCTTGGTGAACGTAGGAAAATTTTATTTTATGCAACGTTCCCCAACATTTTCTAGGAACTTTTTGGTAACTTGTTGCCAAAGGGGGAGAAAAATGTATAGATCATAGGCTTCGAGAGAGAGATTTGCTGCTTTTATTCTCTCTTGTCTTCTTGGTTGAACTTTGTTTGCTTTTGATTGCTTGAGATACTATGCAATTACCTGTGAGACATTGATGATCATGTGTTTGATCATAAGCTACACTTATGCTTGTTATATGTTATTATCTTACTTATCCATATATGATCATTCACTTTGCTTGGTGATGAGTGCATGTATTCAATCTTTATTATTTTGAGCGCTCCACCAAGATGTATGTGACATGGGAGAGTAACCCATGAGCCTAATTCCTTGTGCATTTGCAGTCCAAAGCAAATCTTGAAAATTGCACAAAGTTAGGAGGAGCTCTTGCTTATCACACACTTCTCAAAGCGACGATGTTTTTCAATCTTATTATCATTTGTCGAAGCTTTGATCTATATGTTGTCATCAATTACCAAAAAGGGGGAGATTGAAAGTGCAACTATCCCTAGGTGGTTTTGGTAATTCATAACAACATATAGCTCGTTGAGCTAATGCTATTCCAAGACAAATATTTCAGGAAAGCTCAATGAATGGCATGGCATGGATGATGAAAGTGGATCCCTCAAAATATTAAGGACAAAGGATTGGCTCAAGCTCAAAAGCTCAAGACTCTACATTTTACATTTTAGTGATCCAAGATCACATTGAGTCTATAGGAAAAGCAATTACTATCAAGGAGGGATGAGGTGTTGCTTAATGAGCCTCTTGCTTCATGTGCTTAGTGATATGCTCCAAAACCCTCCACTACTTTCTCACATCCACATATGACCTAAACCTGAAGTCAAACTCGGCCCTACCGATTCTTTCTATCCGGCGCCACCGAGTTCAAATGTCATAGCCACTGCCACAAACCCTAGGCAAATCGGTCTCACCGATAGGGATCTCGGTCTCACCTAGATGGGATTGTAATCTCTCTGTTTCCCTTCGTAATGTTTTGGTCTAACCGAAGTGAGCGATCGGTCCCACCGAGATTGCAATGTAAACTCTCTGTTTCCTTTCGTAACTTTTCGGTCTCACCGAAAGAGCGAATCGGTCCCACCGAGTTTACCTGACCAACTCTCTGGTTAGCTAATTACCAAAATTGGTCTCACCGAATTTGTGTAATCGGTCTCACCGAGATTACGTTATGCCCTAACCCTAATCATATCGGTCCTACCGAGTTGCATATCGGTCCCACCGAAAACCCTAACGGTCCATAGGTTTATTAAATTGGTCCGACCGAGTTTGATGATTCGGTCCCACCGAGTTTGATAAATTTTGTGTAATGGTTAGATTTTGTGTGGAGGCTATATATACCCCTCCACCTCCTCTTCATTCGTGGAGAGAGCCATCAGAACAAACCTACACTTCCAACTTACCAGTTCTGAGAGAGAGCCACGTACTCATGTGTTTAGGCCAAGATATTCCATTCCAACCACAAGAGTCTTGATCTCTAGCCTTCCCCAAGTTGCTTTCCACTCAAATCTTCTTTCCACCAAATCCAAATCCTGTGAGAGAGAGTTGAGTGTTGGGGAGACTATCATTTGAAGCACAAGAGCAAGGAGTTCATCATCAACAAACCATTTGTTACTTCTTGGAGAGTGGTGTCTTCTGGATTGGCTAGGTGTCACTCGGGAGCCTCCGACAAGATTGTGGAGTTGAACCAAGGAGTTTGTAAGGGCAAGGAGATCGCCTACTTCATGAAGATCTACCGCTAGTGAGGCAAGTCCTTCGTGGGCGACCATGATGGGATAGACAAGGTTGCTTCTTCGTGGACCCTTCGTGGGTGGAGCCCTCCGTGGACTCACAAGAACTGCTACCCTTCGTGGGTTGAAGTCTCCATCAACGTGGATGTACGATAGCACCACCTATCGGAACCACGACAAAAACATCCGTGTCTCCAATTGCGTTTGAATTCTCTAAACCCTTCCCTTTACATTCTTGCAAGTTGCATGCTTTATTTTCCGCTGCCTATATACTCTTTGCATGCTTGATTAAATTGTGTGTAGATTGCTTGACTTGCTCAAAGATAGCTAAAATCTGCCAAAGTCTAAAATTGGTAAAAGGATAAGTTTTTAATTGGTCAAGTAGTCTAATCACCCCCCCTCTAGACATACTTCAAGGTCCTACAATATCAATTAAGGCACAAGGAACAAATTTCATTAGATCTTTGACCCCTAAATAACCAGTCAAGAGAGTGATCACATGTGGAAGAAGTCGAGCTATGGAATTGTAAAAATTCGTGTTGATGCCTCATTTCATTCTAAAACTTTGTCGAGTGCTACTAGAGTTGTTGCTCGAGATGATCGGGTAACTTTTGTAGCGGCAACAACATGATTTTCCACTCCCATGTGAGTACTATTGATTTTAGCATAAATTATTGCTATCAGGAATGGCTTATACCTCGCAGCAAATATTGGGTGTACTAGTCTGGTTTTGGAGTCATACTGCTCCTTTGCCATTGATGTTTTGATCCAACAGGATGCATATGTTTGACTGGATGTGGCGACTATCATGGAGACTAAGCAACTAAGCATGGACTTTGCAAAATTCTATTATCAACACTACTACCGGGAGGCAAATGAAGTTGCAGATGGCTTAGCAAAAAACTCTTTTAGCACCAATTCTTAGAGCTTTTGGGAATCTTCAATCTTAGACTTTATTTATCACCTCATTTAAATGATATGACCATTATTTGAGGAATACAGTCTTCTTATTGTCAACAACAAAATGAACCTCCAAGGAGGATCCAACATTGAATATAACTAGCTAACTGCTCGTGTGTTGCGGTGGGGGCATACATATTGAAGTGGTTCAACACCAATCATGTCCGACATAGATCTTACACCCATCATATTCTAGATTTTGGTAAAGATTTGATTTGATTCGAGTATTTGTAGGGTAGGCAAGATAAGTTTTATTTGGCTTTGATAAGATTTGATTTTATTTGGGTATTGATAGGGGAATGCAAGTTTTTTTATTTAGTTAATATTTTGATAAGATATTATTTGTGGGTATGGTCACTCAAAGAAATGAAAGCTTTGATTTTGCTGAGGTTTTAATAAGATTTGATTTGATTGATTGAGTTAATGCACGATGTGGGTAGGGGTGTCGAGGGGAGGGAGAGTTGTACGTACTAAAGTACGATCCTAATTCATCTTTAATAGTAGAGATAACTAGTGATATTTTCATAGAATTGTGGGACCCACAAGTAATAGTAACACTAGGATGCTACTCTAATTATAATTTTTTATCAAAAAAAAATCCACCAATACTTGGTTTGGGGGGCATGTAGCCGCCCTGCTTCCGGTATCGACCACGTGGCCGTGGCTGCTGTCCCAATATATCAAAACACGCAAGTTTGGCGTGGAAAGCGAGGCATAATAATGACAGTGAACACCATGGGGATCTTCGGGTCCTTCTAGCTCAAGATGAGCTCCAGTCCACCTCGTCCAAAACCATCTGTCCAAAACGGAAAGAAACTAACGCGAGAGGGTCCTCTTCTGGTGTGACAAAACAGAAAGAAACAAATGCGAGGATGCCAAAAACGACAAGCGCAGAGTAAATCCGGTGGAGAAATCCTTTGCATGAATGACGAGTAAATGCGTCATCCAGAGTGGTGGTCAGAGAGGGAGAAAGGGTGGTCGGAGAGGGAAGATGAATGACGTATGAGAAAGGACATGGGTAGTGTATGTACTCCCTCCGTTTCTTTTTAGTCCGCATATAAGGTTTGATCAAAGTCAAGCTTTGTAGAGTTTGACTAACTTTATATAAAAAATATAAACATTCAAAATACAAAATCAATATTATCAGATGCACCATGAAACGTATTTTCATACTATATAGTTTTAGTATTGTAGATGTTTATATTTTTTTATATAAATTTGATCAAACTTTGTGTAGTTTGACTTTGACCAAATCTTATGTGCCAAGTAAAAAGAAACGGAAGGAATATGAAAGAGGGTTTAGTCATCACCAGTTGTCTCACGTTTTCCGAGGCATGCATTTGAGTGCCACACCTGGGTCACTAGAGCGTCATGGAAAACCAATTGGTCCAAGAGCGGCCAGATGCGAGAGGATCAAAGACCAATCGAGAACGGTGTCCTGCGAGAAAAAAAAGGTTGTTTTGACGACTAACGACTTTTTGTTGATCGTCACACTTATAGAGAGACGGCTAACTTGTGGCCTGTACCATTAAAGTAGCACTAGTACATAGTATATTTCATCATTGGAGAAGGAAACTACTTTATTGTTTGACAAATTACTCCAGGTGTCACGACACTTGTATGTCGTGGGTAACAAAACGAACACGCCTTTTCATATGCCGTTCTATTTTATATCCGTGACACGACCATCGCTCTACCGCTTATGTAACCGTCACGCGGCCTAGCATGAAGCTAGTGCACCTAACACGGGTAAACCGCAACAGTAAAATTCAGTTATGACTAATTAATAGGCTGTGGTGTACGATGTTAGTACCGACAACGCCGTGGCGGATATCGGAAGGAAGGACGCGTCCGTAAGGTGCCACGTAGATGTGCGGATCAATAGCCACATTGACCGTCGACGGTCGAAGACGGCACGCGGCTTGGGCTGCCTCGTATAGAAACCGCGTCTGGTTGGCAGTCGTTTGTGCAGGAGGAGATGAATGTGGTTGAGTGCAAAATAAGGGAAGGCGAGTAAATACGGAAATGTTTGGGTCCAGAACGTCCAAATGCACCGCGTCCAACTCCAAGCGTCCAAAACGGAAAGAAGCTAACGCGAGAACGTGCCCCTGCCTGGACAAAGCGGAAAGAAACGAACGCGGGAGGGCCGAAAACGGCAACCGCGGGGCAAATCGGGTGGAGAAATCATTCGCATTGACGCCCAGTAAATGCACCGGCGAGCTGTAGCGAGGCAGGCAGCCGATCAGCCCGGCTGGCTATAGCCTGCTGCGTCTACGCGTTCCTCAGGCTCTGCCTGTATATAATTAGCCGTCCGAAGCGCAGCAGGGGCAAGGGATCCGTCGTCCACCGCTCGCTCTCGCGCCGCCGCCGCCGCAGGGCCGGCGTAAGGAGGATCGATCTGGTCGCCGCCGCGTCTGCCTCAAACCAGATCATCTCCTCGCCCCCCGGCCCCGGTATGATCTATCCCTCCTCATTTCTTCCGTCTCCTTCTCGTTGTCGTTCGTTTTCCCCGGATTTTCCACGATTTTGTCCGGCCGTGCGGTGGTGGTTCGTACGAAAATCGTCCTTGCGAATTCCGGTTTGTCTAGTGAGTTTTGACGACCGAATTAATCCTCCTGGATCCAGGAGGATCTGTTGTGGATCACTCTAATTAAAATTCCTTATTGCTCTCGTAAAGTCTTCAAAAACCAGATCCACCATCGCACTAAATACTTAAACCCTTCCTTGTTTCAGCAGCTTCGTTGGCAGGTTGTGGTGGTTGACAAGAGGCGAGGCGAGATCATGTCGGTGGAACCTGCCGAGGGCGCGGGGGAGACGACGCTGGCGCGCCACGACTCGCTCTACGGGGACGCCGAGAAGGTCTCGGGCGACAGGCGCCACGGCTCCGGGGTCAGCAACCTACCAAATCATCCATCACCTTGTTGACTTACTTAACCTGTGCCTGTGTCTGACTCTGACTGTATGTGGGTGGGGGTGCATGCATGCAGGCGAGCTGGAGGCAGACGGTGCTGCTGGCGTTCCAGAGCATCGGCGTGGTGTACGGCGACCTCGGGACGTCGCCGCTCTACACCTACTCGGGCACCTTCCCGGACGGCATCCGGCACCCGGATGACATCCTCGGCGTCCTCTCCCTCATCCTCTACACCCTCATCCTCCTGCCCCTGCTCAAGTACGTCTTCATCGTCCTCTACGCCAACGACAACGGCGACGGGGGCACGTTCGCGCTCTACTCGCTCATCTCGCGGTACGCCAAGATCCGGATGATCCCCAACCAGCAGGCCGAGGACGCGTCCGTCTCCAACTACAGCATCCCGGAGCCGAGCTCCAAGACCAAGAGGGCGCAGTGGGTGAAGCAGAGGCTCGAGTCCAGCAAGGCCGCCAGGATCGCGCTCTTCACCGTCACCATCCTCGGCACCTCCATGGTCATGGGCGACGGCTCCCTCACGCCCGCAATCTCTGGTAATTCAGCAACTTCGTAGAGTTGAATAGTACTATATAACCAGTTAATCTGATGATTAATTGATGGCTGTGTTGCTGCAGTGCTCTCCGCAGTGAGCGGGATCAGGGAGAAGGCGCCCAACTTGACCCAATGTACGAACCTATGTTTTGTACTCTATTAATTGTCAAGAAATTGTAGCATGCATGTAGTACTAGCTTGTTCTACAGCCGGTCAGCGAACTGAATGTGGTTTGTTGTATGTATGTATGTATGTAAAAACAGTGCAGGTGGTGTGGATCTCGGTTGCCATCCTCTTCCTGCTCTTCTCGGTGCAGCGCTTCGGCACGGACAAGGTGGGCTACTCCTTCGCGCCCATCATCCTGGTGTGGTTCGTCCTCATCGCCGGCATCGGGGCGTACAACCTCGCCGCCCACGACGCCACCGTGCTCAGGGCCCTCAACCCCATGTACATTGTGGAGTACGTCCGGAGGAACGGCAAGCAGGCGTGGCTCTCTCTCGGGGGCGTCGTCCTCTGCACCACAGGCACGTAATTCAACTTCAGTCAGATGATGCATGCCTTTCTTTCTTTCTTTCTTTCTGCTGATCATTTATTTTCCTGCGCAACGGACGTACTCCTGCATGCAGGCACGGAGGCCATGTTTGCTGACCTTGGCCATTTCAACATCAAGGCCATTCAGGTTCGCCGCTAGCTACCAGTTTTTCACCCGTTTGTGCTATTTACCTGTGGTACATTAGTTCAGACTAGTTCCATATGCACGGACTGAATTTTTCTTCATTTTCTGGCCTGTTTAATTTGCAGCTGAGCTTCAGCTTCATCATCTTCCCCTCCGTGGCGCTATGCTACATGGGTCAGGCATCCTACCTGCACAAATTCCCGCAAGACGTCGCCGACACCTTCTACAAATCGATCCCAGCGGCGATGTTCTGGCCGACGTTCATCGTGGCCATCTTGGCGGCCATCATCGCGAGCCAGGCCATGCTGTCGGGCGCGTTCGCCATCCTGTCCAAGGCGCTCTCCCTCGGCTGCTTCCCGAGGGTGCAGGTGGTGCACACCTCCAAGAAGTACGCCGGGCAGGTGTACATCCCGGAGATCAACTTCCTCATCGGTGCCGCCAGCATCTTCGTCACCCTCGCCTTCCAGACCACCACCAACATAGGCAACGCCTACGGGATATGCGTCGTCATGGTCTTCTCCATCACGACCCACCTCATGACCGTCGTCATGCTGCTCGTCTGGAAGAAGAACATCGCCTTCATCGCCGCCTTCTACGTCGTCTTCGGGGCCACCGAGATGCTTTATCTGTCCTCCATCCTCTCCAAGTTCGCCGAGGGAGGCTACCTGCCCTTCTGCTTCTCCCTCGTGCTCATGGCGCTCATGGCCACCTGGCACTACGTCCACGTCTGCCGCTACTGGTACGAGCTCGACCGCATCGTGCCGGCCGCCAAGCTCACGGCGCTACTGGGTCGCCCCGACGTGCGCCGGGTGCCCGGCGTGGGCTTGCTCTACTCGGAGCTCGTCCAGGGCGTCCCTCCCGTGTTCCCGCGCCTCGTCGAGAAGATGCCGTCCGTGCACGCCGTCTTCGTCTTCATGTCCATCAAGAACCTCCCCATCCCGCGGGTGGCCGCCGCCGAGCGCTTCATCTTCCGGAGGGTCGGCCCCGCCGAGCACCGCATGTTCCGCTGCGTCGCGCGCTACGGCTACACCGACCAGATCGAGGCCGCCAAGGAGTTCTCCGCTTCCCTCCTCGACGGCCTCAAGCTGTTCGTCCATGAGGAGGCCGCCTTTTCCTGCAGCCAGCACACCGACGACAACGACGGCGACGGCGCTCTGCGGGCGGCGCAGGCGGCGGCCGCGGAGGAGGAGAAGCGGTTCATCGACGCGGAGCTGGAGCGCGGCGTGGTGTACCTGACCGGCGAGGCGGACGTGGTGGCCGCGCCGGGGTCGTCGCTGATCAAGAGGATCGTGGTCAACTACGTCTACACCTTCCTGAGGAAGAACCTCAGCGAGAGCCACAAGGCGCTCGCCATTCCCAAGGATCAGCTGCTCAGGGTCGGGATCACCTACGAGATATAGAACATCAATCAATCCTTGTGCGTTTTCTAGTGTCTTCCTCGGCGTTTCTTTTGCAGAACTTGTTGATGATGACGACTTATTTTAGCGCGAATGGATTAGCAGTGTAAACCTCTGAATTCTGCATTGCTTGGATGATCCTGTACACCACTTGCGGAAAAATCTTATGGATTGCCTACGTGCTGATGTGGCATGGTTTAATTAGGAATAACTCACTAGTGCAGTGTGCATCGACCCGGAAATTTGCTCCCATATTGGACAGAGACCGGTCCGCAAACACGGATGCGGAAATCAGACATCTAACACTATCATGTATATGTCCGTTAGTAAAGGGCAATTTAAAATTTAAATAAAAGACCGACCAATAACGTGTGTAGGGACATACCAACGCCGGATCACATGCCCGATAACAATGAGAAAGAGCCAAGTATGCTTAAGATTTTATATGCCCAATCATAAAAGAATAATAGTCCGGCAGTCCCTGCAAATAATTGAGATTTTCTGTCCTGTCGGACTGGCAATCCGAGCCTCCTCCACACTTAAGGAGCCGTTGCCGCCAGATGCCGCCTCCGCCCCCTTTCTCTGCCGCCTCCTCCTTCTCCTTGCCGCTGCCTCCAACTCATCTTTCTGAGCGGATGGCTTGCACGATCATTCTTGGGTTGGCATCCGAAGACTCCTCCTTCAGGGACAACATCTTGGCGTCCTCTGCATCGGCTGTGATCTTCACCTTTTCTTCTTCGGGCATCGCCTTCTTATCCTCGAGCATGGCCTTCCTTTCTTCGATCAAGGCTATCTTCTCTTCAAGTGCCAGCTTCTTCTTGGTTGCCCTCCATCAACAGTTTAAACACCTTTGCCTTTTTTTCCTCCTTGATGTCCGAGTGCCTGACGTATGCCTCCTCCTTCTTGGACAAGATGCCCTCGAACCTCTCTGTCATCTTGACCGCCGCAGCTTCTTGCTTCGCCCTCTCCTCCTCCCGAGTGAATTGCAGAAAACGTCGACATTGAAGGTTAGGTTTGCAGGAACCACAATTCTACGGGTTTGTGCCCAAAACCACTAATTCCCAGCCTAATTATTTGCAGAAAACACTAGTTGTCTGGTTTGCTCGTTTTAAACCCGATTATGACAGATGGGTCCCGCTAAATAGGGTGACGTGGCATGATATAACAAATCACGAATAGACACAATATCATGGACTAAACTGTAAAATGACGAGGATAAGGTCCGGTCCTGGACAAGATCTGGTCCGCGTCCCTGGCTCCCCGCCGCCTTGCCTTGCTCGCGACCCCGCCGGCCATCGAAGGAGTCCGGCGCCCCTGCCATGTCCTTTTTCCTCCTCCTCCCTCCTCTCTCTCTCTCTCCTCTCACTCTCTCTCTCCTCGCCTCGCCTGCACCCGCTCCTCCCTCGCGTCGCCCACGACCCCGTCGGGTCACCGGAGGCGGAGAAGATGACAAGGGCTCCTGCGATTGAGGCTCTCCCACTTCTATTTGGCGACCTCATACATCCCCGCGTCCATGGCGTGCACCAAGCGCAGGAGGACGGAGGCGTCCATCCATGGCGCCAGCCCCTGCCCCCCTCGAGCCGACGCCACTATGCGCCATGGCCGCAAGCTCGGCCAACCTCCTACACCACGGCCTCGTACGCCCATGGTCGCAGCCTCGCTTGCGCACGCAACTGCAGCCCACGCACATCTTCCTCCGTCCGCCGCTCCCCCGTGCCCGACCGTGCTCCGGGCGAGCACCTGCCGCGCCCTGGCCCTCTCCTCCCTGACCCTCTCCTGTTTCCCGTGTGTTAGCCTATAAGCCGAGTGTGTTTTTTCGGGCACCCGGCTTATGCTCCTCTAAGCCGAGTCCCGAGAAAAAAACACCCGGTAAATACGAAGAACTCGGCTTATGGTCATCTATAAGCCGAGTTTGGCAAAAAAGCTCACGGCTTATATGAAACACACGGTATCTATGGGAAACGGCACCCGGCTTACAGCACACACTCGGCAAAGACATCTGCCACGTGTCTGCAACGACAGTGGTTGACGGTGCCGTCACGGAGCAGCCTATAAGCCGTGTGTCCGAAGCAGGCACTCGGCTTATAGGACATATAAGCCGTGTGTCCGAAGCAGGCACTCGGCTTATAGGACATATAAGCCGTGTGCCTGATCAAAGCACTAGACTTACAATTTTGCGGATTTTTTTGCAACGCATAACATTTGTGCGAAATTAGTT
Source organism: Aegilops bicornis (assembly GCA_021605145.1). Taxonomy (NCBI): domain Eukaryota; kingdom Viridiplantae; phylum Streptophyta; class Magnoliopsida; order Poales; family Poaceae; genus Aegilops; species Aegilops bicornis. The sequence goes on along the minus strand of CM038674.1, from coordinate 70,247,416 downwards.
TAAGATGGTTTTCATTGCATTTACATTTACTACTTAATTAGTATTATTATTCTAACCTATTTTTCTCGACTAGTTTTCATGGGTCTTATTTGTGAAATTCTTAATTTAACGCCACTTTAATATTTTCATGACTCTTTCGACACCCTAGCGTACCCGCCACCACACTTCTAGACGTCTAAGAGGGCCCAATGCAAGATTTGGCGGCATGGCTAGCCCCCGGAAGCCGTCGGTCACAATCGTAGACAAGTGAAGATCAATCCGCATAGAGAGAACTGTTCAGATACTTCTACATCGCCAAAAATTATGAAAAATTACCACCCGTCCCATATCACATGTGCCCACGCCGTGTAAGAAAATCATGATTTTACCGCGTTCTGAGTGTTTAGTAATATTCACGCCGCACCGTTACCGCAGAACGTTTACTATACCGTGTCATCGCTGTCTGTGAGGGGGGCCACACCGAGCCGTGTGCTGCCTCCTCGACAGGCCACCACCACACCTTAATGCATGCATGAGGGCCCCGCACAATGATCCAAAGGACATTGCTACCCCCAAGGCCCCGTCTCCGCCAAACCTCGGAGCGGTGGACCAGAGATCTAACCCTTTGACTTTCACGGACGGGCTTTGACCAATGGACCTCTCCACCCGGTTGTGATAGGTCAGCCCATAGGAACACTTCTAACAAGGTCCGGGCCAAACCCACCGCAAGATTCCCTCTGGTCGTCCCGACATGGCTGTTACCCTTCTAGGTGCGGCGACGGCGCCGTCCGTGAAGGGGTCACACCGAGACGCTGCGTGCCTCGTGTTGGCACCCGCCACCACACTTCTAGACATATAAGAGGCCCCGACACAAGATTTGGCGGCTTATTAGTTCTCAAGGTCACCGCCACAATCGTAGACATGCAAGAGCAATCCGCGTAGAGGGAAGTGTTCAGATACTTCTGCATCACCAAAAATTATGAAAAATTACCATCCGTCGTATATCACATGTGCCCAAGCCGTGTAAGAAAACCATGATTTTATCGCGCTCCGAGTATTCAATAATATTCACGCCGCACCGCTACCGCAGAACGTTTACTATACCGTGTCATCGTTGTTCGTGAGGGGGCCACACCCCAGAGCCGCGTTCTACCTCTTCAGACATACCACCACACCTTAAGGCATGCATGAGGGCCCTGCGTGACGCTCCAGTGGCATTGCTACCCCCAAGGCCCCCGTCCCGCCAAACCCTGCAGTAGTTGACACTACCAGGATCCGGGTCTATTGCAACAAAATTGTTCGTCGCAATACATGCCAATTTGTAGCGATAAGTACCTATTGCCACGAAACAACATTCGTTGGCAGCCGTTGCGACTGGACGCATGGTAATAGGTTATTGCCACAAAAAAGCAATTGTGGCAATAAAGTGTGCTATTGCAACAGCCATGTGGGAAGTCGCCACATGTTTTCCCGTGGCAACACTCATCTAATGCCACAGTTTGCTTTGTGGAGATAGCTTTAATGCAACATGTAACCAATCATGGCGACTGATAACTCATGGCGATAGACATTTGTTGCAACAACCTATGCCAACGACGCTCGTTTCGTGGTGCATACTGTTCCGTGGCAATAGTCAATTGTGGCAATAAACTATGGCAACAATCCTTGTTTTTGTGGCATTAGGCATTTTGCCACGAACCGCTACACTTGTGGCATTAAGTTATGGCAACAAATATTCCAGTCGTCGTAATAGGAAATTGCAACATACTAGTTTTGGCGGTGATAAATAGGTATCACAACGAGTGAAATGTTTGTAGCGAGAAACTATTGCGACAATTTAAATTTTCGTGGTGCTAACATGTGGCAACGAAAAGTAGGTTGTGGCAATAGCCTATTGCTACCCAAAAAAAATACAGGCATTCAATTACAATATTCAAAACCATACGTATAATATGTAGATTCCTAAAATTCATAATTCTCATAGCAAATATCCATCAAATGAAACTCAAATGTAATTTAGTCATCCTAATTAAGTGCCAAGACTAAATTGTCCATGATCTAGAGTCCAATCGAGCTAGTTCTTTGGATCCTGCAATCAAGGAAAAAAATAGATCTAGTTAATGAGTCCAATATAACATATGTCACACAATTATTCCAGCTCCATTGTTAAAAAGAACTGTCGTCAAACTAACCTGATGATACTGTGTTAGCAAGCATGTAACTGAGGGATCAGAACAGTTTTATGTGTAAATGTCTAAAGCATAAGCACAAGTACATGTACTAAAATCTTCCACTACTGATTTAAGTTGTGGCTCGATCTATAGTTTCAGTTAAGTTAATGTCCCTAGCTAGCACATATTCATTTTTTAAGTTGTGAGTCGATGCAGCAACAATGCATGGTGAAAGAGAAGAAGCAGCTAGCTAATTATGAAGGCCAATGACATGCACACTTGAAAGTGGACCATGAGTTTCAGTTTCTTTGTTTTCAACATCTTAGACGTGCTTTGTCCTAAAAACGGAAGGAACAATTATAGGCGCGGCATCAATATTGACACTATAAAAGATGAAACAAGAATAACACGATCCAACGCATGAATAATCCCAGCTGATGCAGAAGCATGTGGAATGCACATCGTTGAATAACTATAGTATAATAATATAAAGTCAGTGCACTCACGTAAACATCCCGGGACTCAGTGTCAGACCATGTTCCATTCTTCGTGTGGGTGAGTTCCCACAGAGCAATACAATCTGGCTCTTCTCCAGTTTCCAAGTTTCTGTGCAAGTAATATAGCAATGAGATGCTTAAAACATGAAATCATAGTTAGCAGCGAGGCATGATATTTAGTTAGACTCATACCTTCTCGAAACTTAGTTGCGAGTAAGATTTTGATCCAAATATGCATTTTATCTTCTTTTTCTTACGACTATCGGTGTTCTTTTGGTTGCGTTCCTATCAATTCATCGAAACCAAATATAACCAGACAGAAAAACAATTTCATGTTAACACATAGTAGACAAAGAGTGATCTTAGAGATAACCTGAAATTTTGAATCATTGCCAACGTACTCAATCATCCATTTCCACTCTTCTGGTTGTAAATCTTCCAGCAGATTAGCCAATCTAGCTGCATCTGTTTTGTATGCCTTGTAAGTGGAGCTTAGAGTTGGTCCCCAGCCTCTATATCGCTCTTCCGCACTTTCGAGAACTTGTTCTTCAGTTTCTGGTGTATCTTCCAGGTCCCACTAGTCCTATAAAGCATACAACAAATGAATATACATAAGCAGTGCATTATCCATGGTAAAATAAGGTAACACATGTGAAAAAGGTTGTATGCACTATGATATCAGCAACAATGAGTCGATGGATGGTAGGGTGAATGTCCGACCACGTCCTCACTCCAATGAGCAGTCTTGAAGGTTTAGCAATTTAACCCATACCATACTCATAGAATTTATTCAGTCTTTAGCGAATCATATGATTCAGTCTTTTTAAATCAAATTAATGAGACAAACCACTAAATGGACAAGAGACACCAGTCATGGGTGACTGAATTCTTGATTGGGCCGGGTACCAGATATTTACATGAGAACCCACTACGTTCACCAACATTTGCACAACTCATTGGTATGAACCATGATCTGCAACACTGAGGACGGGTGTTCAAATCCCTGCGCAGGCGAAACCCTCCACATTTTTTTGGTTGCTGCGCGGTGGCCGGCCCCACTTGTCATTGCCCCTGGAGGTCATCGTGGATGCCACCCGTGCCAGTCAGCCCCAGCGAGGTCACGGGCCTGCAGGTCAGCGGATGCGGCTATAGAAGTCCTCGGCCAGATTCAACTCAAGATCTGGATCTGGCAATTGTCACACCAGGCCCCCTCTATTTTCGGTTTCCATCTGACAAGTCCCTGTTTTGGCAGAAAACACCCTAGTTTTAAAATGGCAACAAGTTGGCCATTTCAAATCCAAATTTAACAAATTAAATATGCATTCCTGTCAAGAAAGTGTGTTCTATCCATTTATGAACTTTTTCCATTGTTTTGGTTAATTGAAATTGGTGCAATTAAAATATATTTTAATTACTCCTTAAAGCTTGCAAAAATCAAAACTTAATATTTATAAATTCCAATAATATATTTTTCCACTGTTTTACTTGTAACTAATGTAACGTCACATTGATGTTGCAATATATTTCCGAATATTACCACAAATACTTATTCTGTTGAAATACCTAGTCTCTACTACAACAAAGCGGATGGTTCGTGCAATGGAATTTGTTTGTGGCAATATCGCTACCATATTGCAACATCGATGCAGTTTGTTGCTATAGTTAGCCACTTTTTTGCAACAATATTTGTAACTAATGCAACGCCACATCGATGTTGCAATATCTTTCTGAATATTGCCACGAATAGTTATTCTGTTGAAATACCTGGTCTCTATTACAACAAAATGACTGCCCTCGCGCAACAGAATTTGTTTGTCGCAATAATGCCACCATATTGCTATGCCGATACAGTTTGTTGCAATATGAGACCTGTATTGCAACAAAGTTAGTATTTATCGCGACGAAACGGAATTATGGCAATATGTGCGGCCTATTACCACAACCGGAGAATTTGTGGTAATATTGCGTTTTATTGCAACAAAACGTAGTTGTAGCAATAAATTTCGTTGCAATAGACCGGAATCCTTGTAGTGTGACTAGGAGACCTAACCCTTTGACTTTCGTCGGACGAGCTTTGACCAATGGACCTCTCCAACCGGTTGTGGTAGGTGAGCCCATAGGAACACTTCGGAACAAGGTCCGGGCCAAACCCATTGCAATATTCTCTCTGTGTTGACCCGACGCGGCCGTTACCCCCCTCCAGGTGCCGGCGGAGGCACCGTCCATGAAGGGGGTCACACTCCAGAGACGCATGTCGGGTGTTGGCACCCGCCACCACACTTCTAGACGTGTAAGAGGCCCCGATGCAAGATTTGGCGGCATGGCTAGCCCCCGGTGAGGGAGTCCTGGATTAGGGGGTACTCGGATAGCCGGACTATATACTTTGGCCGGACTGTTGGACTATGAAGATACAAGATTGAAGACTTCATCCCGTGTCCGGATGGGACTCTCCTTGGCGTGGAAGGCAAGCTTGGCAACCCAGATGTGTAGATCTCCTTCTTTGTAACCGACTCTGTGTAACCGTAGCCCCCTCCGATGTCTATATAAACTGGAGGGTTTAGTTCGTAGGACAACAACAATCAATCCATAGGCTAGCTTCTAGGGTTTAGCCTCTACGATCTCGTGGTAGATCAACTCTTGTAATACTCATATCATCAAGATCAATCAAGCAGGAAGTAGGGTATTACCTCCATCGAGAGGGCCCGAACCTGGGTAAACATTGTGTCCCCAGCCTCCTGTTACCATTAGCCTTAGACGCACAGTTCGGGACCCCCTACCCAAGATCTGCCGGTTTTGACACCGACACCCGGAGGCCGCGGCCACAATCGTAGACACACAAGAGCAATCCACGTAGAGGGAAGTGTTCAGATACTATTGCATCACCAAAAATTATGAAATATTACCATCCGTTCCCCCCCTGCAATTTCCGGCGCCGAAACACTAGCAGTGCAATAAATGTCTCAAATATTCTAGGCGGGTCCAAAAAATGCGTGGGCCTGACACGTGTCATTTGATGGCCTTCTTTGAGAGCACAAGAAGTTCCGAGGCCAACGGAGCAACAGGGCCCACACTACTTTCACAAACCCGACTCGTTCCCTCTCGGTACCTAGAGATTACATCGGAGATGTCGTGGTTTACAAGCGGCCTCAGGTGAGGCCTACTCGAAACAGGCCCAAACTTTTACCACTCCGAGGATTTAAGCGGTTGGATCAGGCATGGAGCCGAGGTAATTTTGCCCCTCGGTGGCTGGGCCTGCCCCTCCCTCACCTGCAAAAGGCCTACGCATGTCGCAAAGGCATCACATAGGATTTTATATGCCGCTTCTGGGCATGATTTCATGTGCCGCCTTGCAGATCTGCAATTTCCAGCTCGGAAACCCTAACAGTGCAATAAATGTCTCAAATATTCTAGGCGGGTCCGAAAAATACGGCGGCCTGACACGTGTCATTCAATGGCCTTCTTTGAGAGCACGAGAAGTTTCGAGGCCAATGGAGCAATAGGGCCCACACTTCCTCCACAAACCCGACTCATTCCCTCTCGATACCTAGAGACTACATCGGAGATGGCGTGGTTTACAAGCGTCCACATGTGAGGTCTAATTGAAACACGCCCAAACTTTTTACCGGAATATTGACCGATATTTTAAAGATTGAAATATGAAATAAGGGGAGAGGGTATCATTTATAAAAACAATGAAATAAAAATAGAATAAGAATACAATAAAAAGAAAACTAAAATAAGTATCATAAAAATACAATGAAATGAAACACATAAATTATTAAAAGTAAAATTAATAAACTTTTTGTATTGAAATAAAACAAAAATAAAAAATATTTTTATAAACCGTGTGTTTTTTCCTATGGCACTAGGCTTACCCTTATGCACTGTGCTTATTGAGCTGGACTTAGCGAAAATAAACGCCAAGGCCTCATTTTGGCCCAAATCGACCGCCCACTATCTCTTCCCCGCCTCCCCTGTCTCAACCCCCGCCTCCCTGTCTCCCCCACGCCGCTCCTCTCCTCGCGCCGCCGCCCACCTTCCATCCACCGGCCGCCTCGCCGCCACCCCGCCCGGCGCCGCCCTCTCCTCGGCGCACAGACCCCCCCGCCTCCTCTCCATCCCCGAGCATGGGGAGCCCTGAGCCGGCCCTCCAATCGGCGCCGCCGCCCCTCCCCATTCGCTAGGGTTCAGGCCGTCCGACCATCTCCGCTGCCCCACCCTCCCTCCGCCGGCGCACAGATCCCCCCCCGCCCCCTCCCTGAGCATGGGGAGCCCCGAGCTGGCCCTCCCATCGGCGCCGCGCCTCTCCCCGTACGATAGGGTTGAGGTCGTCCGGTCATCTCGGCTGCCCCACCCTCCCTCCCCCGGCAGGTCCCTCCCTCTCTCTCTCTCTCTCTCTCTCTCTCTCTCTGTGTGTGTGTGTGTGTGTGTGTGTGTGTGTGTGACAACATCTTTCTCTGTTGACCAGGGCCCGGCTCCTCAGGCGGCAAGGTGCTCCGGCGTGAAGGTGCTCCGGCGTGCCCCTGCTGATCTCCTGCTCGTGGAACAACTGCATCAGCAGGAACACATGCTGCATCTGGTTTTGGTTCCCCTCCCTCCCACAATTGCATCTTCAGAACACCTGCATCACACACATACACACAGTGCTCATGGTTCATACAAACAGGGGCGAAGCCAGCAATCTGGCAAGATTTGGCACCCGCCACACCTAATATTTGGTGCAAATAATTACTCCTGTAGTACGTGTTTGGTTTTAGCTGAGTCCTGCGTCCATGCCGGCGTACTGGGCTGACTGCTAGTTTGTCGTCAATGGATAATGGGCCGTGCTTCTGGTTAGATATTTTGAGTGCCAATACATAACTTCAGTTGTATTTGCTGAACATAAAGTCATATATATATAGCTAGTATTCTAGCGACCTCTTGCATATAGTCATTTCTACTATCTAGTACTGAACACAGCATGCATATTATCATTTTGTTTAGAGTACCTTTTTTTGGCCTACCCTTTTGGTTACTTCAGTTCCATAAACCACAAGTCTGCATAATGAAGTACTAGTAAATAGGGATGATATAACATGAGGTAGATGATGATTACCAAACATGCTGGGTGGCCTACTTGTGCCTACTTGTGCCCTTGTTGCTGAACTTGTGCCTACTTGTGCCCTTATTGGATATTATTGCTTCTATTGCAGAATAGGGAGAGAGGTGAGGGCGAACCGCGGTCAATACCTTCACGGGATTATGTCTTTCCCTCACGTCAAAGAAACCTGAAGGGGGGGTGGGTCAACCTAGGATCTGGCTTGAGGATTGATGCATATAGTGGGAAGTTCAAGGAGCACAACGGGCCCGATTCTGATCCGGCCTCACAGGACATTGACGTTACGGTTTGAATTTAACTTTTACCAGGGCTCAGGTGGTAAGCACATTGACAGGATCGACGATCGACAACCTGGGCAGCGCTGTCGCCGTCGTGCGTGGGGAAACCAGCACTGTACCAAGGTCAAGTGCACCGAGCTCATCCATTGTGGTTTAGATCAGCTTTTGCCTTGCCTTGAATGCTCTTGTTCATATTTATGCATGTTTCCTGATTCCCCTTTTCTCATCTGTGATGTGATGCTCATACGAAAAGGAAGAGTAAGAAGAAATCTATGAAAGATGGTAAATTGGCAATAGAAGAACATGTAGGTGTAGAAGCTGGTTGATGCTGGCAATTGGACTCTTATCTCAGAGTAAATTAGCTTCAGATATCAGAATAGTACACTGGTTCAGAAATCAGAATAACTACTATCTGGGTGCAACTTGTTGGCAGGGCAGTTAAATTAGATATCTTACTTTTCATTGTATCTTGCATATTACTTTTACAAATTAGTGTTCAAGACAATCTTCTGTTGTTGCATTCCAGCAAGTTAGCTTATAGCCGAAGATAGTTTATCCAATCCAAATGGTGTAGGTCGAACAAAACTTATGGCTGGGGTAAAAATATTTGTGGTGATCAGCATCTTCCTCTCGCTTCGCTGTTGACATGTCGACGCGGCGCTACGCACCAGATGATTTATACTACTACCATGTTTTTTATGTTGGGTCTGAGAAACTAGAGAATTCACGCCTCTTTGCCATGCCAAGAGTATTCTAGGGATTTCTTATGAATATACTGCATGTAATATGGGATGGCTATTTTGATTAAGAGATCAATTTTTATGCAGGTTTATCTACACTCTTCTCAGCCTGGGAATCATCATGTGCTTGCTGACCTGCTTGGGCCACATTGCCGCTGAAACTGCAAACAGCCCCTGCCTGTCTTGTGTATCCTTGGAAGCGTCTGATACTAGGAGTTGAGTTAGCCTATTTAAGTGTGCTTACATGGCAGCTGCTACTGGTTTAACAAAATTCCTCAAAGCCTTTTGCGTTGTCACATAAAGACCAAACCTTGCGTGCTTTTTTCCAGATATATCCATTTCAAAAATATAAATGATATTTCAAAAGAGGGTCATGTCTCTAGCAGTCAAGTTTTGAACTGGAACTGTTGACTCCTAATAATAGTTTGCTGAAACCTTAAGTCCCAGTTATGTTCTTGGAGCTCTGTGACCTTAGATGTACTGTGTCTTGGTGATATGGATATTTTGCCTTTTCTTTTCACGTAGTATGAGAAATACATGCAGTGCTCTACTTCAGATATTCTCTTCAAAATGACATCTCTAAAATTACTTGATCGCAGATCATTATTGAGACATGTTTTTGCATATTTTTCCTTTTTATTTTTCACCCTTGCATCGAGTGGCTTATTTATCAGGTCTGTTTTATGTTATTTTCTCTGTTCTAATATAAATATTTATTTTAAAGGTTCGCTTCCTGGTGTTCTAATTTGGGATTTCTTGCCCTACTTTTGGCAGTACCTCCATCAAAATTAGAAAGACGTTTTAGTAATGTTGTGTTTTTTGGGCCATGCTTGTGGATATACCCACTCCGTTCCTAAATATAAGCCTTTTAGAGATTCCATGCAATTTATAAATTATAATTTCAGTGATGTCTCATCCTTCTCATTTGCTGTCTAGTTTTTCTTAGAGCAATGGTCTTATGATTCTGTTTGTATCTAATGCCATTTTCTATGTTTTTCTTACTTATTTTCAGGACAAATCCCACCAGATATATATTGTTGGTCACTTTGCTTGCTGGATCAATATATTGCTGGATATATATTGTTGATCATTTTGCTTGCTGGATCGATCAATATATTGCTGGATATATAAGCCATCTTGCCGCTGCTCGCTGAAGCATGCAGGAAAAAAATGCTATTCGGCATATAAACCGAGTGTCCCAGGGACATGGCACCCGGCTTATAGGCATATTATGCCACGGGGAGCTGTATAAGCCGAGTGTTCCAGATGCAGGCACCCGGCTTATAGGATATGTTTAACAGCGGATGTCCTATAAGCCGTGTACAAAGGCACCCGGCTTATATTTAAACCGTGCAGCTCGTGCAGACACTAGGTTTATATTTAAACCGTGCGGCTCGTGGGCACTCGGTTTATGTTTAAACCGTGTAGTGCTCAGGGCACTCGGTTTATATATAAACCGTGTGGCTCATGCAGGCATTCGTGTATATTTAAACCGTGTGGCTCAGTTAGGCACTCGGTTTATACTGACGGTGACACGTGGCCGTTATCTCGCCGGCTGCCGTCATGTTACTTTAGTAAGCCGAGAGCCTCAGATAAACACACGGCTTATACGTAAACCGAGTGTTTTCCTGATCGGCACTCGGCTTATAGCGTATAAGCCGATCAAGTGTAAACCGTGTCATATAAGCCGGGAGTTTGACTCGGCTTATATGTAAACCGAGTTTATATTGACATAAGCCGAGTTCTTTGGGTACACGGCTTTAAAGTTTTTTCCTGTAGTGTTGTGGAAAAATCTTATGGATTGCCTATGTGCTGATGTGGCATGGTTTAATTAGGAATAACTCACTAGTGCAGTGTGCATCGACCCGGAAATTTGCTCCCATATTGGACAGGGACCGGTCCGCAAACACGGATGCGGAAATCAGACATCTAACACTATCATGTATATGTCCGTTAGTAAAGGGCAATTTAAAATTCAAATAAAAGACCGACCCATAACGTGTGTAGGGACATACCAACGCCGGATCACATGCCCGATAACAATGAGAAAGAGCCAAGTATGCTTAAGGTTTTATATGCCCAATCATAAAAGAATAATAGTCCGGCAGTCCCTGCAAATAATTGAGATTTTCTGTCCTGTCGGACTGGCAATCCGAGCCTCCTCCACACTCAAGGAGCCGTTGCCGCCGCGTATGCCGCCTCCGCCCCCTTTCTCTGCCGCCTCCTCCTTCTCCTTGCCGCTGCCTCCAACTCATCTTTCTGAGCGGATGGCTTGCACGATCATTCTTGGGTTGGCATCCGAAGACTCCTCCTTCAGGGACAACATCTTGGCGTCCTCTGCATCGGCTGCGATCTTCACCTTTTCTTCTTCGGGCATCGCCTTCTTATCCTCGAGCATGGCCTTCCTTTCTTCGATCAAGGCTATCTTCTCTTCAAGTGCCAGCTTCTTCTCGGTCGCCCTCCATCAACAGTTTAAACACCTTTGCCTTTTTTTCCTCCTTGATGTCCGAGTGTCTGACGTATGCCTCCTCCTTCTTGGACAAGATGCCCTCGAACCTCTCTGTCATCTTGACCGCCGTAGCTTCTTGCTTCGCCCTCTCCTCCTCCCGGGTGAATTGCAGAAAACATTGACATTGAAGGCTAGGTTTGCAGGAACCACAATTCTACGGGTTTGTGCCCAAAACCACTAATTCCCAGCCTAATTATTTGCAGAAAACACTAGTTGTATGGTTTGCTCGTTTTAAACCCGATTATGACAGATGGGTCCCGCTAAATAGGGTGACGTGGCATGATATAACAAATCACGAAGACACAATATCATGGACTAAACTGTAAAATGACGAGGATAAGGTCCGGTCCTGGACAAGATCTGGTCTGCGTCCCTGGCTCCCCGCCGCCTTGCCTTGCTCGCGACCCCGCCGGCCGCCGCCACGCCGCCGGCCATCGAAGGAGTCCGGCGCCCCTGCCATGTCCTTTTTTCCTCCTCCTCCCTCCTCTCTCTCTCTCCTCTCACTCTCTCTCTCTCCTCGCCTCGCCTGCACCCGCTCCTCCCTCGCGTCGCCCACGACCCCGTTGGGTCACCGGAGGCGGAGAAGATGACAAGGGCTCCTGCGATTGAGGCTCTCCCACTTCTATTTGGCGACCTCATACATCCCCGCATCCATGGCGTGCACCAAGCGCAGGAGGACGGAGGCGTCCATCCATGGCGCCAGCCCCTACCCCCCTCGAGCCGATGCCACTATGCGCCATGGCCGCAAGCTCGGCCAACCTCCTACACCACAGCCTCGTACGCCCATGGTCGCAGCCTCGCTTGCGCACTGGGGCAGCCCACGCGCATCTTCCTTCGTCCGCCGCTCCCCCGTGCCCGACCGTGCTCCGGGCGAGCACCTGCCGCGCCCTGGCCCTCTCCTCCCTGGCCCTCTCTTGTGCGCGCTACCACGTGTTGACCAGCCCTGGGCCATTGCCAGGTGGGCCGATTGCTCACCGTCCATCAACAGTGGCAGCCCGGAGAGGGAGTGGCCGCCGGCGTCCACCACCGAGGTGGGAGAGGAAGGTCAAGGAGGACCCGATTGCTTTTTTTTCAGTTGTCTTTTTGCAAATCACAAATGTATCAGGGTGTACTTGGATTTTTTCTTTGCCACATCACCCTGTTCAGCGGGACCCACCTGTCATAATAGGGTTTAAAACGAGCAAACCGAGCGACTAGTGTTTTTGTCAAAAAATTAGGCTGAGAATTAGTGGTTTTTGGCACAAACCCGTAGAATTGTGGTTCCTGCAAACCTAGCCTTTAATGTCGATGTTTTCTGCAATTCACTTCCTCCTCCCACTTCTTTCCCCGAAACCCTCTTCTAACCTTCTTGGGTGGTTCTTTTGTTGGATTTGTTGGGTCACCGGTTTCTTCCTCCGTGGCTTGGGCGACGGTCTTGGCTATGAATAGGTTCCATTTCGGTTGCCCATTCAACTTCAACCAGCAATGCATGACGATGAAGTTTTCCTTCTCTACAAAATAAAACATTGTTAACAAAACCTTGCATATCCGACTAGCGATCAATAAAATTATGAATATCCGACACATGACGATGAATTGTTTGCGATGAACGGAAAAATCGCACACATTTCTTTTGACTGTATCGTGTGCGAAGTGGCGCACACGGGTGGATAAGCATAACATGTGTACCATGTCGTTTCTCCCGTGCACCACCATGGCCTCCCTCTTGCATGCTGGCATCCTCGCCTGCCTGTTCATGGTGTAATTTGGCTAATAGTCTGTATGATCGGCCAAATTAATTTAAATGAATGTGATCAGATTATTCGTTCATGCATATATCTACTCTTGTTGTTTAATTCAAAATGCATGCGTGGTCATAGTCCAGTGCAGAGGACAGATCAGGAGATCAAGTGCACTGAAGCTATTTACCCAGGACAAATATATGGGATTTTGCAAGGATTAGCGGCTACTTGGACAAATTCTCATACGTTGGGCTAAACTGTGGTTGCTAAGATGAAGGATTCTTGCATGAGCTATGGAGTCACGCATGAGAAGATGAAACAATACATGATGAATGATCAATCATTATTAGCCGGTGTGATTAGCGACCTTGCCGGAGTATTTTATTATTTTCCTTGTAGGCTCAAGGGTATTTATACGTATGTGTATAACTTGGGCTGTGATTGCGACGTGGCCGGAATATTTAATATATTCATATAAGGCAAAGGGTAGTATACAGGGTAACCGAATCAGATCCTGATCGGTTTAGTTTTGGAGTTCTATACTTGTACGACAAGTACTTCTATATACGCCAAGTCCCGCGTGCCTTAATAAATAGGCCATGGCCGATTGAGAAAAATATCAATCGATCTATCAACAAATACATTACTTTTTTTTACGTATGTCTTTTTATCTATCGTTCTTCTCTGCCGAGCTCTAGCAGCCCTAGGGTTTGGTAATCTTTGCCGTTTTGCGCTGAAAAGCGGCCGGTTCTCCTCCACGAAAGCGAGGAAATCTTTGTTGCTTTGCTTGTAAAGCAATCGTTCGTCGTCACGAAAGCACGACGGTTATCCTGGTGTTGCGCGGCGATTTCGCGTGCCAACACAATTGGCGACTCCGCTGGGGACGAGAAGAAGAAGAACTACACCATGAGTACCGAGTCCATGAACGGGAGCGACATCGACCCGGAGAACGTCATCGCCGTCACACTCGACGATCTGTCTGAAGATGATCGGCGCGAGCTTGAACAAGAGATTAAGAAAGAGATGGCCGAGCGACTAAAATTGAAGTTGACTGGATACTGCAAGACAAGGATCGGCGTCGTCAAGAAGGTACATGTGCCGAACCCTTCAGATTCGATCAACACCGAGGTAAAAAAGTCAACCGAAGAAATTTCCCATCTAATTGATATGTGCGTAACTACCAAGTATGATTCTGATGTGAAAACTACGACACACACAATTACTCAATCAGTAGCTAATAGAATTGAGGAATTTAAGGAGCAGCTTCACAAAGATCTTGAGAATATTTTACCTAGTCAGGTTCGGTCATTAGTGCTGCAAATCAATGAAGGATATTCTGAGAAAAAGCTGATGCCGCTGCAAAATACAGGATTCATTAACTTTCCTAGTAATATTCATACACATAGTGCATCGGTTAATAATGTTGTGCAGCCCAATGTTCCTTTAAATTGTGATCAAGGTGGCCGGAACTATGTGAACAGTTTGGCTAATAATTTTATGCCTAGCGTAGCAGCTCCTACTGTCTCAAATTCGGTTCCACAAAATCGCAACAGCAATAACCGAAGTGCTAGTTCTAATTCTAGTTTGCAACAACTTTTTTATCCAACTGTAGAATATAGTACACGACCGCTAATGACTCTCAGTACCGGGATTCCGCGCGGGCTGGTACCCGATTCATATGTTAATGGGTCTTCGCTGCAAGCATCACAAGCTCAAATTTCTTTGCCGGAGTTTCCATCACGTGCTAGCATTCCATCTGCTCCACAAACTAGTTCTCAACAGCCGAATGATAGTTTTAAGGATAAGCTCGCTAGTATACTAAGAGAATTCGGTTTAGAACCTAAGAGTAAAGCACACGCATATCCAAAACCATACCCTGATTACTTTGACTCGACACCATATCCTCGCGATTTTAGAATTCCTGATTTTGTTAGGTTTACAGGGGAAGATGGTAGATCTACTTTCGAGCATATCGAACAATTTTTAGCCCAATGTTGTGATATCGGCACATCGGATGTTTATAGGATTAAATTATTTCCGTTGTCTTTGTCCGGTATTGCATTTACTTGGTTTACATCGCTTGCTCTAATTCTATTTCAACATGGGCACAATTGGAGCAAAAATTTCATGAGTACTTTTATAGTGGTGAAACAGAACTTCGGCTTTCAGATTTAACTATGGTTAGGCAGAAATATAATGAGCACGTTCATGATTATATTAGGAGGTTTAGGGATGTAAAAAACCGATGTTTCAGCTTGACCATAGCCGAAAAGGATTTAGCCGGTCTTGCCTTTTCGGGTCTTCTCGCTCATATTAAGGATAAACTAGAAGGGCAAGAATTTTTAGATGTTAATCAAGTTTTGCAGAAGGCTTTGGCGCAAGAAAACCGGACTAAGGGGATTAAACAATATAGCCGGTTTGAAGATGATATTGATAATAAGGAGGATAATCATGTAGGTAATGCCTTCGATTATGATAGTAATTCGGCTAGTGAAGTTGACGTTAATATATGTGTAGCCGAATGGATTCCAGCTTCAAAGTCAAAACCCTTTGCATGTTCTGCTTTGAAGCCCACGCCTGCTAGAAGAGATGAAACAAAATACACTTTTGATGTTAGCAAGTGTGATAGAATTTTTGATATGTTACTGCAAAATAAAATAATTAGAGTGAGAGAAGGCCATGTAATTCCACCTCTAGAAGAGTTGGGTAGGCGAGCTTATTGTAAGTGCACAATTCTTTCTCTCATGCTACTAATGATTGTAACATGTTTTGTCGACAGGTGCAATCGGCCATTAATGAAGGACGATTGACACTTACAGAAAGTTCTAAAATAAAGCTTGATAGTGACCCTTTTTCCATCAATGTGGTCGAGCTTAAGAGCAAGATAATGCTTATTCGGTCGGATCAGACCGAATCTGCAAGAGAAAAGAATGTTGTTGATTTATAGTGCTCCTCCAAGGATGATCAAACCAAAAAATCCAAAAGTAGGAGTGTGGAAAGTCAATGGAAGAAGGAAACAAGCTCCAAGACCAAAGCCGATAGTTAGCTTGTTGTTGGAAAAGTACACCTCATGCAGGTCAAGCAATGTGTTTAATCGGATTGGAGGTAATAAGTGTCCTAGATCTCCTTCCAGAACTACCAGTCATCAGCGACGGCAAGTAAATTCATATGACTAGCATATGTATTTTAAAATGGATCCGACATATGGGGGATGCGCACCTCCTATTTATCCACGGTTTCCTCCGTGGGGTTTTAATCCTTGGGCGCCATATCCTACAAGGCCAATGTGTTATTCTCGACCAGAGTGGATTCCAGCAGGGCCAATGTACAGGAAATCATTGCATGAAAAAGGGGTTCAGTTTAATCAGGAAGTGAGACCACGTGATGGCAATGTAATCCATGGTAATGATGACATGGTGGTCTTGTGAACTTCAAACTCTCCTAGGAGGCACAATACAAATGGCACAATTCATAGAGGTGATAAGAAGTTTGTGTGGGTGCCGGTGAGGCATGCTGAATCTAAGTCTATACAAAGTTCAAATGATTTGGATGCTTCTAATGTTATGAAACTTGGTGAACACCAATCGGCTGCAAGTGTAGAGAATAGTCCAGGAACAAGATACAGTGATGCATCTAAGTTAGAGGCTAAGGTGCACACACGTTCAGAGAAGGAAGTTGTACATGCTAGTACTAATGAGTTGGCTGATGCATGTGCCGATATATTCACTGGAGGCAGTGGGCAACATGGAACTACGAGTACATATGATCAGTGGATGATTTCTTCGACCAACAACAAAATATTTGCTCCCAGAACGACAGTACCACAATATAGGCCGAGAGACTCGGGGGGCAGCAGAATTATTTCAGCTGCACTAGGGACTAAACCAAGAACTCGGTGGTGTCCCATGGGACTCACACACACTAAGAAACGGCGTGTCCAACGACTACGAGCATTTAGAATGAAAGAAGAGATAGCCGAGAAGAATCGCTTGTTCGATCGACAAAAACCAATGGTGCCGAAGATGACATGGATGGAGAAGCGTGTTGTGGAGAAGTTGCCAAAATTTCCCAATGGAAAATATTCAAAAAATTAGTATCCTAGCATGTCAAAGGAGGCTTGAGATAATGTGGCCGATATATTATTCTAAATATCGCCCTAAGAAAATTTGGCTGACATATTATTTGAATATATCTCCAAAGAGGAAATTGGCCAATGTGCTACTTGGACATCACCCTTCAACAAATTAATTATATAGCCGGTGAAGTTATCGAAGCCTTCCTATGGAAATGTGATAGTGTTTTAGGTGAATACAATTATACCAAAAACAGGGGGGCATGTGTTCATGGTATAATTTGGCTAATAGTCTGTATGATCGGCCAAATTAATTTAAATGAATGTGATCGGATTATTCGTTCATACATATATCTAACCTTGTTGTTTAATTCAAAATGCATGCGTGGTCATAGTCCAGTGCAGAGGACACATCAGGAGATCAGGTGCACTGAAGCTATTTATCCAGGACAAATATATGGGATTTTGCAAGGATTAGCGGCTACTTGGACAAATTCTCGTACGTTGGGCTAAACTGTGGTTGCTAAGATGAAGGATTCTTGCATGAGCTATGGAGTCACGCATGAGAAGATGAAACAATACATGATGAATGATCAATCATTATTAGCCGGTGTGATTAGCGACCTTGCCGGAGTATTTTATTATTTTCCTTGTAGGCTCAAGGGTATTTATACGTATGTGTATAACTTGGGCTGTGATTGCGACGTGGCCGGAATATTTAATATATTCATATAAGGCAAAGGGTAGTATACAGGGTAACCGAATCAGATCCTGATCGGTTTAGTTTTGGAGTTCTATACTTGTACGACAAGTACTTCTATATACGCCAAGTCCCGCGTGCCTTAATAAATAGGCCATGACCGATTGAGAAAAATATCAATTGATCTATCAACAAATACATTACTTTTGTTACGTATGTCTTTTTATCTATCATTCTTCTCTGCCGAGCTCTAGCAGCCCTAGGGTTTGGTAATCTTTGCCGTTTTGCGCTGAAAAGCGGCCGGTTCTCCTCCACGAAAGCGAGTAAATCTTTGTTGCTTTGCTCGTAAAGCAATCGTTCGTCGTTACGAAAGCACGACGGTTATCCTGGTGTTGCGCGGCGATTTCGCTTGCCAAAACTGCCCACTGCACACGTGCTGCCAATGGCTATGCGTCGCTTCCACCCGACGCTGATGTCGAGTCGGTGCCCTCATTCCAGCGCGCGTGCTCCATTAGTGGAAAAAGTGCCAGCCACAATTTTCGTTGGTGGCACGACATTTTACATCCGTGCCAGCATTATTTTTTTCAAATAGTGCTGGCGTAGGCCAAATCGGTACACCAGCTTTACAAGCATAGTGTTGGTGTTGATTGTTTTGTAAACGCCACAAATCTATTGGTCCATATACACTCACCGTTTGGAAACCATTGGTGACATTGGTTTTCTTTGCACGCCATAGTTATTTTGTTAGTGCTGGTGTTATTTTTCTTTACACGCAATAGTATATAATTATATTATGTTTTTTTGCCATCATTTTTATTTGGCCTGTGATTAGCTATGGCATTGCCATTTTATCTAACGCCAGCCGTGACCCAGTAAAATACCTAAGTCCACCGTCGCTCTCATTTCACTCCCCACCTGGCCCGGTCATAGCTAGACACAACTCCCGTTGGACCAAAGTGGCCACCGCCCCCGTCGCTGTCGCCAAGGTTAGATCCACTCCTCCGTTCGCGCGGATACGCCGAACGGCCGGAAATTGTAGTGATAATCGTCCGATTGCTATTGTGTCTCCCCTCCATTAGCGGATCTGAGCAAGTTTAGTAGAAATTTATAGAATGTGTTATGAATATTCTTCAAAGTTATCATTTTAGTTTTCTTTACACATTTATGTATAGGTTGACTGGTATATGTAAATCAAATAACTTTGCATACATAAGTTATTCTTATATATGATAGTATGTGTATGCATAGAAGTCAGTTTGCTATATCTTATTTATCAAAATAGATTCATAATTTTATCTATTCTACTTAATTAACAAAATCATGTCTTGCCAACACATGCACTATACTCACATCAAGTATTTGATAATGCAACTTTACAAATCATATCTTTCCAACACATGAACTATTTTACATTGCATATTATCTTGATCATATATATGTACGCGATGTGTTTGTAGGCCATGGCCAATTCTGGAGGCAACAACGAGTCGGTGTGCGATGTGGACATGTCCAACAATGAATTCTTAAACACTTTTGAGTATGTCATCAAGAGCGTGCAAGGGGAAAATGACGATATAAAGGGGGAGATTAAAGAGCTACGCAAGGATGCTGTTCGACTCGTTCAAGAGACTAATCAACTTAGGGACGAGAGGGATAAGCTCGTCAAGGATCGGGATAAACTGAAGGAGGGTAGGAGACGCCTCAGGGATGAGTGGATTGACCTGAAGATGGACATAGATCATTTCAGAAGAGAAGGAGAGGCGGATAGGAAGAAGCTGATGCAGCTGGGCACAATCCTTGCTAAAGATTAGTTTTTTAAGTAGCTAGCTAGCTCATCTTATTAGTTGATGATGATCGATTAACTAGAGTACTTGAGTGAACTTTTGTGAAGTTTAATATCAACTTGTGTTGAGTTCATGAGCCTCTTTATGTAAGTAAGTACCTAATATTGATGAGTATATTGTGTTCAGTAGTATCTATTAAGTAAGTAACTAGCTAGTGTTGGTGAGTAATTTTTTTATTACAAAAAAAACATTTGCTCGTGTGTATCCTACATCATGCCAGCATGATGTAGGATACTGCTGACGTGTCCTCCAACGCCACCACTACATTTTAGCAATGGCGCCATATTAGTAGCGTCGGGTGTCTAGGCCAGCAAGGCTATTTTTGGCACGCCATAGCTAGGCTTTTCCCCATTAGTGCTCTGACAGTTATTAGAGAGCACCAACACCGTGGGATAGACGGTGGAGTAGTCCTTGGAGCTGGTCATGTTGGCGCAGAACAAGGAGTCGGCCGCGCCGGACGAGGAGTTGGATGTGCCAGACTTGGAGTCAGCCACGGCGGGTGCCGGGGCCGCGACACCGTTACAACAACACCCTCTAGTGGATATACATGTGGCGAATAGCTTCCCCCACTATTGTGTTGAATGAGACGGCGACTGGAGAGTGGTATTTGAAGGAAATATGCCCTAGAGGCAATAATAAAGTTATTATTTATTTCCTCATATCATGATAAATGTTTATTATTCATGCTAAAATTGTATTAACCGGAAACATAATACATGTGTGAATACATAGACAAACATAGTGTCACTAGTATGCCTCTACTTGACTAGCTCGTAGATCAAAGATGGTTGAGTTTCCTAGCCATGGACATGAGTTGTCATTTGATTAACGGGATCACATCATTAGGAGAATGATGTAATTGACTTGACCCATTTCGTTAGCTTAGCACTTGATCGTTTAGTTTACTGCCATTTCTATCTTCATCATACATGTTCCTATGACTATGAGATTATGCAACTCCAGAAGACCGGAGGAACACTTTGTGTGCTACCAAATGTCACAACGTAACTGGGTGATTATAAAGGTGCTCTACAGGTGTCTCCGATGGTGTTCGTGGAGTTGGCATAGATCAAGAATAGGATTTGTCACTCCATTATCGGAGAGGTATCTCTGGGCCCTCTCGGTAAGCACATCACTATAAGCCTTGCAAGCAATGTGACTAATGAGTTAGTTACGGGATGATGCACTATGGAACGAGTAAAGAGACTTGCCGGTAACGAGATTGAGCTAGGTATTAAGATACCGACGATCGAATCTCGGGCAAGTAACATACCGATGACAAAAGGGAACAACGTATGTTGTTATGCGGTTTGACCGATAAAGATCTTCGTAGAATATGTAGGAACCAATATGAGCATCCAGGTTCCGCTATTGGTTATTGACCGGAGACGTGTCTCAGTCATGTCCACATAGTTCTCGAACCCGTAGGGTCCGCATGCTTAAAGTTATGTGACGATCGGTATTATGAGTTTTTGTGTTTTGATGTACCGAAGGTAGTTCGGAGTCTCGGATATGATCACAAATATGACGAGGAGTCTCGAAATGGTCGAGACGTAAAGATTGATATACTGGATGACTATGTTCGGACACCAGAAGTGTTTCGGGAGGTTTCAGACATATACCGGAGTACCAGGGGATTACCAGAACCCCTCGGGGAGTATAATTAATGGGCCTATTGGGCCTTGGTGGAGAAGAGGAGGGGCGGCCGGGGCAGGCCGCGCGCCCCCTCCCCCTCTAGTCCGAATTGGACAAGGAGGGGGGGGGGGCGCTCCCCTTTCCTTCCCCGCTCTCTCCTCCTTCCCCCTTCTCCTACTCCTACTAGGAAAGGAGGAGTCCTACCGGGAGTAGGACTCCCCCCTTGGCGCGCCGCACCCTCCTCCTGGTCGGCCGCCTCCCTGCTACCTCTTGAGCACTGCGTTGGTTTTCCCTTGAAGAGAAAAGGGTGATGCAGTAAAGCAGCGTAAGTATTTCCCTCAGTTTTCGAGAACCAAGGTATCAATCCAGTAGGAGGCACTATAAAGGAAAGACACATCCGTGACATTTTGGGCCGAACGATTTTTTTTTCTGTCATACATATGACACTTCTATGACGATAATTGTTACAAAACCCGGTATCATCATAGATGTGGTGGGCTCCTACTTCTATGACAAAAAATCATGACATAAAATGGGCTTTTCGTCCTGGGCGGCTGGAGACGCAGCTGCATGACATTCTTTGGGCCGTCCATGACGGAAAAACCGTGGTAGAAGCGAGGCGAGGAAAATTTCGGGAGTTGCCGGTTACGGTGGGAGGTCGGGGCCGAGCGATGCACGCTTTCTCAGACACGTGACGCTGCTGCAGTGTGCGTAGGCGTTGGCTCTAATCGAACCCGGCGACGTTGGGCTCTAATCGAACCCGGCGATTGCACCGCAGTTACGTGTTATCAACCCGAGCGATCGATCGATGGCTGTTAATCGAACCCGATTCTTCGCTATCATGCTAACCAAGCCGATCGATGATGCCTCTAGGATGAACAGTGAGTGTTGGGGGGGGGGGGGTTGGATGAACAGTGAGCGGTGGCATTGCCTCTGGATGAACATGACCCCGTAGTGTGCTGGAGGGCTGGATGAACAGGACCCCGTGGTGTGCTAAAGTGCTGGATGAACAGTAGATGGTGGAGGGGTGCCCGTGGAGGGGTGGTTGAACAGGACCCCGTGGTGTGGAGGGCTGGATGAACAGTAGACGGTGGAGTAGCGCGCGGTGGAGGCTGGATGAACAGGAGCCCGTTTCGACCGCAGGAGGTCCATTTCATCCGTTTTGCGGTACGCCACACCCCTCCCGATCAACAGGACCCCCGTTTCGACCGTAGGAGGTCCGTTTCGTCCTGCTTTTGCGGCACGCCACACCCTCCCGATCAACAGACCCCGTTTCGACCGTAGGAGGTCCATTTCCTCCGCTTTTGCGGCACGCCACACCCTCCCGATCAACAGACCCCTGCCACCGTAGGGAGGTCCTTTTCCTCCGTTTTGCGGTACGCCACACCCCTCCCGATCAACAGGACCCCGTTCCGAACGTAGGAGGTCCGTTTCCTCCGTTGTGCGGTGCGCCACGCCTCGTTTCCATCGCCTGTTCCGTCCAAGCCCTCCCTATGAACACGACCACGCATTCCGTTCCGACCCAGCCGGTTGGCTCCCACGCGTTCCGTTGCCTCCCGATGAACACGACGCATTCCGTTACCTCCCAATGAACACGATGACGACGTTGTTTCTCCGTTCCGACCCAGCCATGTACACGAGCCCTGGCCGTATGTACACATACGTGTCTGTATTTTCTTTCTTACACCCTGGCCGCTATACGTACGTGTACATGCTACGTGCGCGCCTTTACTACGACACGTGCACGCCTCTACATCGACCAGTATGTACGTACACGTTCGCGACCAGAATGACAACGCTACGTACGCTTAGACCAGGTGGGTCCCGACTGTCAGGCACTTCCTTGCATGCGAAGATGTAGCTGGTGGGTCCCAGCAGTCAGGGCGGAGAATCGTTTTTTTGCCCGGACGCACTTCCTTGCGTGCGAAGATGTAGCTGGTGGGTCCCAGCAGTCAGGGGGGCGAATCGTTTTTTTTTGCCCGGACGCACTTCCTTGCATGCGAAGGTGTAGCTGGTGGGTCCCAACAGTCAGGGGGAAACGTTTTTTCACGAAATACGGTGGCCCGTCCAATGGGTCCCCGCTGTCAGGTGGAGGAATAATTATTTTCCGTGTAATAAGGAGGCACTTCCTTGCTGCGGCCGTGGACCCAGCTGTCAGCCTCTCCGCGTACAGTCCACGTCCGATGGAAGTCGTTCCTTGACCACATTGACCACGCCGCGCCGAGAGCACCAGGGCGGTGGACGACGGCGAGGCCTAGGAAGGGGACGACGGGGAGCCGGGGAAGACGCGGTAGTGGAAGCCTGCGCGAAGAGGAGTACGAGGGTTCACAGGTTCGGCTGCGGTGTGAGGCTACCGTTGCCGCAGGGCCTGTCCAATGGTGGGAATAGTAGGGGGTGGTGAGGCCTTCGCGGCAGCACATCTGGCCACGGGAGGCAGGAGCATGCAGCACGACCAGCGCTGCTTTGTGCGGCTGGAGCAAGAAGACTAGAGGTTGAAGAAGCACTACGGCCGTTGGATGGACATCGTACGGTAACTAGAGCTAGAACTAAGTTGACAAAGCCCTCCGTCCCCGTCAACTTAGTAGGCCCACAAGTCAGCCTCCCACCAAGGTGGGTCCCAGCTAGCAGGGGTATTCATTTTTTTTGTGCGTAATAAGGAGGCACTTCCGGTGGGCCCGAGCTGACAGCAGGGGGAACGTTTTTTTTCACGCAATACGGTGGGCCGTCGGGTGGGTCCCAGCAGTCAGGGGCAAACGTTTTTTTTCACGAAATACCGGTGGCCCGTCCGGTGGGTCCCTACTGTCAGGTGGAGGAATAATTATTTTCCGCGTAATAAGGAGGCACTTCCTTGCGGCTGCCGTGGACCCAGCTGTCAGCCTCTCCACGTACAGTATTCTTCCGATGGAATTCGGTCGTTGAGGGAGTTCCGGACTAGGGGGTGTCCAGATAGCCGAACTATAATCATCGGCCGGACTCCAAGACTATGAAGATACAAGATTGAAGACTTCGTCCCGTGTCCGGATGGGACTTTCCTTGGCGTGGAAGGCAAGCTTGGCGATACGGATATGTAGATCTCCTACCTTTGTAAACGACTTTGTGTAACCCTAGCCCTCTCCGGTGCCTATATAAACCGGACGGCTGTAGTCCATAGGACGAACAACAATCATACCATAGGCTAGCTTCTAGGGTTTAGCCTCTTTGATCTCGTGGTAGATCCACTCTTGTAACACACATCATCAATATTAATCAAGCAGGACGTAGGGTTTTACCTCCATCAAGAGGGCCCGAACCTGGGTAAAACATCGTGTCCCTTGTCTCCTGTTACCATCCGCCTAGACGCACAGTTCGGGACCCCCTACCCGAGATCCGCCGGTTTTGACACCGACATTGGTGCTTTCATTGAGAGTTCCTCTGTGCCATCACCATCAGGAATGATGCCTTTTCCCGTCTTTAAAGACGGCACCGTCGTCAAGGGAGCTTTGGCCGCCGGCCAGACTATCCGGCTAGGCGGTTTTCTCATGTCCGCCTGTTCGGCCACCGCCCCGACAATGACCTCTCAAGTCATTAAAAGCTAGATCCGATTGAGCTCTCCTCCGTAAACGAGCTCTTGGATCGCATCGCCGCCCTGGGAGTCACTACCGACTACGATCAGATTGGGCTTAAAACCGATCTGAGAGAAATTAAATCTCGCCAGGTTACCCACCACGTTGTCGTGGTAGAGGAACAATGCGGCGACTCTTCTTCTATGTTAAAATCCAACTATGTCCGGATTCCGGATCCCTCCATGCCGGATTCCCGCGGAGGGACGGACGCTAATCAAATACTGAACCTAAAGTCAGGCATCGGACCAGATTTGTTGGAAAGCGCTCAGCAAACCAAGCTTCCGAATCCGGAAGCTCCTTGGCCTTCGAGCCTCAGACCGGGTGGGGTTGAACTTAATTCCACCCGCCCACCCAAACATAAGCGATCTATCTCAAATACGGCAATAGCCCGATGAAACAGTACAACATTACTGGGCCAGATTCCTCCTGGTTATGAACATGATAAAGGACTGCCGTGAAGAAAGCGTGATTTCAATCTTCTGCAACAATTGCACGGACAAGGGAATCATAAACGCCATCAGTCGTCGCGAAGTTTCACGCCTCGCCGATCTAGCGGCCATCATACAAAAATATCACGATGGACAAAGTGCTCGGAAAACCAAACTAGGTTTTGGGACAATCCGCCCTCAATACAAACCCAAATTGAAATAAAAGGGTGCTTCATACTCAAGCACCTGGGTTAAAAACCAAAAAGCAAAAAACCCCTAGGGGGTACGGAACCGTACTGGAGGGATGGCTCAACGGACCCTGCAAAATCCACAGTACGGAAGGCGCCACTCCAACACACAGCCTTCGAGCGTGTTGGATACTACGGCAGGTGGCCAAAAATGGCATAGGCTTTTTAGCCCCGGGCAACCAACCCAGCAGTACCAGTACTGTATTAACAGTCTTCGAGACTTTCGCATCAAATAACATGCGGAAACGAACAATCCGCAGCCTCGCCGAAGTCTACCAAGTAGCAACAACAAATCCATGGAGCGACACGGCTATCACCTTCAACGCCAGCGACGAACCTAAATTCCGAACAGCTAGAGCACCAGCCGCATTGGTCCTCAGTCCGATAGTGGACGGTTTCCGTCTTACTAAGGTACTCATGGATGGCGGCAGCAGATTAAACCTCATCTATGAGGAAACCCTTCAAAAATGGGTTGATCGGAGCCGCATTGAGCGAAGCAGCACAACCTTCAGAGGATAATCCCTAGTCGAGAAGTACGCTGCAGGAAAAATCACACTAGATGTAGTGTTCGGCTCACCGGACAATTACAGGTCCGAGGAGGTCACGTTCCAAGTGGCCCCATTCGGCAGCGGATATCACGCTTTGCTAGGGCGAGAGGCATTCACAATCTTCCAAGCTATACCCCACTACGCGTACATGAAGCTCAAAATGCCCGGACCCAATGGGATAATCACTCTCGCCAGTGATCTAGATACAGCACTCATGCTGAAAATAAGACAGCCGCACTGGCCCTAGAGGCATTGTCCGAAGGCCTAGCGGCAGAGGAACTAACTACGCTGCGCTCCACGGTGGATAGGGACGATGTGATACTCGATAAGAGGTCCAAGTCCACCTCTTTTAAACCAGCAGAAGAAATAATCAAATTTCAGGTCCATCCAACGGCCCCACAAAGACGGCCTCCATTGGGGCACAATTAAGTCCTGATGTCGGGTCAAGACTACGAGAATTCCTTCGGGAAAATTGGGACATTTTTGCCTGGCACCCTTCAGACATGCCAGGAATCCCACGCAGGCTGGCAGAGCACAGCCTAAATATCCTAAAAGGATTCAAGCTAGTCAAACAAGCTCTCCGGCGATTTTCCGAACCCAAAAGACAGGCAATGGGAGAGGAGCTAGCCAAACTCTTAGAAGCCGGATTCATCAGAGATATAAAACATCCGGACTGGCTAGCCAATCTAGTAATGGTACCAAAAAAGGACAAATCCTGGCGCCTCTCGCCGATTTTAAAGACCTTAACAAGGCCTGTCCAAAGGACCCTTTCCCCCTCCCTCGCATCGACCAAATCATCAATGCTACCGCAGGGCACGATTCATTGTGCTTCCTCGACGCATACTCCGGATACCATCAAATCAAGATGGCGGAGAAAGATCAGGCCGCAACGTCATTCATTACTCCATATGGGCCATTCTGCTTCAACACAATGCCCTTCGGACTCAAAAACGCCGGCGCAATATATCAGCGCATGATTCAAACATGTCCGCTACCCAGATAGGCAAAACAAGAGAGGCATACGTGAGACGATGTGGTCGCCAAGACCAAACACGTCGGAACTCTAGTAGAAAACTTGAGGGTGACATTCGACAACCTCCGAGCATATGACATTAAGCTCAATCCGGAAAATGCGTCTTGGCATCAGCCGGAAAGCTCTTGGGCGTCATCGTATCCGGTAGAGGAATTGAAGCAATCCCGGCCAAAATCTGAGCTCTTTCACAATTGGATATTCCAAAACAACTCAAGCAGATACAA
Source organism: Aegilops bicornis (assembly GCA_021605145.1). Classification (NCBI taxonomy): domain Eukaryota; kingdom Viridiplantae; phylum Streptophyta; class Magnoliopsida; order Poales; family Poaceae; genus Aegilops; species Aegilops bicornis. The sequence goes on along the minus strand of CM038674.1, from coordinate 70,220,089 downwards.
AAACTAACCGGATGCGAAGCGGCCTAAAGTCGCAACATCACCCGATTGGGAGAAAAGGCTCTCCCCCACTACCGCCTCCTCCGGCGCACCGAACATTTCGAATGGACGGATGCTGCCACAGCCGGACTCGAAGAAATAAAGGCCATACTAGCAACAAATCCGGTTCTGGCCACGCCCAACCTGGGCGAACCTATGTTATTATATATCGCAGCAACACATCAAGTTGTCAGCGCGGTACTCGTCGTTGAACGAGAAACAGAAGGGCATAGATTCCCTCTTCAAAAACCAGTGTACTACGTATCCACTGTTCTAACTCCATGCAAATCCCGGTACCCACATTATCAAAAGATAGGGTATGCGGTGTTCATGGCATCCCGGAAGCTGCGACACTAATTTCAAGAGTGTTCAATAACGGTGGCCTCCGAAGTACCTCTCAACGATATTATAAACAATCACGACGCAACGGGCAGGATTGCAAAATGGGCTATCGAGCTCTTACCATTTGACATAACCTACAAACCACGGCGAGCTATAAAGTCGCAGGTTCTAGCTGACTTCGTCACCGAATGGACCGAGGCCGAACTCCCTAAAGAGTACAGCGCGTACTCCAACTGGATCATGCATTTCGACGGATCCAAAATGTTGGCTGGCTTGGGGGCTAGCGTCGTCCTGACGTCCCCAACTGGAGACACAATCCAATACATACTTCAAATAATGTACATGGACTCCAACAACGCAGCCGAATACGAGGCCCTTCTACATGGCCTCCGGATGGCAATCTCCATGGGCATTCAACGCCTAGAGGTGCGCGGGGATTCAAACCTCGCAATATCCCAAGTAAATGGAGACTTTGACGCCAAAGTTCCAAAATGGCAGCTTACCGCAACGCCGTCATAAAAATGTCAGCTATGTTCGAAGGACTCGAATTCCACCATGTAGCCCGGGATAATAACCAGGCAGCAGACGTGTTAGCACGCATCGGCGTGAAACGAGACGCCGTCCCTCCAAACATCTTCCTGGAACGGCTCTTTAAGCCATCCGTATTATGGGAAGAGGAGTCCGGAAATAACAATCCGAGCCAGCTGCATCACCTAACTCAGACCATTCTGACACAATCGGCGGCTCAGCCAATGAAATAACACCTTCAAATTTCACGAAATAATGGCAGTAATTGCCCGTGGACAGAACCATTCCTAGCCTACTTAATGCGGCAGAACTACCAAGACCAAAATGAGGCCCGCTGCATAATTCGGCGATCTAAAGCCTACAAGGTCCATGAGGGAGAACTTTATAAGAAAAGCACAACCAGAGTCCTTCAAAGGTGTATCTCCGAAGAGAAAGGGCGAAATCTCCTGGCTGAAATTCACGCCGGACTCGGCGGGCACCACGCTGCAGCCCGGCCCTTGTAGGCAAGGCCTTCCGTGACATGATTTTATTGGCCGACAGCCGGGCAGATGCTCAGGACTTAGTCCAACGATGCGTCGGTTGCCGCCTCTTTGCTAATTAGAGCCACATGCCACCCACCGCCTCAAAACTATACCCATTACCTGGCCGTTCGCATGTCCTGGGGCTTGACATGGTTGGACCCCTTAAAGGGGAACCCACAAGCACAAATACTTATTGGTCATGGTGGACAAATTCACCAAATGGATTGAGGCCAAGCCGGTTAAAACGGGCAGAATCCGGACCGGTGATAGACTTCATATCCGGGTAGTACACCGCTTTGGCGTCCCCACAAAGCATCATCACCGATAATGGCACAAACTTCACGGCCGACGAGGTTAAACTCGTGCAAAAACATGGGCATCAAGCTCGACACGCTTCAGTCTATCACCCCCAAACTAACGGTCAAGTCAAGCGAGCAAATGGTCTAATCATGAGCAGCATCAGACCCTGACTAGTGCGGTCCCTCAAGGAATCTAACACGCACTGGGTAGAGGAGCTCGACTCCGTACTCTGGGGGCTGTGGACCACTCCAAACTGAACTACTGGATTCACACCATTTTTTCATGGTATACGGCACAGAGGCAGTTCTGCCCTGCGATATAATTCATGACTCACCTCGTGTGCGCATGTACGAAGAAAGAGAAGCCGAGTTGGATCGGCAGGACAGTTTGACGCTTTAGAGGAGGAGCGGGACGTGGCAAAGGCTCGCTCCGCATTTTCAGCAGCAGGCTCAAGATATCAAAGGTAGAAGCACGGGCCAAAACTTTACAATGTTGGCGAACTTGTTCTACGCCTCACGGACAAGAAAAAGGACAAACTTAAGCCCAAGTAGGAAGGTCCCTTCATCATCGACCAAGTCCTGACCGGGCGGAGCATACCGCCTACATAACGCATCTCGACAACCGACTCGAGCCGAACCCATGGAACGCAGCCCGCCTCCGAAGATTCTACGCTTAACGCCGGACTCGAGTTCGCCTCACTCCCCCGGCCCACCTTTTTATATTTTTTACCGCCTCTTGTCCCCTCCTTCTTCCCACTTTTTTCTTCTTCTTTTTCCATACCTTTTATAGGCTGATTTGCGCTTTGTTCGCACACACTTGATGTGCTCCCGCACTCATTATACCCGGGGCTTCTTTAATGTGCTTATTCATACGGGCTTCATGCCCAATACATGTGTCATACTTCCGCATGTACCTTTTATTCACCATTGTATGCATCGATATGACTTAAGTTTTGGCCAAGCTGAGTTGCTCGGCTCTGTGCTTACCCCTACGCTCCCGATTGTTCGGCTAGGAGGTAAAGGGAGCACCTCTGCGATTACACGCCGGGTCACCGGATGTGTACCTCAGACTGGGTGAAGCCGAAAGCTAGCGTTCTTAAGAGAATATTCGGTCGGTGACTTGAAAGATGATTTATTACTTACTTATTTATCTGCCCCCAGATGCTTTTTTCTGCTATTTTCGCAGTCCGGCATTGCACTTTAGGGCATGCCTCCCAGGGAAAGGAACCCTTAACGGAACTATTCTCCCTGGAAGATGTTTCTTACTAACCATGTAATATAACATAACTAGTTGGGAACTTGTCTGATAAAGCAATTATGACCCCGACGCCTTGTCTCCATGCATGCCCGGTTCTTTTATAACCGTAAGGGTATTCGGACACACTCGGACTGTTGGGTCCCGAGGTTGAAGCGAAACGGTCCGCAAGAAGACAAACAATCTACAATCCGCTAGAAGGCATTTTACATGTCATTTCAAATTACATCACAAACCGACCGATTGTACTCCTCCTCAATCCCATCTAACAAAGCTATCTAATTTATAGTCCTGTTGGGAATATTTCGCGGCCAGTTCTACTTGGCCGTACATCAAGCTCACAGGGATCTCCTTCCCATCAGGCCCCGCAGGTCCGACCTCGGCCATATGGTTTGGGTCAGCCTTCAGATAACGTGTCTTCACCATGGCCCAGGACTCCCTGGCGCCCTAACGGCAGGCCGATATCTTCTACAAACGGAGGCGTCGTCGTGCTCCCTGAAGCTTCTCAGCAAGCTCACCAAGGCACTTACTATAAATGTCGCGACGAAGCCGCTGATTCTCCTTCACGGAGCCAGACAGCTGGGCCCGAACACCTTTCAGCTCTTCTCCTCGCTGGGTGTGGGTATCTTGGAGCTTGTTTCTCTCCTGCTGCACCTTCATAAGCACCCTCTCGCCGGCCTTTAGCTGACGCAGTAGCTGTTGCTTGTCCGGATCTAGTCCGGCGCGCTCTGCAATATTATTGTCAGATTCACGCCGCACTTTGTTAAATAATTATCTTTTCAAAGTACGTCTTACCAGCGGGGGTCTCTGTGGCTCCCCTTGTGGAGGCCAGTGCGGCCTCAAGTTGGGCCTTGCACTCTTGGAGCTCGTGGGACAGATGGGTATTCTTCTCCGTAAGATCCTGCATAATATTTGATCCTTAAATCAGTTATTTCAACTATTTTAAGTCTTGGGGGCTACTGGCATATATAACTATTAAAATTACTTACCCGTATGTCTTTCACATACTGCTCCGTGGCTCTGGTTAACCTATCTTGAGCGGCACGGAGGTGCGCTGCTTTCCGCATCAAAGGCATTTAACGCCTCGGGAGAAACACGCCACGAAGAACTGTCCGTGACGCCTGTGATTCATGGCGCTCTCCACCTCGCATCGGTGGCGGACAGCCTGTCGGCATCCTCCGTCGGAGGAGCGTCCGGCCCATGCCTTGTATTCGCCTCCCCTCCCGGACCATGCGTTGGAGCATGGCTGGCGGAGGCTTGATTGGCAACCTCTCCGGACATTGTCCGGCGAGCGCTCTTTCTGGAAAAGTTATGAGCATTAATATACCTCCTGGGGATCCTTCCCTTAAAAATAGCGGTGCTCCGCATCGCTGCGGCGACGTTCGGTTCGCGTCGCACTCCTCTTCCGCCGCTGGGCCGGATCGACCCTTGTTGGTCGGCCGCTGGTTCGGCTTCCCGCCTTGAAGGCACCTCCTGCGATGCACCATCAAGATGGGATGGTCGAATTGAGCGGATCAAATGACGGTGCCAAGACCTCGGTCGTAGTCACACGGGAGGCCGGAACAAACCGGGCTAGTCACTGTAATGGCGACTAGGGCATTGTCTATGCTATGTTGGTGGAACACCCGTCAATCAGCTCCACCTTTATGTCCGGATCCTCTTCGGAGGTCGGATCAAGGGATCGTTCCGGATCCTCGGGCTGTGGAGTTAGGCTTCGTATGCCCTCCACGTCCCGGCGCAGCTCCTGCGTTGAAATCACAGAGTAAGATACTTAACTTTAAAAAGTATGGATCGGGTAGATGAACATCCGCTTACCCAGCTCCGAGGGTTATTCATAGAAAATCCGTTCAACGGATTCGTGCGGAGGAAGTCCTCCTCCTCTCCCTTGTACAAGCCAGACAGGATCTTTGCCAGATCGGCTGCCGAGCCCGCCCTTTATGCGGCCATGACGGGTGGCGCCATCTTCCCATTGAAATCCCACATAGGGTGTCCCCTATATTGGAGTGGCTGCACCCTCGCATAATGCACGTGGCCATGACTCCAATCATGGTCAATCCGGAGTGGGCCAAGAACCTAATCCGCCCATCGATAATGGACGCATCCTATCATCTTCCCGCTGAGGGCTCCATGCGCCAACTCAGGCGTTTCTTCAAGGGAGCATTGTTGAACTCCGGAGGCCGATCCGAACTGGATCCGCAGAGGGCATCCTCCATGTAGAACCATTCCGAAGGCCAGTCTTCGGACGCCTTCTTCGGGGTGCCGGATAGATATCCGGTCCCAGCGATGCGCCATATTTTGGCTCCGCCCACTTGATATATCAACCCCTCATGAGAACGGGGTACGAGACAAAACAATTTCTTCCACAGCGCAAAATGGGGCTCGATGCCCAAGAACAGCTCGCAAAGAGCTACGAAGCCCGCGATGTGCAAAATGGAGGCGGGCGTGAGGTGGTGAAGCTGGAGTCTGTAGAACTCCAGCAGCCCCCGGAGAAACGGATGTATGGGAAATCTGAGTCCCCTTATTAGATAGGGGACAAAGCATACCCGCCTCCCTTTGGAAGGGTTGGGGACGACTACCGCTTTCCACCCTTGTAGGTGGCTAGTCCGGTCGAACCGAACCATGAAAGCTGGGGAAGATATCCTCGGTTTGGAGTGCCACTAGCTCGCTGTGTGGAACTGAGCATCTCCCCCAATCTCCTGGCTTAGGGCTGGGAGCGCGAGAGGAGGAGCCGCGTCGGCCATCCATGATGGAATGGATTTTTGTCAGAGGAGCTTCGATGAGAACTTGCGGATGGAGGATGGTGTGAGCTGGATCTAGATCCTCCCCTCTCTTATAGGCGGCTCGTTCGCACGACTAGGGGGTAAAATGTAAAAATACCCCAGCCTTTCGTGATTCGCATTTCGACACGTGGAAGAAGGCCATTATTGGGCGTAGAAGCCAAGGAGCGCAACATTTATAAGGAAGCCGGACACTATTCGACGGGAACATGAAGTTTGAAGGAGAACCCGCCTTGCAACGCCGAAGACAATATACGTGCCGGACTCGTCGTCGCTGAAGCTCGGTTCAGGGGCTACTGAGAGAGTTCTGGACTAGGGGGTGTCCGGATAGCCGAACTATCATCATTGGCCGGACTCCAAGACTATGAAGATACAAGATTGAAGACTTCGTCCCGTGTCCGGATGGGACTTTCCTTGGCGTGGAAGGCAAGCTTCGCGATACGGATATGTAGATCTCCTACCTTTGTAACCGACTTTGTGTAACCCTAGCCCTCTCCGGTGCCTATATAAACCGGACGGCTGTAGTCCATAGGACGAACAACAATCATACCATAGGCTAGCTTCTAGGGTTTAGCCTCTTTGATCTCGTGGTAGATCCACTCTTGTAACACACATCATCAATATTAATCAAGCAGGACGTAGGGTTTTACCTCCATCAAGAGGGCCCGAACCTGGGTAAAACATCGTGTCCCTTGTCTCCTGTTACCATCCGCCTAGACGCACAGTTCGGGACCCCCTACCCGAGATCCGCCGGTTTTGACACCCACAGTCGTTAACCACATTGACCACGCCGCGCCGAGATCACCACGGTGGTGGACGACGGCGAGGCCTAGGAAGGGGACGACGCGGAGCCGGGGAAGACGCGGTAGTGGATGCCCACGCGGAGAGGAGTACGAGGCTTCACTGGTTCGGCTGCGCTGCCATCGCCGCAGAATAACAGGGGGTATGGATGAGTGGAGTGGAGGGATGGCCTGGCCAGCGGTGGGAGTAGTATGGGGGTGTAAGTGCATCTAGTGCCACCCCTAGTTGGTTTTGGAGTATTGACGACAAATGTGGTTGAGGGACTAATGCGTTTGTGAGAATTGCAGGATAACGCAGGTAGTGTCCCTCATTGATTCGGTTTACCTACCGAAGTCGACCCCTAAAATGTATGAAGACATTGACGACAATGGTGGTATGTGAAGATATTCACATTGAAGAC